>JAUNZM010000261.1:6877500-7502500 GCA_033459285.1 Clamator glandarius | reverse complement strand
GCTGACGTTCACCATGTTGTAGAAATATATACAGATTTACCTGACATTTACACAGAGGAATTAGCCAAACCTTTGCAATGATCTTGTGTGTCCAGGGGCAGTTTCACTCTCCATGGGTTGGTGGGGTGACTGGCAGCAGATGTCTTCATCCTTCACAATGCTGCTCAGGACTAAGTCACCCATTTCACTTTGAGAGTGTTTCTTTCTCTCAGGGTAACATCTGTCTTACTGGCTTCTATCTGTATATATCATACAGTTCTCATCATGATGGAGAAGCACCTGCTTCAGCAATGACTACTTTTTTAGGACATTAAAAGTGCTTAAAGTTGAAATGCTAGAACCACCACTGGAAAATTTGTCTGCTGGTGGTTGATCAATGGCAATAGCCCTAGGGGCATCTTCAGCTGATGGAAACAAGTCCTCCTGAAATTAAAAAAAAGTACTGCTGCCCTTCTTTTTTCCATCCATATAAATTAGACTTCATTAATATTTTTATTGATGTGTTGCTGTGCATTTACCTTGGCAGTCCAAGCATGATGGGGCTGTAACCCAACTTCAGGTGTCAGCTGTAAGACCTCAAGAGGACATACCTGATCATCTGAGATTTCTAGACTTGCTAGAAAAGCTCTTTCTGGGTAAATGTGTCTGTCTTGAGGATTACAGAGCAAGTGTCACTGGGTTCCACTGTAGATTCTGCCAGCAGCCCAGCAGTAGGACACTGCAGCGAGCCTTGTCACAGCTACAGGGAGCCTTGTCACAGGTGCAGTAGCAATGTTTGTTACAGCCAGTACTGCTGTCACAATGCTGCAAAATAACCACAGCAGTCACAGTCACTGCCAGCTCCATCTGGACCAAGCCTGCACACGGACGGGAAGCACAAGCTCTGCATCCTGCTGGTGACCCAGCAGTAGTGTGTGGTCTAAAGTCATCAATGCAGTCTCAAAGAGGATGTGCTTACCAGAAAACATTAGAGTTGACCAGTTATCACTTGCTACATCACTGCCTTGGTTTGAATATAACACCGGGCACTGAGACCCAGATCAGCCCCTGGGCAGGGGAGAAAAAGCTTTCCACAGGGCAGCTCTGCTTCTGTGAGCACTGAGGGGTCTGACCTCTGACGAAAGGTTTAAAGACCTTAAGATGCAGAGCTTGTTTCAGTGATTACTTAGGGAACATAATACAGCATCATGGATTTGAAGCACAGGAAAAATTTGCTCTGCTCTTCTGCTGGTGCATGTATAGACTACTTTTAAATCTGAAGACTGCCTTAGTCTACCTGCTGTGTTACTGGAGCACCTCTTTGCTTCTTCATGATACTTCCACAACTTCTTGTGCTTCATACCTTCCCAACCTCCTTGTGGCTCTGGCAAGCTAAAGGAATATTAAGGGACAGCTATTAAATTTTCTAATGTTATGTAGGTTCAATTTTCAATTCAGATTCTGGATCTTCAGAAACTGAAGAAAACAAAGTAAATTAAAACATGTTTATGAATGCACATGCCCAATACTGCTTAAGCTTTACAATTTGCATTATCCTCCTGGCACAGGACTGATTATAAAGACTATTAAAAGGCACTTCAAGGTATATTAAAATCTTATGACTTCATATCATGCATCACCAATCCTAGATAAAGCTGTAAAAGGTATTACTAAGTACAAAAGGCAGTCCATTTCTATTTCCATTGGTAGTCATTTGCTTTACGGACAGGTACCCTCCTAGAAGACAAGTTTTATTAAACTCAAAATTAAATGTCCTTAATGTGTGCCTGCACTGGATAGTTATAGGGATTTCACAGCTAAGTGTGTTTGTCTGGTGGTGTCCTGCTTTTATCTGAGCTTCCCTCAGTATTGTGGTGCAGTGCTGCAAACTGGAATAACAAAAATGTCTCTTGAGTATCAGCAGCTGTTGTGCAGCAGCCGCAGTAGTCACAGATTTCACTGCTTGTAAATGAACAATAAAAAGCAATCTTCATGATAAATGTGTCTCAAGTTGTTTCCTCATTTAACTGGAAAAGACCTTTCTGTTTGATCTGAGGTGGTATTTCTATGTCTCTTTACCAAGAGAGATTCAAAGTACTTTCATTCATACTTGGAAATTACAGTGATATGGCTTTTTAAAAAATTATATATAGAATTCTAGAAAGTTTTATATGTATATTTCTGTTATATTATAGGGAAGCAAATCCATTTTTTTCCTCTGTGTATACTGAAGTCTTATTTATAAGGGAACCTCCTTTTTCCCCTCCTAAATGAGGACTAATTCTGCCAGTACTGCTGGTGTATGTTCAAGCTGCTTTGAATTAATCCTGTCTTCCCTGGCAACAACTTCCCTTTTCTTTCCTTATCTTTCTGAGGTGCTCTGAAAGTTTCATCTCAGGTGCTATGAGTAGAATAGACATAATGATTGCATAAGTTGATTAGAGGCATCTAATATATTTGGTGGACATCAGTTACTGCTCAGTAATGGAAATAGTTCAAGGGAATGCTTGACGAGTCTGCAAAATTAGTACAGTTGATCAAAAAGCTAGAAACCTGGCATTTTTCTTAGAGGCACATAGGCAAGTTTCCCATGTCCTTATTGCACTGTGAAGAGTCCCTGGTGGAAAGGTGGCTTGTCTTCTGGTTTAAATTTACCCACGTGTTTGTTGTGATTTACACAACTTTCATGGTATGGTTGGCCTTTGGATTCTCTGTGGGTGATTACATTGTCCCAGGCTTAAACTGAGAATCTCTTTGGTCAGGCTGCATTTGTCTTACTTTGCCAGTGACTTGAGCTGGTGACTGCTGCTATGTATAATACTCAAGAATAATATAGTACTTAGGTAGAGTAATTGGATCTATGTGTCAGTGTAGGAAGTTCAGTGGTTTCATACTTCTTCACAGCTATACTAGGATTTTTTTTAACTATCATTTGCTTTTTTTTTTCCTGTGGAGCTATATTAATTACCAAATTAAATTTCTTTTAAAATTATTTTTAAATTTTATGATGATGCTTTATTTTCTTGCATCTATTTGGCTCTTACCAGAACCATTTCCAAATAATAACAACATAATTTAGTGGAGGAAATCAGCTCAGCTGGACTATGAAAGCTTTATTAAAAGGACTGTTGTCTGCATGCAGTGAATATTTAATCGTTGCCTATATTTTCTGCTGTCTTTTTCTATTCAGTGTATTTTATTGGTTTTAAGACTATCTTAATAAATGATGAAGGTACGCTCTTTCCTTCTTCCTCTTTAGTTTTCCTAGGATACTCTCATTTGAATTTACCACTGAAAACTCCCTTTTACTGCTTTCAAGTTTGTTTTAGAGACCTTCAGCAGCTCAGAATTTGTATCACATTCGGATTTTCTAGATCTAGAAAAATATCGGCTTCAACATGTTGCTGTTAAATACAATAGACATTTTGCCATTGACTATAATAGTGCTAGGATTTTTTTGGTAGGTTAATAAGTTCATGATAATGCAGGATTTTTACTGAAAATTATGTATTTTTCAGGGATTTTCATTAGTACCTACTTGTGATTACTCTAAACAGACTTTTTTTTAGCCATAGTTAACACAGATTACTCAAAAATGACTTGATTTAAGAATTTAGGAATTTTGAATTCTGTTAGACATGACATAGTTTTAAAAATGTATTTTTATAATTGTCACCTCCTACAAGTGGTTGCTATAGTGTATATACAACATTAGTAGAAAATGGATACTCAAGATTTTTCTGTTAATTATTTTAAGAGTTGTCTTTTCTCTTGTTTCATCTAAGGACAGGTTGGTATGTCCCAGGGTCATCTTTTCTACCCTTTTTAAAAATGAAGACTATGTTACCCTTCTTTGAGTTGCCATCAACTTCAGTCGGGTGGGGCTCATCAGGTAGAGCTCACAAGGTAATTCGATATTTGTTAGAAGAATTTGTGTATAAACTCAGGCTGTTTGCTGTTCCTGATGAGTACGCAGTACAACTGAGAGGCTGGGAGTGTGAAGATGACTGTAATCCTCCAGCCTTACCCTGTCTAGGGTCATGTTTTATATTGGCTCAGTGAGGGCCAAGAGATTAATAGAGATTCCAGATTTAATGCACTTTTCCTGCTCAGCTGCTCATTCTGCAGGTTCTGGGAGTTGCTATCAGAGCTCTTGAGACAACAAAGCTTTACTTATCCAGCAGAGGTTGTGTTTCTATACTGAGACATCTTTTACATCAGAGCAGTAGCAAAAGGTTGCCTGGCTTCACTGGTTTGTCAAGTCTGAGACTTGTACAATGCATACTAGGTGGCTGCTAAAAATAATAATTAAAAAAATTGAGTATTTTGTGAGTGAAACGAGTTTTAAAGATGCTGAGCTAAATTTTACATAACATGTTGTGCAAAGGCATAGCTACTTTCACAGTGTAAAATTTGTAACCTCAAAATGAAGCCAAGGTTTGCTATGAAACCAAGAGGCTGATTATTGCTTTGCTCCTATTATAAGCACTTAGGCTTATATCTCTGGGTCACTAGTGGCTTTGGCAAGTTCTTAGTATAGTGGGACTGAATCAATAATTGCTATTTGTCTCTTATAATTAAATCAAATCTGGATAGCTTTTTTTTCATTTCAATGCCTCAGTTTTTTTTTTTTTTAATTTGATACTTAACAGAATTAGAACAAATTCTGCTGTGAAAAGGTGCCAGTATTAGCCGCTCGTGATCATACTGGAAAAAAAAAATGTTGTCAATATTACTCGTAACTCTTAATGGGGTCTAATAGGAGGATTATTCATCCATGCTGAAGTTAAAATGTTATGGAAAATACACTCTAAAATTTATAAACTCAGGAACCTTTATGAAAATGTCATTCACATGGAATCTGTGCTGTGTTAAGCCTTGCAACAAAAGCAATTCCACTGAACATTTTTCTATCTAGTTCATCTGTTACCATAATGCAAGCTGTACTGTGTGTTTTGTTTTGTGTAGGTATGTACTATATATGCCAGAGTGTATTGTGCTGCTTTAAGTGTGAAAATCATTATACATTTGACAGAATCAGAATTATAGAGTACTTCAGGATAGAAAGTGACCTCTGGATCAGGGGTCATCTGGTCCTACCCCCTCTCAAAGCAGGGCCAGGGAGATTGGTTTTAGCCAGGGACTTGCCCAGGTGAGATATCTTCAATTATTATGATTCCACATTTGTGTTAATTATGACTTGGAAATACCATTCAGCTTTGTTTATATGAACCCATTAATGTGCTGAGGCAAAGTCAGATTTCCTTTAATAGCATTGTTGCAGAATGATTTAATGATTCCAACACCCTTGTCTAAAAAACAAAAAAAGGTAAATGTTCCAGAATGATTGTTCAATGAAACTGTGTAATTATACAGCCTGTAATATACTCCTTTCCCTGTTGCATCCTGAGGGAGTAGACAGTGAGCAACCAAGTGACACATGGGCTGAAGGGAAGAAATAC
This sequence comes from Clamator glandarius, assembly GCA_033459285.1. Lineage (NCBI taxonomy): Eukaryota > Metazoa > Chordata > Aves > Cuculiformes > Cuculidae > Clamator > Clamator glandarius. Next base: position 7,497,059 of record JAUNZM010000261.1, on the reverse strand, counting down.
TTTCCCTTCAGCTTTATCCTGTTTGAGAGGAAGAAGAAAATAGTTCAGTAACTTCTGGTATGGTATCTTGGTTCTTGTTAACTTCCACTGTGGTCTGATGGAAGCAGATAAATTTCTATCACACAGCTGCCATTAAACCCTTTCAAAAATTTTTTCTCCAAGACTTTTTTGTTATGCAGAAACCCATAAAGAGAGGAATTGGGACATCCTTTCTCAGACTCTGAAGTGAACACGTGTGTACAGCCTTGTAAAATCCCAAAGAATTATGATGGTAACTCTACAGTCCAATTAATTTAGTTTTATCTGCTCAAGATAGGTTCAATACTGTGAATATTCCAGTTCACTACTTTGCTGCGTGGAAAGTAATATTCCCATCTGTTTGGCTACAGCCTGAACTTTGTGAGCTGGACAGTAATCTTGTCACTTGTGGGCTTTTCTTGTTTCTTTTTTAATGGACCTTAGTGTGATATTTTCCCTGACCCTTTGAGATAGCACATAATATTTTAATCTCCTTGTTGCTGGTGTGTAGGTGGGGAGTCAGGACTTCAAGCTACCTTCACATTCAAGGGATTAATGAAGCAGAGCCCTGATTACTATTTTTCTGGCATAAAGGAAGGGCTTAAAATAAGCAGAAATCATAACTGAACTTGTATTAGGTTTCTATATGCATTTTTCATCACCTGAAAAAACTGTCTTCACAAACTAACTTTTTAATGAGAAAGCTTCTAGTGTTGCTAGTAGCTATGAGTGTCTAACTACCTATAGCACTTCTTGTTAGTTCATTAAAAGGCTAGCCTTCTTAATTACATTTCCATGTCTTTCTGTAATTTGTACAGACCTCAATAATTAAATAGGTGATAATCTGTCAGTAGAATTGCTTGATCTTTAAATATGCAATTCCTCTGGCAGTATTTACAGTTATATAATAGTATGTTGCCTTTCTCACTTACTTTTTAACTAAATATTAGATGCTGTTGTTCATATTATCTTTACAAATATTCTGTTGTGGAATGGATGAAGACACTTTGGAACAGATATAGGCAATCTGTCCTCTTGCTCCCTGATCATTCCAAAGACGGATCTCATTTCAGGTTTAGTTATTTGTACATGTCAGTGTTTTTATGTAAGTAAAAAGGAATTTTAAATTCTGAAATTAATGTTGGGTTTTGCTGTTTGATGACCAGTTCTCTTTGTTATGGCCAAAAGATGGTGAATAAAACACATATTACGTACCTGCAGTGTTATTTCTAGAAGTGCAGAGGTAAAGCTGGGGAATTGGTGTGTACCCACTGAAGGTCAAAGCACAGATTGAGTTGCAGGACTGGAAGTGCTCAGGGCTTAGATTGCTGCTATAAGTACATTTACCTATTTTCTCATTTATTTGTTCTTTTCTTCAGACAGATAGATAAGCCATCATAATATATTTTCTTTCATCTTTTTTATCTGGTCTTCAATTTTAGTGTAATTTTATGTCTTCTTTAATACTCATGTGAGTTAAATGCTTTATGTCTGTATTTCATATGGAAATGCCTCCAAAGACATTAATTTAAATATAATATTTTCAGTGCCTTCCTCTCTGAATAATTTAGAGCAAAACTATCTGTCACTAGATAAAATTTGTGCACACTTTTCAATGCAGTGACTCACTTTCTGATCATCTAAAAAGCCTTCAGACTCGCACCTGTGAGTTATGCAGTCGTCAGTGCACGATTTCTAGCAGCATCCCCAGGTCTACATTTGCCTTTCCTCAGAGCAACAGAGGAAGATTTTCTTTCTAGATCATTTGGACTACTATATTAAGACTGTACTTGGAAAGCAAGGTCACAACTTTACATCTGCATCATTATCTTCTGAGAAATTTTAAACCTATGTGATTTTAGCATTATATTGTGCATTCTGTCCTCAGAACATGGTAGCTAAACTGGACCAGGGAGAAAGGAAAAGGGCTGCCTTGTTATAAGTTAATGTTTATCCCTGCTGGGCTCTGCCCTTTGACACAGAGTCACTTGAAGGTAGTACAAGTGGTGCAGGATGGAGCTTTTCTGAGGTCAGAACACAATCTGAAAGAGTGATTTCTGAACCCCTGCCTGGACAAAGTGATTTCATCTGGGCTTTCTACTATTGGAATTGTCTCTGCGTGGTTTGGCAACTGTTTGCAACATACTCTTTAAATTATTTCAGTTTGTGCACATGTTGCGAATAAAAATAAACTAGAAGAGTATCTTCTTTTCCAAAAAAACTTGTCCAGTTCCTCCAAATCACTCTTCTTTTGCAAAGAGGAAACCATATGTTGTAAATAACAAACAGTAATGATGAAACAGCTAAGAAAACTTAGCTAAGAACTGTATATTGAAAAAATATAATTATTAAGATCTGAGAGTTTTCATAGCATGCAAAACAATGTACTTTATAATTTCAACTATTCAAATTTTTAATCGCACTTCTTTAAAAGTTGATTTATACTGATGAAGAATTATGTGCTGTTTGCTACACATATCAGTCTATTTTGTTAGCTTGAGAATTGCACTGTGTTTCATGTTAGGTTTTTATGCAGTGCCACTTTTTAAAGATTAGTCTCCACTTTTAAAATAGCATAAGCATTATTGGCTGTTAACTGTACTTAGCAAAGGTCTTCCGAATCTCTCTGGCAGACTTTATGATTTTTTAGGCTTGCACTCTTTTTTGCTCTCACAGGTATTGAATTGACAATACAATTTATATAGTTATGCATTTATCTGGTCAGGAGTTCCTTTCTTCCAGCATCCTTGGAGCTTACCAGCATCACTAGTAGAAGAGCAGAAAGAAACCCAGCCCCTTTTTTTGTATATCAGATTGATAAATGAATACCTGAACCTGCCAGACAGCTAATATTACATGGTATACAGACTGTTATGTTAGGTGTAAAGAGCTGGTTTGGCAGGATTTTTGAGTATAATCCAGTGACTTGTCAGCAGATGATACACAAAATATGTAGCTTCCCTCAGTATTTTCCCCCCATATTCACATGGAATTGACAATAGAGTTCCTGCTCTTCAGTTCAGGTCTTTTATGACTTTCCCTACCTTCTTGCTATCAAATTATGGGCATGAGGAATTCTAATTGGATGCCTGTGTGATGAGAGAGTGAAAAGGACTGCTTCTCAAAAATGATGCTAAGATGATATGCAGTGGAGCATAGCCCTTGTTGGGTTAAAGCTGTAAACAAGCTCAAAACCACTGGCTTTTAAAAACATGTTTTGCTGCTTGCATGAAGGTGTTTTTTTTTTTAACCTTGTTACTTATCATTGTGCTTCAGATATAATTCATATCAAGATTTTAGTGATTATTGTTACCTAGGCTACCCTGGCCCACATCAGTGCCGTGCCTACAATACAGACAGTCTTTGTATGAGATGCCTACAGTCACTCAAAGTTATCCTTCTAGAAATGAATATTAAAGGTAAAAAAAAAAATCTGTATTTCCTAACATTTTTCCCTTATGACTACCAAGAGGAAGAAACTTGTATTTCAGCTTCCTTAGTGCTGGAAGCATCGGCTAAGGTGCATTTAGCTACTTGACTGTGTCATAATAGATAAAGATTATAACTGTACAATTTAAATGCTAGGCACATGGTTAATGTTTTTTCCAGGAATCAGTAAGGCAGTTTATCCTAACTAGAAGGAACTGCAAAAAAAGTTGATGTTTGTACATCAAATTGACTAAAATAAGACTGGATTTTGAAACTTGCCCCACATTCAATTTTTATTGTTCTTTTGTCCTTGTTTGATGAGACTTTCTTTATTTTACCAGGGATTGGCTCAGTAACGGTGCAGTATTCCCCATGAAAGCTCTGGCACTGGTGTCCATAGTTCAGTGACATTGTGTGTCCCGTGTGGTCAGTCCCACCAAATGTTATCGTACCAGTTGCTCTAAGTCTATAAAGATTTTTTTCCTTCCTAAAATTAATCTAAGGCATTTCAAATACTTGGTCTCAAGGGCCCTGTTGTTTCATGTGGGAGCTTTTCAAAGCAAAAATGGTAGTAATGTGCCTGAATTCTGTTTTCCTTCTGTGAGAACAGGACAGTGAAAGGACTTTGTGCCTTTGAAAATGTACCTTTAGTTTCTCAATGTATTTTTATTTTGCTTGCTTAAATATTGCCCATGAAATATTTGACAGTTATAGTCCTTGATTGGATTATGAATAAGATGAGCTAAAAAAGCAATGTTATTTTATGTTTCTTTGTGTCATTTAATAGCTCTGATGTGATTTATTTTTTTTTTTAAATATATTTACAAATGCTTCCTGGAGTTTCATGACATCATCACATCTGTAGATTTAGTGATCTGATGCAAATTATGATCTAATTCTGCTAAAATGTTTAGACAGCCAAAGCATTAACAACATTTTGTATTCTCTCCATCTGTTATATGCCTGAATACAATCCAGTATTTTATTTATGTTATGGACTTTGTTTTGCATTATGTTATTTTGCTCTTTGCATGAAGGTATTTTGAAACTTTCTTCTGTATGTCACTATTGAGAACATCTGGTCCTCCTTTCATTAAGCACCTGATACCTCTGGGAAACTTTTTTTTTTCATTTAAAAGAGCAATATTCCTGTTATTTGACATAATTTTACTGTTGTGTCATTTGTAGTCGATTGCCCATACAAATAAATAGAAATGAAAGTTACTGGGATGAATTTGTACTTGTTGAAACTTGATTGACCTATATACAGGTATCTTACAGTATATTATAGACGAATATTGCCCTCCATTTTTCTTCATGCCTACAACCAATAATTTCTTTATGTCCTGGATATTTACTTCCACGTGTTTCTTCTGTGAGGTCTAATAGGTATAACTTGAAGTTCCTTGGATTTTATTTTACAAGTAGTTCCTTAAAACTTTTGTAGAAATAATCCCTAAAGATTATTGTTTGACAGTTGTTTTCAGAACACTGAAGAGATAAAAACTGTAAGAAAACCCTTCTACCATGCAAACATTTAATGAACTAGGTAGAGTTTATACTTCTCTTTCAGCACGGAGATTGCTTTAGATTGCTACTAGTACCAGTGTGATGTGTCACAGAGAATTTGTGCTTCATCTACTCAGTATGTTAACAGAAATGGTGAGGATCAGGGGTTTCATGGATGAGTACAGGGGCAGAAGGGATTATTTTGCTCTTTAGTATAAAAGAAGTCATCCACTCATTCTGCTCAAAACATTTAGTTTGAAAACTGACATGGGGATACTGCCCTCAGACATAAACAGATGACTTCAGAATGACTGTAGTAAATGCAATTGTGCTTCAACTCACAGTAATCATCAATGAGATATTTTATTAAAAGTTAATAGCTTTGGGGACTACATTGCTTTCTACTTAGTTCTTTCAAGTAAGTGTTGCTCTGTGCAGCAAGGTGCCTGCAATATAAAGAAGGTGGTGTGTGTACCAAGGGATGTTTTTGAGGGCTTAAAACTATTCAAAATTTATTAATTTTCTGGATTTGGGTTTACATGGTTCCATGAATAGGCACAAGGCCTGGAGAGTGGGATTAGGAAGGTTTCCAGGGGCTCTGAACTCATGTCAAGCAAAACTGTCATGCCAAGCAGCTAAGTCAACTGAACAGGGAAAAGCCTTGAAAGTGCTTTATCAGTGCATAATGTTTGTAAATTTTATACAATTAATTTACAGCTGCAGGGTTCATGAGGCTGAAATGAAAGTTTTGGAAAGTTTTGATAAGGAAGCAGCCAAAAACAAACAAACAAGTTTGATTAGCTCTGGGTGGCTTTAAACAATTTGGCAGGGGAACAAAATTTCAAGTGTTTCAGAAGAAGATGCATCTAATCTGTTCTAGGAATTACTGTAATTGATTGGACAAGTAGCAGAATACCTGTTAGCACCACACACGAAGGGCCTATAGGTGTGCTTGCCATTGCTTTTCCTTCTGTCAACAAATGCGTTAAAGAAAAACAGTGCCTCAAAGAAAAGCCCGAAGAAAAGACCCTGGAAGCTAGTACTATAAGGAATACTTAACAAATAGACAATTTGATGAAAAGTACTGTTATTTCTGCTACAAGATGAAATGGGGTTTACTTCAGACAATAAACAATAGTGAAAAAGAAGATGTGCCAGAGGACAGACAGGGTGCTAGAATACCAGCTTTAAACGTAATATCAGTGCCTCTGTTGCAGACTTGAAGATGACTAACTCTTGAATGGAAGCTAGCCGTGCCACTGCTTGCTTACATACTTCTTTCCCTTGAGAGAATCAACTTCCCTAGGAGCTCTTTGGATATATCTTGGAAAGAGCAGAGTTTAGCCTGCTGAACCTCTTCTCTGCTTCTTGTGGATGAGTTAGGACAAGTGGTTTTGCCCATTGGTATCTTGATTTTGTTCCTCATATGTGGCCAGAGGAGAGAGGACGTTTGGAACCAAGCTTAAGCTGAACCCTCCCTCCCATTTGCAACATGAGTCACTGAGTTAGCAGTTTCTATTCCTTTTAGTAATGTATATTCATTAACTCATGTTTGCATTAGTGAAAAGAACAGTATTTTTGTTGTTTTCTTACATACATTGTTATTTTTTTAGACCTGAGTTGCCTTTTCTTAAACTAAAGTGGATCATCCAGATAGATTTTTTTGCTTCCAGTCATTATGGGTTTTATATTTTATTTGGAACTTTTTTCCAGTGCATCTACAATGAAAAAGGAAATTCCATTAAAATTGAGTTTTCACATGGGAACCTCTCCATTTTTTTCTGAAACAGTTTGATTTACTTTGGGAAAGTCTAAATAAAATACTTCCATTTCAGTCAGGTCGCTTTAAAAGCAAACATCTTAGTTTGTTAACAGCATCTTTTAAGGGGGTGAGTGGTATAGGTTTGATGTGTCCCAGTCACATCACAGTTGTGGTAGATGCACTTAGACAATGCTAATCGGTCTAGAAAGGGGAGCTTTAACTCAGAAGTCCAGCCCACATCTGGGCAAATGTAAACTGCTTCTTCTGGGAACAGAGCAGAGTTTTGAGGGAAGAAATGCAGCAGCATCCTTGTTTGAGTCTCTGCTGCGTCTGTCATTGAAGTCCTGTGATTTTGAGAGAGACTTTAGGACAACAGGAAGTTACTGAAGGTGGTGGTAGCACCTTTCCTACAGGGGATATGTCCTGGAGAAACTGCTGTCCCACCATCAGTCCGATTGCCAGGAATTCATGGGGCTGGGAGACATTTACACCCAAGTAACTCAGATTGTATTCAAACACCAGTGAATTGCTTTCAGAACTTGGATTAGTTTCTGAAATCAGAGTAACTGTATCATATTAGGATCTTTTCTGAGCTGTTGTTCTGGAAGTACTTAAAAGCTTTGTAAGTGTAAATAGTACCATGTGCTATTGTTATTTGACTTTGAACCCATTGTTCATGGTTGGATGCTAAATAAATTTTGCTATCTTATTTCCATCAGTATTTGAAAAGAAGCAAGTCTTCCTTTATTAAGTAATGTATCCATCAGAAATCCTGATGACTATTTTAGGACTGGAGAAAAAAATGGTGAAAAACAACTTTCAGTGATACTTCCTTCTGATCTTAGAAAGATACTGGGACTGAATGCCCAGACTTTCTGGTGAGTTTTAAGTGCCTTCCAGTGTATCATTTACACTGAGACAGCTGGTGACAGATATCTGGGTTTTTAATGGGAGGTTGTCTTGAAGGACATTTTTTTGAGGTCATACTGAATATTTCCCATATCTTGTACCCAAGTTCATGATTGTGAAATGTAGTGTACGGATGATCATTCCTTTGTACTCAACAGTGTAATTTATTTAGATTTCAGCTTTCATGAGTAGTTCTTAAAATTTAAAAAGCACCAAAAGAAACTTTGTTGCCAGAAGAATGCTTCTTATGGGTTGTTTGTTTGTTTGGTTTGGTCTTAACATATAATAGCAATAATTCCCTGAGAAGGAATTATGCATGTAGTTTATGATCTTCACTATAGGTGGGGGTTTGGCTACATTTTTAGAAACATACTCTCAACTTTATAGAAATTTGCAATGTTTTTTTTCATTCCAGTCTGCCTCTGCAGTACAGAAAAGATAGAAGATCAATATCTTAATGGTTTGGCATGATCATTTTTGGTTTTATGTACTATTTTGAGATCAATTTATAGCTGAAACGCTGGAATATTCCAGACATTATACTGAAAATATTATGAGATGAAAAATTTTCTTAGTTACCCAACATACCTGCTTTCTGACAGCAGTTGTAATTTGTTTGTGTGTGATCTATGCACGTAACCCATTTTTGAGTCTGTTGCATTATTCCTTGTATCACAAAATGCCCATATACCATTAGTTTCTAGTTCTGGGGAAGAAAACTATAAACTATTTCTGTGAAGTCTAATCTAGAGACTTGGAAGGCATTCCTGGACTATTAATTTCATTATATTTGTCTATAGTGTTCTGTGTCACTTAAAAAAATAGAAGCTGAGTCGGGGAGAATTACTGTTCTTCACAATTCATCTTGAAATATTTGTTCTAGTTAACTTTATTTCATTTGGAAGAGACTGATCATATTGCTCAGGGCTCCCAAGTTCTGATATGCAGTTCCTCTCAGTCTGAGGAGTCATCAGTACTTTTAGACATACTTTTATTTTAAATTTTAAAGTCTAAGAGGTGCAGCTGTGTTCAAACAGGTACAATCTTTGTATGGTTGCTCTCCTTTTATCCTTTTGCTGTACAGTTACTGCAGTTCCCTGTAGCCTCTGCACTGCTTCTAGGACTGCTTTTTACCTGGCTCTGACCCTCAAGCCACCCAGATACCTGGGGGATGTCAAAGAGCCACTATTCATTTCAGCCACCATTCGTGTTCCTGGTACATTGCTTGTCAATACTGGCCACTTCCACTGACAGCCATGCTTGGAGGCACTAGTGACCATCAGAGGTGTGGTCTGAAAATGATTTATTTATAAGAAGATAAAGATAACATCTTCATTAAGGCATAAGGACAGCAAGAACATAATTTGATGGAGACTGACTTTCAAAACACACTTGCTCATTGAGGAGATTCTAAACCAGGCTTCCCATATAAGAAATGTCCATCTTAGGAGAAAACATGAACATAACAAAATATGCAGCCAGGCTGATGTTGTTTCAGCAAACTGTTTTATTAGTTAATAATGGCAGTTAATAGTCTAAATACAGTAAAACTGTGAGGGGCCAAAAGCAATATTTAAGAAAATTATTCTTTCCAGGGATGATTGACATGAGGTATGACACTTTTACATGTTTGACTTACAGCTAAGATTTCACCCTATTTTGTAGATTTTTCTTAAAGCATATTGATTTTTTAATGACATTTCAGGAAGGTACTGTGTTTTTCAGCCATCCTTTTAATTTTCTTTGTTTTTGTAATCTCCCGATAGGCACTTAAAAAGAATAACCATCTACAGATGGTAGATAATATGAGGAATATAAAATTGCCTGAAAACTTTCTTCTAGAGAAATTTAACTCTGTGTTGAAGGAAGTCAGAATGAAAACAAGGTAAGTCATGGTCAGGGGTGTATTTATGAATACAGAGATCTTCCTGCTGTGGAGGCACTTGACAAGAATGAGAAAAGGCATGTGATGAACCAGACTTATGGCAAGATTGTTTATATCTCTGTGACTACTTCTTTCCTCTGCCTGTGCAGATATCTCTGAATTTTCAATCTTAATTCTTCTCTGTGATTTTATGTTGCTTAATCCAGGATTGCTTATGGAAATTTACTGTGTCCTTATAGTGCAAATGTTTTAGTTTCTGTTTTCTTTGGGACGTCTCCCCTACTGAATAATTTTCTTACCTCTGTGCAGTATTGTCCTGCCTCAGGTGGGAACTAAGATAAAAGATGTATTATATACACTTTTCATGTCGGCCTGCAATCTTTTTATGTTACATTGCAGAGAAACTCTGCATCTTGGAGTAGTAGTTTAATCTTATAGTAGTTTATCTTTGAAAGAGGAAAGCAAAGATTAACAAAAGCTTTATTTTTAACATTATTCTGTAAGTGATCTATATTGGCTGGCATCTCTCTCAACATTAGTAGTTGCATCCTAACTGGAATAAAATCTTTTCCAAAATGCATCTTGTCTCCCTGCTATGGAATCACTTACACTACTTCTGTAGAAATATTAGTGAAAAGCTTGTGTCTGAAAAGGCAGCTTGGAGTAAGGGTCGTGTTTGTAGTGCAACAGTGACAAGATGCTGTAGAATTTATCTGCATTCAGTCTCTCAGAAAGGACTTTGAGTTCACTGTAGGAGACAGAAAAGTGCACAGTCTTTGGTGGATCTTCCTGTTGCTAGCGATCTGTGAAATATATTGATTAAAATGATGAATTGGACCCCTTTCCATTTAATGTGATTAAAGAAAAAAATCTACTAAGACCTGAGAATTAAGCATATAGTTCTTCACAAAGCAGTGTGTGCGTGTGAAAGCTCATCAGACACTGGGCTGGACCAAAAGGATGCCTGCAACATGCTATTTGCAATATATTCCTTGGAGGGATCATGTATGATGTGGAGGACGTGCTGTACTTTGTGCTATTGCTTTGGATAACTGGATCACACATAAAAGGAATGGTAATGGGCATGCCAGAAAGAAAGCTAGATTGGCATTCAAGAGGTTAATTAGAATAGGAAAGAGCAATTAAAGGGACATGAGGAAGTCTTCATAAAACTGTAATTGAGTGCTCTTCATTAAATTATCTCATTAAACAAGGCAGAGGATTTTCTGTTGCTGAAATTCTGAACCTCCCATTAAGATTATCTAATCAGTTTCCTAAAGAAGAGTTATTACAATACTATAATTTTTGAAACCTTTTGTTGTTCTCAAGATACTGCTAGATATGTTTTATGTGGATGTGTTTTTCTTGGCCTCAAAATGGGGAAATAGAAGTGATAGCCTTGCTTGAGTATGAATGTCCCTAGTCTATTATTTTTATTTGTACAACCTGTGAGACAAATGAAGACTTAGCTCTCAATTTTAGTGATTGCATTGTTGCATTATGTATATTGTGTGGTAACGTGGCTACATCTGCAGAATACAAATCAATACCTCAACAGAAAGTAACAGATGGATGACTTCTGCAAGAGAACTTTGTTGTCTATTTATTAATTGCAGTTAGTAGTTTACGTTAGCAGAGACATACCATAACTACTGGTGCCAAAATAAACATTGGTTTGAATAGTGGTCCAGTGAGAACAAGTTCTTGCTGGTTTACTTGATAAATGCAGTTGCTAAACTGACTCTTTGGTTGAACTTAAACAAAGCGCAGGGACCCAGAGAGAAAAAGGAAAGGAAAGTAATTAACATTCTGTTTGTGTTGGGGAATGGCCTCAAGCTCCGCCAAGGGAGGTTCAGGCTCGACATAAGGAAAAATTTCTTCACAGAAAGGGTCATTAGGCAATGGAACAGTCTGCCCAGGGAGATGGTTGACTTGCCTTCCCTGGAGATGTTCAAGGTGCAGGTGGATGAGATACTGTGGGGCATGGTTTAGAGATCGGTGGGAATGGTTGGACTCGATGGTCCGGTGGGTCTCTTCCAACCTGGTGATTCTATGATTCTATGAAAATACCTTAAGTATTGTGAAGAAGTAAATTATTTAAATAACAACAGATAAGGCGTGTGAAAGAAAAAAAAAATTTAAAAGAAACATAGTGAAATGCTGCTGATTTGAAAGCAACCAAACGAGAAGTAATAGCTTTGTCCAATGCAGTGCCATTAGTATTCTTGCTGTTAATCATTGTGTCAATGATTTCTGTTATTATTTTCTGTCTCTGGATGAAAGACCCACAGAATTGCAGGAGGACATGTTGAGAGAGGATAGCAAAACTCAGTGTGCACAAAATATTGCTGGCATTAAAAGTAAGCAAGATGAAAGAAGAAGGAAAATCTTTATATCTTTCTACTTTCCGTACCATGGCCTTGGGTACTGAATGCTGTAGCGGTAAATGCCCATGCAATGATTAGATAATGAATGAGTTTTGAAGTTCTTGGTGTTCTTCCAAAATCTTTTAGAGTAATTTACATGTATGAGTCTGTGACACACATCTCATGGATACATTTACGCTCTCCTTTTGTCTCACTGTTTTGCACCATGACCCCAGCTCTCTGACTGGCTGCTGTCAGTTGTCTGCTGGCCTCTTTATGGCACAAAACCAACTTGTTCCCTGTTAGAGGAAGCCTTGACGGCTGAACACAGATATATTGACATAGTTTCCACACATCCACTGGGATTTATTTTCTACAAAGCAGTGTAAATATAACCAACCTGGAACAGCATGGATGCAAGCCAATATATGCCATTTGCTGCCAATTTTAGTTCTCTATTGCAAAAGCAGTCTAGAGGCATCCACAGTATATTCTTACTGTAAAATGGCATTGCTCTGGTTAGTCATAGTAATAAAAGTCCATTTTTCTTAAATGACCCTTCGGTGGAGCGCTAAATAACTCAAAGTATTTGGGAACCCACATTGTGCAGCTTGTGTTTTCTAATACCAACATATGTAATGTATTGAAAAAAAAAAATGGGTGAACCATGGGAAAAGAGAGAGAGAGTACATTTTAAAAGTGACAGGGAAGGTGTTAGATTTCCATCTCAGACAAACTCCTAGACATAAACAAGGATGGAACTGGTAGGAAATGCAGCTTTTCCTCTCCTGTCAGTAGGAGATCTTGAGAGTGCCTTACCTGTGTTTACTTTTCTTTTTGCTTCTAAAGTCCAGCAGATAACATTAGCTTTGTTCTGGCAGCTGCACTGGCTGCATTTGTATCCTCAGAGTTTTGGGAATATGGGAAGTTATAGGGGGAAAGAAGTGACCCAGAAGTATAGCAAATGTTTTCTTTCCTCTTTTGACATTTATACTCATTATCTATTTTATTTAAATAAATTACTGAAGAAACTATGGGTCTACCGACTTGCCCAGACCAGCCACATATACTAGAAAGCAGCTGTGGCAAATTGAAACAAAAAGCATAACACATCAATTCTTACCCCTTCTTGTGGACTTGCCTATATTTTTAGGGTTGAATCTTGTAGTTCCTGTAAGAATTAAGAAGATCCCAAAGAGCTGGTGCCTTGCTTTGGTTCCCTTCCTAGTGGGGGGAGCACAGGACATCCATCCACCTCCCACACTGAATGCTGTGCCATGGAGATAAAGAGAATCGCTGGTCCAGACAGCCTGTCTTTTGGCAGGGGAGGTGTGGTGGGAAGGGGAATGGGGATGCACCATCAGCTTTTTCTACAGTTATGTCAGGGAGCTCGAAGAAAATGCAGTGATTTGTAACATTTAGCAGATGAGGAAGATATCCAGAATCCAGCATGATGTATAGGTCACATCTGTGAGGGGCAAAAAACAAAGCCCAGACTCATTTGTTTGCATTATGACTACTTTATATTGTGAACTGCACTCATAGCTGGCTGAATTTGATTTAGAAATGTGATTGACATTGCATGTACTCCTTGGCCCTTTATCTTCTGCTGAAGAGGAAAGAAACAGCCGCTCGATCCTTAGACAGAGAACTTGAATAGGGGAGCCAGAGACATGCAGCACATTAAAATTGAATGATTATAATAAATAAAACTTGATACCTTTCTTTTTTTCCAAATGCCCTTGCCAGACACTCTTTCCTGTTAATTTTCCAGCTAATTAGTATTTTGTGATAGTCATTTCATTTCAGAGTGATAACAAAGCCTAATTCCTGCTTTTAATTACTTTCCATCAGCTTTCCCATCTTTCAATGGGCTATATATTCTATATATTACTTAACAGAAAAAAACTTCCTAGATGAAGTGGCAAAAAAAAAAAAAAAGTAGCTTGACTTCTTTTGATAATTTTCCTGTTTTGTTCAGAGAATGAGACTGGATTGTGACACATTTCATCTTATGTGTAAATGCTAATTTAAATTGACTGTAAATTCTACCAAAGTCATAAAGGCAGTACGCAACTCAGAAAGGTGTTTCCAAATTAATTTCTGGAATCTTTCTAGATGGAATTAAAATGCAGATTTTTAATCACTAGCCAGAGAAACAGTTCTAAAACAATGACATCATATGACCTATTAGTGATATCCAATGGAAATAATTAAGGATACAGTGTAAGGTAGCTACGCAATGAATTCTCGGAAATTCATGAACATCAAAAAGCTGATGAGATAACAACGTAGATAAAACCACTGCATAAACACAACTTGACTGTGGAGTGCAGACAACAGCTTCTTTAATTGTAGGTTTTAGTTTAGTGGGACTCATACCTTATCTGTGCTTTTGCTTTCTGATGGATGCAAATGTAGCATTTTGTGAATATCCGCATTTTTTAAAGATCTATCTCACTTCTTTGCTGGTGGAAAATGAGGAGTTGAGTATATCTGGGTAATGGAGGAAAGCTGCTAAAATGATTTTTGTTAGTGGGTTCATTACAAACATAAGGGAAGATCCTACTGAAGTGTTACTGAGATAGTTACTTTTACTGGGATAGTCTATTTATTTTGGGCTATGTAGATGTGGAAGTTTGTCAGCAGCAGTCAGAGGAGGGGAACTAACTCTTGTGCTTTCTTCTCTCTGTATTTGAAAAATTGTCATCTGACTCCAAACCTATGGTGATGATGATTTCTGTGAAGGGGGAAGAACCCAGTCTATTGTTTGCAGTCACTTAGCTTTGTAAGCAAACTCCCTCTAGAGGGACAAAACTACCTCAGACAGCACAGAAGTGCAGGTATGGATGTGTTCACCTTGTCCTTGCCTCCCATTAGAGCAAGTGCACAGGGTGCATCACCCATAAACATACCTTATGTGTATGCTAAGGGGAGGACAGGCCATTCGTTCATGGCCTGCCACTTTGAACACTATCACCGAGAACTCACAGACATACCCTCTACTGGGTTAAAAACTGGCTGGGTGTCTGGGTGCAAGGAGTGATACTAAGTGGAGTTAAATCCAGTTGGAGGACGGTCATATCATTCACCAGGGCTCAGTGCTGAGTCCAATTCTGCTCAATATCTTTATCGATGACCTGAATGAAGGGATTGAATGTACCCTTAGTAAGTTTGCAGATGACACTAAGTTGGGAGGATGTGTCGATTTGCTTGAGGGTAAGGAGGCTCTACAGAGGGGTCTGAACAGGTTGGATTGATGGGCAGAGACCAACAGGATGAGGTTCAACAAGGCCAAGTGCTAAGTGCTAACAACAACCCCGGGCAGTGCTACAGTCTTGGGGAAGATTGGCTGGAAAGCTGCCTGGCAGAGAAGGACCTGGGGGTGTTGGTCAACAGCCAGCTGAACATGAGCCAGCAGTGTGCCCAGGTGGCCAAGAAGGCCAACAGCATCTTGACTTGTATCAGAAACGACGTGACCAGCAGGAACAGGGAAGTGATTCTGCCCTTGTACTTGGCACTGCTGAGGCTGCATCTCGAATACAGTGTTCAGTTTTGGGCCCCTCACTACAAGAAAGACATTGAGGTCCTGGAGCGAGTCCAGAGAAGAAAGACAAAACTGGTGAAGGGGCTGGAAAACAAGTCTTAGCAGCTGAGGGAAGTGGGGCTGTTTAGCCTGGAGAAAAGGAGGCTAAGGGGAGACCTTATCACTGTCTACAACTATCTGAAAAGGCCTTGTAGCGACGTGGGTGTTGGTCTCTTCTTCCAAGGAATAGGTGATAGGATGAGAGGGAATGGTCTCAAGTTGTGCTGGAGGAGGTTCAGATCAGGCATTAGGAAAAATTTCTTCGCTGAAAGGGTTATTTGGCACTTGTAGAGGCTGCCCTAGGAGGTGGTTGGGTCACCATCCTGGAGGTGTTTAAAAGATGAGTAGATTAAGTGCTTTGGGATATGATTTAGTAGTGGATGGGTATGGTTGGACTCAATGAATTCAAAGGTCTTTTCCAACCAAGCAATTCTGTGACTCTGTGATTCTGTGTTGCGGTACCCATTCAGGCTAGTGAAAGCTCTTCTCTTGATTTCATATGGGTCTGAAACAGAATCTTAGAACAGGGGATGCTTGGATTTTTACAGGTTCATTCAGTATTGTTACCATCCGCTTCTAATTTTCTGATTTTCTCAGTGAAAGATATGTGTAACCAGAATGGCTATCTGTGTACATTGCAGGTGCTGAAGTTAAATAAGTAACAGCACAGCACTTACACCTGGCAAAAAGAGAAAGCAGAATCCATCAGTGGGAGCTGATTTTGCCTTCCTGAGAATGGAGTAAAGGTGACCACCACCAACCTTTAGGTACAGTTGTTGTATTAGAGGAATGCAAGCTATCCCTAACTTTCTCCGAACCTGGCTCTGAGAAAGAGGTCGTGATTTCAACAGCCAGGGTGCACTGCCTTGATAGGTTCCAGAAGTGTCCCTGAAAGAGCTGTCTTGAGTCCTGCTGAGTCCCTGTGGCTGATGGAGCTCATGATATGGAGGAAGGTGGGAAACCCTAGGCAAGGGGATGGTGCCTCAGGAATCCCACAGGAAGCAAACTGGAGATGAGTGGTGGATTTAGGTTGTTTTGCTATTAGTTGTATAATTCAGTCAAGACTAGTTGAAGTATAGGAGAAGCAAGTTAGACTTCAGCATTATTTATCCTTCTTAGGACTGTTAAAGATACTGAATATTGATAAAGGGTGCATAATGAAATTTTCAGTCAGTAAATTCAAAGCAAAACAAAGAAGCTAATTTTCTGTGTGATATTTTGTTAAACAGTGGAATTTGTTGCCACAGGACATTGTGGATATTAAAAGGCTACACATAATCTTGAGAGTATTCTTTTTAGAATTAATGAATGCATGAAAGCTTGTTTGGTTTAGTAGAAGGTCTGGCTGCGAATGTTTTGAGAATAGGAGAGAATTTGGAGTGTAGCTTGTGCTCTTCGGTGCTCATTCCCTAGGCTTTTTCTGAGATGCATTCCTAGAGGTTTTATTTCTGTGTTTTTGTTCAATACCTTGCCTGCTGGATTGGTCACAAAATTTCATTCATAGTTTTTTGCTTGTAGTGTTGTGTATCCATGTACCCAATGGTTTCTAGGCCTGAGCAGATGGCTGGGTTTTATTTGTTTGTTTTTCAGTAGGGTAATTTCAGAAAGTAATTTCCAGATAAGCTGTTGCAGAAACTTAAGAGTTTGGGAAATATGCTGTCAGCAAATTCTCTAGAGGAGATAAGTAATATTAGAACATGAAAGCACTGGGTTTTTTTTCAGGTGCCAATTGGAAGAGGAAAGCTGGGACAGAGAGGGCTCAAGGGCTGTCGACAGTCCTTTCCTTCCACAAATGCTCTTGTGCAATTCTTGGTTTTATACCCGCCACAATCTTAATAACAGTCTCTAGTAATGATTTTCACTCCAGTCACTTCATTTATTTGAATAATTTGCTTATTAATAATACATTTGGATTATAACAAGTGAGTAATTCTCTTAAAAAAACCCTTCAACCTCACATTGTAAAAATAAATGTAAATCTATCCTAGCAAAATCTCTTAAAATGAATTAGTCTTCATTATATGTTTAGGCTGATGAGTTAAATTGACATTCAGACTGATTAATTTTGTATTTTCTTCTGACACAGTGAAGGTAAAATGAATTACACCATAGATTAAAATGTTCTACCTCCAGCGGTAGAGCCAAGATCTTCAGTGATATCCTTTATAATACTGGACAACAAAACATGACAATAATTACTGTGTCAGGCCCACAGCTGTGTGTATGAATTACAACACATCTTTGAAAAGATAACTGTCTTTGATTTAAAGGCATCAGGCAACAGTAAAGCCTCTGCATTTCAGTGTGGTGTAGTAGCAATTAAACTTCTAGCCTGAATCTGGTTAGCTTTAGCTTCCACTGAAGTGAATTGTTATGAATTTGAATGTTTGAATTTGAAAAAAGGAAAGACTCTCTTCCACATTGAGACTATGCGCTAATTGCCTCCTTATCACACCTTAAGTAAACTAAATAGTATGTTTGAAGTAGATGCTTCCAACATGAGTAGTCAGATTAAGATCATTGAGTTTTGCTGCAGGGATAACATACACACCAGTAAGGTGTGTAAGGTAGTGCTTGCCTTACGGTGATTTTGCTACACATTTCCATGGATAAAGAATGCCCTCAGAGTTGCAAGTGTGAATTAATGGTGCCCAAAACCTGTAGAGAAAAAACGAGCATCCCAAACCAACAATTTTCCTGTCAATTTTCTGATATGGAGCTACCAGCAGCTGTTTTCAGCAAAATAGGGCATGGTCACACTGTGGGACTCAGTATTTTGCTACTATGGAACTGTGAAACTGAAAGACATGAAGATTTTCTCCCTGGATGTTGTCCAAAGTTGAGACTGCTCTCTGCTGTCATCCAGTGTGATCTGCACATTTTCCCATTTCCTTTTGCAGTGCTCGTTCAGACCTAATCAACTGCACTCTTAGTCTGTGCCGTGACAATTCAGCTGAGCAGAAAATGTACCAACATAACTTCTGCCATCCATATGCTTAGTCCCTCAATAAAAACTGAGCAAGTTGCCTCAGGACTTCTCCATGTTTCACTATGCTGTGCGATTTTCTCTTATGCAAGGTAAATCCTATTTCTTTGCCACTGTGTATCTCTAGCATGAGGTGGACTATGCACCCTCGGCAGTGCCAGATGATTTTAGGCAGGATAAATAGTTGTTCCTTGCAGGACCTTTTAAGTGGATGGGTTAGTGTACCAGTGCTTTGGGGCTGTACCACATCCCTGCTGCTAGATGCATGGAAGGGAAGAAGTGGATCTTCAGTGTTAGTTCATCCAAGTAGACTGTCACTGCAAACCTCTTCAGCAGAAGTCAGCACCGACTTGAACTTTCATCTATATTTTCATCCAATAAAGTTCACTGAGTGGTATCCTGATTTTCCTGTGCAATGGGTAGGATAATGCCTGTAGCATGGAAGCTGGGCATATCTGCTGAAATCCGGTGTCTACTGATAATACTGCAGTGATAATAAAGTCTGTAACTTAAGTAGATTGTGTTCTGCTTGATCTGCACTTGCTCAGATCAGCTGTAAGTTTGTGAAAAATCTTTGTTTATTGTATTTCCAAGTGATATATTTAATTTATGTATACTCAGTGGAGTCTTGATTTGTATAAATGTTTATGCCACAGGCGGTATTAAGTATCTTGCAAGCAGATGTATCTGTGCTCTTCATGGTGTTAATTTCTCCATGTAGCCCACTCAAGGCTGGGTCTCAGCAAAGGGAATGCTGAAAATGCACAGTGCTTCAACAGTGTTTGAGCTGTTTATCTTCAGATTCCTTTTTCTGGATCTGGTTTGTGTGGCTCACTGAAGAAAACAGATCAAAGCAACAGATTCTGTAATTTCATTACCTTTGTGTTCCACAATTTCTGTTTGTGCCTGTTCTCGGTAGAATAGCACTGGGACCAAAACAGAGATTTGAAAAATCTTTGAAGTTTGGAACATATGGGAGGAAGAACAGTCTATTGACAATAGACTTTGCTTGAAAGCTAAACTGGTAATTTAATGTACAGACTGCATTATGGGAACCATTCATGTTTAAAAGCATTGACAAAACATCAGTTCTTAAAAAAAAATACCCACTGTCTTAGATTCACACAAATTCTTGTGTTGGCAATGAATGAGCATGGAGTCTCTTTTCAAGACCATGGTGTTTTCTGAGAATAATTGAATTGTTATGTTTATCTGTGTGGAGAAGAAAGGGGTAAAGGATCATTGCAGAATCAGTTCTTTGTAATAAAGAAAAGGATCTTTAATATCCAGATTAATGCAAATCAACACATATTGCTGATGGGCCTGTTTTTCTCAGAGGAAGAAAACAAGAGGTAGTGTTGAAAGCTCTGAGGACCCCATTCCCATCCAAATGTCCAGCAAGATTTTAATAGAACTATTTTTAGCCTAGAATTATCTTGTGGTGTTCCTCAGTGCTTTGCATTCTGTCTAGTTATTAGCAGCAACTTTCATATAAAGAAGCTGAGAAATGCTGCCAGGCCAGAATCTAAACTTTGGATTACATCCTTCTGAACATGTTTAAATGACATGCAAGAAGATGGCTTCCAGTTCAGGTACATAATGTCATGTCTATCTGAGCTAAAAATTGTTAATTTTACTTAGTTCTCACAAAGCAGAGTACACAATGTGAAAAGGAATTCTGCAAGGACTTTGAGGTGCCTTTAATGCTCCTTGAAATTGGGAATGAGCATTAAAGATCATATTTTCAGCTGAGTCTGGATTTTCTTGGAAGATCAGATCCTTAATTTTATGCAAGAATTGTTATTCCCAAATTTTTGAACTTTTTACTTTGGTTTCTCTGCAAAACAAGTTGAATATAATACATAAAACAGTATATAATTTTATCTGTAAGTACTGAAGCATCTATTTGTAGTTTAAAGGTGCAGATTTCTATTTTAAAATTCCTGACCACAGGTAATTTTTGTGCATTTCTTCTGAATAATTTTCCCATTTAAGTATACTGTAAATTGTAAAAAATCCATAAAGTTAATATTTGGTCTGATGCAAAATGTGTGATGCAGTTGATTTATCTAGACAATTTCACTGACTCTGAATAGCCTACATTTGTTCTTAACACTCAGAGAAAATGTGACTGAAAATGAAGAATGAGTTAAAAGGATTTGAAAATAATCCTTCACTAGTTAGTACTAAGTCCTGTGTTTTATTCAGGGTAAAAATTGATATGCAAATCTGTCTGAGTCATTGCAGTATGTCCAGGAAAACCCTGAAGTGTTTGATTGATGAGCAGTGTTGGCCAGAATATAATTCTCCATGCATGCTGCTTTTAAATTTAGGAAAACCCAATCATTTTGGTTTTGAAAATTTTAAAGGTGAAAATAGGTACAACATGGTTGATTCACCTTCCCTGGAGGTGTTTAAGGCACGAGTGGACGAGGTGCTAAGGGGCATGGTTTAGTGTTTGATAGGAATGGTTGGACTCGATGATCCAGTAGGTCTCTTCCAACCTGGTTATTCTATGATTCTATGATTCTATGGTAAGTGTGATACTTATTCTGATCCTTTTTCAGATTACATTAAAGTTAACTGTAATACCAGTACTTTGGCTGATGATATGTTTTGAAAGGAGCCAGTATGTTTTCCTATTTTGGTGTTTCTGAACATAGTTGTATGATATATTGCCATACAGAAATTAGATGTTATATACTTTGAAATAAGGAAACTAAATTTTAGGTATTCTTCCTAATTGTTGAGAATTCCCTCTCCGTGTGCCATAGAAAAATCTAGTTCAGTTTATTATTATCCCTGTGAAAATAAATATTTGTAAAATCAGATTATGATTCACTTTGGATTTAGAATGCTCCCAGACCTGAACCTCTTTCCACCTCTATGATATTATCATGTCTAGAGCAGGCATTTCACTCCTCTTGATGGCACTAGATCACCTTAGTGGATATAGAAGCAATGCAGGGATGGTCATAGAGAATCCAAAATGCTCATGACAGTAACTGTGCCTTTAACCAGAGACTTCATTGAAGCAGAGGACACCTCTCTTGTGCCTTTGTGGAAAAAGCAGAGTCTAATCCCAATGCCTGTGTGGTAATGTTGCCATTGTCTGTTTGTGGAGTGTCAGTCAGGTGCAGTCAGTGCTTTCATTCTATTTTAAAGAGCTAAGTGGAATTGAAATCATCCTCTATATCCTGTACCTTGTATTCTGCCTTCACAAAACAAATGAAGATTCTGTCCTTACTCCTTGTTTTACTTGAGTGAGTCCTTGGTTCTCTCTTCAGGTCCTGAATGAAGAGATATGTTTTGTCATGAGACATTTCTTGTGTCATGTCTGTCAGCTGCCCAGGATTCTCAGTGCCATGTCCCAGACTGCATCAGACCTCCTGCTCCTTTATTCTATTCCACTCATATCTCATATTCCACCTACATGAGAAGTGAGATACCCACCTGGGGTCGCTGTAAAACTTAGTGCTTTGCAAGATTGTGGTGCGCTCAGATAGCACAACAACACAGACCAATAAAGTAACGAAAAATATTTATTGCATGAATGTTGGTGTCCATTCCTTGTGATTCCCTACATGTATTTTAGGTTTTTTTCTGTGTACATGTCTTGCCTGTCTTCTTGATGTGTTCTCTGCACTTGCTTCTAAAGACTGCAGGCTCGTAAGAAGCAGCTAGTAACATTGCCAATTGCTATGAGGGTTCTGCCTCTTCCCACACAGTGTAGACACCCAGGATGGTGCTAAGATCAACATCACAGCATCAACTTCCTTTCTTGACTCTTTGGAAATTTATAAAATGCAGGAATTCACCTTACAGTTGTAAATAAATGCACACTGACACTGTTGTTATGTCATCAAATGTGTTTCTGAGCTCAGCTGGATATGTGAATGTGTGTCAATGCACACATGAAAGTCTTAATTTTTACTGGTGTATGCACACATAAATGTCCAAAAGTGCGGACCTCTGTTTGTATTCCATAAAGTTCTGTGCTTGTCACCTGCACAGCAAAAAAATGTTCATATGAAGATTTTTTCCCACATGCTCACACTTTAGTTTACTTTGTAAATTCTGTGTTTGTATCTGAGAGTTTTGTTACAATTTTATTTTGATCTCCTGGGCCATCCCACTGCAGTGAGATTTTATGTCTGGAAAATGGCATTCCTAGTCTCGATTCTCAGTTTTAGGTAGAACTGGCTAGATTTGTACATTTTAGAGGCTGGGAGATTATTTAAAGATTTCCCATATCCTGTGGAATCTTAGTTAAAACAGCAGTTCTGTCCTCTGACAGACTAGCTTGAATGAAGGAAAATAGAGTTGAGAGGATAAACTCAAAGGACCTCTTCATGAGTGTTGACCTTGGGATGATTCTCTGTCAGTTCCATCTAAACTCAGTGGAGAAGAAGGCATTTCTCCTCCAGAGAGGGACTCAGAACTGTTAAATTAGTCTTCAGTCATGAATGTTTTTCTTTCTGTTGAAAAAGAAAGAAATCTTTCCTGAATCACTAAGTTTCTGACATGAGATCTTCAATTTGTATTTCTTTTTCTCATTAAAATAGATGTGCATATAATTTTCATTTACTGAGTGAAAATGGAAAGATGATAAAAGCAAATTGAAGGAGATGTTTTTGGTAAGAAAACTATCTAACCCTTACAGCTGGAAAAACTTCAGGTCATGGTTGTCTAGTATCTGAATACACTGACTTTGTTTGGCCTTGGGGATTACAAGAGAGTTTGTAAGAGACCAGAGCTGGAGCATGGGTAGCTAAGGGAAAGTTAAATACAAAGAGTTAAACTTGTGCAGTGTTATGATTGCAAATAAAAAAACAATTTGGAAAATCCAATACAAACTCACCCTTAATATATGTATTACATATCAATTGCATCACTGAGTACTGCTGGCAATTTTTATACCTATGTGTTATAAACTAAAGTAAAGACTGGGTTTTTTTCTCATAATTTGAATGGGTAGTTCCGTGCAGAAGAAATATTTATATCTATATTTTCTTTTTGTGAAGATTTATTTAGGAAAATGGGAATGTGACTGACTCAAAATAATCTGTTTCATATCAGTTTAAAAATCTGAAGTTGTGTTCTCTTTTTTGATATGGTGTTGTGACATTTTCTCTGGTAGAAAGCAACTTTCATAATGCGATGTGGCATACCTTTCCGACAGTGTTATGGGAACCACATGGCTAGTAAGTTCTCTAGAGGCCCTTTGATATAGGAAATGTGCAGTCTTGCTGGGAAGTCCATCTCTTTCAGAATAATGGGAATACCATGTTCTCAGACCATCACTGCTGTAAAGCTGAGGCACCGCAACAGGAAAGAGCAGGTTGATTCCTGTGCAGTATGCTACGCATAGTTAATAGAAAGATTGTGTCAGGTCTTGTAACTTTAATATAGTATGTAAACTAGCAAACATGAGAGCTTGTGAAATAAAGACAGGTTGAAGGAGCACTGCCAGTCTTCCCCGAGAGTGCTCTTGTGCCAGGTTGTGTTCTACAACCTGTGTCTGCCTTGTGAGTATCATATTTCTTTCCTATCTTCAAAGTGGCAGGAAAACAGGGAGCATTAAAACTGACTCGAGATAAAATATTTCAAATCGGTTAAAGAAATATTAACTGTTAGTACTTTGGGAGTTTCAGTTACTTGGTTTTAATTAGAAGTGCTCACATTAAGCACTTGTCGCTTGTCATTTAAAAGTGCTTTGGAGATTGTATGATACCAAAGTATCAGCAATATTTTTATTCAAAAAGAGGGAAATATCTCTCCTGATCAGGCAGATGCAGAGCACTCTGATGCTGTTTCAACTGAGGCCTGAACTGTGATTGAGTTTTTGCTGAGATTATAGGAAGAGCATCCACACTGCAGAGTAAAGAATATTGTTGTTAGATGTCTAGGATTATTATTTAAAGCTAAATTTTTCTGTAATAGGATAGCCAATACGTACTGTTGGGAATGGGAGCCATGTGTTGTTCACGGTCTTTATGCAAGACCCCATGAAGATCACGTGAATCTGGTCCATTGGCTCTGATAAAGAATGAGAACAGTGGAATTTAACCTCTAACATGCCTCTCTTCTAACACTAAACATCTAAATTCTTCCAGTTCCACAATATTCACATGACTGAATACTCTTTTTAAGAAATGATTTCATATATTTTTATTAAAAACTAGAAGGACAGGAAATGAGATGCAAGACACAGATCTCAGTTCTCACTTTGAAATGAATGTTTTTGTTTAAGAAAGGACTGCTTTCTCATTTAAAATATTATTGCAAGACAAGTGATTCAGAAGGGGTAATCATATGTGCAGATTTAGTTAAGCAAGTGCAATTCTATCCCTCTTTCCCTTAAAAAAGTTACTGATGCTGATGAAGAGGTTGACAAAAAATAAAGCAGAAATGTCTTTCTTTAAAATGTTTTTTGTATTAGTTCAAGCCACACCATTCATTTCTCATAGTAGTACCTAAGACCATGGCAAGTAATCAAGCAAATATTTAGAGATATTAAAAATTTTTCTGTGTACATTTAATGTTAATTAATTGAAAGAAGAACTCAAGTAAGAGATTAACAGTATTTAGTCTTTGCAACAGTGATGTGTTGGATAGTAGCATTCAAAGTAGTGGATGCTTCTGGATGAAAATGGTGAAACTCAGAAAACATTTTAAGCTTTAATTTTTACAGTAGCATCTAAAAGCCTTGAATTTGGAGTAGTGCCACCCTGTTCTAGGGCTTCCCAAACACTTTATGTGGGATGGTCTCTGCCTGGAATATACAATGGAAACAGGCAAGACAAATAATGGAAGGGGGGTGGGGAAGAGAGAGAAAGGTGCAGGAAGGAAGGTGAAGAAACTTGCTGAAGGTAATACAAGAACAGAAGTAATGCTGGGAAATGAATCCAGGTTTTCTAGATGTGATTCAATGCTCAGTCCATTACCAGCTAGCTATTGCTTCTGGGTGTTCAGTGTTTAGCTCAAGCTAAAATGAAGAACTTGGGGTCTAAATTTAAAAGAGCTTTAAAATAATTTGATGGCTTCACTGTGGGCAACTCAAAACTTAAGACAGGCACAGCAGTTCAGCTGAGGCACTAACCTTTCAGTTTAGCCCATGAAAATTTGATCAAATATGTATTACCTCAATATGTATTAGGATCTGTCAGAGACAGCTGCATATAAAAAGCATCATTACAGTCAGTGGAACAAATTTTGGTTAAACTTCCTCAAATTCTACAACTTAATGAGTGTTGGAAGCCAATAGAAACTGTTTGTGTCTATTTGGTGAGTATATATGAGTTCTCACTGATCAGACCATTGAATTTTTTTCAATTATGTCCAGTGCATCATAAAAGGAACAAATGCATTTATTCCTTTTTGTACTGTGTGAATAATATCTGCAAAGTTTCTAGCTTTCATATTTGTCACTTTGGTTTGATATAATTAAATGAATTATTTTAAAGAATTTATTTTGTCCATGTCCTACTTCTAATAGTTCTCATTCAAAACCAGGTCTGCTTTTCTTACCAATTAGCACGCATTACAGTGAAATATACAGATTCTTCAGAATCAGAATGTTATTGCAAATATGTCAATTTAATTTTTTTCTATTATCAAAAACAATGTTTATTTTTGTAATGTAACTCATGTAGTTTAAAGATAAAATTATTCTGGTTTTATAGTGTAATAGACAAAATAAAAAGTTGAAATGAAAATGCCAGTATTACTAAAAATGAATCTATGAAAAATAATGTTTAGAACTTCAATCTGTCTTAATAGCTTAAGAAAGAAAAAATTAGAAGATTGTAAAAGAAATACTTCATAATATTTTATGTGTTTAGAATAACTCAGTTTTCACATACAAATGCTTGCAGCAATTATTTCAGAATTTGTCTGCAGTGAATAACAGCTTAAAAATTCAAATGCATGTTGCACTTCCTGGAATATTTACAGATAGATATATAGGTCCAGGGAGGTTCTTCTCCCTCTGTACTCAGGACTGGTCAGACCGCTCCTTGACTCCTGTGTTCAGTTCTGGGCCCCTCACCACAAGAAGGATGTTGAGGCTCTGGAGCGAGTCCAGAGAAGAGCAACGAAGCTGGTGAAGGGGCTGGAGAACAAGAGGAGCGGCTGAGAGAGCTGAGGGTGTTTAGCCTGGAGAAGAGGAGGCTGAGGGGAGACCTCATTGCTCTCTATAACTACCTGAAAGGAGCTTGTGGAGAGGAGGGAGCTGGGCTCTTCTCCCAAAGGACAGGGGACAGGACGAGAGGGAATGGCCTCAAGCTCCGCCAGGAGAGGTTTAGTCTGAACATTAGGAAAATGTTTTTCATGGAAAGGGTCATTGGGCACTGGCAGAGGCTGCCCAGAGAGGGAGTTGAGTCACCTTCCCTAGAGGGGTTTAAGGGACAGGTGGACGAGGTGCTGAGGGACATGGTTTAGTGATTGATGGGAATGGCTGGACTCGATGATCCGGTGGGTCTCTTCCAACCTGGTTATTCTATGATTCTATGATTCTATATTTGCACTTAGGACATATGAATAAAGCATAAAATTTTAACTACTTATTTACCCCAAATTCTCAATTTTAACAAAGAAATATTTCTGGTCTTTAATGGGTTTTTTTCAATAAGATTCATGTAAAAGAGGCCAAAATGTGAATCCTTAGGTTCTTTTCCTTAGAATCTGGTACTTCTGGTAATTGATTTCCTTAATACTGGCTAAAATAAATCCTGAAATCTGTGTTTCTCTAGGCATTTAGGTAGTTGTACTTATTACTAGAGGTCACTGAAGACCCAACGCTATGGCCTTTATTGTCACTGTTGGAAGTCAGATTGCAGGATGGCCACTGACAATCATGAAATTCACAAGTTGTTTCTATCAGTTCTCTGAAACACATGCAAGAAAAGGCTAAAAAAATAATCATGACCTGAATGGTGATCTGTGCCCACTTTTCCAAACCAAGATATACACTGTGTACCACAGAACATCTTGTTGCAGCCAGTGTGAGCCTCTCTGAGATCCAAGGTGACTTGTACATTGCAAAGGTTTCCCAGAGGACACACCAGGAAGGAATGGAGTCATAGAGAGTCGAGGACTTGCATGGAGTGGGTCTGGCTTCTGAACTCTGCACTGAAAAGGTAGCAAGTCTCATTTGCTATTCTGCTGTTCTCCATCATTTAGCCAAAGCCTATTCCTCTGTGCTCACAAGTCTTTATTGAGTTTGGGTGACAATCAAAGCTAAGCATAGGTAGGGTTCCAGCACACACCTGTAATACCAATATAAAATATAAATAATCTTTTTTTAATAACTGATTTTAAAATTATCTTGTATTACTTCTTGATATTACAAAAATTTGAAATATTTATCTTAACAGATCATTGCAATGTATGGTTTACTATGAAAAAAATTTAAATCACCTGCTTTCTTAATTATATATCTTTTGATATAGTGACCTACAACTCTGTCTGACCTTATTATCCCGAACCTAAATAACAAAATTTCTTAAAAAAACCCACCAAAACTATTGTGCTGGTATTATTCATACAGTATTTCAGAATCAACTTACAGAACTACTAATGTCTCTGTAATATTATAATTACTAGCATGCTGCTCTTGAAAATGCAGCATAAAATTACATGCTAAGTACTAGTTTAATTTTTTTTGTTATTTCTGAATATATGAGCCTGTAGTTGAAAGATGTTATGGTTAATCACTTAATTTAATCCTCTGAAGGAATGAAAACTGAGGGGTATCAGCATTATTTTGCTCACTAATGCCAGATAACAAGTGCTTGAGTGTTCTTGCACAGAAACAGGCAACCAGATAGTTTTTAGATTTTCCTTTCCTAAAAAAAATGTGTGGACAGTGAATAAAGTCTTTGAAGTAGCTCCTTGTTTTGCTTATCAAAACATTCAACAGAATGAAACATAGTACTGGAAAATCTTTAGCCTTTTTAAATTCTAGATCAGATGCAATGCTAGAGAAACTTTTTATTTAAATACATAAATCCAGCTGCTGTTTTCTGGCAAGCAAAGATGTGTAAGGCCTACTCTTTCAGTATTTTTTCCCCATAACGTCTGGGTATGGAACTACCCTGCTGGTCCCCTGCTTGCTCCTCCTCTCTTCTTCCACTTCCCAAAATAATGCAATAGCATGCACTACCAAAGTTAGATAAAAGTTTCTAAACCCTACACTTTAGTACCTGAATAGAAGGCCTTATAATGGATCAAGTGCCATACTGTCTTCAGGTTCCTGGTTATGTATTTACCCAAGCTCACTTAAGATGTTGTTCATATTTATTTGAAATACTTGCCTAATCTCCCTGAATTTGGAATTCCATGCTTTTCTTTGGCAATTTAGGGTTTTATAGAAATCTTTTGTTTCCACTATGTTGTGCTATTTTTAATATTGCTTGTTCTTTCACCTAGGATCTTGGGTTTGTTTCTCATTCTATTGTGATATTTTGACGTATCATTAATCGTTCTTTAAAATGGATCATTTAGATAAATCTTCTCTCAGCTACAACTAGGAAAGGGACCATGCTGGATATATGGAATTAAAAGCTAGATAGAGGAAATAGAAATTTTGGAACTGATCTCCTCCTTGGGTTCTTCCAAAGAGCTAGACAGTCTTGAACATCATCTAGACAAATGGATATGGATGAAATATGTAATCAATGCTCTTCGAGTGGTGCTTCATGGCATATCTTCTCCCATATTTTTCTTTCTGAAAACTCATGTTACTCGTGGTACATTGTCTGAGATATTGCTGAATTACAGTCATGTATTCACACTGAAGTCACAGAGATCTACTTTCATGTCAGTTGGAAGTTACTCATGCTAATTCTGTGTGAGTAACTTTCTAATGAAGAAAGCGCTGGCAGAGGTTTTCTGTTGTCTTTCATCTGTAACTCTAGCTTTGATCCCCTTCTGTCTTGCAGACAGACTGTAAATACTATAAAACCATCTCATGTAACATTTTTGGCAGCTGGAAGTCTGTGGCTTACAAAGAGGTAATAAAAAGTAAGAAACAAGGTAATATTATGATTACCAAGTGTTCAGAAGTTTTAGTTTTCCTTCCAGTGATTGAATCACTGATCCAGCTGTTTCGTGTCTGTGTTCATGTTCACATCTTGGACATATGCATTCAAGTGTTCAAGTGATATTTTTTTTACCTCTGTAGTACTGCAGCACATACTCTGGGCTTTCCATCCTATGTGGTTCATGTGATAGTAAAAGTATTGGAGCTCATTCTTGCTTCATTTATTGTTTATGTTACACTTTCTGTTCCACACAACCTTTTAGAGGGCCACTACCCTTTTTGTGTCTACAACACATGTCAAACAGGCCTCTATTCTCCTCAAAAAAAAACCCTACCACAGTGAATTTCTTACTGTGTAAAGAAGCATTCTCATATCACAGACTGGGATTCCCCACTTCCCTGAAGGCCAGTAAGCAAGATGTGGTTTTTTTCATTGCACAGAGTCCAAATAGTTGGCTAGTCATGTTATTGCCATATGTGTCATTCTCAGTGTTTGAGGAGCAATACTGCACTTGGCAGGGGCTGTGTTTTGGGTTTTCTTCCTGTCATGGCTTTGTGAATCCCCATGGTCCCCTTGGCTGTAGTCATGATGTCCTGGCTGGAGCCATTTAGTTAAAGTAGAAGTATGGGATACTTACTTGTACCTCTTCTAGTTTAAGATGTGCCATTAGCATGTACATTTGGAACTCCTGTTGAAGACTTTGATCTCATTTCTGAATTCTCTGGCTGAGAGGAAGAACAGCTCTCTGTCCCTTGTCTTACCCTGTGAAGGGAGGGCATCTTGCAATATGCCCTTTGCATCTACTGCTAGGATGGGAATCCTCCAGGTACAAGCACTACCTATACACTGCAAGTGAATTACATATGGCATCATATTTCAAAAGAACAGTTAAAGGTTAGCAGCATGTTTTGTTTTTTTTTTTATCTTGGCACTTATCTTTACTTTTACAGTCCCATCAACGTACTTTCTGGGCAGGAGCCTTTCTGTAGATATTACCTCAGCAGCCTGAGTTGTTGATCTCCCTGTAAAAGGAGTAGGAGTGTTTTTAGAGAAGAAATGGGCCAGATAACAATGATATTAGCAACCCAACATCTACCTGGAATTCATTCAACTTTGTTTCAGAAAAGAAAATGTTTTCTTGTGTATTACCAAATATTCCATGGAAACAGTTAAAGAATAATTTAACTAGTAATCACTGCTCGCCCAGTTAAAATGTGAAACAGTGGACTTCTGAGATGCAGCTTTTCATAATGTTGTGTTGTGGCTCTCAAAATTGTGTCTGTACCTGCACCTACACACACACACACACACACACACACACACACTTGAAATTGCCTGGCATAGCACGTATTTGCATCAAATATCTTCCTTTGGGACTACTAGAGCAGTATACACTCTGCAGAGTTTCAGCCTAAGAGTGGGCTCTTCGCAACCTTTGCTAAACATAACAATGTTTTAGGGAAGGTATGTGCAGGACATTTGGCTCTCCATCAGTCAATATACTTTGGCCCTTTTTTGGAACATTTTTCATATATAGCCCAGTTCCTAAAATCCCAGTTGTTTCCTATTTACTCTGCTGTACAAATTTGTTATGTACACATGTTTTGGTTTTTATTCAGATTTAATAATAAGGGCTTGTTTAAATTACTTTTTTTTTTTTTTTGTAATTTTCTTGCTAGTGGAAATTATCTCATTTATGGGCTTTTATGGCCAGGAACGATGTCACCTTCATTTAGTATATGGGAGGCTCGTTCCTTGTTCAGATGTCTACAACAGGCACAGGAAAAAATGGTTCCTAATCTTTAGCAGAACTCAGAAGTCTCTCTGAGAAGTTCAAACAGGATTAGAAATCTCAGTGTCTGATTCTTTGAGGGCAGCTGCTTCAAAGCAACTATGCAAAGCTGGGAAAAGAGTCAATGAGCAATCTTGAACCCTTTGAAATATTTACTGTTCAGTGAGTTTGGAAAGGAAGGGGGAAAATGATGAGGCCTTCACTCCCCTGAAAGTTGATAACATCCTCTTGTTTTATTAATAGGAAAAAAATTATATTACTGCTTTGACAATTCTTTTGTTTGACAAAAGCTGGAGACATTGTTCTAAATATTGAACTTCTCATATATGCACATACATACATATGTGAAAGAGGTAGAAACAGACTGTAAGGGTTTCATTTGTTCCTAAATATTGTCAGGTTTTATTCAAGAATGCTTCCATTCCCTGTAAAACAGTCAATAACTAGATCAGTAGTCATCATATATTGAACATGAAATATTCAGAACCAGTCTTTTGCAAGCTTTGCCCTAGTGCTCAATGTTCTGGCAGGAGTTCATCTGAATTTCAAACTGGTTGTGGAGATTGGCCTTTTGTTTTGTCTCTCTGCATCAAATACAGATCACAGAGTCATAGAATAGTTTGGGTTGGATGAGACCTTTAAAGGCCATCTAGCTCAACCTTCCTGCAGTGAGCAGGTGCATCTTCAACGAGATTGGGTTGCTCAGAGCCCCATCCAACCTGACCTTGGTTGTTTCCAGGGATGGGGCATCTACCACCTCTTCGGGCAATGTATTCCCCTGTTTCACTACACTCATTGCAAAAATTTGTTCCTTATATCTAGTCTAGATCTCTTGCCTTCCTTTCCTGATTTCTTACCTGGGAATCAAGAGCTCCTGCACACTATGGAAAGTATCCTTAAAAATCTGCCAGCTTTGTTCTGCTCCCTTGTCCCTGCAGGCAGTTTCCCAGGGTGTCTTATTGGCTAACTCCTTGAATAGCTGGAAGTTTGCTTTCCTAAAATGCAGGGTCCTGACTTTACTCTTTGCCTGACCAATATTTCTCAGGACTGCAAACACCACCAGTGCGTGATCACTGCAGCCGGGCTGCCTCCAATCTTGATGTCACCAGTTAGCTCACCTGCGTTGGTGAACATTAGGTCCAGTATTGCATCCCCTCTGGTAGGGCTGTCTATTACCTGGCTTAAGAATTATCCTCAGTGCAGTCCAGGAATCTCCTGCCTACAGCTCAAAGTACTTAATTTTCAGCAGATGTCAGGGTAGTTGAAGTCTCTCAGCACAATGAGAACCTGGAGCACAATGACTCCTGTAGCTGGAGTAAAAAGGCTTCGTCAATAGGTTCCCCTTCATCAAGCGGCGGGTAGCAGACACCAACCAAGAGGTTCCCTTTGTTGCTTCGGTCTCTGATTTTTACCCATAAGCTTTCAACCTGCTCATGCCTGTTCTTCAGAGATGGATCTTCACACTCTATCCATTTCTTGTTGGAGGTGGCATCACCTCTGCCCCTCCTTCCTTGCCTGTCCCTTCCATAGCCATTGATAGCTACATTCCAGTCAGGGGATTCATGTCACCAAGTTTCAGTAATGGCTTTCTAGCAACATGGTGGCTTCACTCTCCTCCTTTACGTTGCCCGTGCTGCGTGCATTGGTGTAGAAGCACTTCATCTGGGCTGTTGAACATGTCACCCCTGCTAGAATCCCATTCCTCTAACCTTGGTAAGTCATCCCAGAGCTTGTCACAGGCAAGCCTAGTTTTATCCCTCTCTCTCATCAAGTCTAGTTTAAAGGTTTGTCAATGAGCCCTGTTAGCTCATGAGCAAAACATTCCTGCACCTTTAAGAAGGCTGAATCCCATCTAGTGCCAGCAAAATCGGTTCTGTGTAGGCCATCCCATTGTCAAAAATCCCCAAATTGTGACAGCGACAACAGCCATGTGTTTATAGGTTGTGTCCATCTGTTTCTTCCAGTGTTGCTGCCTGCAACTGAAAGGAGAGAGGATAAAATAATCTGTGCTCTAGATTCTCTTACGAACTGGTCCAAGGCCCTGGAGACTCTTCTGTTCAGCCTTGGACTGCATGTTGCAGCTTCATCACCACTCCCATGGAAGAGCAGTAATGGGTAATAGTCTGAAGGCTGTACCAGACTAGGAGCCTTAAACTTGGCCTCATGGAGACAGCAGACTTCGCTAGGAGAGTAATCTGTCTGGCATACTGGACCATATGTTCCCCTTAGCAGAGAGTCGCCTAAAATTATAATTCATCTTTTCTTCCTCCTGGAAGTGGTCATGATCCAGGTGGTAGTCTTTTCTGACGCTGGCAACACAGCTGATGTAAACCGACTTTCATCCATATCATTCGTTGATCTGCATGCCCTAATGAAAATTCAGACTTCAGAAACTAGTCTCCTTGTCACAAAGTATGCATCTGCTCCTGTGCCTGAATTTATTTATGCAGCCACATTTTGCAAAGAACCATGCAGTCAGACTCCAGTTTCTTCTTTTCTGGTATCAATCTTTTGGTTTTACTATTTTTGTTTTTAACCTGAACTTCAGGGTTTTTTTACTAAACTTGAATATTTTTCATTATATATTTCCTTATGCTTCTCTTCTGAAAACATCTTATATGTTCATATTATCCATTTTTCATTTTGCTATTAGAGCAAGATATAATTATGTTAAAATGGTTGGGCTTCAGTCTCTCTAGGTGACCATTTCCATCAAGATACCTTTCCAAAGGATTCAGCATAACACACCTTAGATATCTAGGGACTCAGTCAGTGTTAATGATGCAGTGCTGTGTTTATATGAACTCCTAAACGCAAGGAAAACTGTTCAACCACAAAGGAAAAGAACTTTTTTAAGGTTAACTTTTCCAAACATGATTTTGCAGTTTTTATTTTGGGACTTTGTTGAATTGCTGTATGGAATCAGTAAAACTCAGTGTGGAGGAACAGCTTTTGCCAGCTCAACTTCAGATGAGGATGCCAGTAACCAGGCATGCCCTTCCTGTGGGCATGGTATTGGGTTCTTAGTTGCATTTAGTGTAAAGGTAATCAGAGCCTCCTAATAGGTTTAGGAAAAATAATTACAGAACACGGAACCCAGTCTAGAGTCAAAAGTTCATTGCTTTTGAGAGGATTGTAAAAATATTTCAGGGATGGCCTTTAATTCTTGTATGGATTGCTATTTATCTATGATCATGCACATGCTAAACAGTGATATTAAATATATTACTCTCCTGTTGTGTTTTATAATAAAGCAAAGCCTTCCAGCTAAGTAAACAACACTTTATTTTTCCAGCATTATGGAATAAAACAGGGAGAGGTGGCCTTGTGGGTTGACAATTTGAGGTTCACAACTGAACAGTAATTTCCAAAGCTAAGTATAACTGAGATGATAAATTATGGCTTTTGGTAAGTTCAGTCATGCAAATTGAGGCAACTTTTGAACAACGTGTACACATTAACTTTCATATTTGGTAAGCCTTATGTATTTCCCATCATGCTGAATGGAGCTGCCAATGTTTTAAAAAAGCAATTTATTTTGGCATCTTTGTAGTAGCTGATGCATTAGTAACCTTGCCACCTTTGAAATTAAACAGGGTTTTGTCTGCCGTTTAAGCACTCTGAAGTGTCTCCTATTTTTAAATCTCATATAAGTATTAGAAATGTCTTCAGCTCTCCCACAAATGGGTTTTGTTTAGTGATTGCTGTTGTCTCTAAATGAGTCTTGGCATTTTTAGTTTGTAGTGAAGCAATTATTTTTCCTAATTGAATTTGCAGAGGAATGACTTGGGACAGAGATCAAACAACATCACATAGTCATGAGCACTTAAGGGTTGAGATGGTCATCCAAAATATGGGATAGCAGCCTTTGTATTTCAGCTTATAAATACCTGAATATATTAATAGGTTTAATGGCTGTGATCCAAAGGCTTCATTGCTTCCTCAATGTAGAAGTGAAATGTTCACTTTACATATGTAAATCTTGCAACAGAAGTGTCCTAAGTGATGTTTGCCAAGGTACATTGTCTATGGCAGACTGCTTGTTATCATTAACAGCTGAAGTACTAGACTTGTGAGTGCAAACATTAGAAAAATAGATATGCTGTCAGATCCTTCTGATTACCTAGCTTTTTCACCACAAAATCAGTGCAATGGAAAGAAAGATGGCTTTGAGCCTGTGGGTCTCAGGTGCTTGCAACAACAGTAGATGTTCATGCATGCTAGGAATACAGAAATGTCCCAGTCTTTTCCATCTGAGTCCCTCACTGACTACAGCTTAAAGCAGTGTCTTACTGTAACTCCTTTGATGTAGATCATCACCAGACATAGAATCAAATAAATTTCAGGATAAATCAACCATTTAAATCCTTCAAAGAGTGTGCAAAACCATACTGATTTCCACTGAATTGTATTGATAGAAAAAACTACAGGAGAAGGGAACTTACTGATTGCACAGAAATGGAGCAGCAAAACTTTGGGAGGAGATGAAGTTAACAAGGGAGGGCTCAGCTACGTTTTAGACAGTGCTTGCTCACTAAGTTGAGATAGAATTGTTCAATACACATCTGTTGCCAGTAAAGGAAACCAAACTAGGTTGTCTTGAGGCTGGCAAAATAAGTAATATTTGAAAATAACATACGGATAACATTAGTAACTTGATATTGGACAAGGTGAACTATGTGATTAATCTAGTATGGAAAATCCCATTGATAATGTTGGCATATAGCCCACAAAATTGGCTGCCCAGGGAACAAGGGAAGCACAACTGTTTACTTTAGTGTGTACAAGAGCCCCAAGACATCAAAAAATCCAATTACTGAAAGGTAGTACAGAACTACATAGCAGGTATACCCTAAAATAGCATGTGCTTGACAAAGGACTTCCCTGATTTCCCTGTACAGTGGCTGGATTTGTACTGTGGTGTATGCCTCACTGACTTTCCTAAAGCTGCAAAGCAATCTGATCGGCTCTGTTGGAGAGTTTCTAAGTGTTACAGATTGTAAAGTACTGATTCTCAGAAGCTGACAGAAAAGAACTTGAAAAAGAAACCCACAGAATCTCTTTAAAATATGCCAAACAAATCAAGCAAGGACAAAAATCAGGTGTCAGAATTTGCATTTATTTTGGTGAACAGGCAAAAAAGAATTTTTGCTGTAAGCAATATGATGCTTTGCCATCACTTGGCACCATTATTGCTGCACTAACATTCCATAAGCAAACTCTCTTTCTCAATGTATTTCTGTTAGTTTGACAGCCTCCGGTAGCATTAAGATCCCTCATGGCATGTTAGCATGTCCTGGGCTGAAGTGAATAGAGTGTGTAATCGTGGTTTATAGCTCATTTTAAAATACTTTTCTTCTTCAGAAGATTAAAAAACACCCTGTGCATGGTTTGAGCTCTCCACTACCTAGTGATAGGGAATGGAGTAAACACAAATGGAAATTGGTCAGCATCCTGTGGCACAATGTCTGGTCCCGGGAGGATGGTTTTAAGTTGACTGTAGTGCCCTGTGAGAAGAGCAGCATTGCTGCAGAGTAAGCCTCCATGTACAGTCTGGTGAAGAGTGCCTAGACTTGTGGCACAGTGTATCTGCTGCCTACCTGGGGACGTTGGTGAATCCCAGATTCTTTGGGGGTGAGTGTATGTGTTTAACAACTGCTTTGAAAATGTCGGTTCTTTGAAAATACCAGGGCTAAAGAAGTGGACAAGTCACTGTGCTTTTAAGTAAGGCATTACAGTCAGTATTTTCTTTTTGTCTTCCATCTGATAATCATGGTCTTGCTCATCCATGCAATGTCCACACTCCCATGAAAATGAAATTTGAATGTGCACAGAAATACTTCTGTGCATTTGTATTTTTTCTAGTGTACATT
Organism: Clamator glandarius; assembly: GCA_033459285.1. Classification (NCBI taxonomy): domain Eukaryota; kingdom Metazoa; phylum Chordata; class Aves; order Cuculiformes; family Cuculidae; genus Clamator; species Clamator glandarius. The sequence goes on along the minus strand of JAUNZM010000261.1, from coordinate 7,459,899 downwards.
TCATCTAGACATTATGGAGCAGAAAATGAGAGGCTTACACTACCCCAGTTCTCAGAGGAGATCATTAGGATTCCCCACCGTTGTCTAATCATGTGCTGTCCTATTGATGTGTAGTCAATTGATAAGGTAATTGTGTTTTGTGCAATAGATCTTGCTTGAGTACAGCAGTCTGTTTGTTTTAGTTACAACAAACTGGTATGGATTGTAAGCTCTTAAACAAACAACAGATCTTTCCTTGCTTCACAAAGTATGAGCACAAATTATGGAGTGAATAAGCAATGGATAAAGGAACATTTAAAAGATATGTATTTACAGATGGGTTTTTGTATGGAAAATGTTTATCAGATGCATGCCAAATCAGCTGAGTTTTTAATTTTTATAATGCTGGAGGGAGTTTACAAATCACACTGCTGGTTCATTAGAGGGGCTGTCTTGCCGATGGAGTGTGTCACAACACACTGGACTTCTGAGAGCTGAAATTCTTGCTGTGAGCGGGAGATCTGCAAGGCCTGACCACCACCAGAGAGAGCTAATGAGTGGTGTGGAGGGAGGGAGGAAGTGGTCTTCAGGCTCTTTAATGTCTATACTTTATGCTCTGAGCTGTAGCCATTAACCCATTGGGAGTGAAAGGAATAAGACTGCAGCTGAAGCCATGCTGGTTACCTAAGACTTTTTTTGTCTTAGTAATACTGTGGAGGTTTTCTTGCAGACTGAGGGAGCACAGGATGCTGTAGTCTTAATTTCCAGATATACATTCGGAAAAGAATCCCTCAGCACCAGGGCAGTTACCACAAGCCCCACAGTGCCTCATGGGCACAGGCTCTCTGTCCTAGGCAGCTGGTGGTATCATCTGCTGGAGTACATGCCAGGGTCCTTGGCCAGGTTTGTCTTTTGCTTTCTTGCCACTTCCATGGGGTATGCTGATCTGTTTTGAAGCTAGTGATATTATTATACTGAATTCAATTAAACCAGGAGCCTTCATGAGGATGTGGGAATATCTCTGCAGTGCTGCAGGGCAATATTGATTAATCCCAGTGTGAATCTAAGAGTAGCAGCACTGGAAAGGTTACTTAATATAATTTGGTAGCAGCACATATGTCTCACAAAGGGCTGTTTTGGAGGTCAGCCGTTTGTACATACTGCTCTTGCCAGTTTTCCTGTCTGCCTTCAGCTCACAGCCAGGCTGGATGTGGATGTTTCCTCACAGTAATTTTTGAGATTGTGTTTGAGGTGAAGTCATGAAGTGTGGTAGATTATCAGTGATAGCTGCTGGGGTTTTTAAAGCTGAGATGTCAGCTACAATAGGAAAAAAGTGAGAAGATGATGCATTCAGTTGCCTGCTTGATAATGATGTGGAAGTTTCTTTTTGTGGACATATATCTCCAGTAAGTCAGAGTGTTGAGAAACACTAATAGGAAGGTTATAAAGCCTGTGAAGTTCTTCCAGCTTCTGTCTCATACAGATGCACCACAGAATGAAAACATGACATTTGCTTTTATCAGGTTTTGCTTCCTCTTATTTTAATGTACTTTGTATACTAATGTGTTCTATTATAAAATTCCATTTTCAGTGACCCATAAATTTTCTTTTAATGTACAGCAGCTTTCTCAGACAAGGCAAACACAAGCTTGGTTGTTTTTTTTTTTTTCATTTTTTTTCATCAAAAGCAGGGAAGAGGAGTGTATGATGATGGATTTTATACACAAAGGTGCATCAGAAAATTATCAGGACTGACATAAGAACAGTGTGACACACAAATCCTTTGTTTTATCAATTTTCCTATTTTTTTCTTGCATAATCTTTTTCCCTTGTCTTTTTTTTTAAAGATTGGGAAATCATATTAAAAGATGTATGTGAGCACAGTCTGACCTTACTGCCTAGGCAAAATCATCATGACATCCAAATGCAGAATTTTTTCAGTCTACTCATCTAAAAGAAGTGTTATAATAAAGACTGGGAGGTCCAGTAAGATTAAGAGGGTTTCGGTCTGGTTTTGGTTTTGTTTTTTTGTTTTTGTAAGTATAATGACTGAATAAACAGGTGTCAAGAAAATGTTGTTAGAAACCAAAACCAAATCCTCGATTTGGACATTAAACTCCACTTCAGAATTCCTCAGTGAGCTTATTTTTAACACTATGGGGTTCAAATGTATTGAGTATTGCTGTAACAACACTAATTGTTAAGCATGGAGGTAAAGCAGAGTATTCGTGCTTTATGAGAAGGCAGAGGAGCAACATGAGATTTGTAAATATTATTTGATATTTTCATTCCTTGCTAGAGCTCCTGAGGGGATATGGCATTACCATCTCACTTTGTATTAGAACATGTAGGCACGTGACAAATACGAATGGTTCTACATTGTTCATTTTGGCATTTTCAAGACATCCCCTAAGTCTCTGTGCCATTCAGAACTCTCTTATAGCTTCCAGACAGCTTTGCTAATACTTGGTGAATCATTACCTGGTTTCTGAATTTAAGAAACATAAATGTCAATTTAATGTGAATGGGGCTCCTCCCACCGAGAGAACTTTGAAGTCTGCAAATTTTTCACATTGTACATGTTTTATCTTCACAATAGAGCTTTGCATGTTATAAAGATGAAGTATACCGTCTACTATGACCTCTTAACAGGTAGCAAGACCAACCTATTAACAGGGATGGATGTGTATTTGAGGTAGCCTGCATGTTAATTACCGCTACCTCCATTTGTGAATTCCAGCTTGTTCATCAAACATGAAATAACAAAATCAACAACAGACTGTCATTTAACATTTTCATATTAACATCTTCACGGTTACAGATATGGGGTTTTTTAAAGTCCTATTTAAATATTTAGTTGTAAACAAGAGTTTGTTTTCAGTATAAGAACAGCTGGTAACAGCAGATTGGGAATGCAAGAAAGCCCAGACCTATCAGTTGCACACCAGAGGGACATAACAATGAAAAAGTCACTGTTTGGAGGGTGGGAGGGGGATGGGGGTGGGAGATTATTGTGAGTTTGAAGCCTCTCTCTGCCTTACTTCTGGTGACAAAATATTCCTGACATCAGCATTAGGAAAGACGCTTGTATTATGTCACCTGTGAAATGCTCAGAGATTTCCTTATGTGGAGAACCTTTTGATATATCATCAGCTGAAATTCTTATCAGATTCATAGGACAACTGCAGTGTTGTTGATACTAACTCACCAATACTCAGCATTTCATAGCATGGACAAGAAAATGGAAATCTCAGTGGTATACTCATGCTACAGGAAAGAAAGTGAAGCATGCCTAGTACGCCTCACTCCAAAGGTAAAGGTTTTAAGGTCAGTTTTTATACACCACAGTGCAGAAGCTTGAGTTTTCACCTTGTAAGTAGCCCTCTGTTGACAGGAAATATACTAATGAAAGTATGAAGTGCTGGGCTTCGCATAATGTTATGACAGATACTCATATCTGTAATTTAAGATCTTACTATACTGGGAAATAAAATAAAACAAAAAAAAACCCAGGAATATCTCCAGCCTTTTCAAACTAACTGTTGCATAGTCTAGATCAATTGTATATGTAGCACTATGTATTTAAAAATAATTTAAAAGCGGCAATTCTTTTAATTTCCCTGCTAAACATTACAGTCAAGCTTTGTTCTTTCTGTAAGCAAAATTACAAGTATATAAACTCATGGCAGAATGTGTGTCCTGTTGGATCTATATATTCAGTAGAAGCACAGGGGTCACCTAGGGTAAGGATCACCAATCCATTCCATGCATATCGTTGAATATTCCTTGTAGACAATAGCTGTTTGACTGACATTATTGACTTGAGTGTTAATTCTATTAGAAACCTTATACCTTGCATCAGTTTATCTGCATGGTATCATCGACATGATATAAAAGATTCTCCTGAATTTTTCTAACTGATGGAGCCATTCAGCTGCTAAAGGAAAAAAACTCCTAACAGTTAATTATACACAACTAGCTATAATATTAAAAGTGAGGGCAGTGTCTCTGTGCTTGTTCTCTATCATAGTCTCTAATACCAACAGTAATTCTAAAATAATGTAGGATATCTGCTAGTCAAAATAAGCCATCCTTGTGATTATCCTTTCAGATAATATACTTAGTAGAGTAAGTTTTTGAAGTTATTGAAAAAGCTGATGTGGTTGAACAGCTGTTTCAAAGAAAGAACTGATTTCCTTCAGTGGACAGAAGGCAGGAAAAAATTTCAGATGTCTCTAGTTACCTCCTTGAGGAGGACAGTGCTTTTGATTCCTACATAGCAGAAAGAGGCTAAATCATGTCTAAGATTTATAAAAGGAAGCCCTGAGTACATATGTCAGTAGATTGGATTCGATTCAATACCCCAGAGAAGTATTGGTCAAGGTCTGCTGCTCTCCAAAGACCAGAACAATTTAATTAGAGGTGAATCTGCCCTTTGCCCAGACTGAGGTGGATGCTGAGGTCACAATTGCTTGTATATAAACAGTCCAGGAGGAGCAAGGAAGAGGTGCAGTCACAGGTGACTTGCCTCAGGTCAGAGTATGATGAAACTTTATCACATTGAGTCTGCTTCTTCTTGAAATGTCAGTCAAAAGACCTGCCCCTTCCAGGAGACTCTTTTGTGAGTCACAACATCCATAAGCACAACAGGCTTCTCTAGGGGTCATGCTCAGGCTGGAAAGGTGCCCTGAAATACAACTGTGGATAAATGACCTAATGTAGTAAATTTGTGCTTATAATGCAAATCTGAAAATCAAAGCAGGATGAAAACACAAATTTGTGTAAAGACTTGGCTGTATCAGTATGTTGCCAGTTTCTCTGTTACATCCTAAAATATTTGTGCCAGCAAAATTTCTTCAGATGTCAGTAGGGATTCCTGCATATGCAAGGACTCCAAGATATGGTTCTACTAATTTCTATACCTTTTGAGGTGCATCACTGCTTCATTCTCTGGGTATTTGTACTGATGGTAGGTCTCCATAAGTCAGGTGAAGTATGTATCCTTAAGAATTTATGCTGATTGTAAAATTTCTTGACTGAAATGGAGTATTTCCTGTGAATTATTAGTGTAAGTCTTCCCAAGTCTCTTGTCTTACATTACATTTCCTAAATTCATGGCAAAAAAGCTGTACTTCTTAGGCATCTATTTCAAAGGTCAGCATGGAGTTCTGTCTCAGGTCAAATATAAGAAAGATAAATAATAATTGCAAGAAAGCACTGCTTTCCACTGTCTTTTCCATCTATCTACTACTTATTTTTGCTTCATTTACAGTATAAAATTTCAGGGAATGAAGCCAAAGTGGACCTTTGCATAAACTAGTCTCACTTTTATACAGCAATTCTTTAATTATCACTTAGCTTCTCCTTTATTGTGCTCCTTATTTTATGAGGATTGCTTTCAATAAGACAGCTAAACTCAATATGAATGTGCTGGGAGATGAAAAACCTGCCTGTTAATTTGTTTGCAGCTTCTGATCTTAACTGTTAAAAATGCATATCATGTAAGAATCTGAATGCACGTCATTTTGGCTTCTGGCTGCCTGTTCTTGCTGCCTATCAAGAGTGTGAAGCCGTATGAGAACTTTGGCTACAGAAAGGAAAAACTGAAAACAAGATTTGAATGCTAATTGTGCTTTAGTATTTTTAAGACATCTCACTATAGGTCTTATTAGTCTTTTATATTGTTGCCTTTCTGTGCTGTTATGACATGAACAGAGAGAATGAAATCATAATTTCCCTTCTGCTGGGGGCAAGTATAGTTTATTTTTATTATTATTATTGGAGTCTCTTAACAGGAATTAAGACTCATTGCTTTAAGGACACATGCATTTAATAACAGGATTTGATGTGTTCTGATCTCAGTGCCCATATGTAGTCTCCTACAGATCAGAAGCAGCCCACAGCTGCAGATGTTTGTGCACATGAAGTGCCTTACACGACCACTGCCTAACAGCATACATTTTACATACTTTCCTTCTGATATGGATCTAAAGCTGCCAACAACAGCGTGGGAGCAGCAAAAATGAAAAAGAAGGGAAGGAATGTTTCCAATAAAAGTCTGCTTCTCTTGCATAGACAGTGACAGTGAGCATTCCAGCTATGAGGGCTTTTATTTGGCATTGTATGCAAAAATATTTCAAAGTGGGGTGAAAAAGACAACTATAAAGATGGGGACGAAAGGATTGTGGCACCACTGGTTTTCATTCAGATTTGCAGCCAAGACTGTGAGGAGGGAAGTGATGACAACTGCAGAGTTATATGTGTGTAAGAGCAAAGTTTCCCACATATGTTCTCATACATATTGCAGTTTGTGGTGCTTATCATGGAATCATTAGGTGGGAAAAGACCTTAGAGATCATTAACTCCAACCATAACTTTCTTCTACTAAATCATGTCCCCAAGCACCTCATCTATCTGCCTTTTAAACACCTCCAGGCATGACTACTCCACCACCTCCCTGGGCAACCTGTTCTGGTGCTTGATAACCCTTTCTCTGAAGAAATTTTTCCTAATGTCCAATCTAAACTGAACCCCATGCAGCTTGATGCCATTCCCTCTTGTCCTATCAGCTGTCACTTGGGAGAAGAGACCAACACCCACCTCTCTGCAACCTCCTTTTAGGTAGTTGTAGAAAGTGATACAGTCTCCCTTTAGCCTCCTCTTTTCCTGGCTAAACAACCTCATTTCCTTCAGCTGCTCCTCTTTGTTCCCCTCCACCGGTTTTGTCACTCTTCTCTGGACATGCTCGAGGACCTCAATGTCCTTCTTATAGTGAGGGGCCCAAAACTGAACACAGTATTTGAGGTGTGGTCTCACCAGTGCTCTGTATGGGGCAGAATGCCACCTGTACAGATCCCTCTGCAGAGCCTCCCCACCCCTCAGCTGATGAACCCTTCCTCCCAGCTTCGTGCTGTCTGCAAACATACTAAGGGTACATTCAATCCCTTCATCCAGGTCACTGATAAGATATTGAACAGGGCTGGACCCAGCACTGAGCCCTGGGAATATCACTTGTGATGGGCATCCAGTGGGGTTTAACTCCATTCACCACAACTCTTTGGGCCTGGACATCCAGCTGGTTTTTCACCCAGCAGAGTGTGTGCCAGTCCAAGCTAGTGGTAGCCACTTTCTCAAGTAGGATACTGTGAGAAATGATGCCCAAGACTTTCCTGAAGTTCAGGTAGACTACGTCCACAGCCTTTCCCTCAAGTGGGTCGCCTTGTCATAGAAGGTGATCAGGATAATTTGGCACACCTGCCTTTCATAATACCATGCTGACTGGGCCTGATCAACCAGTTGTCTTGTGCTTGCTGTAAGATGGCACTCAAGATGACCTGCTCCATGACCTGGCACTGAGGTCACACTGACAGGCCTGTAGTTCCCTGGATCCTCCCTCTGGCCCTTCATGTAAATGGGTGTAAATTCCACCAGCCTCCAGTCCAATGGAACTTTCTCAGTCATCCAGGACTGCTGGTAGATGATGGTAAGGCATTTCGCAAGTACCTCCACCAGCTCCCTTAATACCCTTGGGTGGGTCCTATCCAGCCCCAAAGAATTATGAGTGTAATGTAATTTGCCTAGGCGGTCTCTAAACATTTTCTCTTGGGTTAAGGGAGCTTTGTTCTGCCCTTCCTCCCTGTATACTGGCATGAGGTTGAGTACCCAGGGAATATTTTACCTCACTATTAAAGACTGAGGCAAAGAAGGCGTTAAGCACCTCAGCCTTATCCTCATCCTTTGTCATTGTTGTTCCCCCAATGAATGTTGTTAATAGGTTTGAACACCAGCCAGTAGAAAGGCAAAGCCAACCACCCAGTTCAGGTCTGGATCCAAATTTCTGCATGTTTGGGAATAGTTAACTCTTGTTTGAGATTTTACTCACCTAACTATGTATAAAAATGAGTAAGAAACTTGATGATTTTCAAGTTGCAGGTATATACTACAAAAACCTTAGCACTTTTGATTAACCAGAGGATTACACAGGATTTTTTATGGGTTTTACTTTATTTTATTTTGACAAATTTACTTTCTATATTACTAATACTTTGTCATTTATATTGTGTTTCAATCTAAAATGAGCCTAAAATCAGTTTTGACATAAATGCCACTTGTGCCTCTGTGTTAGGTCTTGTGCTTTAGGGAGCACCTGGTTATCTGCAGGAGAAAGTGAGGTCCTGTCCTACTCTCAAACCGGCTCTTTAGCCTACTAAGAAAGAAGAGACTGGCTGGAAGCCACTGTGCTGGCAGTGGTGCAGTATCCACTGGCCAGTGTCACCAAACTCTGGATCTTGTGGGCTGAAATGGCTGCACTGAGAATATAGCGTGTTATAAGGTGCCACTGCCTTTTGCTAACCAGCCCTCCTTTTTCCCTGGGAGATCTGACTTCTACCCCATTTCTGGGGACTCTGCTGCTATAAGCATAATTACAAACATCCTGTGTGCTTATTTTCCTGACCTAATTGCATGAGGTAGAGTATGCAGAAGATGCTGGAGAGTGCTTAATTTATTTGAACTTCTCTTTAGTTGCTGGAGCTGGTATTGCAGCTGCCTATGACCTTCTCCCTTTCCTCTTGTACTTCAGCTGTGACAGGAATTGCTTAATTTATGGAGGTGCTAGGGAGACCCTGCTTCTTGTAAGAGACCCCTTTTTTGTAGAGCTTCACTGCCTGAAAACCTAAAAGGCAGTTCCTCTGCACACTGAAGTTCTGCCTGATTTGGGATCCAAAGCATGTCCAGCAGCTCCCTTGAAATGACAGAGACTGGAACCGTGTCAAACATTTTTCCTTTAGTTTCATTTGAGTCACAGATCACCAGTCTATTTAAACAATCTCGTGTGTGTTGATCAGACTCTGAACTTCGCATTTATTATTAATGCTATAGCTACTGTGATTCATGACATTGTATAGGATGCATTGATTTTGAAGTTATACTGTGCTTTGTTGTTTTTTGTAACAAAATAAGGTAGTGGCCTCTTGCTAAGAACTCAGTAAGTAACTCAGGGAGACTCCTAAATGGCAGACGTCTGTTTTGAAAATAAGACTTCTATGCTCCCTTATGTCCTGGTGATTAGGTCACATGAACTAGACAATTGAGCAAACACACTGCAGAAGTCTGACAATAGACAGGTACTTGGGAGAAGTCATTCATGGTTTAAGATTTTTTTTCCTGATAATTCAAAAGTAACACATCTATATAGTCCTAATGCTTTTACTAATTACACTAACTACTGATTTTGGATTTATGTGGTCCATTCCAATATAGACTGTTCACGTTAAGATGCTCTTGGCATCAAAATGATTCTGTCTTAAGACTACTGTATATGATATAATTTAATTAAGCAATAATCCCTTTCAAAATTGGTCATTAGCATTAGGTAGCAATGTACTAAGTTTGCTTCAAAAGGTTAATGCTGTAACTATGGTAAGCAATAACTAATTTAATGGGGATTTATTGCTATTAAAAAAGTGTAATAAATTTCTAATAGCAATACTTAGGTTTTTTTAAAAGGCTGTAGGTTGGTTGACTGCACTCAGATTACTTTAAAATGGATATTTTTCTGGCAGATGAATAATTCTCTGCTAGTCAATTCAGTTTTGAGTTCTCAGATTTAGCACTTCAATTATGCATTCTTGATTTGTTTTATTAATTGTTTGATTATATTTGACTATGCCGAACTATACATGCATGCATAATATATGGCATATTATTCATGAAATTTTCCAATGTGACAGGGTCTGGTTACTCATCAGTAATACAGTATATGTCACATTATAAATAGAGTAAAACAACTTTTTGTAAGCTTGTTCTAAGTTCTTAAACATAATTATCTGAATTGTTGAAAGGAAATAAGTGTTGAAATTATTCTGATGCACGATGCAGTAATTTGAGGAAATAATTTCTTATGCATCAGGTATAACTCTCCTAAGTACATTTATGACAGGAACAAATGAGATAAATGGAGATATTCTGTACTTAATAACAACGTTGAATCTGACTGAGATTGTCATGCCAACCCTCGCTCTTACTAATTAGCAGTTCATTCTTTCTGGGACATATCTGCTGCTGTAAATTTCTGCAGCTCTATTAACTTCAGCAGAACTGAATTCTACATAGGCGTAGAATTTAGTTGTGAAGGATTTATTGCTGCTGGAGCTGAAGTTCTTGCTGGATAGGTCCTACAATGGTAGGAAACACATGACTGATAAAATACGTGAGATAAAATATGCTGGAAAGCCTAGTTCATGTAGCCTCTGTTCATCAAGTAAAATAGCCTCAGCTCCCTCTCAGTGCCTTCAGGTGCAAATATTCTGCCATGAAAATTAAAAGGAAACCTAATGTCTTGATTTGAATCAAACACAACAAAAACATTTCAGTTCACTGAATTGCAGAGTATCATTTCAGGTGAATCTGAGGTCTGTATGGCTAGTCTATCCTGCCCTTCCTTGGACCTTGTTGGAGTTGTGTATGGGTGTTTTATTCCCTCATCCTTCGCTCCTGCTGTGCTGCCTGCTTCCTGGTTCTCCTGGTGCACAGAGCTATTTCTGAATTTTTCAAGACAGTGAGAGTCTGACGACAGACTTTGTAGGTGATAGAAGGTGATGTGACAGTCATTGAAACTCCTATCAGGGTCTAATGCTTGAGGATGGCAAGTTTTACACTGAATTTGAGTCATTCTGCTTGAAAAGCAATATTAAATAGGGGCATGGAGAAATATATTCCATTGCTGTCATTAAATGTTTTGAGACTTTAATTTCAAAATAGATTAATAGATTCACTAGGTTAGAAAAGACCTCTTGGATCATCGAGTCCAACCATTTCTTTCTGCCACTGAACCATGTCCCTGAGCACCTCGGCTACCTGTCTTTTAAACATCTCCAGGGATGGTGACTCAACCACCTCCCTGGACAGCCTCTGCCAGTGCCTGATGACCCTCTGTGTGAAAATTTTTATCCTGATACTCAGTCTGAACCTCCCCTGGTGCAGCTTGAGGCCATTCCCCCTTGTACTGTTCCCTGTCAGTTGGGAGAAGAGGCCAGCACCCTCCTCTCTACAACCTCCTTTCACGTAGTTGTAGAGAGCAATAAGGTCTCCCCTCAACCTCGTCTTCTCTAGGCTAAATAACCCCAGTTCCCTCAGATGCTCCTCGTAAGACTCCAGCCCCTTCACCTTTTGTTAGAATTGAAAGTACCAGAAAAAAAACCACTGACATTTTCAAATAAAAAAATTAAGAGCATTTAATTCTTCAGAACTGTTTGGCGCTTTATGGAAAACCATATTTTTCTTAGAGTACATGACGGCATATTGGTCTTGGTTTTATATTCTAAAATATTTTTTAGTGATTTTTCACTTGGGACAGAGCTTCAGTATGCACAGAAGTAGAAATAATGTTTACAGATAAATGTTGCCACTTATGGAATTTCATAAAATGCATGCCAGGCTTCTTTGAACTTGCAGAGTAGCTTAATTTTTTTTTTTTATCTCCAAATATTTTGTTAAATCCTCATTCTTGTTGCTTTTTTCCCCTCTAAATCCTGTATTAATATTTCTACTTTAGAACTTTTACCAATTGTTTAAATTCCAATAAAATTTTGAGATAGTTTGGCTTTTAAATAGATAGCAGAAATTATTAAACAAGGATGATTTAAAGTGAAATCACAGTAACCACTAGTACAGTAAACAGTTACACTTTGTTTCTGGTTGATTTGCTTTCTCCTACAGTGAAGTCAGTAACTTCATAGGAGAAAACCAGATCCAATAAAAGAACTTCAGCCAACATGCCAAGGACAACATTTCTCCAAATTCACAGTTTTTGTAAGGCTCACACGCTTGGAGGAGTTACTCCAGCTTCGTTAAAATGGAGAAAAATCAATATAACAGTTATTTCCTGGAATTCTAGAAGATAGCTAGAAAATTCTATCTGTTCCTTTCCTTGCAAATCTTAAATTTTTATTGAGAGAGGAATACACTACTGCAAATAGTTCATTTGCAGAGTAGGTTCTACAACAGAGAAACATTTGAGCAGGTAATCATTATGTGATGTTAATTTTGCTTCTGTTTCTGGATTCTTGTGTTTAGATGTGGCAACTTTAAAAACTAAATAGAAAACATTGCGGCTGAGATTCATGCGCATTTATTAATACTGGAAGTTAGCTTTTAAAATCTTCAACCATATTATGGTGTCTTGAAATGCTACCAATGTATACTATTACTTTTGTTATGTTCTCTTCTGGTCATAAGAATTAGATCCTGCTTTGCTTTATTACAAAAGCAAACTACTGACTGTATAGTTTGTTTCCTAGCATGTAAAAATGCAGTTGAGTTGTGGCATCTAGTTTTGCCTACATGGTGCAATACAAAAATATACCTGACTTCCTTAAAAAATTATTATATGCAAAGGGAGTTTTGGGATACTCTGAGAGAGTGAATTTAGTGGCTTTCTATAATCTTCTTCATTACACGGTCCATTACAGAATTACACATAATAATAATATGTTGAGGGTTTTCTAGGCAGAAAGTTAAACTTATAGAGCAGTGAACCACAATTCAGTAGAAAAATTTCTGCATGCAAATTCATTGCAAACATAAATAAGAATATCTCCACTGATTCCACTGGCATTGTGCATTTCAGGAGAAAGAGTGGTCTAAAGAGTCAGTAGCACACACAGCCCAAATAAATACCTGCTTCCCTTTTAGTCTCATTATGTTAGATATATGGTTCAACTTGTATCTGTGTTTTGCTTTTCACGCTTCAGAGGGTATTGTATCAGTTCCACTGATATATAAGTACCAGTTCATCCAGTATCCTGACTTTTCTAGCTCAGGTATGTATGTGGTCATGGAGGGTTTTATTTTAAAGAGCACATTGTTACATTAGTCATGAAGTCATGCAACAGTACTGTGTCTATTTTTTTAGTAAGAAGGAGGCATGAATGAAATGCACTGTTAGTGCTGCTTCACAATAGCAATTTTTATTTGTTGAGAGCATGAGAGGTGATCTGTCTTTCTGTAATATCTGAATAATAATACTGAAATGTATCAAATGCCTAGTAGAAATATGGTTCCTGGAGCTGTTCTCTTATACTGAATGCTAAACATATTCTTCTGGAATGGAAGAATAATATCAACATTCGAAGCATATTTGTGTTGAGGCTGTTAAAAGATTTACTTTCCATTTACTACCATCTTTTTTGCTCTCACATTCCTCATCTGTTTACTGGTAGACTTACTTTTGTACCCTCTTTTGTCATGCAAGTATGCTGGCTAGCAGAAAACCAACAAGAACATTACTGCATTGATTTTCTTTCATGCCTGCAAGCCATGAAATTTCCATGATTGATATAAATCAATATTTGTAGTAGAGCAAAAGGTGATCTACATGATTGCTGGTGAAAGAGAGAACACTAATGCTTTCATTCAACACTCTGATATTTGTAAATACTGCTTTTCAGAGCATTCCCAGTGCACCAGGCTTCATACTGTAAAGCCTGAACTTTTTATTGTAATATTAGCAGAATTTCTTTGGCTTTGACTCTCTGGAAGGATTTTAGTACCACTAAATTTTTAAAAGACCCAGAACCTGAGCCAGATCCCTGGTTTTCTTACTGATCATTAGAGGAGAAATGTGATAGGAGTAGACTAGACTAGACTATAATATAATATAATATAATAAACTATTTCAGTTATAAGTGCCCTACAATAATCACCTAGTCCAACTGCCTGACTATTTAGGGCTGACCAAAAGTTAAGTCATGCTGTTAAAGGCATTGTCCAAATACCTCTTAAATGCTGGCAGGCTTGGGCCATTGACCACCTCTCTAGAAAGCTTGTTCCAGTGTTTGACCACCCTCTCAGTAAAGAAGGTGAAGGCCATAAAATTGTTCCTTGATGTCTGAGAGTAGTATACATAGTGATGATGCTGGGCTTTTGGCAAGATAACAGATTGCTTTCTTAGCTATCCTCAAGCTTATCTGGTCTCCTCTGTAATAACAGAAGGCCCCATACACTGATATGTGCTTTTTGTTTTCCTCATGTGCAATTTTTTCAGTCTTTTTAAACCAACCTTCTATAAAGAGATTGAAAAAACAACTGTGAACTTTGAAATTGTAACTAGTAAGTTAATCTTTTAAAGGTATGTGTCATATATTACATGTATACCAGGAAACAGCATTAAGAAGGTTATGCAAGTGATAGGAAGAATGAATTTCAGGTAAATTCTTTGTAGATATTATAAATGTGATCATAGTTCAAATTTCAGCTAAAAGTCTGCTAGAATTCTTATTCTTCCTGTGGTCATTTTTCAGGAAAAAAAAATAGAAGCTATTGCTGTGAGCTTCTTTAAGATCACTTTCAGGCTTGAAAGGATGTGTACAGATTTTGAAAACATAGTTATTGGTTTTCAGAATGGAAGAACTCCAGAGTGTGGTTCTTTCTCACTGTTTTTTTTTTTTTGGCTGCTTGTACAAATTCTGCATAGAGAACTGATCTGCCACACATGTGGCATAATGTATGTTAGAAACCAGTTTTGCAATACTTCACTTTCCTCCCTGTTACTATCTGGCTTTCTGTCAACAAATCCACCTTTTAAAAGCTCCACATTTTAAGCATGTAAGTAGCTCAGTGAAAACAGGTCTCTATAGGCTAGTAACTGAGCTTACTGGAAGTAAATAGGGGGTTTGTATCTCTAAAGATTTTTTTTACTTTAAGGAAAACTATATTACAGCTAAGCTAGCTACACTTCTGGGTATACATATGGTTTTTATATGTTTAGAGAACATGGCATAGGAAATGGTGCTATCTGACAGTCACAACCTGTCTTTGGACCTGGCTGAATATGAGAAATGTCAGTCATCACAATGATAATCTTTGGCAGTGTGTTGTCCATGAAAAAGGAACAGTTGTAATCAAACATCAGTACTGTAACACTTTGTATAGAACCCACATTTCAGTGTTTAGATATGTATTTTAAAAAGTAAAGAAATTAAAAAGGGGGAAATGGTCACATCCAGCCTGTCTCGAGCATGAACTGAGACAGGAAAGAAATAAATGTTTGTATCTTCATGCATTTTATGCAGAGGTTTCTATAAAAGAAAAATTTTGGTTCTTTGTTTCTTAGTGTAGGAATAGATGCTTGATGCTATTAGGATACTTTAATAGTAAAGTCAGACTGCTTGTATTTTTCAGATTGAATTAAGACTGAGAGATGTAGAAAGTGAATCCTTGCAAGCTAATACTGCAGCAAATGGTGTGAATTGTGATATATGCAAATTATGTTACTCTAGGGAGTGATTTCTATTTAATGCTTTTCACCAGTAGCTCTCATTCTTGCATAATTTGTGTGAGAGTTGGTGCAGTGACAATTTTGCTTGTGCAGGATTGTCCCAGAAGCAAGTGATTTGCCTGGGACAGATACAAATCACTGGTGATCTGATGCATAAATGAAGTTTGCATAAGTCCCAGCAGTTCGTATTGGGAGTTTGACCACAAAACTATCTGCAGTTTCATTGCTCTTGTTCTGTACTTGTCTTTTGATACACTAGTATTCATCCCCACCAAATGCTTGTCAGTTCAGTACTTTTTGAATGACTGTCTTTTTTTGAATAACATCAAGGACAGGTGGCTGCGTAGTTTCCAATCAAGAAAGAATACTAGTGAATTACACAGAACTTCTGACTTGCATTTAGTAGCACCACAACATGTTATAACAGCGTGCCAAACCCAGCATTTCTTATAAATCACATTTCAAGGGGCAAAACTATCCACCTGTCATAGCTAAGGCTTCTGCAACGGTCACGTTTGAAGATAACATGATCTGTTTCATCTTGTAAAGCACCTTTTTATGATAGATTTTTCTTTTTTTTAATATACTAAATAACATAATTTAATGTTTTCTTCCTGCTGCCCAACCAAGACAGAACTGTGCACTTGGCTTCATTTCTGGAAAAACTCCATTGTTCTTTTGCAAGAAGAAAATCCATTTTAGGGATGGTGTTTAAATAATCATTGGCAACATGCCCGAAGTACTGACATTGTCTCATCACAACTCTGTGCACCTCTATGTCCATGCAATATCTAATCTTATTTGCAATAAATGGATTTTATATAAGTCTGTTAAATACTAACTGGTTTTATGTGCTTATCTTTGTGGCCATAGAGATGACCCAGAGCCTAGACATGCCATTGACAGAAACACTATAAAGTCTTATGATTTATATCCTAACAAATGGTGGTAAAATTTGTAGATGTAACATAAGGCTACTAGTTTTTCTCTAGATAGTGATATGTGTCCAGCAACATTAAATCAAATGAGTTACGTGAATTTTGATATAAAACAAGGAGTGTTTGTTTCAGAATTTATCCTCAGGACTTTGGGTAAGTAATTATTCATAATTTTAGTTTTCAGAGGATCATAACAAAAATTTGCTTCTGACCTGATTAACAGGTCTCAATACAGAAAAGTTTTTCTTTATTAAGAGGTCAAGTCATCAGAGAGTTATTTCTATCTTACAAGTGAAATGAGCAGGAAGGAAGTGTCAGTGCTCAGAGGAAATGCTCAGCCACCTTAGCACTTTCTTAAATTTCTATTACATACCTGTGTAAGAGATCTGTACAGCTCTATGAGATACTGTTTGACTTTATGGAAACACGAAAGGCTAAATCCCCAGCTGGTATAAATCAGATTTGTTTTAGCGAATCAGTAAAGCTATGCATTTGCTTTACACCAGCAGACAAGCTGGGTGAAAGTGCACATTAGAAAAAGGAAGCTTATATGCATGAGGGTGTTACTTGCGATGTGTATTAGTGGTAATTATCAGTAATATAATCCAAATGGCTCCAGGAGTTACATTAATTAATTTTAAAAAGAGATTTTATTTAAAACAAATTTGAAAATAAAAAGAGGATTAAAATAAAGTAAGGCCATAGTTGTGCACAGCTGCCACTGGAAGCACAAACCTGGTATTTTAGTTTATATATGACTCATTCTGTAATATAAGTGAAACTTTGGTGTGTGTTAGGTTGGAGCTTAATTTATTTAATTAAGGGTAAATTGTACTTCTTTTTTTTGACTGAATCATACTGCTGCTTTATGTGATCAAAAATCCTCTCTGGTTATATTGCCTAGTTTCAGTCATATTGACTAGTATTATTTCTGCTGTGCATTAATCCAGTACTTGGATCCTCTTGCATTTGCAAATATGACTTAGAGAAAGTATTAAAGCCAAAAGAAGGTGAAAAGGAACTGTTGGCACTTTCAGTTGTTTTCCAATGTTCTCTTCAGGATTACTCTCAGTTCAGCTTCTTCATTTTCCCCAAGAACATGTGGGGTGTTTTGAGGGTTCATTCAGGAAATATTTTGTGCAGGCAAAACAAGGTCACACCTGCCTTCTTTCCAGCATCTCATTCCTCAGACCACTCCCAAGAAACATCTCTTTGGCATCAAACTCAATTAATTGTCTCAACAAAGCATGTTATCCAGCAAAGAAATATATCATTAACTGTACGAAAGCCAGTTACACTTAGCAAACAGCATTTTCTGTTGTTCTCATCGTTGCCCTTCCTTTTTGACTGATGCACATGATGATTAACTAGAGAGTTGATGTGAGGTGGAGTTCACTACAATAAAAGAGGATGGCATAGATGCAATAATAAGGAACAGGACACAAAAATAAAAAAATGTGTGAGTGCATACATCATGAATTAGTAGCAGTAAATCTATGCAACGAACTCCATGTGTTCAAAGATGATGAAAAATACTTTAAATAGTTTTCTTTTCCTCTATGGAGTTATGCTTTTCTTATGTGAAACCTTGATCTACAGTTCTATGGAGGGAAGAAGGACTTGCAATGTTAAAACAACCCCGTTCACTTTAAATTTAAAACAGGATGACAGAAATATAAACATTGTATTAACAAGTATTGATTTCTCTTTTCTTTTATCAAGGAGAGGAGAAAAAGTAATGAGAAATCCTGAGTTTAGTTTCAAAGCCAAGCCCTTCACTCTTATTCTGAAAGTTTAGTCTTTCATATGAAAGAAACGCCTGATGACATTATTGAGTATGTATGTCAATGACAAATCTTCCACTGAATTAAATAGAGCCACAATTTCATCTCAAGATATCAAAACAGATCTTTATGTATGTGCTTATTTGCTTTACATTTTAACTTAAATGAAATCTTAAAAACTGCATGGTATGGTGCAAATTTTCTAGATCACACTGAGGAGCAGATTAGTGGTTACAGTCTGGCGTGTACCCTAACAGGAAGATACTAAGCTGGTTAGCCCTTTCCTGGAATATTTTGGATCACTTATTTGATCTTCTCTAAAATTCATTTCCTCCCTTAGAGTTCAGTTACTTCTACTTCTGCATCATTTCTCAGTCAAGCATTATGGATAATGCTTGTATTTGTAAAAATGCCACGTAAGTTACAAGTGGGACTGAACGCAGCCTGATGGCTGTTGTTTGTAACATTCTTAGCAGAGGGCTGCATTGGTGGAAAGTAAAAGCAATGTAATTCCTTTATACCCAGACTAGCAAAGAGCAATCATAATATGTCATTTGGGAACTAGTATGGAAGCAAAAGAGCATTTTTATGTGATGAAAAGGTCTGCACAAGTGTTTAGATATAGTTAACAGCTACAATGTATGCTAGGCAGGTACTTCTTTTCAGGAAAGAGAAATAAGCTTTTTACCAGATCACATTTATATTCTGCCTGGGAGTGCTTCCTTAAGAGAATCCTAGATGCCCCTTCCTGTCATCTGAGGCTGTTGAGCAAGGATCCCTGACCCACCCTTAGCTGAGACACATGCATTGCACCTGTAAATTTGCCAAAGTGGACTCAAGCAGTGTGACTATTGTGGCATATAGCCATACAAACTCGCTTGCACACAGGCAGCAGGCTAGTATCACAATTCAGCTGCTTTGGTTGCTATTGAGATTGAATTGAGTATCAATTGTGGGAATAAGCATGACTTGCTGAAACTGTCTGAGTTGCAATCCACTTGCTTTATAGATATACTGTAAAAGAACCTGAAGTGAGCTATGTTAGGTAACTATTACAAAAACTGTGCCTCCTTTCTTGTCTAGAGCATTCTTGGGAAACATTTAAATCAAAATCTTGGTCAAGAAACACCACAGTTGTCACATATCCAGAGGAAATACGGAAGGTCACTAAAGAGTGTCCTTAGTGTTGCTACAATGATGCATTCCATTATTGAGATTGGGATTCTGGTCAAGTTTTCGGTTTTAGGCACAAATTTTACAACTCACTGTTAGATGGTAATAATACAGTCATTATAATTACTAAGCTGGGTATGTATTTAGAGGCTGGTAACTTCTAGTGAAGGAACTATGATAAAATAATGAGCAAATTCTATGAATTCAGGATTGTGGGGATTACATTATTGCTGTAAATGCAGAAATAGCTATTGTCAAAGATAAGGAAGATTCTCTGGAGGTATATTCTATCTAATCAAAACATTTCCTACATGAAAAAGTAACAAAAGCAATAAAAGGATAAAAGCAACATTAAGCTGTACAAAGACGTAGTATGCAGACAAAGAACCACTTCAGAAGAAAGATTTCCAGTCATGAAAGACAATTATGGCTGTTTGGTCCCCTCAGAGTTCATTAACAAACACTTGGGAGCAATGATTAGGACCTGTATCTTTGTTTTTCCACTGGCATAATAGAAATAATTAATGGCAAAAATGTGGAAAGATAGTCTAAGAACTTGGTATTAGTTTATGGGATCTATTCTTAGCTTTAAGTTAATTAGTGAAACTCTAAAAACCTCATTTGATCCTCAACAGTTGAAAATTTTCTCTTTTATGTCATTTGGAGTCCATTTAACAATACAGATATCATAAGGGAATAGCAGAACGGCTATTTAATTTGTTTATTCCCTTTTCTAAAGAGCGGTCTTTTAAGACCTTTGCTAATGTAGATCTTTATCACTCTAAGATGCCAAAAGCATTATTTATCTGTATTTTTCCTGTCTATTATTCTGTTTAGGCTTCACACTTAGGATAAAATAAGAAAAAACTCTGATTTAGATTTTTAAAATAAAACAAACGCCCAAACTCCTTAAGATTCTGGAGTTTTAAAACACACTTGCTTTGGTCTGTTCCTTCTGTTATCAATATGCCTTTTCCCATGATTCATAAATTTCCAGTAAATGTCAGACAAGTATTCCAAAGCCACAGATAACATTTAAGACCATGTTAAATTAAACCAGCCTGTAAAAAATATTCATTATTTTAAGTGCTTCCTCTTTAGGCTTCATTTCCACTATTGGCAGACTGGGTTTGAGAAAGGCCAGTGATCTGAATACCAAGGAACGCTTGCAACTTAAAACCAAGGAAATGTTAGCAGAATTATTTCAGATGAAACTGCAAGCAGTGTCAGTGTGTTTTGCTTAATGGATTTGGATACCCACATGGTATCTGATTTAAAGACCTGGCTTGAATTCTCCTAAGTCAGCAGATTCACCAAGGACTTTCTGGGACTTTGGACTATGCCACCAAACTCTAGGCATGTTCTCACACCCATGGATATTGCTATAGGTAGAGGTCATCTTCCTAGAACCTGTTGCTTGTGGAAGGCACGTGGATTTTTGCCAAAGCCTTCTTCTTCAATGCCAACACTTGCCCCTGTCATTTCCTGTGGTGTCATTTACTACTTGAGGGAAGAACACAGTTCACAACCTCACAACCATAAAACAGGTGTTGGAAATAAGAATATACTTGCAAGTAGGGCAAGCTGGTTGGTTCTTTCCTCAGGAAAGATAAATTCCCTATCTGTAAGGTTATATGGAAGTTACTCATATTGCTAGGAAAAGTCAAAGAAAATAATGAGTCAGGCTTGGGTCAGGTGTTAAATTACAGAATGAGAAAAAATGTTACACAACAGAGAAAAAGAAAACGTATGTTCAGATATACTTGTGATTTGGTTCTGTGTCGTTTTTATAACATCTCACTCGGGTGCCAGAGCTGAGAACACTGCCCTTCCACGCACACTGCCCCGAAGTGTCACACCTTAGCAGCTTGCCTGAAGAAGGGCTTGCATAGGCAAAAACTTGTCTTTTTTTCCCCCTCCACACTGTATCGGTTGTTCTTATGAAAGGCATTGGCTTTACTTGCAGACTTTGCATTGCTTAAATACTTAACACATCAGAAATACAGCCATGCCACTCCTCAGCCTCTGAACTTGTCCTCTTCCTTATGACTGTGTCTTAGTTTTGGCTGGAGTGACTTTGGCTGTCCTTGGATATTGTATCTGTGGAGTGAGCTGCCGAGCTTCCCTTGGAGCAGCTTCTGCTCTGAACTCCCTTCCCTCTCTTTCTCTTTTGTTCCTTTTGCCATCCTTCTTTTCAACTTCCTTCCTAGATCTTTTTCAATAGGAGGGCTGCCTGGGGACCTGCACTAAATAGAGATGCAACATACCAGCGTTTCCCTCCCCTGCTAGCTGTGGCTGGGCCCTGGGATATGATATGCAAATCAAGCAAGGGGTGCGCTCCCTCCTTCCTTCCTGTTAGGGGCCAGGATTTTCCCTGCTCCTTATCTGGCTGCTTTTAACTAACATTTCACTTGTATTCTTTAATTAGCACATTCCTTCTAGCTTGACTGGCTTTTTCCTGTTTACAGCATCTCCACAATTGCTACTCAGCTCTATAAATCATACACTTCATGAGAAGTACTCGTCGTAAATATGCGTGTTAATAGATTCATCAATTCTAGTTCACTGGGACCTTTGAGTATAAATTCTGTATTACATATTAATAATGCAAATAGTAGCTTAGTACTGAATGTGACTTCTTAAATGGACTTTGTTTTTACTGTCTTTGGGGATGTTGTCATAATTGTGTGAGCAACTCCAAGAAAGAGAGTAATGTTCAAATATATCTGGTGAAAAGTCATACAAATCAACTGTATAGAACATGACACTAATCATTTTGTAAAGAGGAGTGAGTGGCACAGTGTGAGGACACTTCTTCTTAAAGGCAGAGTTTGGCTTACGTTACTTCTCATGTGGAAGAGGATGGGGGGGTTATGATGCAACCCATTAAAACAGTAATAGTAACAAGTAATAGTATAATGGAGAGATGGAGGAAGGAACAGGAATGGGGCAATGCTTTCCCCTCAAGGGCCATGTGTCCACTTGCCCAGGCCATATGTGCAGAGTGACAGTTCTTTGTGATAAAGGACCCCGAGCAATGTTTGTTAGTGTGCTGCTCCAATAAGTTCTTTCTTAACAAATTTCAGCATCAAGCGATGGATATGTGAAATACCTTGTGTGGTGAATTTTAAAATACTTTCGGATGGAAGATTATTTACAAATGGTAGATGAGTTTATACTTCTTAAATGATATATCAAGGTATGGAGAGGTCTTAATAAAGTCTCAAAACTCTTGTGTACAAGCCAGCAAATCAGAAAACTAAACTATGTATCTCAGAATGGTGGAATCCTTTTCAAATTAAATTTGGACTGTGATTACATGTTGACAAAACCATTACTTACATAAAATGTTCAGGAATATATTCAATATATAAGGTGCCTTTCCACTCTGTAGTAGTATCATAGAAATTATAACAAACTCATAAAAAAGCTGTGCCTGTGTCCTAAGCAAGGGCAGAATTTTGCTCATGTTACTTCTGTAACTCAATGTGAGTGGTGTATATATCTCTCAGTATCAGTGGGAGAATATGAGACCGTCACTGCAGTTTTGAGCTGTGATTACCATACAGTGCTATGAGAGATATTGGATTTACGAGCTGTGTTGTAGCCATGAATTTCAAAGGAAAGAATTGAGGTGTATAGGCTGAGGTAGCCTTTTGTTGGACTATCTGATGTAATTGGAAAAAAGCTTATCTGTTTTTTCCTCTAATATCAATCACTCTTACAAAACATAGTACTGTTTCCTATAAACTTTTGCTGTTATATTTATCTTTCTGAGTGTAGAGGACATATATTTTTATGTCAAATGTGCACTTCTTAGTATTGATTTCTTGAGACATTGTATGTGACAAAGGTAAAGGAAATAAAGAAAGGAGTTTTGATGAATGTACAGCAGAGTTTAAACTAGGCAGATTTTCAAGTCTGTGTTTATTTAAAGCACAGATCTTTGATGTGCAGAAACTGCAGTGAAGTGGCTAGAAATTTACAATACAGTGGCATGAAGAATGATTTAACCCTTAATAAAATATGCTATGCCAAACTTGCGTTCTATAACTCTTCTGCTTTCAGTGGAATTACAGGATTGATTTTTGTCAATATATTCCTTTACTATAATTACTTTTCTAAAAGCTAAATTTTTTTTTTTTTAAGTATCTGTGTATGCAAAAGTCGATTTCAAGCAAGTAAAATTGCAGCAAGTATTCAGGGCCTATTTTGAGAGAACTTTCTCATACCATTGTTCCGACAAACCAGTGAAAGTTTCTTTAAACACTTAAAATCTGATGTTTATACTTTTTTTGCCTCTTCCTCTTGAGTGGAACTATAATAGAGTTAAAACAGCCTTTCACTGATGAGTACTTCATTTACAGTAAGCATAACTGTTGTAACTTTATCTGTCACTCAAGATGCTGCTACCTTTTAAAGCTACATTTAAGAAAACCTGATGTTTTCTTTTCTAGACTAATTGGAAATCACAGTTGGTTAAGTGGCATTACAGAAGGTCATTGTTCTTACAAATAAACAATAGAAGATAAAATTATCAAAAATAGTTGAAGAAACACCTCTGGATGTCTTTTTTTTCATGTAGAAGTACATTTTTACAAGCCAGTGTTTAAGAAATTGTCATCTGTCTATCAACCATATGAGACAGTATAACCCAAGTCAGTGAATTCTAGTTAATAGTTCAGCTGTGTTTGAAAGACTGATATTTAGCTTGTTTGGGTTTATATCAGATTAACAGATTTTACATTCCAAGAGTACATAACTTGACTCCGCTTATTTGCTGCAGAAGACAGGGTGTGACATTAGGGCAAATTGTAGGAAACAAGAACAAAGGGTTGTTGTTGCATCACATTCTTATGAAATGATATTTTAATTCTCACAGGACAAGGAGAAAACAAAGGAAACTGGGATACAGAGCTGTAGAGCTGGATTAGATTATTTCAATTAAATGCAGAGCTGTGGGTCATGGAGAGGATAAGTGATTTGCCCAAAGCCAGAGAGGAAGTACGTTTCAAGTCGAATTTGAAAATTGGTGCTCAAATTCTCAGTTACTCTTCCTTTACTGCAAGAATTAGTGAACACCAGGTCTTTTCTCTCGCTGTCTTTATCACTCTCTTTCTACATTTGCTACCTTTTTGTTTTATTTTCTTATATGACACTGCAAAAAGAGGAAGTTTCAGGAAGGCAGTAGCCATTATATATTTACTGATGTACCATAATTTCTGGAAGTCCTGTTTATGTGTTATTGTGCACCACTAGAATAATGATTTATGACTGAGTGTATAGCCAAGGGCCTGTCCTGATTTGCGTTGTTAAAATTTTAACTAATACAATAATATCCCTGCAGGTCATTTGCAACCTGTGTAATCTGTTTGCTGAAGCAATGTCATGTAAATTAGAATTGCAAGTAGATGATTGTAAATGATTAAGTTAGCATGCCTTAAGAAGTTGCCACCCTTAAGCCAAGATGCAGTAACTGATTGTTGCATGCTTCTATTTCATGACAGGTAGACTCTGGTTAATTTAATGCTAATTTCAGTCACTATGCAATCTGACCATACCTTACAATCGATTCTTTTAAATACCTACCTAATTTTGGTTTTATCCAAATGAAGTCTGAGGTTGCTTACAAGCTATCAAACCTCAGATTTATCTGACAGTGACAATACAATGTCACACGCTTGACTTTTAGACATTTAAGAAAATTCATTTTGTTCAGGGATATATTTATGGCAGTGGAGGCCGCTGCCGGTTTTAGATTCTTTTTCCAGTGCAGGCACATGGCACCACACAAGCCAGCCATGTTGCTCTGGTGTGGGCATTGAACACAGTGTCCTTGGGGACAGTGTGATCTCTGTGCCCTCTCTGTTGCCCTTGAATTTCTGTTTTTGCTGAAGTAAACAGTGTTATATATTGAGATCTTTATATTCAATAACTAACATGATAAAATAAATGGGGAAGCAACCAAAGGATGGGAATTTTCTTGGGAAGTCTCAAAAGCAGCTCTGTGTACATATAATTTTTGACATTTTGGTAGGAAGAACAAGGCATGAACCATTGCTCATTTAAGATTCCTTCATCCAAAGTGAGACACATAGATTGACACAAGTATTGTGTTTTCTTGGAGATCTGTGGCACACTACGTAGCCACAGAGTTCTCCTCAGAAGAAAACAAATTTTCATATTGGGACTGCAAACAGACACGTGCCATTTGGGAGAGCCTCGAGGACAAAATGGGCTTCAAGAATAAAGAGTGTAGGCTGATAGTTGGGAAGTGCTCAGACTCTACAGTGGGTGCTGCCAAAGCAGGGATCCAGCTAGACAGTTTAGAAACTTAGGCAGAGGTTGTATCTGGCTTATTTTTAGAAAATAATCATGCACATTCTTTTGAATATTTAAAATTATGCTGAAAACTGTATCATTCATCTGGCACATTGGTTTAAAAACCCAGAGATGATGTTAGAGCCTGAGAACACAGACACCGTATCTTTATGAAAGATTCACAGACACTTGATTTCATTCATCCACCCACACAGTCTGAGATAAGCATAAGAAAATTGTTCTTCAAGACAGAAAGTTAACTGGTTTGAAAAGCTGTATTGGAGGTCATGGGCTTCTGTGGTAAATCTTCTACATTTTTATTTGGTCAGTTTGATGATGTTTCTTAAAGTCCATGTAAGAGGTGGTTGGTTTTATGTTTAATGTTCTTAGAGCAGAGAATTCACATTTTGATAAATGCACTCCTGCACATTTAAAAAGGATGCTATCAAGAATCTGCTGTCATTACCAATTAATGTTCTTATTGCCATTTTCTTTCTTGTGATAATGTTTAATTCATTCTTACCTAACAGAGATTCCTGTCAAAAAGAAGTGGGAGTGAATCTCAGGCAAAAATTGTTCAGCAAATGAGTTGGGCACAGATAGAATATTGAATGTTACAAAGAAAGCAATGTAATATGTTACATATCTCTAATATATTACATTTTAGTCACTATCTGATGGATCCTTCAATGTTACAAAGTGTAACAGTACTGTGTGAAATCTGCTTGAACTGTGATGTTGAACATGGTTAAGGAACTCAGAAATTGGATGACCCTAATCATTACAAGTATGGCTATATTAGCGCAGAAGTCTTCTACTTGGTGCAACTGAAAAATCAAATTATTCCAAGAGTATAATATGCAATCTTTTTAGCCATACTACTAGAAACATTTATTTTAATTTTGTTATGATGACTTTATTCATGATGTTGAATGTGCTTTGTAGAGATGTAGCTGTTTGAACTCAAGTGCCTAACTCACATCAATTTAGAATGAAGCTTCGTTCTAAAAACTTTCCTATAAATAGGAAATTCCTGGAAAAGAAATTCAGGAAACTCCCCAAATTTCATGCAGGTTATTGCTTGTGTTAAACAGATACAGTTGTATGAGACTGGTATTACTGTAAAATACTTGGATTCTGCAACATGGCATTTTCCAGCAAACCATTGGTTAGGTGTAGTTTACAGGTCGTCCTTGAAATGTTTAATGCCAAATCCATTTTTTCCTTCTCATGGAGGATATTTTCCTCTAACTAAAACATACGGTCAGGTCTAGTGTGCCATCTAACTCAAACGACTGCACATTTGTTAAAATTTGTTAAAACTTGCTTGTTAATGAAGTTTGTGGTCTGCTAAGGTAAAGGCTTTTGCACTCTTTAATTCATGGCATCTACAGACTTGTTTTCCACTGTCTTGCATAAAAGCTGAGGGAGAGATCCTGAAAGCAGCATGTATCATTTAAGTATATGTGGTTTTCTTTTACTTGGTGTTGTTATTGAGGCTTAGGGACCACATCTGGAAAGGAAAACACTTCTTTCCAATGAGAATGATTTGCACAATACAACATTACTATAAAACAATTACCTTATTTTCCTGAAAAAAGCCTTGTACTTTCAGCATTATTAACAAAGAGCTAAATAGCATGCTTTGACAGCAGTATCCATACCTGTAAAAACATCTATAAAAGTTCCAGAGTACCAGAAATTTGTTTAAATTATTTTTGAGGTGTGATTTGAAATTGAACTGTTGAGTCTATCAGCTGAAACAAAAATAGACCATTTATTTTTGTTATGGTTTTAAAAAATTGCATATGGATTTAAATTAAGAATCTCTAGATAGGCCTACTGTGGAAACAACCCCTGGGATTAAGTTACCATTTATCCCAACCTGCTCTTCCTAAACATAGATTTTATTATGCATTTTCAATGAGAAAAACAGCTCATATTATTTGTCTACTGAAAACTAATAGTAGTGAATGTTTTCCTACATACACTATTTTCCCACATACATTTATGTCTTCCATGTATTTGTTTTCTCACTTTCCAGACTACATAATACTTTTTTTTTCCTAAAATTTATTATAGATTACTTCTAAAGGAGCCTGAAACTACGCAAACATTCAATATGCTGAGAAACGCATAAGGAAAATACACAGTTGATGAGAAATTTTTTTTCTTCTGCCGCAGCAAAAGTTTGACTGCTGAGGGCTATTTCCTCATGGAATAAGAAGGAGGGGGAAGACAGCCTTTTAGATCTTGTCATGTTTTCTTATTTCAGTTTAAGAGAAAAAAAAAATCTTCAAGAATCTTCATCGTTTTCTTTCTTTCTGCTTTGGAGACATCAGTTTTTGGGCTAGTTTTCTATTAAACCTTCTTTCTGCAGTATGTTGCTGAGAGTATTCCTCTGTCATAGAGGATGGGAAGGAGAAACTGAAAGTTTTTGCAGTCAGGCTGGCATAATTATGTTTCAGTTTTGATTGTCTTAAGCACTGTAATCTTTTCACAGCAGTATTTTGCCGTAAACTGATTCACTGAAGAAAGCAAGTCGTGTAAACTAGCACTGTGTGGTTGCAACCCCTCCACCCCTGCCACATCCCCCCCTCACCTGGCAGGGCCCAGGTGGGTCATTCCCCAAAGTGCCCAGCCCTTCACCATCAGAGCTGAAGGTGCTGAGAGTTAAAGTGATTTATGCCTTAGAAGGCTGCAGTGTCGGGATAGCGCACACCCTACAGCATGTGGATGATGTGGGCTGTTTAGCCACTCTGTGCTGGCTCAGTTCCTTTTTCACCTGATTCTTCAGGGTTTTCCTTTCCTGATTCATGGTTGAGCTTTTAAAAGTGCTCTCATGCTTAATAGCTTTTGGCTATAAAGATTTCTTTCTCTCCTCTTTGTGTTGCTCAGTTTTTTGTTTTCTAGATGATGATTTTGCTCTGTAATGGCAGTGAACATGCATGTAGTAACCTGCATAAACAGAGAAAGGCAAATGCAGACTGAAAACATGACAGAGAAGTGTGTTGGAGATACTAACCAATTTCACAGCATCACACAGCCAAGACAGAAGACATGAAATAATATGTGGCCCCTTAACTGGCATAACACGACCAATGATGTGCCTGCAGTTGTAGTGCAGCACAGCACCGTCAACTTGTGCCACAGGGAAGTGTAAAGCCAGTAATCCCATTTCAATTGAGCATTTTATGCTTCTATTATTTTCCAAAGAACATCAAGTTTGTTTTTCTTTGTAACTGTGAATCATTTGGATACAGTTAGAGACACTGAAGAAAATTTCTTTGTATACCAAACTGCAGCTGATGTGCTCCATGGCCTTGATGTTGCATTCAACCTCTTTATGATTCAGTTCTGCTTTTTCATTCTTCACAAGGCTGTTAGAATGCTTAACTAATTACTGTCTGTACATTGTCTGATGTCCTTGAACAAACAGAAATATGAAGATACAGATATACAGGCAAATAATAGGCCTACTGACCTCCAATTTAAACATGTAGCCATGAAACTGAATTGCCAAAGTAAGAAGCACGAAAGCTCTGTGAGAATCGGCAATGAGACAAGGATCCCCAAAAATATTACCTTTTTTTTCCTGCCAGCAGATGAAATGCTCTATTATGTTACTTCTTGAGTTTGAAGCGTTATTATTTATCATAGCTCTTTTCAGAAATCATTTAAGGAGTTGTTGTTCCAGTAGTAAGATGATAATGGAAGAAGAAAAGAAAAATTTCTCCCCAAAATCATAATTCACAGAATGATTTGAGTGACAATTTCTGTGTGGGCTAAAAATAAATAATTAATATTTTCCAAGATGTATTGTTCCATTAATTGCTACTATTCTAGGACAGGACTTCCAGTCTATCTTTTGGATTGTGATTTACATTTAGTGTCTATGCTGCAGTGCCATCACAATAGTAAGCCACAGTATCTTCAGTTTTTAAGTCAGTGAGTATGTCTGCAGACTCAGTGACTGTCACAATTTTAGTATCTGAGTGTGAATTTTTAGTACCTAGTTCATGATTGATTCATTGAGTTCAGAAATAGTTAAAGAACATGTCTTCTTTTAGACAAACACATGAAGTGGCATGAGAATATGCTCATAGTCATGCACACAGATTTGGCAGAGAGAAGTCTGAGTAAATATCAGTGAGCTTTGTTTTGTCATCTTCTCTTTGTATGTCTTGAAGCAGATTTGTCAGATTTGTATAAATTGGGCTTTTTAATAATGGCTTTTATGTAGAAGTCAACAGCTGCTGACAAAACATCCTGCTTCTGTTTCCCCAAGTGCCAGTGCTAACGCAGCTCTCTTAAAGCATGGTTTGCTTTTCTGCCCTTTGCTGTTGTTGCCCACTCCCATGGAAGTATCGTGGTACAAACAGACCAGCCTTTAGGGATCGAGACTGAGTGTGCTACACTTGGTTTCTCACTTTACCATGTTTCCTCTCTCAAAAGACTTCTGCATTCTATTCATTAAATATTGTCAAGTATTACTCACTGACATGTTTACCATTAAGAAATGTGTAAAAAAGCCACCCCACATGGTTGTTACTGTCACGATCCCATCTCATGCACAGCTCCTGAGGCTGTTGCTGGCTGTTCTGATTTGGGAATCTTTCCGATGGCCAGATTCTGCATAAAAATCATGCCTATTCAATAAAAAGTAAGTTTTAAGTTAAAATCCCCTTATTTTATGGTAGTTGTATTACAGGATTTTCAGACACACTAAGACACAACTACTTGTAATCAGACTAACAATACTCAAGCAAATGGATGAACCGTTCATGAAGCATGGGTTGCAGAGTGGTTTGCTGACTGGGTAAGAAGTGGCAGCAGTAGCCTGTGTGCCACACTTTCGAGGTTGGTGAGAGAGCTCAGCTGATAACAAAACTTCCTGTGCACTTGCTCAAGCTCAGCCTCTCTCTTAAAAAAGCACGAAGAGAAAAGATTTATTTCTCCATCTTCAAATGTCTGACTAGTTTGTACAGAATTAAATTAGAATCTTAAACAAACCTTTTATTCATAAAACAGCAGAAGAGAACCATCATTCACTCAAGATATCAGTACTCATTAATTCAATCTTTCATATAATATGAGAGCTGAAAGTGCAGTCTCCATATGTAGGTGCTGACTGAGTGAGAAAGTCTCTCTGTATGGACTACAATATTTCTTCAGCCCTCTTTGCAAGGCAAGATGTATGATTTATTGTAGTCCTAGCTGTCCTGCAGTTAGAGCCCTCCGTAGTTAATAAGAGGCAGATTTTGTGAATTGTTGAACATGGGTTGAAGTTAGGGACCTTGAGATCTACAAGTGGGTGAAGCTTCAGATTCTTGGGGCTGAGTTCAGCCCTGCATTCATGTGCAGAGGCAAAAAATGCTGCTGTCTCTCATTTGCTGCACTGGCACCTTTGAAAACAAGTCATTAGGTGCTTAATGGGCAAGTAACGTGTCAGAGCTTGATTGCTGCTTAAAACTGTTGCATGAACTACGATGTATAATAATTTCTAATACAAAACTCTGTCTTTTCCTATATTCTACTGGGGCCTGTGTATTGACACCTTTGAATAAAAGGTGGTGGAAATAAGTGCCGCTGACTTGGACTAGTATTTTTCAGGTCCTCTTCTCCATAATCCTTCCTTAACAAAACTGTTAATAAATGCTCATTAGAACATTATCTATTTGAACTGGGTTTTTTAAATGTATTATCTTGTCTAATTACTTATCTTTTGTAACTTGTCAGGTTACTTGTCTCTTATTTAATTCAGTCCTTTTAAAGATTTTGTGACGTTTCCTTCTCCTGCTTATCTTTTTTGTTCATAATCATGAGTATGTAACTGGAGGGCTGGAACAGATTTAGAAGTCTATATTTTGTTCTAAAGGTTAATGTTCATAGTTTTGGGGGTTTTATATCTTATGCAAATGGAAATGATTGATTTAAATGACCCATCGTGTCCTAATAAATGAATAGACTATTCGATGTAGTGCTATCACAGTGAGGAAAACACTTGGACTCAGACATGAAAGACTGGTCACAAAGGCTAGATCATGAATGAAACTTTCAAACTGTTTTGCATTTTCATTAGGATGAACTCAAAAAAAAAATACAGATGTTTACTATTTGAAAGCTTGATATTTTAAATTCTTGTTTGATGACATAAAGTTTACAATTTTATATTTCACACAGCTGATTTATATTTGAGATGGATGGCCAAGAGTAGCACAGCAGGTAAAACACTAAGAATGCATTTTAAATGTAACTTAAATAGGAATTAAGGTAACAAATTACTATTTTCTGTCATAACAAGTAGGATAGAGAATTATTTTTACATTTGTTAGGGAAAATTTATTAGTTTACTTTTGCTCTCATCAAAAGGCCTAACAGTCAATGAAGCCTTACATAGTGTAATTTTGTAATTTTTGTTTTAAATTCATATTGTATCACGAATGGATACTTAGAGGAAACACCTTAGTTTTAGGAAATAGTTTTTAGTTTTATCTCATTCTATTCATGAAAATCTAACAATTTAGAGGTAAATTTTCATAAGCAGTCAAGTCCTTGATGAAAGGAAAACGTGCTCCTAAATAATAAGTGCTTAAATAATCATAGTCAGTATATTGAATTTTAAAGTATTTAATTAATAAAGGATGAAGATATTTTGACATGTTGTTTTTTGGCATTATGCTGGGGGTAAAACAATATGAAGATAAGGAGGAGAGTCAGTGTCAAAATGCAAACTGTGAGGAGAAACATAACGGTAAATTTAAATACGCTTGTGCCTTGCGGTTCATATTTCTCATCCAATTTTGCACTTTCTTTGGTTCTATGATGTTTTTAAGATGGTTTCAGGGTATAAACATAGAGTTTTCATAAGTGATGGAGGTTAGGAATTTTCTAGGATCCACTGGTATTTCTGTGACCAAGAATATCAGTATGTTCTTTCCTGTTATCCTTAGTTTTGTCAGGTGTAACATAATTGCAGGCGCTCCTCATTACTTGCTGAAATTGCTTTGTCTACCTGGTTTACTTGTCTTGAGGATATGTAAAGAACTGGTTTGCGAAAAAAACCAAAAAAAAAAGATCAAAGTAAAGGATATGACAACTGAACATAAAGCTTTGCTGAAAGTGAAACTGCATATCAGAAAAAGAGTAGTGTGAAGCATTAGGAGAATGTTGTGAATCAAAGGGGTGTTCTGTAAATCTGTAGTTAGTTTTGTAAAGTTAGTTTTGTTATTGTTAGTTTTGTCAACTTTCTTACTTAAAATACATAACACACCACCATGTAATTTTCTCAGACCTTGAAATGTAGAGATTGTGTCTGTTCTTAAAATTTCTGAAATCATTGATCTGAGTTATGAAAACAATTGAATTAGCTTAAAAATTGTAAGATAAAGACCATGAAAAAAAAAGCATATTGGTATGCATCAGCTTTCTAGGGCATGCTACTGGTATTTATTTTTCTGATCTGCATATATGATGATACATTTCCTATAAAGAAATTTTTATTCTTGTTGGGAGGCAAAAATATTACTTTCACAAGAGTCATTTTGTAAATGGCAGTTCATCATTTTAATGCTGGTATAACACAGGCATTTCTGATAAAAGCAAAGTTTCGGTGCCTTTCAAGCTATCTGAAGCTGGGGTGGGGAGACAGTGAAACAAAGTTGCATGTTATTTTTTAAAATGTTTGCTCAGCTTTCAAGTCTGACTAGTCAGGCTATTTAATGATATCATCTCATTCTATTGTCTGGATTTTTGGTTTCTTTTAACTGATGTTGTCTTATTTTAGTATTTGATGTGAACTTTTGGGTTGATGAGCTTAGATTAAGAATGAAGCAACCTGAAGTTTGCAGACGTTTAATGACAAGGATTAGTTTTGTCTGAAATCTACAGAATTTTAACTACAAGGAATTAGATTGCCCAGTTTCAGTGCTTACAGAAATCATAATTCTAGTTCATCTTGTGAACTTTCTTCCTACTGAATTGTTTTGTGTAAATCATTTGATGTCACTGAAGTCACTGCTGATGTACATTAATACAAGTTTAAATTTTGTGCTCATATTTGTCTTATGAACTTAAAGACATGTGGAGGCTAAACGAGGAAAAATGAAAAAGGATCAATTTGCATCAAGCTTATTTGTATAAAAGTATATCCTTTACCAATTCATACTTTAAAATCATGTTTCTGAGAAATTGTCAGATTCTGTTCCTGACTTTTAGATTTAGTTCATCTTGTAGATGTGGAGAAAGTCCTGTTCATCACAGAAATGCTCTTAGGAGATTTCTTTACTTGTGATTTGTGGAAGGGCAAAGGTGAAGGAGTGAGGAGAAAATTCTTTTGCTAACACAAGTATTTCCTGTAGACAGCAATTACACACAGGTCTGTGAACTTTAGTTAGCTACCCACAAGCATTTGAACTGTGAGCTCAATGTAGTGTTTGTCTAACCTTCCTTTATTTCTGTATTTCCAAGATATCTGGCACAGACTTTTCAAAATTAAATGCTTTATTTTTTTTTCTCTTCACAAGTGAAAGATCAAACAATGCAATTATTTGACCATTTTTCTTACCAATTTACAGTCTCTATACTGTAAGAGAGTTTGTTAAATAGGAGTTTGGCTTTCTCCTGACATTTTCTGCAAGCTATGATTCTAGCCATGCTATTAAAAGCTACTCTATATGTAGCTATTTTACAGTTATTTTGACAATTCATTGTTTGATGTCACATTGGCTAGGAGTTCTCTGTTTGAGCTTAGTTTATGTGTTTATTTTGGAGTAAATTATATTTTCTTTACTTTGTGGCTCCTACTCAAATGAAAATGTAGCTTAATGTTGCCTTCAAGTATTCCGGGGAGGGGGTGTTTCTAATTAGCGATAGCATATAGTAGCAATACAGAAAATCTGTATAATGGCTACCTCTAGTCTGGTACAATAAAGAAAAATGCTATTTCAAAGGAAGATCCATTCCATTTAGTTGCAGGTAGAACAATATACTAGGAGTTATTGTCTGCTCTGTTGAAATAATGGCTCTTCTGCTCTGGAATCCTGATGGAAGGGATGATGACCTTCCCCTTACTTGTTTCTGGGGTACAGACATTGTAGGTGCCTTCCCATATAACCACCCACAATATGTCCATCGTTCCTTCTCTTGCAGAAGCAAAATAGTTAATTTCTACTGATACTTTCAAAAGTCAGAAAGGAATCCAAACAAAATGTGAAAGGTAGGTCTCTCTTGCTCTGCACTAACTATCCAGGCATTTCTGAATGGAGTAGGTTGTAGCATCCAGACCTACTTCAACCAAATCTCCCACCCTGGCCTACTGATGGGAAATGCAGCTCTGAGATGCTCTGGTTTAGCTCCTGGGTGTCAAATGCTCCCTGCAGATCTGAAGAAGCAGGGCAGGATTTTATTTTTATTTTCCTGACTTAACTCCCTGTGACTTCCCAATATGGTCAAATATAGCACACAAAGCTGGTAAATTGTCTTTGGTATTGTTAGATGTCATTGACTGACTGTGGTTAATCATCAAATAGGATCATCCAAGAATGTCGGATTTCTATTGGAATGAGAAAATAAGTGGCATTAGCATGAAAGCTATAACTAAAAGTGTCTCTGTAGTATGCTGAGACTAAACATGTCCACTGTTATGGAATTCTGAGAATTAAATTATTTCAACTGTTTCCTGATCAGAGCAATAGTTGATATAGCCAAAGAAATAACAATGTAGGGGAAAAACAACAAAAAAAAAAGCTTTCTGGAAACCCTTGGAGAGTTGATTTTTCAGAGATACTAAGAATGCACGCGTCCTGTGGAAATCCAAGAACTCCTTGAATACCAATTACTTGAGTTATACAGGCTTTAAAATTACTGTTAGCTTTAATTTGTTCTACTCATTACATTGCGTCTTTATTATAAATGTAACACTTATTCTATTTTGTCCTTAGAAGGAAATGGAGTGACTTACATTTTCTACTTTATCATGTCATGCAATTTTCAAATATGGTCATATTCACCCTTCTGTGCCAGCACACATGCTCACAGCACATTTTCCCCTTTCAGTTAGAAAGGGGTCTAGAACTGTGGTCTGGATTTAGCTATCTCCTCAGTGCTGTTAATAGGCAGTTACCCTTATTTTCCCCGAAGACCTGTCATTAAGGCAATCATCTGAATATTTCAGTGGTTTAGGATTAAATACGTAGTTTTTTGTTTCACAGTTTTACTGTGTCCTGTTAAACTTCTAATTGACACCTGGATTTAATATATTTGATAAATATCAGCTGGTACTCCACAGCATTTCCCTCGCCACAGGCAGCTCTAGCCTGTCTCCTGCAGAACACCGATGGCATGGTAGCAACAGCCATCAAACACTGTTCATACTCTCTCTGTGGAAGGAAGGAGTAAGTGTGAGTTCAAAAGTATTTTGCAGGGATATGCTAATCAAGTGCTAAGAAACTTTTAAAGGAAAATATTTTATTTACTAAATTCTACATTGGCATTTTGTGAACAGCTCATAGTCTTCAAATTACACTTTTGCCTGTAATTTAAATAACCTGCTCTCAGCAAGTGTTTGACCTGCAGCTATCTGGAAGAACAGTGTGTGTTTCCTGTTGCCTTACTGATTTCCAAAGAGAAGGGGGTTTAGACCAGTGATGGATTTACAAAAGGATGTATCTGGCCCAATGATTTTTAGAAGTAGTAATACCACCCAGATTAAATGATAGGAGTAAGTTAAAAAAATACATTATATTGAAATAGCTTAAATCCTTTGTCAATTTAATATTTTGCTTTATAATTTGATAAAAAGAACCATGCGTATTGCTTTTTATAAAACTATACGTCAAAAGAAAAAGTAGTAGTTTATAGGGAAAGGGTTTAAGAAAAAGTGAAGGAACTAGCAGTGATACCAATATCCTTTTGAGCCTCAATGTGCAAATGTTACAAGAGTCTGAGATTTTCTCTGGTTAACACAAGACTAAGCAGGTTGTAGGTAACCTTGTTTTGCAGTGATCATGGACACATGCAGGTTTGCAGTGTTGGTTGCTGTCATGAGTGGTTCCTGTGTATTTTTCACACCATGCTAATTAAAAAAAGGCTTTAGGTTCAGTTCTATAACTCCCCTCTACTCTGTTTTTGATTGTAACTCGAGTAGCAAAGTGAGACTAGAGCTGATTTGAAAAACACTTCCCAGATTTCAAAAGTA
Organism: Clamator glandarius; assembly: GCA_033459285.1. Classification (NCBI taxonomy): domain Eukaryota; kingdom Metazoa; phylum Chordata; class Aves; order Cuculiformes; family Cuculidae; genus Clamator; species Clamator glandarius. Next base: position 7,423,230 of record JAUNZM010000261.1, on the reverse strand, counting down.
ATCCAGATGAATGTTTTTATTGCCCTTTTCAGAAGAATTTTCAAAATCAAACCTTTTATTTATATTTAAACTTCTAAGATTTAAAAATACTCATGCCACCAAACTTCAGAAGATAACTTTCCTTCTTTTTCCTACTCTTTTTGAAATTTCCTCTTCTTCAAACATCCTCAGCTTTTGTGCTTTCAGAAATTTCCTAGTGGAAACAATTTTAAAGAAGTGGCATGAAAACAAAAGTGGTTTTTTTCCAAGTTTTATCTTCCCCTTGTTTGTTTTTTTTTTCCCCAGTAGAAGAGATATTGTTGGACATTAGTTCAAGAGTGGAAAAAGAGAAAAGCAAAGAAGGAAAAATTTCACTAAGCCCAATCTACCAAAGCCAAAGACTTATGGTTAGTGAACTTCAAGATGTAAACATACATGAAGGTCTAGCTCAACAAGAACTTCCAGAAGAAATAACAATTATATTGTAATTGTAAATCTATCTATCTCTCTATCTATCTCTCTATCTATCTCTCTATCTATCTCTCTACCTCTGCATAACTTGGGGTCCTTTGCATTTGAGTCTGGTAGAAGGAAGTAAAATGGGGAATGGAAGGAGATGACAAGTAGTAACTTATTCTACCTGTACTATTAGCTGAAGTCATACAAGATTTATTTGTTAATGTTTTGACTTTACTTATGTAATTTTCATGCAAACAACCATAGCTGAATTTCAACCTAATTTCTCATATTAAGTCCAACACATTTTTTGAATACACCATTACAAAGCAGATAAACAGCTATCTGTAATGAAATGTATGACAAATACAAAGTTATTTAAGCATTCCTGGAAGCCCGTGACGTTTGATTTCATTGAATAGACAAACAGTTTATTTTCTATAGGCAGGAAATCAGTGGCTGTTGAAGTCAAGTGAATAATTTTATCCTATTTCATAGCAGTGGAGTTACCAGTAGGAAAATAAGGATGAAGTGAAGGATGTCATGCCTCTATTCCTCTCCAATTAATAACGTCAAATGCTGTGAGCATGCTGTTATGTGATCCGTTAGTGGCTTTGCAGTTCTCTTTCTCCAGTTCTGCTCCACAAATAGATGCAATTCAGTTCTCTTCCAAAAAGCAGGAATAATAATAATATTTGCAGTGCTGGGTAAAAAAAAAGTTGAGTTTTTTCCAAAGGGAAGACAAGACCTGTTGTCAGAGGAGAAATTTGTGAAAAAGTTAGGACAAGTTGCACAAAGTTTTTCATGGGAGTTCTACAAAACTTCAAGATATTTCATTTTACCAATATTCTTGCATGCTTCAGGCTGTAGCTTTTCAGGTTTCAGGCTAGTAACTACATCTTGCATGCATTTTTTTTTTTTAAAAAACCAGTTCCTGTGGCAAACATAACATTTGTCCTAGTAATGATGTCTTTGAAATTCTTAGTAATCAAATAAATTTAGCTGCATAGCTAAATATTTTTGTTTGAAAGATTGGAAAAGCATGTGTGGGGTTAAGAAGAGAGGAGGTAATTTGCCATGACCTATTTTCATTCCATTCGAATCAAAATTGCACCACTTAGCTGCGTACTAAAAAGGAATGCCTGAAGCACACTTGCATTAAATGATCTGTTAATGTCAGGCCAAATTTATCTGATCTACTAGCTTGTAGGTGGTGACAACTCTCTGTGAGGGATACTTGTGTTCTGCACACATGTCAGAAACTTTCATGTGCTAGGATAGCAAAAAAGGCCTGAAATATTGACAGCTGGTATGAAGAAGATCTCCAAAGATGCAAGATAAAGAACTAGGGAAACAGTTGGAAATACATATCTTTGCTGTAGCTAGATCTGAGCTTGTGGTAGCTTGTTGTGCATTGATGAAAAACGTTGATGTTTTGGCACAAGAGTTTAATAGGATGAACTGTTCTTAAAGTAAAATGAAATAATTGCAAATTCAGTCATGGTGTGAAAGAAATAGAACTTCTCCAGATCTCATGGTATTGCAGCAAAATCTGGATCCTGAGCAAGTATCACAAACAGTTAATTACTTGTACTCTCCTGAGTCTGCAAATCTAAATAAGATAAAGTTTTCCCAAAGCCATTCTAATACGTTTTAATTTCTGTCTGGAACAAACACCAAAGAATATAGTTTTCCCTCAGTTTATTTTGTTCCTTCTCATGTCTTCTTCATCTAGTTTTGGTTCTGTGACTCCTATGAAAGCTAGTAGGTTCTGAAAACGATGTAATGAAGAATCAGATTTGAAGTTGCTGATTTACTAAATCATGCAACTGTGTATATATAAGCCACAAAGGTCTAATTTGCAAATGTCTCTTGTAACAGGACTCCTTTCGAGCACAGAATTATTGTAGCAGACACCTTCCCACTTTGTCCCATTTCCTTTGTCCCTCCCCAATACTGTGTCCAGTGGACAGAGGTGAGATTTCAGAGAGAGAGCCTCTGCGGGGAGCCTGGGTGTTGTGGGCTGTGGCCATCAGCAGCTGAGTGAAATACACTCAGAAAAGGTCTTCAAGAGATTCCAGATCTATTGGTCATCTGTGCCTGGTATCTGTTCATCCTCAAGTGGGAAAGAGCTGTTGGTGCAGAGCAGAAGTGGGATGTAACGGTTCTAGAAGGTCTCTAGGGTGTGTCCTCGCCATCTGAATTAGTGTACCCCTTGCATACTGCCCAACCCTTCCTCCTGGCTAACATTTGAGTCTCTTGAGAAGCCTGTAATCCTGACTACCGATTACAGCATCTTGTATTAAATATTTGCTAGTGACTAAGAATACTCGGTCAGCTTCAGTGTGAATAGGAAACTTAATAATCCATGAAGGGTATTTTAATATCTTTAATTTACATTACTTTGGGTTTATAAGTTAGGGGGAAAAAATATTATCTATGTCTTTCTTCCTGGTATTGGGTTAGAATACAGCAGCTGTACACCATTTATAGACATGCCTGGAGTCATTATATGTCAAATCTGAAAATTATATTGACCCTATTAGTGCAATATGCCCTCTGGTAGCCCTTCTTATAAGGGTTTCTTACATGTGTTGTAAGAGCTGCCTCACTGTGTTGCAGGATGTACGGGAACATGTGGAGACAAAATGATTGATTATTTGTCTTGGTATTTGTAATTTGATCTGTGCAGCAAGTGTTAGCCAGTTATGATTTGTTTTCTTTCCCTTACTGCCTAATTGCCATTTTTCATTGTCTTAGTGTATGAAATTCCAAATCTAGAATGTCCTGCTATCAAGTCTGTGTCTACTTTATTTAACCCAAATGCAAATCCATAGTATAAAGCAGTACAAGTGAGGTCTGAACTGAAAACAAATTCAACTCGGTATGTTGCAAACTGAAACCCTCATACACTGTCAAATGCAAACACCAAAGTAAATATTCATAGCTATCCATGACACTGGTCTGCCACAGGCAGAGATTACTTGGACAGTAGCTGCAGATGTCTTGAGAAGAGAGGCTTTCTTATGAGGCAAATTTACAGTGGTTTCATGTGTCACTCAGACAGGAAATAGAATTTAACAGATTGCAGTAATTTTTTTTGCTGAAAAATTATACCCGAGAATAATGGTCCATCAGTAAAGCTGGTTTACTTGCTGTGTATTTACCAGTCTGGGGAAGATTATGTCTCCTATTTGCGTTCCCTCACTGAGTACAGGATACCTCTCTAAAGCATGCACAGCTTCTTAAGAGAACAGAACTTTTTATTTAATTCAATCAGTTTATATAATAGTGTTTGTTGTTTGAAATAGCAGTTCCTTTACAATAAACAGGATTGATTGCCATGGAGCCAACTCGAACACAGAGAATTGATTCTTTAAATTGGTAGTGAACTGTTTCACCAATCAGGCTATGATGATAAGCTCTGAGAACTCTAGATTACTCTGAAGTAAGTTTTGCATTGTGGAGATTTGAAAAGTCTCTGACTCTCGCTGAGAATTTTCCCTTGGTTCTCATGCAGGGAGATGTGTTGTTTCAGAAATCTTAGAAAAGGCAAGGAATTCAACTTTGCTGCTTTGTAGTTCTGAAAGATGTAGGCATTTTTCCTTATCTGTGAGTATAATAAACTCTGTCAGTACTTTGTTCGCTCTCCATATGTGGATATGCAGTTTTAGTGCTGGGTAGAGAAAAATTTTTAGAGGAATTGGAAAGGTCAAGCTGAACAACAGCACAAATTACATAACTGAGATAAATGATTCTGCAGAAGTTAAGATGACAAGGACCATGCCTTTGTAAGGAAGAACATATTTTTTTGAAGTGCCAGATTGCTGAGAATTATTTATTCTTTTTATTTTAAAATCTGTGGTGATTGCAATCAGAATCCTGGGAAGCTAGGGAAATGGATTTTTGTTCAGGTGCTCTGTAACAGAAATGCCTTCTTCCTTTTGTTTCTTGCGACTTGTGGTCTACAACATCAGCTCTTCTAGTGGATTTCTGGACTGAAAGCTCAGAACTCCTCTTGATAGGACTGATACTTTTATATGAGGTTTAAAAGTTTACATACATAGAAATGTACAATAGATTGGGTAGATTTTTAGACACTTTGTAACAAATCTAGAAGAAAACAACCAGACAACTCCATCTCAGTTGACAAATTATGCTGATTTCATTTTTGATACCTGTTACTGTCCATGAAGGATTGTCGTTATATCTGAATGTCTCACACTGTAAATGATGCAATCTTCCTTCCACCACCATCTCAATTCCTCTCTCCCCACTTGATGAAGATGAGGAACAGTCAAAACAAAGATTAATATCTGTTGTACACTTTGTGTACTTCACTGTTTTTTTCATACTTGATTTTAGAAGGGGTGAAAGATTTTCTTGTAGGAGGTTAATCAAACCACAGAACACCTGAAACTTCTTATGCCTCCGATAGGATTGTGAGCAAAATCACATAGCTCAAAATTCACAGGACCAGTTAGACTTCTCTTATGTTTACGTAAGTACCTTTTTAGATCTGGCCCTGTATACTTCAGATTCCCAGTCTCATATTTGAGACTGCAAATAATTAGAAACTAGATGTGTTTCACAACCTCACCAGGATGTTGAGATGCAACTGCTTACTCTGAAAATATCTAAAACAGAGAGGATGAAAAATTCCTTATGGCAAACTACTCTTCAAAGACGCTCTTGATGTCTGAATGTCAGAGCATCCATTCATCTTGTGTTTTTCTTTGCTTATGTCCTGGTATAAAAAGCTAATGCATGCTTATGAAAAGTGAAAAGTAAAAAGTAAAACTGTTATGACTTCTGTGTGTAAAACTTTTCACATAATGGAATACACACCTTTAATATAAAGTGATGAAACAATCTCTAACTCTGCAGTGATCAGCATTCAGTACTATTAATATAAACAGTTTTATTGCAATCATAGGAGATTTGCAAAGAAGAGGGATTCGTTTAGTTCTAAATGATGGTTGACCTGTGCTACCTCATAATCCATTACAGAAAGCTAAGGTCCACATAAGCTGCCTCACTTCTTCTCTTTTACCTGGAAGGCATTATTTTTACGATAAATACCAAAATCAAGTCAATATTTTTAGAACCAGAATAATTGCCACTTTAAATGGACTAATCTTTGCTCAGAAGTTGTCTGACACTTTATATCCAGTGCTAGCAGGAAAAAAATAATTAAGATGTATGCTTTTGGTAATTGATCAGGAACATTTGACTAGGTTACATAAATAATAAACTAATCAAATTATTGTCTAGCCACTTAAAAAAACACGTCTTACTGCATGTACATTTCTTTATATTAATATTGCTGTCAGAATTTATGAGAAATTTTAGAAGAGGATTTCATTTTCACCTTACGGGTAATGCTCTGATAAATAATAATTTGTCAATTTCCAGATTTGATATACTATTTAATTGTTCATTGTACCTCTTTAAAACAGAGGTGTGCATTTACTGTTCTGGGCAATTACTCTATGGATAAAACTGCAACTTTCAAATCTCATTTTCCTCTCTGCCAAAACCTACTCTAACTCATTTCTGTTCTAACAGGAATTAATGATATTACTAACCTAATGTTATACAGAAGAGACCTAGGACTTTTCTTCTATATATAGTATCATGCAATGTTTTTTTACATAAAATATTTTATTAATCATAGAATCATAGAATAACCAGGTTGGAAGAGACCCACCGGATCATCGAGTCCAACCGTTCCCACCAATCTCTAACCCATGCCCCTAAGCATCTCATCCACCCTCACCTTAAACACCTCCAGGGGAGGCGAGTCAACCACCTCCCTGGGCAGCCTGTTCCAATGCCTAATGACCCTTTCTGTGAAGAATTTTTTCCTTATCTCAAGCCTAAATCTCCCATGGCGGAGCTTGAGGCCATTCCCTCTCATCCTGTCCCCTGTCACTTGGGAGAAGAGGCCAGAACCCTCCTCTCCATAACCTCCCTTCAGGTAGTTGTAGAGTGCAATAAGGTCTTTCCTCAGCCTCCTCTTCTCCAGGCTAAACAACCCCAGCTCTCTCAGCCGCTCCTCATAAGGCCTGTTCTCCAGCCCCTTCACCAGCTTTGTTGCTCTTCTCTGGACTCGCTCCAGAGCCTCAACATCCTTCTTGTGGTGAAGGGGCCCAGAACTGAACACAGGATTCGAGGTGCGGTCTCACCAGTGCCGAGTACAGAGGGAGAATAACCTCCCTGGACCTGCTGGTCACGCCATTTCTGATACAGGCCAAGATGCTCTTGTCCTTCTTGGCCACCTGGGCACACTGCTGGCTCATGTTCAGTCGGCTGTCAACCAATACCCCCAGGTCCTTCTCCTCCAGGCAGCTTTCCAGCCAGGCTTCTCCTAGTCTGTAGCTCTGCTCAGGGTTGTTGTGCCCCAAGTGCAGGACAGTATGTAATTGATAACTGACCAACAGATTATCTAAAAAATAATGAAAAATACCTAACCATCTGCTCAAAAAATGCATCAGATTTTAAAAGATTCATTAGGACTGGGGTTATGGTTCTTGTTTAGTCCATGACGATGATACTTGATAGTCATTTAAAAAAGACTGGTCTGTCTTGCAGTTAAACACCAAACAACTTCAATCTTCCCTTCTTCTGCACTCTTTTCTAAAACCTCTTTAGCTTTGTATCATAGAATCATAGAATATTTAGGGTTGGAAGGGACCTTAAAGTTCATCTAGTTCCAATCCCCCTAGATCAGGTTACTCAAGGCCCCATCCAACCTGTCCTTAAACACCTCCAGGGATGAAGCATCCACAACTTCCCTTGGCAACCTGTTCTAGCGTCTCACCACTCTCATGGTGAAGAAATTCTTCCCAATCTCTAGTCTTAATCTGTCCTTCTTCATTTTATACCCATTCTCCCTTGTCCTATCACCACAATCCTGTAAGAATAGCCCTTCTCCAGCTTTCTTGTAGGCTCCGTTCAGGTACTGGAAGGTCACTATAAGATCTCCTCAGAGCCTTCTCTTCTCCAGGCTGAACAACCCCAACTCTCTCAGCCTGTCTTCGTATGAAAGGCGCTCCAACCCTCTGATTATCTTTGTAGCTCTCCTCTGGACCTGTTCCAACAGTTCCATATCCTTCTTAAGTTGAGGATTCCAGAACTGGACACCGTACTCCAGATACGGTCTCACAAGAGAGGAGTAGAGGGGCAGAATCACTTCTGTTGACCTGCTGGCCATGTTTCTTTTGATGTAGCCAAGGACACAGTTGACCTTCTGGACTGTGAGTGCACACTGCTGGCTCATGTTGAGCTTCTCATCGACCAACACCCTCAAGTCCTTCTCTGCAGAGCTGCTCTCAATCACATCATCCCCATCATGTACTGAAATTGGGGGTTGTCCTAACCCAGGTGTAGGACCTTGCACTTGGCCTTGTTGAACCTCATGAGGTTCTCACAGCCCCACTTCTCCAGCCTGTCCAGGTCCCTCTGGATGACATCCCATCCTTCCAGTGTGCCAACTACACCATTCAGCTTGGTGTCATCTGCAAACCTGCTGAGCACTATGAAGCTGAATATCTGAGATTAAATGAAAGGTTACATTTCTCTTGAATGACAATTTGAACATGCTTTTTTTTTTTGTGGGATCTTTTACATGCAAACCAAAATACTTTTATGGTGAAAGATACACACTTGCGCATTTGTATATATTTATGCCCATATCTGGTTGTCATAGTCAAGGCTGCTATTTCCTTCAAAACTATCCAATATATATACTTTGTGAGCCACTGATACTTGTTAAAATGTGTGCTATGCTGTCTCTGGGCTAAGCTTCTCAGACTTTGTGTAGGGTGGCTTTTCCCCCCACGTCTGGACAGGAAAGTAGGACCTCTGCATGTGTTGAACTCCACATTTTTGCAGGATACTAATATTTCTGCTTTTAATTGACTGCAGTTTTACTGGAGAGTGTGTCCCAGATGTGATTGCTATATAATGAAAGAGCACCAGTGCCGGGCTTGACTGTTTCCCATCCAATTACCAGTTGCCCCTTCATTTTATTTTGAAGGTTTTTTTTTCACTTGAGTGTGGGGTTTCCAAATGATTCTGGTAATCCTGGATTTTTCCCTTGTTTTTACAGGTGACCTGTAACTGTTTCACCATCAGTAATGGAGAGATGCAGGATGTTGGTGTTGGCCTGTATCCCAGGTAATGCGGCCACTGTTTCTTTTACAGGAAAAATCTATGTTAGGGTTCTTTTTTCCTTTCTTCCTAGATAGCCGTAAGGGCCATCAAAGCAGCAGATAACATGTCCAAATAAGAAGCTAGGAAATAAAAAAAATTAAAGAAGATTAAAAAATATGATGGAGTTGAAAGCATTCTTAATAGTCCTGATTACAGAATTAAAATAGTTTAAATAGGATGTGCCTTTATGTTTTGGTTTTATGGAGATGGTAGGGGTTTTTTCTAAGGATAAATGCTGACAACAAAAATGTGTGACTGGAGCTAGTAAAAATAAACCCGTACACGGTTGTTTCAGAACAGAGATATTTTGCAACCCAGAGCCTTGTGAACTGGAAATTAAAAGAAAAAGATTGAACACACTTATTAGTAAATTACCATAACTAAGAAACCAGTAAGGTGAAAAGATAAGCCCCTTGAGTGATGGATGTTAATATTTGAATTATCTCTATTAGGTAAGAAGTGCATACCAGGGAAGGTTGTGCCTTCATAGATTTAGTTACCTGTACTTATTAACATGGAAAATTAGTATGACTAGTTTAAAATTATATTTTACTATCTCAATTTTTTGTTAATGCACAACTGAGTTATGTTGTCAATACCTCAATAAGCTGCTCACTGTTGTTTTTTTCTCTGCTGGTATCACATGTATAAGATCTGTCTAAGGACACTTAATATCTTGAGGTCTGCTTTGTGGTAAAGATAAGGGAAAGACAGTTAAGGAGGACATGGGAATTAGTGTTACGAGAAGTAAAAGACTGTTATTTGATTTCATAGTGGAACGGAAACAAATCCTGTTACATAATTGGGGAAAATGGAACATGATTTTGGAGCATCCATTATTAGTGGAATATTTTCTTTTGGTTGAAAATAGCCCCTGGCTGGGAAGAAAGTGGCTGTCTTTGTTTTATGATAATGCAATGCCAAGCAGTGCAAGAGTCTTTTTCCCAAGTCAGTTCAAAGCAATTTGAGTTTTGCTGTAGCAAATCACTCCGGACTGGAAAAATTTTGAGCTTAAATCTGTGGTTCCCAAATCCTAGGCAAATGCCCTGACAGATGAATTAATTTATTCCAGACGAAATTGTCATCAAAACCACTAGTGTTTCCATGAAATGAAATTTGATTAAAAGTACTTTGTTTAGTCTCATTAAGGGATTGTCTGTTGTTGCATGGCTTGATAGATTCAGCATCCCAATATATTTTAAAATGGATAAAATCCTGTACTCCTCCTCTGCATCACCTTGGCAGCAGCTTTGGTAGTACGCCCAGTGATCTCTCAGGAAGTGAAATGAGACTCTCTTCCAGTGCACTCTCTTCATATGTTCGTATGCAGACTAACCAAAGATATTTTCTGAAGGCCAGAAGGGATATCAGAAGAGGCTCCTGTTGTTAGCTTCTTTAAGAGTCAAGAACTGAATAAACATGGTTTGGTGAAGGTCTCTGATCCTTAACAATATCCTCTGTTTTGCCAACAACAGCTGCAATTTTGAATTGCTGAATCAAGTAGACAAGGAAAGCAAATAAAGGCAGCCAGGAGCTAGATAAACCAAAAAAAATTCTTCCAGCCTGATGATGCCAGAATTGTTCTTTTAGTGGATCATTTCCATAGGGGAAGAGCTATCAGCCTCATATCTGCTATGGGAGTGATGCTTGCTTGGCCAAGTCAGTTGTTTCTCAACTAATGAAACATGAGACTCAAAAGTATATAGCTGATGCTGTTGATGTTTCAATCAATCTTCTTCAAAAAAGAGGGAGGGGCATGTCTGTATCTGGAGATCCACCAACATATGTATCTCTTGGTGATGGCTGCAGCTCCCCAACAAGCTGTGCTGCATGACCCATCACACAGGACAAGAACAGAGGCTGAACTGAAATATATGAGAACAGAGGGAATGGCTGCATCTCTTTTTTTCAACTTTATACTCCAAGTAATTTGGTTTGGTGACATAATATACTCCGTTTTCTACCTCATATGAAATAAAGATTGATCGCTGACATTTCTGTTCTCCAGTTCTTCTGATGGCCCAAGTTACTAACTTTTTTCTCTGAAATGTCCAGATTGCCTTGTTCTCCACTTGTCTGTTTTGCCTTCTCCCCCGAGTCAGACTTCTCAGGGTGTCACTGGAAGGCCATTGCCTCCCTCCTGCCCTGAGTACAGAGAAGGCAGAAACACATGAAGAGATCCAAGCATGGCTCCTATTAGCAGTGAATATAAATCTATTAAGCATTAATTTTCCTCCACTGACCAAGAGCAGCTGATTTACCAGGGACTTTATTGGTTTTGTAACTTAATTGCTTGATACTTCAGATGTAATCCTGTTAACTACTTTTAAATTGTTAAAAGAGAATAGCAGTGGAGGCTCCTCTGTAAAGTTCTTTGTCTCTCTTTCTCCCCCTCTCCCGCCCCTCACAGTATGTCTTTGCTGAACCACAGCTGTGACCCAAACTGTGTGATCGTTTTTGAGGGATACCAGCTTTTACTTCGCTCCATTCGAGAGATCCAGATCGGCGAAGAGGTAATTAACTTGTCCTCCCTTCCATCACAGACACCTGCAACAATGACATCTCCCTAAATAAATTCCAGACTGCAGGGCCACCAACTTAATATTTTGATGATATATTGATGCCACTTTCTAGCACATAGCTATCAGGGGGAAAATGATAAATAGAATCATCTCTTCACACTGCCTGGGCCCCATAATCATTACTTCTCATAAATCACTAGCAGTCTTGATAAATTCTCATTCCTCCTTTCCTCCTCTAGGCACTTCATTTTGTTTACATTTGAACATCTTTACCCTGATGGAAACGTAATATTTCCTGGTGGAATGCAGTGTTCACTAAGTCACTGCAACAATAAGCATTTGTCAGTCTGCAACCACAGTGTTGCAGTAAACCTTTCATTGACAGTGAAAGTAGCAAGGGAAGGTTTTCTTCTCCATTCTGCAGAAAAATCTTCAAAACATTCCTTTCAAGATAATGCTTTAGATCAAATCAGAAACATCAGCTTTGTTTTCACAATAGCATTTGTATTACTTTGGAAACAATAATGTGTGGCTAGGTGAGCATTTCAAAGCAGATATCTTCTGCAGCAAGACACTATTTGCTTAGTTAGGCCTGCAAAGACATGTACATACATGTAACTTTACCTGCACCAGTGACCTATGCAGTCCTAGCTGTCTGCTGTTTCAAAACCATGACCTAGTGTAAGTACAGCTCATGCTTGTGCTTCAACCTGTGGGAAGATTAAGGGCATATTTATTCTAATTTAGAAAAAGTATCTCTTGTTATCCCTATGAAATGTGTTATTTTTTAATATCTTTTCTCTCAAGGAACAGGCCACCACATTAATAAATGGTAAAATATTTTTTTAGGCAAAATATTGTGGAAAACCAGTAGAAATGCTTTTGCATGCTTAGCTTTTTGCCAAGAGAGATATTTTATGATGCAATATGTTTTTATGAAGCTATTCAGTGTAGACATCTTTCAGTCTGGCATTCTTGTTCAAGCCAAATTATAGACACTTTTCTTCCATTCTATCCATACACCAGAACTTCCCTCTTGGCTTCCCAAACCACCAAGGTGGGTTATTTGTTTTAAAATGCAATACATTTTCATGTCTTCCCAGGGTGCATTTGGTTAATTAATAGAGTTCTCAATGCTGAAGCCATGTTGTTTTTAAATACGTAAATATATTTTTCTAGGTAAATTTCATAAATCAATTCTTTGTAACAAGCATCTCTTACAGGGTGGGAGAGACACTCAAGTGGCTCTGGGTGGTTCTGGAGCGAGAAGTGAAGTAGAATTCCCTTGCAGGCATGACCACTGTGTGGACTAGGCTATAGTTGTGAAGCTATGACTCCAATTTTAGACTTAGTCTAGGCTAAAATCAGTGGTAAAATAGGTATGGTTTACATTACAAGTAATTTATAAGGCAATGAGTAAATAAATATGTGTTATAAAGTACAATAACTGGGACCAGTTTGTTTGCACTGACTTTGGCAGTTGTATGAAATAGGCTTTAAAATGACTGCACCTTATATGGGCATATTGTATTTTTGAAAAAACTTTTCCTCCAGTGAGGCAGTAAAGCAAAGTCAGATTTTTCCAAAGACCTCCAGTGCTCATGTCTGTGTTGCAACTGTATTGCTTCTGGTTTTGGTACTGGAAGGAAAAGTGGCCTAAAAGAAACATGTAAGACTCTATATATTTACACATATTTATGCTGTGTTAAAGCAAGTGCCCTCTTGACTTACCTGGAAATAAAATCTCAGTCTAAGGTACATGCTTCTTTGAAGAAGGATATGCCTAAGGAATAAAATAGGCATAAGTAAGAAAATAAAGATGCAAAGTAAATATTAGTTTAGATCTGTTATGGGAAGAGGAAAGAGAATAAAATTATTATGAAGGCATGTTTAATTCAGTGTCCAATTACTTTCCCTCTTGCACCACTGCTACCACGTTTCATTTTGTGTTCTGCATGGTAGCCTTCTTTCCACATTGCTTTACTGCTTGCCTGCAGCAGGGTGAGCTCCGTTTTCTTAATAAATGAAACTACATTAGCTGTTATGAGCTGAGTTTTTACTGAGGTTGTGATCTAAGTTAACGGGGAGAAAATATGTCTAAGTAAGGAATCTAATTGGTGCTCTGAGGTGGTAAGATGAATGTTGTTTTGCGTCAACTGAAATAATTATAAGCAGCATAAAACTTTCCTTATTGTGTTCAAACTTACACTAGATTCAGACAAAATCAGACAATATGAGATGCCCTGTGTAGTAGTTAACAAAGAGTAAATAGGCACTAAAATTTATTTGTAATGAGAAGCTAAGTAGCAAGTCAAGCTCAGATGACCTGAAGAGGACTATGGCTTTACTGTCCATACAGGAACAAAATCTATAAGGCTTCTGGACCCTTGTCAGGGAAGTATCAAGCATTGCAATATGATGTGTTCACTTGGCCAGTGGGAAGGGAAACTACTTTTGCACATTTGTAGTGCTTTCTGTCAGGGAACACTACAACAGTTTACTCACCTTACGGAGTGGCTGGCCCTTGTAGTCATCTCACAATTCTATAAAGAGGGAAGCACCAGTAAACCTGATCTTGGTTGTAAACCACAAGAGATATCATTACATTGGATGTTGGTGCTGCAGTGTGATGCAGGTTTATTCAGATATAACACTTGGGCCCCAACAACACTTTAGAATGCTCTTACTGTAGACAGTCATTATATTTATCAAGTCAGTGATAAAAGGCATACAAGATTACTAGAAACCACAAAACTTTTGCGTCCTCATGGAATTTGTTTCAGTCCACTTTCAGTCTCATGTCTAGTCAGATTCTGTTGGGTTTACCTGTTTTTGACAGGAAGACATGTGGCATTTATTTATTTTTAATTGAATTGTGGTTTGGGCTTTGAAATCTGTTCAAATCTTAAGGCCAAAACATAACTTGGGCAGTAGAAATTTAGGACTTATGAGGCAGAAATTGTTTGCCTGAATACTTATAGAATGAAAGTGCTGAATTGGATGGTGCTGTGTATTTGGAAAACTAATCACCTCTAAAATTATATGCAAAAATTCTAGCCATCTAGGCCTTTTTTTGTGGCAAAGACAGTGTTGCCAGTCCTGAAGTACAAAGAAATCATGAGCCATAGATATTACTTTTTTGTAGACATTGAAAGAAGGGGCTCATGTATAATTGCACGGTTTCCCACGTTGAGACTTTGTTTTCTTAAAGTGTATTGCAGGAATCATAATAAAATACTGAGAGCTGGCAAGATGGAGAAATATCTGGTTCTTAAATTTTGCTTCGGAAACTGAAAGTTCAGACTTCTCTTTAGGTATATTATTTGGGTTTTACCCTAATGTGGTTCTAGGGAATTGCACACTCTTTGACAGCAGGAAGCTACCATTTTAAACAAAACCACATTATATTCCCATTGGCTTTTGGCTGTTAATGTTTCAGTTGTTCAAAATAGCAGCTTTCATTTCAATCATTTTATAACATATTTATCAGTTTAAATGACACTTATAATCCTTATTAAATGCAGAATTTTTAAAGTGAATGTTTGACTTTGATAGAAAATTCCTTCAAGCTAAGTACTTTTCTTTTTCTTCTTGCTCTTACTGTATTATTATAATTCATATAAGGTAGTATGGGTCTATACTAGTACTACAAATTCTAGTGGTTGACCAGCTGGTAAAGATCACTACTGAATTTTAGTGTCTTCTGTCGTGCAGCTGGAATAAAGACAATGGAACAGATAGGGAGCAGAGGAAAGGACAAAAGAAGTGAAAGGAAGACAAGGCTTGGAAACAACTATTTATTATCTGCATGCATAGGCTGGGGGTTGAGGTGTCTAGAAAGGGTCTCCTAACTCACTATAGACTCTACTCTGTACCAGTTTTTTTGAGTATAATTGAATGTAATAGCAGGAAGAAAGAACTTATGGATTTGTGTGGGGATTTTATTCTGTATTTCTCTACTTCAAAGACTACAGGACTTTCTGAAACTTGCTTCCAGCAGCTCAAAACTGTAGTAATACTGTTTTGCTCCTCAGTATAATGGCAGTTGTAGTGCTGACTATCACAGTTTTTATAACTTTAGGTGCTATTACTTTGACAATGTACAAAGATTTCTTTCTCTTGCACTTTCTTCTTTGCAAAAATGAAATTCAAGTTTTGCAAATAAAAGTAAGATATGGGGAAAGATTATAAGAAAGTAAAAATTATTCACCTAGAGATAACCAGGGGTCCTTCACTGATAAGCTAATTTACTTTCTCAAAAAGACAAGTAGCCTGCTCTGAAAAGTTCTTCATGATCTCCCTACCCTTAAGAAACCACTTTAAGCATCATGAAGATGTGTTCTATAATTTTTTCAATTGACTTTTTATTAGTTACTGTGTCTACCTGATGTTTTACAGGCAGACATGAGCTCATTTTGCCTCAGAAGTTGTATAGCACGTATCAATTAGTTCTACTCAAAGACAGGATATATCAGCTGAAGCCCAGGTCTCCAGAATTGCTGCATGGCTTCTTATCAGATTCAGAGTTGAGTTTGGGCAAATTTGTATCTTCCTGCAGAAAGTCACTGTAACAGATTATGCTCTTAGAGAGCAACTAATTTTTAAAATTAATACTAAATATCAGTGGTAATTTCAGATGACCAGCAATTAAATCCATCTTCATGATTGATTTCAACCAAGATGTGCAATATTTCTGTTATTATAATTCTATAAGAAGTTTTATATCTGTGAATGTTTGTCACATTACATTTTTAAAACCAAATTTTTCCTTGAGTTAGAAGTCGTTTTGATCATTCACCAAACAGAAAGGGCACAGACTGTTCACCACTTATATAACCCTGTCTCAAGAGCAGATTTTTGTACACAACCCTCCCTGAGACACATAGCAGCAAAAACAAGAGACTCACTTCTTTTCGCTGCTATTTTTATAAAAATAACCAGTTTTAAATTTCTACAGAATCCTCTGTTTAGAAATTTTTCAGCCTATAGCCTGTTATAAAAAACATAAATTAAGTCCACAGCAGCATCAGGGTATTGGAAAATTGTGTCCACCTCATTTGGCAGATGAGGAACAAGAGAAACTAGCCACCATACCCATGGTTAAATAATTTCTGTGTCAGAGCAAGAAGCAAGGTTCAAATAGTGATGCATGTCTAATGAGAAAGTCTGGAGAGTCAATAAGTCTCATGGCTGTTAAATAATTCCTTGCCTTCATAAATGTTATTTAATATATATTCTGCAGTTCAGGGGAAAAGATTTACTGCATTCTTTATAAGTGAAGCAATAAAGAGGCAAGCTTTGGTCAGCTGAAATAATGGTTTAATTAATATCATACATCCCACATGCAAATACCATTAAGACAATCTTTGATAAATGGGCATATTTCCTAAAAATGTACAAGTTAAATGAGCCTTGCATCTAATGAAGGGATCCAAAATTAAAACAAGTGTAGGAGACAGGCTTGAATACAGAATTTTTATGTTTAAATGATTAAATTATTAGTATAGACTTAGTCACTGTTAGGTTAGTCATGTTTCTAAATAGACTAATTACATTTTCCCACTCAATCTGCCAGCTCCAAACATTTTTTTCATTTATGGATTTCTGCTGGCAGGACTGGGAATTCAGACTTGGGCCTCTGACAGCCTTACGTTGTAAAAATGGAGGTTGCAGGTTTCTGCAATGTGTGAAGCCCATAGGCTCAAGATAGATAAAGCATGTTCAATGTTGGTTATGGTTTTGTTTTGTAGTGTTAGAACTGAAACCTTCCTAATGATGGTTTCAACAGTAACACTAGGGTTTAAACAATTGTCTTAAGTACTTTGGCAAAGAATAGACAAATCTCACATTAATATTTTCCCTAGAAGATTCTTTCTTGCACTGTGTCTTCACTGTCCCTGCACTTGATTAAATCCTTTTTAGTACTGAACACCATCTGAACCCAAAGCCCAGCAGGACATGGGTCAGAAGCAGTGATGTTTATGCAGAGGTTAAGAGACAGAGAACAAGTCAGTGTGTGGAATGATTTTGACAGAAAATGCCTCCAAGTTGGCAGAAGACAGAGGCTTGTGGCACGAGAGAGGAATTGGACTAGAATGGCTGAAGTATGGGGTTAGGACTGCAGCTTGACTGGGAACTGCTTTGTGGGTAGGACAGATCTTACCAAACCAGGGAGGATACAGAGTGGGATCACCTGGGAGAAGAAATGAGAATAAAGTTTGTGAGGTCACTGAAGAAGATTGAGAAAAGAGAGTAAGTCTACAAGGGCTGTTAACTTGGGTGGGTCAGAGTGTTGGTGATCAAATATGGAGAAAAGGTATAAGATGAGTCGTGCAGGGTAGACAGAAGGGCAGATCTGGGACTGGGAGGATGGCCATATCAGCCCGTTGTACCAAGAATGTCTATGCGAGGAGCTAGAACTGAGGAAACAAGGTCTAGGTAAGTATGGAGAATAAGACTGGAATATGATACTCATGTCCTGGGGCAGAGAAGAGAGACTAAGAAGAAGGACAGATTGGAAAGAATGGGGCAGAAGAGACCACACTTGGGAGGGAAAAGCAAAAACGCAATAGGCAAAACAATTTCTGTCCATTCACACACAGAAAGCTCAGAGGGAAGCCTACAGCTTCTGTGTAAACGCTTAGTACAGGCTGTTTGCTGTGTACCAGCAGTGGTGAAACTGACCCCCTCTCAGCTCAGACACACACAAGCTGGGACAGAACAACTTTATATAGAATGCAAAACCTAACAAAGTTCTCACACTTTACAAGTTTTGATTATCTGTGGAACTTTAATTTGTCTCTTTCATTAATTATGCTATTAATCTTCAATTATGAGACCATTTTTTTTTCTGCAGGCGTTCTGCTTATGATCATTTTAAATGCTTGACATTGTCATCTAAGTAATCTTCTTCTAATGCTACTCTCCTTCAATATGCAATCCAATTACACTGTCATAATAAGTGAAAAAATGCAGGCATTGTTTTTGTTGCTTGTTAATTGCTTCTTTAATTAGTATGCTCACTAATTTGCAAAATGCAAGTTCTGACAATGGATTTTGTAGTCATTACTACAAATTGGTCAGGTTTTCCTGTAATTTCTTTGAGTGTACTCTCATGATTTAACTGAGAACCATGTGAAAAGTCTCCCAATTAGTTGAAGTCTCTCAGCTCAGGATGAAATAATGTAACCTGAAATTTTTAGCCTTTTAGAATGGCTCTGACTTTCTGAAGTGTTTCAAAGTGGTGTTATCATGCAGTCTTTCAATAGCATGCTAGTTTGAGCTGGGCTGTTATTTTGTTATATTCTTGATCTTATCCTTAGTTTGTGCCTATGCCCTTTAAACATTGAATGAACTCTACAAGTGGTTAGCCCTGCAAAAATTCCTTCTGGAAAAGTGAACAAACTACAGAATCCACTCTGTACAGCATGAAGAGTTAAAAATGGCACAAATGTTTTTATCATGTTAATAAATTTTCTTGTCAGTGGTTTCAACAACTTTGACTGCAATGCTTTTGTGCTTCCTTGGGTACAAAGGAAACATCACAAAATACTGAAGATGGGTATGACATAAGACAGCTTTTCTCAGGCTCAAACTTATATTTGCAAGAAAGCAGGGGCTTCCTAAGACAAATTTATTTTTTTAAGCTGGTTTGATGTGGTGTAATACCAGTGCAAAATACACACTTAAGCTTTGGAGCTAGGCAGAAAATGAGATTTCATGCACATGGAATTCAAATACTGAGTTTCTTGTGTCTCTCTCTGCACTCTTATTTCTCTCTCTTTTACTTCCAAATTGGGATGAAAAGTTGAAATAGTGATAATTTGGGAGAGATGAATAATTTTAAACAATATTGATCTGAAATGTGAAAAAGCTTTCATGCATGGACAATATTTTGGGCTTTTTTTCACCCTTTGTAAAAGTTGTCAGTTTTTCTATCCATTAAGATAAAATTTATTTTATGCTGGAAAAATGTTGCATTAAAATGTTATCTTAGCTATACATACACTGAATATACAATTTTAAAAAAATATGCCAACTCTTGGTTTTGTATGTATTGCACATAGCTCACCATCAGCTATATTGAATCACTGATGCCCACCAGCGAACGCCAAAAGCAACTGATGCGCCAGTATTGCTTTGAATGTGACTGTCTCCTCTGCCAGAATCAAGATAAGGTAGGTTGAGTGAAGAAATTCATTGCCAGTGAAACAGAATCTTCTAAGGACTGTTGGCAGCTTCCCTTATCTTTTGCTACTAATTGAATGACCAGAATAGGAAAGATAATTACCTCTTCCCTCAATGCTGTTTATGTTGCTATGAAAGAAAACTGTGAAGGGAAAAAAAAGTAGATGTCAACAACTTGGTAAGAATTTTTCTCTAAAACAGGATTTATGTATAAAGCTAGGAAACACTTCCAGTTCCAACATGTTTTTCAGACCATTTTGAGATTCAACGACCTCTGAACATGAGACTTTACATGACTTTAAATTGAAAAAGGTTTTTTGTTTTCTGTTGAACAGAATGGTCTTGGAACTTTATCTGAAATCACTTGTCTGATGCTATAGGAAGGCTGGGCCTATTCTCATAATAATGTTAAATGAATCATGACAAATGCCTGCATGAAAAAGTTTCAAGAACTACCAGATGTATTCAGCAGTTCTTAGAGAGAGTGGTGAACATCCTTGGATGACTGACTGTAGTTTTTATGCTCTCTCTCACTAGTTCTTGGAGTAGTAGATCAGTAGTTGTAGTAGGTGAAATTTTTTTCAGCATGAACTTTTACTAGATTTCAGCCTAGGCTGCTTGAATTATATTCTAGTTGTTTAATATTTCTGGCCATGCCTGATCAGAGTAATTTTGTTTCCACATCTTGATGAGAGTTCAAATGGAATGTGCAAAATGAGGCTAGCTTCATAGGAGTTTATGAACATAGTCTCTCCAGTTGTATGTATACTTGTTCATACTTTCACAAATGCCTGTTTTGGGCACGTTTTGTGCTGTAGCTAATATTTTTCCAGTAGACTAGAAATGATAAGAAAGCTATTGATGAAAATATGATTCTAAGGAGCATGAAATAATTAATTTAATAAATAAAATGCATTTTTTGCTGTACAGCAAAAATAAAAATAAAAACAAAACCAAAGTTTAAACTCTGTGTTGTGTGGGACAGTTCTGTGTGTGTGGTTTTGTTGAAGCCAAAGTACATTCATTTAATATATAATGTAAGCAGTACTAAAAGAAGAAAATGGAAAAGTTTCAGACTTATGACATAATGCTGAATTACTTCCTGCCTGTGCGTGATAGTTGTTGGCATTCTGTGCCTGATAAAGATTTTTGCAATGCTACTCATAAATGGAAGACCTCTTTTTTGTCTGTCTTTTAACAATGCTCACTGAAGTACCATGAAATCTTAGATTAGTTGTGGGGAATGGCATCCCCACAGATGCAATGACGATTAATTAAAATAAGCAGGCTAAAGAGTCTTTAAGGATTGCTTAACAGTTTGTGAAAGGGTAGACAAGTGGTGTAGAGACCATTCAGTATGTGGAATGTTTTAAAAAACAAGATCCACAGGCTGGAGTACACTTCACTGTAAGTCTCATCATACAACTTCCAGCAAATATTGTAGTGAACATATATGTGCGTATATTGATGAAAACAATAGTCTTATGTATAGGTTAAAAATAATTTCTTTTTTCTCTTTGAAAATTTAACTGAGGTTTGAGTTCATCTTCTATAGATCTTATTTTGCCAATTGGCAAAATTCCGTGTGGGGATTACATTGCAAAATGTTTGGAAAGCTCTTTGTGACTGTATTCTGAAATTCTGTAGTTGCCTAATTATTACCATGTAAAGAAGTCTTTTAAAGGCTAGTAACCTCATGACAACTTTGTATATTGATGTCTATGACATTTTAATCCTCAGCTTCAGCCTAGGATGATTAGATATAATCAGCAGCAGTCTTCATTGTACTGCATTTCATTTCTCTGTGGCAGAGATTTATAAATACAATTGTTTATATGACCAACTTGGAAACACAGATTTCTTTTTTTCTTCCATTGATCTCAATCACTGTTGGTAGGCTCGGAGGCATGTAATGCTGCAGCTACATTGGGAAATTACATTTTCAGAAATTCCTTTTTTTTTTTTTTTTTAATTACAGAAAGGCTGGGTTTAGGTGCTTAAAAGTCATCAGTTGACAAAATTATTTGATAATATCCCTGTTGAAATACATTGATACTGAGAAAAATTTCCAAGATATCTTGGAAAATTTTTAAAAGGCAACATCTTTGCCAACAGAAAAGGCAATGGCTGCAACTTTGTGCCATCAAGAGTGGCAGACTCAACATTATGATTTAATAAATATAACCAGCTATCAGTAAGTTCACATATTACAATATTGTTCCACAAATATGATGGCTTAATCATCAGCAATACATCTCATATATCTTTGTTGTAGCTAAAAATGCAAAATCCAGTTCAGCTGAGAAATGCTTCCGTTAAGTTCATGGGAGCTGGGAATATTTTCAGTTGCAGTCATATATTCTAAAAACCTAGAATCTCTTTTTTAACAAATTCTTGTAGAGATTGTAGCTTCTTGTTACTCCTGAGTTCCAGTCTTGTTGAGTGTGCCTGCCAGCTGCTGAGCACATGCTAGAGACAACTGAAAACAGAGGAATCACTCCTGAGATATATACATCACTACAGTAAAGCTCTAAGTCAAGTCATTTCTATTGTAGCTTTTATTCTACATATTTTTAAGTGTTTTAAAAGTGATCCTCAGAATCTTATGGGAAGGGTACATTAAAGTTTATATGAAGGACATATAAACCTTATATATATTAGTACTTAGTTACATGTATGCTTATTTATTCAGATTTATAAAAATGCTTTGCAAGTTTCTTATCAATGAAATTCATGTCTTGTGCTGTATTTTCTGAAGCTTGTTTATTTATTCTTATGCGCTTAAGTGAAGAAGGAAGATTGTATCAAGTTTCTGTTCTTGTCAGTTACTGACATCATAAATGACCTCGGGTAATTAATTTTATTCTAAAGAAACCTTTTTGCTTTCTAAGACCTTGCCCTTATTTTTCATAATTAGGAGAAGCTACCATTTCAATTGGAGCTTGACAGATTTTTTTACTGGAAAATCTGTAAAATGCAGCATGAAGATGGCAATCCGTGCTTCTGTTGAATATTCTGAAATCCAAATGGTAATGAAGATAGGTGCTGCATTTTCTGAGGTCTTTTAGTGTTAAGAGCTGAGCTTTGTTTTAATGAGTATAATTCCTTGAAGTGGAATGGTTTGAGGTTTAGTTGTGTGCCTTATGCAGTTCCCATTGCCATATGGTGGTATCTTTGTGCTTTAAAAAAAATGAGGCGGGGGTGTCATATTTAACTACAGAGACATCTACATGTGCAAATAACAGACTTAGACTACAAAATGCTACTAATGCCAGTTTTTAGCCTCTCTCCATACATGAAGAAAAGGCTCGTTCATACTGTCTTGCAGTAGAAATCTATGAAAACCGGCATGCACACAAGAGGTTGAATGAATTCCTTCAAGTAAGTAGCACATTTATGCTGCTCCATGAAGCATATGTAAGCACGAAATCAAGAATCACGGTATGATGTTTCTGTGCTAGCTGACATGGCTAGCAGAATGCAGTTGCAACTACAAGTATGTAGATTTCAGCACATTAACATCGAGATTGTCAGTAAAAGCTGGTTATGCAGATCATTTCAGGCATTTGTCTCTGGCTGCTGCTGTAGTCAAATATACCTTGCAGCCAGCATCACCGCTGTTATTCACTGTTATTCGTGCTAAAATTGATTAAACTGAGATAGCGGTTACTTCATACTACAATAGCACAGTTTAGCTATGCATACAAACAAGAGTAGTGTGTAAAAGTGTTCTTTTGTGTCACACTAGGTTACATGATTCTGTGTGGACTTTTTCTAGTATTGCAGGTCTCTGATGAACTATGACTTAAGAGGCAACTTATCTATGAAGAAATATTCTTAATTTAAGTTCATGTCACAGATGTATAAACCAGTAAAATTCGCTCCAACACCACCAATGACTTTAAAATTCACAGTCACTTGGTCTTTTTAGCTAGATATGACAACTTTATACAGCATAAAAATCTTCTCTAACTGCTGCTTAAGTATGCACAGTTCACTTCCACAATTATCTAGAACTGATACCGTAATATGGCAGAGGCTGGGTTTCAAGCATACTGCAACAGACTGCAGCCCAACTGCATGGACCCTGCTGAAACCAAAGTTGAAAAAAAATCATTGGCCAAAAGAAAGGGAAGTTGTCTTTTTAAAAGTCATTCATAGAATATTTGTTGTCTCTCAGTACTTTAAGTTATTATTGCTCTAATGTCTTCACAGAATCATGGAATAGTTAGAGTTGGAAGGGACCTTAAAGATCATCTAATTCCAATCCCCCTGCCATGGCATCACACTGGATCAGGTTGCACAAGACCCCATCCAACCTGGCCTTAAACACCTCCAGGAGATCTACAGCTTCCCTTGGCAACCTGTTCCAGTGTCTCACCGCTCTCATGGTGAAGAAATTCTTCCTAAAGTCTAGTCTTAATCTGCCCTTCTCCAGTTTATACCCATTCTCCCTCATTCTATCACCACAAGCCTATAAGAATAGTCCCTCTCCAGCCTTCTTGTAGGCTCCTTTCAGGTACTGGAAGGTCACTATAAGATCTCCTCAGAGCCTTCTCTTCTCCAGGCTGAACAACCCCAACTCTCTCAGCCTCTGGAAGGTGCTCCAGCCCTCTGATTATCTTTGTAGCTCTCCTCTGGACCTGTTCCAACAGTTCCATATCCTTCTTAAGTTGAGGATTCCAGAACTGGACACCGTACTCCAGATACGGTCTCACAAGAGAGGAGTAGAGGGGCAGAATCACTTCTGTTGACCTGCTGGCCATGTTTCTTTTGATGTAGCCAAGGACACAGTTGACCTTCTGGACTGTGAGTGCACACTGCTGGCTCATGTTGAGCTTCTCATTGACCAGCACCCTCAAGTCCTTCTCTGCAGGGCTGCTCTCAATCACATCATCCCCATCATGTACTGAAATTGGGGATTGCCCTGACTCAGGTGCAGAACCTTGCACTTGGCCTTGTTGAACCTCATGAAGTTCTCACAGCCCCATTTCTCCAGCCTGTCCAGCTCCCTCTGGACAACCTGTCCTTCTGGTGTGGCAACTACACCACTCAACTTGGTGTCATCTGCAAACTTGCTGAGGTGCACTCAATCTTGCTGTCACTATCGTACAGTACCAGTGCCAGTATGGACACACTAGTCACAGATCTCCATCTGGACTTAGAGCCATTGACCGCTACTCTGAGTATGACCATCTAATCAGTTTCTTATCCACTGTACTGTCCATCCATCAAATCTATATCTCTCCAATTTAGAGAGGAGGATGTTGTGGGGGACTGTGTCAGAGGCTTTACAGAAGTCCAGATAGATCACATCTGTTGTTTTACCCATGTCCACTGCTCTGGTTAACCCATCATAGAAAACCATTAAGCTGGTCAGACAGGATTTGCCCCTGATGAAGGCATGTTGGCTGCCATTAATCACCTCCGTGTCCTCCATATGCTTTAGAATAGCTTGTAGGAAGGTCTGCTCCATGATGAACATTTCTTCAGTTCATTTTATCTCTGACAGTTTTATACATTATTATTTACTCCATTTTAAGATCAGTGTCCACTGTAATTTGGAAACGTGTGCTTTCCAAAAAGCTGAACTTTTGGCAATGTATTAGTATTCCAGCACATAAAACCCCCTTACATTAATTACAATTAAGGATGGGATTACATTGATGACAAACATTTTAAATGGAGAACAGTTTTTTCCACAGTCCTGAGCCAGAGTATTGTTCGTGGTCTATGTTTTCAGCCAAGGATTTCAAGGAGCTTTGTGCTTATGGAATCACTTTGTTATGAGTCCTCTTTCTCCTTTGGAACCAGGATTTAATATTTCAGTCTAGCTTGGATTTTGGAAGGCTTTTATTTATTACAAGGTCAAAAGCAAAGGGTTTGAATCTGAATAACTTTTATATTTGGCCAGTATTTTACAGTTGCCAAAGCTAATAATAACATAATGCCAGTAAGTATGTTATTCCTTTAATCAGTTTACTGCTTTGCATAGTACTTAGTTATGTTGTATTCTGAGTTTTGGTAGAGAACATCACAAGTCCAGTTTCCAACTCAAGGTCTCTCAAAATTAGGTCACCTGAAGAGCACCCAAGCCAACTACACCTACTTGAAAGTATCGCCTGTGATTCCTTAGCTGGTATTGCACTTCCATACACCCACCAGCTCTTTTCTACAAAAACTTTGAATAAGTTCCTGAATATACTAGAAGTTTTCACATTATTTCCCTATCCTAAAAATAACAAAACTGTAATTTAGGAATTTCATCTACTGTAAATGGTCCTTTAAGTAAGTTGACCAGATTAGTTGCTACAGCGTATGTCTGTGATTGATTTGCCTCACTGAGATTTCCAAGAGATGCTTCAGTATGGCTAAGGATAGAATTCACACAGCATGTTCACCTTTGATGCTCATGTTTGATGTCAGCAGCCCCATGGAAGAACACGTGATTAAATCACAGAGGCATTGCTACATGGAAAATGTTGATTGTTGTTTGGAATTAACATGTAAAGACTTCATGTAAGATCACTGTACTGCATTTAGTACAAAAATATCACACCTCCCTCAGGGAGCATATATTTAGGACACAGGAAATAGAAAATTATACATTTAGAAGTGCCTTTTAAAATTAGTGAATTGTCAAGTTCCAGAAGTTTGTGTCCCAGTTTCCCCAGTATTTATTTATTTCCAGACATTTACAGTCTCACTAAGTTTTCCAAGTACAATATGAAAGATGAGATGTCCAAATTAATTGGAAAGATGAAGCCTGGAAAGGAAGGATTAAATAGGATTGTTGAAAACAAATCTGTTCATACAGCTAACTGAACAGAAAACCCCTTGATCAAAGCAAAGAATAAAGTAGGAGCATCTGTATCTCTAGTCATGACTCTAATGTATTTGATAGGTACTAAGGCACTAGGGGCATGTTAAAAAATAAAAGATCAGATCTTGTTGCAACAAAGTACTGGTTTAATACATTACCTATGAAAAGATAGTGTTTGCGATTGTTTATTTTAGAAATCATCTTTTCATTCCTCATCTTCTTTGTATTGTTTTACCACTGCTACTGCCTTAGAAGCAAACTGCATGAGGAAGTCAAGCTGGAGCTCAGTCATATTTCACCCACCTGCATTTTCAGCCTAGCATTAGTATATTTAGTGCCTAAAAAAAGCCCGTGGCAGTAATTAGCAGCCAACTGGGACACAATACTGATTCTTTCCTTTGGTGGTTGGCTGATTAACAGTTCCTTCCTTTTGGCAAGGCATTTGGTAATGACATAAACCCTGGATTGGTTCTTGAAATCCAACAGTCAATCTAACACTCTTCTGTTCCTTTTCAGAGGATCTTACCCTCTTGGGATGTATTTATATATTTCCAAACAGCCAAGGACAGAGGGCTTTTTTAATTTTTTTTTTAACTAGTGCCAAAAATGACTCTAAAAATCATGGCAACCAATGAATTCTAATTTCTGGGCTCTTTTGTCCATTAACAAAGGTATCATCTGTTCAGCTTCTTATCATTTCTTACATAACTTCCGAGGCTTCTTCCGTCTTTCAACATTGTAATTTGTTTCCATCAAGAGGCAATCCAACAGAGAAACAGTGACAAATAGACTGCGATCATTTTTTCATGACACATACCTCCCCCGGTTTCTACAGGGCTGCCTCAGTGTGCTCTGGTCATGATTTGACAGCAGTCAGCTGGAACTCACTTGGGTTGTTAAAGGTCAAGGTAAAGATATTGCTGTTCTTTTAAATAGAGGCAAGTTCAGAGTTGTGTGCAGACTCTTTTCTTGTTCAGGGGATAACAATTTCATATTTGGGGATGGTGTAGGAGTGGGAGTGTGGCAATGTCCTGGAAGTCTTTTTTTCTGCTCATCTGAGGAGAGCAGAATCTCATTCCTTTTGGACCCAGCCATGAATAAGAAATTTAAATTGTATGGCAGATGCATTAAGCAGAAATGCTTTTCTTCAAGGGAAGGGAGTCTGCTCACATTGCTGTTTCAGGCTGTGGCAGCTACATGTAAGTGCCCAGCTAGCAGCATTCCCCTTTTCCAGATGCCCAGCGTCCTTGGAATTGTATTAGAACTATCTATTACTGTTAGATTTATTACTATCTATTACTGTTATCTATTACTGTCCTTCCTGTAACAGTCATTTGGTCTCTGCTGAATGATAAACAGAAGTAAGAAACTTTCACTCTGGTTTAGCACTCCAAAATGAGCACATAGAAGATGGAATATGCTAAAGGCAACAGTAGTAATTTAAAACATAAGACTAGATCTGGAAAATAAACTTCCAGATATCTTTTCCTGCAGTGCTTTTGGGGAGACTAGTTCACAATTTTTTTCCTAAATGTGCATTGAAGCCAGTACCTCTGCATTCTCTTTCACTGAGATTGCTATAAGGTCTTGTTTGTTTCAGCCTGTCAAGGTGGTATCTAATATCATTAGTACGTAAGGGAATATCTTGATTTTTGATGCTTTTATTCATCTGTTTATCAGTCCCTTTCTTCTACTCTACTCTACTCTGCTCTGCTCTGCTCTGCTTTACAGGATGTTTGGTTTTTTTAAATCCCTTGAATTAAGTAATTTACTTGAAATATGATAGATTTTAATTCAGAACCTGTTTTGGTCACTACAAATATGCTGCATCTTTAAATAGCAGAGTTTTCTTGACTGATCGAAATTCAATTTTCTGGGTTCAAAAATCTCTTCTGTTGAAGGTCTTCCACTTTGGACAAAATAATATCTGTATAAGAGCAAGAAAAATATTTTAACGTAGGTGTCAGAACACTTCCTATGAAGGACGGGGACTCCATGGTTCTATCAGTGCTTCAGGCAATGGATGATGTTCAGGTGAGTCCAGGATACAGGCAGTCACCATATTTTTTTTCTAGATTCATGCTCCAAATCGAGGAGAAATATGAGCTTGGATCTTGTTCTTCTCAAGTGTATATTGTAACTAATGGGCTGTGAATTTTACAGAAAAAGAATCAATTGGGAATATATTTTTCTCATCAGTTTTGTGAATGTAACCTAAATCCCTGTCTGATGAGGAAGGAAATTTACCATTTACCTTTAAAGGCTCAAAGTAAGACATCAACAATATATGGGCCAGTTATATGACTTCAGCCTAAGCTGGCATGCTGCATATTTTACTCCCTCTTTTTCACTGCTTTCTCACTAGCTCTCTAGAGTGAGTATACTTTTTACTCTCCACTGTCTAAAAGCCTGCAAAAGAGTGCAGCTATGATTCTGGTACTGCCAGAGTTATAAATAGTAGAAATAGTAAAGTCTACAGACATTCTGAGTTACACCAACACAGAGGAAGAAGACAAGATGGGAAAGTGCTCTTTATGGGGAAATTCCTGAGTAGCTTCAAACAGCACATAGTTTTACTGACTCACTGAAATTTTTTGCAATAGGCCATCTTCAAGTAGTTTCAGCAAAAGCTTATGTCATCTCCAAATTCATTACCTATTGAAGACAATGCCCAAAACTAGTCCAGAGGAATTTTTTTTCATTCTGGAAAACAAATTTTCAATTGTGGTTCTTATGATGCTCCTTCATATCAGTGCATCCAATGTCTTTCTCTTCAGATTCTGAATATACTTTCTTCATACTCCAATTTCCTGGTTCCTAATAGCATCATGATTGTATACTATACAGTTTCTTTATGATTTTGGGCAGTGTCACCTTTACATTTTATTTTCCTTGGTCGAAAATTTGTGCTACTAAATCTCACTTTTTTCACAGTACATTTTTCCTGAGATCACTTACTGTTCGTTCAAGGCCTGGAAATTACTGGGGTGAAGTACTGCACATACAGTAGGTTAAGTGCTTGGTAAAACAAAAACTTAGTTTCATTGCTATGACTATTGTCCTAGTTTTTTGATAATTCCAGTCAGAGGAGACAAACAATGAGTGGTTTTGTAAAGCAGCTTTGTGCACAATTGGACCTGAAGTAAGATCATTGTTTTACTTTATATGGGTCAAGAATCACATAAAAATAATTTAATCTAGTGGTGTAGATAATCTGCCTCGTTGTTAAATCTATGAACTAAACAATCCCCTTAGACTGACTGCTTGCTAGGAGGAAGTGTATTCTGTAATCCATTTCACTGCAATTACTTTTTGTGGTGAAGTGGACATGTATCTGCATTGAACAAAAGTAGATCTAAAAGGGAAAAGCAATATTGTATGCATGTATGTATGTACATAGGTGAATGTATGGAACAGAAGGGACAATTTTAAAGATGTTATACCTTTTTAGCAAGCAATACATTACACATGAAGAACATTTTGGTGGTGCTTGTCTTTTGCTGCTATATATTTTGTGATCTTTAGAAAGTGATGATTCATATCCCCCTCCGTAAAGTAGATATAGAAATGCTCACAATGCAAGTAACTTTAAAAAGATGAATTATTCTTTAGAATATCTCACTATGAAACTTTCTGTAAAGACTCAATGTCATTATTATGTTCCCTGCCACATTGTGAGGATGCATGTTTTACCCTTCATATTTAAATGAAAACAGACAGCTTTTCTGTCAGCTGCCTCTGAAGTTTCAGATGCTTTTTGAAAGCAAAATGTTATTTTTAATTTCATTTTTCAAAAATTGCTTGCTTGATATAGGACCCTGTGGCAAGGTCATCAGGTGTCATGACTTCATTCCAATGTCTTTTTGGCAGTGTAAGTCTTTGAAGTTTAGGGCTTTGGCTGAATTCATGGGATGCACCATAGTTTAAGAAATACAAAATCAGGCTTTTCAGTGCCTAAATCAATTCCAGTCCTTAACTAATATCCTCTGAAGTCTGTGTATTAAAGCAGGAATGAGCTTATCTGAATAGCTAGGAAGTCTATAATTTCTGAGACTGTGAAACTGCAGACAGAATGCTTTGGATTGAAAAATTGCTATGACAAGCAATATGCCATATCAATTGCTTGCCTGTAATTTGATTAATATCACAACTATGCAGTAAGCAAAGCTGTAATTATAAATTTTATATTTGTGAGCTTTGTTTTTAGGCATGAAGAGGAACTTTCTGTTGACTAAAAGGCAGCAGGCTTTAAAAGGCTGAATTTATTCCAGCCATGTGAGTTACAGCCAGGGACTGTGTAATTAGCTGACCCCATGCAGAATGTCCTGCTATTTTCCACAAGATTGCTCAGTGCGTTTTGTGAAAGTCATTGATTACACTGAGAAGAGAACTTCTTGAAATTACTAAAACACTATACAACAATTTTTAGAGGTATTTGTATACCTCTCCTTTGATTATATGAAACTAATATTCACATAGGGAATGATCAAATTTGTAGACAAAATTCTAGAGGAGGAAATTCCAAATACAGTGCACTCATAAGACCTACAGTTGTAGAACGTAAATTCAACTTTTTTTGATTAATGACTTTAAAAAACTTGGAGATCAGTCTAGTCTGTGTGGATTTCAGCATTAACACTGAATGTTCAAGAAACATGCTGGTGAGTTGGTCAGTCAGCTTTTATCAGCAGTCTAGGAATTGCTGCTTTCACTTTTGAGATCTAGCAGATATTTAAAGGTATAGATTGATCAACTTTGCATGATTTTAACCATGTTGCACGTGCTTTTATAAACCCTAAAATCCCTACATTTCATATCCATTCATTTAGAAAAGATATATTACAGTAAATATTATTTTACATTGCAGTAAACATTAAAGAGCATAATTGCTATAGATACCATTTTATCATGGTATGTCATGCATTAAGTTATTAAATCATTCTGATATTAGTGTTCAAAATAAATATCTAACTTCAAGTCAGTATATCTTCAGTTAGAACCAGTAATTTAATTGGCACAAATTCTTCAGATCACTGAAGCATATACTGGACTTTGAAATACAAGTAACAACACCTCTACTTAGTGAAGCATTCAGTCATTCACATAAATATTAACTTTAATAGGATTTATGCATGCATTTAAAGTTAAGTACACATTTCAATGCACTGATGAATGTTGATTGGATTATGCATTGTGAATACCTAAATATTGTGAGAATTGCAGACCTATGAATCTCTTTTGAGCCACTAAAAGCCCTCAGTGGCACTCCGGGTCTGCACAGAGTGTAGAAAGAAGGAATAAAGCAGATTTGCCTTATAGCTGTTAGTTTGATTGGAAGATAGACCTAGAGATTGCCTTAACAAATGTGCAGTGTCTAAGACAGACTGGTATACTAGCCTCACAATTGCAAAGGATTAAGCTGAACAGTATCCTTGCTCAGGTAACCAAATTACCCACAGGGTTTTTTTGGACTGATGCTGGAAATTATAATGAAATTACAAACATGCCAAGAATTTTTGGGTGGTCTGGCATAAGGCCCTATTTCTCTGATGCTAAGCTCTAAATAGTTTCCTTTGCTTTTCCTCCCTTCCTCCCATCCTATGACTTTTATGAGTTTATAAGTACTGAACCTTTATTTATTGCACTTCCTATGGTCCAATCAATTTTTATTTCAGCTTGTAATATATGAAGTTTGGATGGGAATTTTGCAGTCATCTCTAAGCTCCTGAAATTAGGAGGTTTGTAAAGGCAGCGCTGTCACAAACACAAAACTCCCTCCTATTCCTCGTGGAATAGACTACAATTTGCATCATCCTGATTTGAAGTAGGCATTGGGGTCTTGGACCTTCAAAACGCCAGTCATCCCAAGGGGCCTGAGGTGTGTGTGGCAGTAAGATTTGGTGAAACAGTATGGAGAAAGGGCAATGAAGAAAACTGGGATAGCACTTTTGTAATTATGACTTTTTCACCGAAAGGAGTAGTAGTATTTAGGGTGTCTAGTTTAAAAATTAATATAGGAAATGTTTAGGTCAGCAATGACAATGACCAGTACTTGACTGAAATGACCGCAGAATATCTTCAGTATATGTGCCTTTCATTTAAAGAGTCTCCAAGTCCAAGCAAGACGCTATGGTGACGTTTAGTTTCTTATCCCAGTGTATTGCTTATATTTTGACAAATCTCTTTACATATTATTTTGCTTTCTTGCAAAGTATCCTAGCATCCTTGTGTATCTCTTTTTGAGAGAGGAATTACTGCCTATATTGTTATTTGCTTCGGGTTTTATCATGAAGAGTAAATGTAAAACAGAAAAGCTTTACTAATAACACTTAATCTGTGAGTATTATTGGCCTTCAAAAACTTCAGTTGGACTGAAATGTTCAAGACTAATAGAATCTTTGATTTTTTTTTCGTCTTACTACAGGAATTTATACATATATACTCTAAAAATATATACACTCTCAAGATCAATCTGACAACATAGTTAAACATTAAATCACTGTAATCATCAGTTATAGATAATGCTTACCAAGCAGTTTCAGAGCATGTTCATAATAACCCTGTTTCTACAGTATCCACCATTTCCATGAATGAATTGGAAGCAATTGCAAAATCGTTGCAAATAAAATTCATGGTGACAAAGACTGAGAGAATAATAAACATTTAGGAGGGCAGGTAAAAAATACAAAATAACTGGAGTTGCTTGGTAAATTAGGCCTTTTGAAATAAAATGCACCACTGCAAATGTAGAACATCTGATCTACATCTGAAATGGGGATCTACAGCTATGATTTATTTCATCAAACCTCAGACACCTACAGTGTAACTGTTGGCATCTGAGCTAGTTACTCTAGACTTCTTTTATGGATAAAATGGAGAAAAATGGTTACACTTTGACATATTCATCTGACATATTTTAGAAGCCTGCTTTGGAATAATACAAATTGCACCCTGGGAATACCTCTTTCTCTGTCAACTCGAAGGGTAGCCCCAATATCTACATTTGGTCAGATGAATCTCAGCATGAGTATCTGAACTGAAATGGAAAATATTGTGTTCTCCTATGGCAAAGAAGATGTCACTCAAACCACAACAGAAGGCTAATGTAATCCTTGAATCTACAGACAGGGAAGTCAGTAGGAAGAAGGATATGAATTTCCTTCAATATAGAACAGTTATGAGATTGCCTCTTAAAGCAGAATATACAGAAGTAGACAACTTTGAAGAGAGTGTCTAAAGATGTGCGCATGTAGAAGAATCACAGAAATTAATAGGTGAGGTGGGACCATGTGGGTAGGAGTGGAGTATGAATCTGACAAATACAATTGTATTTTTGCTGCACAGAGTTGTGAGCCTGTCACAGAGTGGGATGTTACTGGGATAGAATGATCTTGGTCTATTTTATTTTATTTTATTTTATTTTATTTTATTAAACTGACTTCTTAAAATGGACCTTCTGATCTAAATTTTCTCTTTATTGAAAGTGTTTATTTGTAAAAAATTTTGAACAGTTGTTTTTGAGGCCCCTTTTAAAATTTCCAAGCAAATATTGTAATATAACTAAGCTGTATAATGTTAAGGGAATGTTATTCATAGTACCATGTGAGGATGCTTGGGTTTTTGCACTAATTGTACACAGGGTCTGGTAAAACTTTTGCATTGATTTGAATGCCTGAGTACTTACACATGAATGGTGTGAGCAACTGTTAAATTTTCCAATACCTATACAATTTAGAGTTTTACTAGCCTGTGCAATTCTTATGCACTTCCAAATAGCAGGATTGATAATCCATGATGAGCTGATATTGATTCTGTGAGGTAATGTGGCCTGCCTAATATTGAGCAATGCACTTCACAACTGCATTATAGCATGCAACTGCAATATGTCTTACTTTACTTACAGAATTAAAAAATAAGAAGTACAAATTCAATTTTTTTCAGAAGTTGGATTCACTTCCTTTCAATAGTATCACAGGGAACATAACATTATTTTTGCCTGCAGAACAGCCTGTGCTTCCCAGTGAATATACATCTTTCTTCAGATATACAGACCTTTATCACTGCTTCCCTTCACACAAATGTGGCTTCAAAGTTGAGCACAGATTATATATGGAAATGAGAAAAACTGAAAAGTGTTTTATTAGAGATGACCTCAGATATTTTGGAGAACCACTCAAGTTTGCTTTCTATTGCTGTGCCTGTAGCTGTATGCACCCATGATTGCCCAGCACGCCCTTTCACCCTGTTTACTCTAGAGCACTCACTTCACAGGTCCAGCTTAGCTGCAGTATAGCAACTTCATATCACATTTTCTCAACAACGTTTTTCTTCCTTTTACTTCATAAGCTTCAGAATATCTGCAATATCTTCTATTCTTAATGCCACCAAGTATAAAACAACGAGTTACTGAGTTTGGTAGAAATATACGTTCAATGGTTGCTGTACTTTTAAATACAATCTGAAATAGAAAATTTTTAATTATGCTTTTAGAGTATAATTTATCGGAGATCTGTATAATTTAGTCTAAGAGCATGGCAGTAACAGCTTTGGAAGACACTCCAGTATGGACTCATGCCCAGATTTATATGTGTCTGAGCTCTTCTGTCCCCTTCTTCAAACAAAACCTAAGAAAACTTCAGAATTATTCTGTCAGATGCACATCTGTAGTTGCTCTTAAATAAACCCTGATCAGCCATTTATATGAAATGATCAGGTATTTGAGACAACTATAGCTTCCAAGGTGTTAAAACAGTCCAGAAAACTTCCTTTTAAAGGTACTTTTAAAGCTTCTACAAAAGGGGAACAAGAATAGAGTTACATGCTGCTGTCACACAGGATTATCCTTACATAGTCATACATTTTGTGTCCAGAAGGACATTTTTTTTTCCATTTGTGTATTCAGGTTATACCTTGTTTTTCCACTTCTCTTAGGGCACCCTGGCACTCCAGTACACCCTACAAAGCTTTGCTCATTTCTGCCTATGTGGATACTTAACACTGGAAACTGGCACATAATGAAGTTGGCCTTGGACCTACTTCTTGTAGGAGGAAGGCTGAGAAGGAGAAAAAGAGGTGTAGGAGTCACTTACTGTTTGGAGTTTCCTGTCTCCACGTCTTCATTCTGTGGAGGGAGGTGGGCAGTGCTTCACAGTTACTATCCATGGCAAGTCTCTGGCTTGTTTCTCTACTTCCATCTGTGAAAGGGAGAAAGATGAACAGAGAGAGGACAGAAAATCCACATCCTATTTCTATTCTGTAGCCTAAGTATGAAAGGAGGACTAGCCCTTAATTGACCTTTTCAATGTTCAGGAGATTTTTGGAGGTGCAGTGCATTACAAATGGACAATGCTGGAACTGTGGGAATGCATTGGGGCTCAGGGGGCAATGATCCTGGCCTGTTGGCATATGTTTTTTTTGTTGAAAGAGATACCTTACCTCAGAGGATGTGGTGTCCATGTGGGAATATTTTAACATTCAGGCTTTTGAATCTTGGGATAGCATTGCTAACATTATGTGTAAAAGCAGAAATGCTTGAAATGAATGGGTAGAGAACACTCAAAAGAAGTAAAGGAGCAGAAGAGTAGTCAGGAAAAGAGGAGTGGTGTAAAGCAACATGAAGGAAAGAGTAATGTGTATGTGTACTGTGAAGATTATATGCTTTTCCAAGGAGTGTTTAGTTAAGGGTGGGATGTGTTCATGACACTAGAGTAGCAGAAGAAACAGAGAGAGAAATAAATCATACAAGCAGCATGGGAGTGAAGAAAGAGGAGGGATTAGAACAGGTGAACATTTTCAAATGCTTGTTTCTGCGCTGGCTGATGTCTATAATTGTTTCAGGAGATGGTGCTTTTATAATAAATGTTCCCATCTCCTAAACTCAGAACCACACAACATTTTACATTTGGTCACTATGCAAACATATTATAATCTCCATCAGATAGCTTCTGGTTTTCTAATTTCCCCTCTTTTTTGTTATAGCTTTGTTGTAAGTGGTGATAGCTTCATTTTTACTAGTGTCACAAATGGAACTTCAGCTGTGGAAAATTGTAATATTTAAAGCAAATATTGACATTTAGTGGACTATGGTGCACCACAGACTATTTTTATGAGCATTTGCAGGATTTGCTGCAGAGAGCTGATCATTTTAATTCACAGGCTCCTGAAATGTAGATTGCAATGAATATTTATAAATTTAAAAGACTGGAGAATAATTGGATATAAAATCTAATGTTATTCTGATCTACAAGCTGTAGAAATTATGACATTCAAGCAAATATTTATAAAAATAAACTTGTTCTCAAATACTTTATACAGTGAAATTATTGTGGCATTTAAGGGAAGAAAAAGCGTTCTTCATGGCAGGAAAGTTTTCTTCACAGAATATTTTGCATTTGCTCATTTTGAAGAACCAAATAGATTTCAAAGTTAGAATTTTGTCTGGTTGAATTATCTAGGTGGACCTCTGCATTTTATATGCCCTAACTAAATTCAAGAAGATGTGAAGGCACACAGTATCTTTCTTTTGATAAGTGTTTGGTGTGAAAAGTTTAGCTTATAGCTTGTTTTATTAGAAGATCCAAATATATCTGGCAATTATTCCATCTAAAGGATCAGAAGCTCAAGTCTAAACAGTCAGGGACATATAGTCCAATGGGTAGGTAGTTCATGGAGATTTCTGGAAAGCTTCGGCATTAAAATGACAAATCCCTAGGTGTGTTTTATCAAGGAAGCTGTAGCAGCACCTTCCGTCGTATTAGAAGAATGGAGAGGTAGAACTGAAATGTTGCTGTTGCATCTTAACTCGTCTTTTAATGAAAAAGTTTTGCCTGCACATGCTTGAAGCAAGTAGAAAGCAGGTGGTGAATGCATTTAATTGCTCAAAATAAGTCACAGGATAAATTTTGTCTTCTCTTGTGCCCTGGATTTTGGGTTTCACTAGCAGAACCAGTGGTGCTTCTGCCTCCAATCGATTGCACCTGTGTTCTTGCCATGGAAAACCATGTGTTGCAGCTGTGTTTTCTGCTCTCTCCCTGAGCCTTCAACACTTTTGCTCTCAGTCTCCTCCAGCATGCTTCCATGTGCAGAAGTATACCAGTTTCAGCCATCATAAGGTTGTTATGCATTTTTGTGACTACATTATCTAGTCTAATTTTTAGAACAAGACACGAACAGTTTGTTGTTCCAAGGAACAAACTTCTATGTTTAGTGTCAATGTTAGATATCAGGAAAATCAGGCACAAGTCGCTAACTCTTCCTTTTCAAAAGCCTCTTCCTTTGCTTCAGCTAGAGTTCTCCTTTTCTGCAGATGAAATAGCCTGTCCTTCTTTATTGTTGGCAGCTCTGCACACTTGGAGGTTTGACTGGGAACAACTTCTGAAAAGAGATGCTTTGAATGGGTACTACTCTGTGGAAAGCTAAATCTCCCATAGCTGTTACTGCCATGCTCTTAGATTAAATTAAACAGTTCGATGTAGCTATTAATCACTTCAATTATTTCCATAATTCCAACTTCAAGGCAGCTTTGTTATTTTAGCTGGCTTAGTCATATCCCATGGCCATGACATTCAAGGCATTGTCCAAGGGAGAGAAACAACTTACATGGAAAAAGCTTGTTGGACTGGAGGGCAAAAATGTTTGTTCCAGTGACAAGACCTCCTGGTTGGTTTGCATCCCCTGTTTGGCTGCCTGTTTGAGAACAGTCTCCATGCCTTGAACTACAGTACTTAGGAAAAGACAGAACTTCTTTTGTGTATGGAAACCTGATGAAGAGCAGTAGAGGTGTAAAAGGCCCAGCTAGCCAGGTCTTTGCTTGTTCTTATGTAAGCTAATCCTCCATATGCCTCATCTTGAGAACACAGAAAACATCTTATTGAAATCTGTGACTGAAATATTTCCCATAGCTGGGCATTCTGCCCAGCTCCTTCCATCCTAAAGTCTCTTACAAAAAGGGATAAAGGCCATGAATCCAGAGAGACCTGGGAGATTATTGGTCCCACAGACACACCCTATTCTCTACCTGAATGTAAAGCCAGTGATGACTTAACCCTATGCACTAGTGTAAAGGTTAGAGGAAACCCCAATCTTGCACTGCTTTCTGTTGTTAGTGAAATGGTAGAATACAATGGAAAGCAACTCAAAAGACTGCGCAAGAAAGAGAAAGATTAATCTGTGTAAATGAAGACTTTAACCTGATTCATCCATTAGTCCCCCTGTGTGTAAAGTGAGCCCTAATGCTGCATCAGTCATTGGGATGTAACAATTGTATAGTCAGGTTTTTTTTCACTTATAGATCTGTCCCAACCCCCATATTTCTGAGGTTTTAGTTGTAAGGCTCACAGCATGTTACAGAAATACTGAGAATTATACTTGGGCCAGTGGGAAAAAATAGCTTAATATAATTTTTCTTTTTCAGGTAGCTCCTTAAACCTAAAATTTCACAGATATCATTATTAGTATCTCGCAGATCAGATTTATCTTTTAGACCCATCAGTTTGCAGCACTTGATTTTAGAGACAGATTATTACATGTTAACAGGCTGAGTTCAGAAAATAATGCTGTCCCATAAAAACTGGTAGAAGTTACGTTGAAGCTAAGAGATTCAGTGTAAATCCATTGCAAATTTGTAAGAGGGCTGGATATGTACATTAATTTTGCTGATAAAATTCTACAGTATGAGCTTGCATGTCCTAACATTCACCTTATGCCTTCTGGTGGCAAATTCATCTGTGCACATAATTATTTCCAGGTGATCTTTTTGATCAGAGAACTGATTGTAGGGAAAGTACATGTGCAAAATGCACTGTGGTCAAGCTGGCATCTTTGTAAGGCCCTAAAGAATGGTGGGGCAGCTGAGACCAATCTTAATTTAACCTTGATTTAATTATCCCAGGAATACACAGAGATATGCTGTTTCACAAAGCAGATGGAAAGATAAAACTGCAAATCAAATGTGAAAGTGAGTGCTGATTCTCACTATAAATATTTTCTGTTCTGAATTTATGGTAAACAAGGAGCAGTGGAATAGGAAAATTATGTAGTTCTAGACAGATACAGATTACAGACATTTTAATAGACATACCCCTGTGATGCCTGGTACATCTGTTGGTTGCAAAGTGCTTCTTTAGATTTTCACGTAACTTCTCTTTTCATCTCCAGGCATCCATCCTGGCTGAAGGCTGATTTTTCTAGAACAGTATTTAAAATATTCCTGAAAGAATTTGCACTTACAAAACTCTTTTGCAAGTAGCAGGGCCTTTTATAAGGAGAAAGAAATGAACTGCAGTGTCTTAAAGGCCAGCTGTTAAAATGTGTTTAAGTGCTTATAGCAATGGAAATTGAATATCTAGACTTAAGATGCTTAATTGTGTTGGTAGATGCTTTAATACATTTGTTCCAAGTGGTTTGCCTAAGGTGCAGTTACTTACTGCTAGGGAGTTGAAAAGGGAAACTTTCTCTTACTGCTGGAGTAGTTAATTGGTTTTGTCTTCTTTTTAACAAAGGAATAGGAAAACATAACTGCTTATAGAATCTGATGGAATAGGGAAGAAATGGAAATGAGTTATAGTAGAAAATGGAAGTTCAGCTTTTTCTTCTCCTGCAAGCTCATGCTTTTAACTGTTGTGAGTGAAGGTTGTCTCCCACTGTTCACGAAGTCTCTGTAATCACCACATGGTTAATCAAAATTATTTGCTAAATCCTTTCTACAGTGCACTTGAGAATCTGTGAAGTATTAGATAGAAGGTCTTTCAGACAATATGATCTGCTCAATGTATTTTGATAGTAAAAATCACATGCTATTATTTCTCTTCTCTGGTTCTTGTTTCAAACCTAATATCTGCTTTGAGTATTTAATGTTTCCAAGTTTGCATTCATTTAATTGCAAACACAGAATGAGTATAAATGCCAGGTGGAATGGGTTTTTTGTGTTTTTACAAAAAAATAGAGTTACAATCCCCACAAACAGCTTTTGTCAGTGTGATCTTTTTGCCCTGTTTTTCATCATCACAACTTATTCTCAGTTTACTGTTTGTCTCATCAAATTTTTTTGTTTCCATTAACCAGGATGCTGAGAAACTGGCTGGTGAAGAGTATGCTTGGAAAGAAGTCAAAGATGCTGTAAATGAAGCGAGATACCCAAAATTAAAAGAAGGTATCCTTTCAGGGACAGGCCATGTAAAAACAATACAGAGAGCTTCTTAGTACACAATTCATCTTTTGAGCTATAGTTCCTAGAGTTTTACATTTTTACATTTTTTTAAAATTGCGTTTTTAATTCCTTTGATGATTAAACCATACAATAGTCTTAATTGTGTTGATACTCATAGAATCTCTGCTTACTTGGACTGCAACTGCTTGGTGGCAGGGATAGTAGGTACCTATGGAATGAAGCAGTATTTTTGCTCAGGTTTAGTCTTCTGCCATCACATCCTACCACTTCATATAAATCCACTGCTAAATGAAATAGAGCTTCATCTGAAACATTGAAATCTTTGTCCCATTACTCCCATTGTGAATATTTCCAGGTTCTCATTCTTTACACAGAAATTACAATAACAAGGACATAATCACAGTCAGGTTCATTTCAGACTTTATAGAATTAGTACAATAAATTATAATAATAATTTATAATTAAGCAAATTGAATGAGATGATCATGCACTAATGAACAGAACTAGAACCTAATGGCCATCATGTAGATATTCAATGCAATTAAAAGGACAAAAAGAACCAATAAAAGATGAGCAGAAGACTGGTGGAGATTTTCACTAGAAGACTGTGACTATATTGTTTCCTCTCATCCTAATCTATTCAGTGGAATTTCACTGACTATGAATTTGGTCTATTCTAATGACTTACCATTTTTGGAAACATGGGATTTCTCTGAAGCTAGAGGGAATTAAATCTTCCAATACTCTTTTTCAAACCAACCAAGGTTGTTTTATTCTAATCTGGAGAGATTAGTTTGTTAACAAAAGGGGAAAACTCATCTTGTCTAACTTTATTTTTTTGTATAGCTTGTAGTCTGTCTTAAGTTCCACCTTAGGCACCTGATTGGGACAGACAATACTCAAATAGATCTTCGGGCATTCAGTTATACTTTAAAGTTTTAACCTGAAACATAAATTATAGATATGCAATATGCCATTGCAATAATTTTTATATTGAAAGGATTGGTCCAGAATACTGATCCTATTTGATGTTCCTATATTCGACTGCAGGAAAAATTGTGTCTACTGGATTTTACTATGATCTTTAATTAAGATTATTGATTTAACTGATATTTTCAAATTAATCAAATACATTATAGTAAAAGGTATCAGGATTGGGTGAAAAAATATGCCTTTTTCTGTTCAGCTTCTGTTCTCAAACGTGGGCTATTGTGTCATCTTTCCTTCCATTGTATCAAAATAACCATTGCAAATTGGCATGCAGTGGCAAATGCAGTATGTGGTAGAGGGGGTTTAATGTCTGTCCACTTGTCAAGAATGAATAGAAAACCTTCCTTGCTGACTGAGGCACATAATCATTATTTCCTGCAAACATAATCTTTTGACAAATTAAACTAATAGTCCCCCTGGTTGAGAAAGTTACAGACTTCCAAAACCTGAGCTACTGATCATAGAATCATAGAATAATAAAATCATCAGGTTGGAAGAGACCCACCGGATCATCGAGTCCAACCATTCCTATCAAACACAAACCCATGCCCCTCAGCACCTCATCCACCCGTGCCTTAAACACCTCCAGGGAAGGTGACTCAATCCACATTCAAAGAACTTGAAACAATACGTGTGACTGAACTGTCTCAGACCCAGATTCTGCTTTAAGCATACAAACTAAGATGCTGAAGCCCAGTGCAAGGGGTTTATTGCAGAGAAAAGGATTCCTCTGCCTCTCAGGCCACATAACAGTAGCAGAGCTGCTCGAGGGCTGCTCCTCTGTCTTGGGCAGATACGGAACAGTCAGGTTCTCTTTTGTCCTGTGGCAGCTGATAGCAGGTTTTCTAGTTTGCGATTTATGTACCTGAAAATTTCATCCCAAGAAGTTTTGCAGTATAGCGCCCCTGGTATTAGATGCCAGTCAGTGAACAAAGCACTATAATGAGAAGTAAAGCGGACAAAAACTATGTACCGACTAAGATGACAATCTTTCAACAATGTCTGTACTTTGTACTTCCTGCAAAAATTGTATCAAGTGGAAATGGTATCCCTCATTCTTCTGTTTGTCTGTCCTTAATCAGTTGTAAAGAATACATGGATGTTTGCCAGTGATAGAAAGGTTAAGGTGCAATTTTATAATAACACATTCCTTCCCTTATATGGTCCTTTCAGTCCGAGGGCATGAGAGCAATTCACAAATAATTAGTTTAGCCTTGTAACAACCATGCTATAAATCCTAGCCATATAGTGGTCACGTTCTTAAATTTAAGTATGTAAATACTCCCATGTTCAGGAAAGGCTAATTACTTCATCACATGGTTATTATTATACACTTAAATCTGTTGCTGGATTGGGGTGAATAGTATTTTCAGTAATGTCATGAAGGTAACTGCTGAAATTCCTTGAGTTGATTGTATGGACAGGAATGTGATACAAACAATGTTATTGCTTCTTCTACTCTATTTCTTTTTTAATTTGATTTGTTCTTACTGGTGCGTATACAATCTTTTTGGTGTTTAGACTGCTTGCTTTCTGGGACTCCATAATTCCCAGATGACAGTACTCATGGGAGTAGTGGTACTCAGCTTAGGTGTGGTCGGAGAGAGAAGAATCTAGTCCACTGAGAACTCAAACTATTGTAGAATGTAATGAAAATTAGTGATTTGTGGCAGGGAATATCCAACTAAAATGAATGCAAGGCCCAGCTTACTTTTCCTCAATTCTAAGCAATAAAAAAAAAATCTTCTGGTAGCATTGGAGGCAAAATTCTTCTTTACTGTCAAGATCTTTAATCCTGAACTACAGGCAGATGTCAGAACTGTGATGCTTCTCTTTCTCATGCATGAAGCATGCAGCTGTATGTGAAAAAAACGCCAA
This sequence comes from Clamator glandarius, assembly GCA_033459285.1. Classification (NCBI taxonomy): domain Eukaryota; kingdom Metazoa; phylum Chordata; class Aves; order Cuculiformes; family Cuculidae; genus Clamator; species Clamator glandarius. Next base: position 7,380,011 of record JAUNZM010000261.1, on the reverse strand, counting down.
CTCTCTTTATAATTGTTTCAAGGAGAAAGATAATTAATTGCAAGAAGAGGTTCTAATTTCATGACAGTTATAACCAAATCTTGGGCAGCTTAAAAGCCCTGGTGGACGAGGTGCTGAGGGGCATGGTTTAGTAATTGATAGGAATGATTGGACTCGATGATCTGGTGGGTCTTTTCCAACCTGGTGATTCTATGATTCTATGATTTTTAAGACACATTTCCACAGGTTCTTGCCCTTGAGTGTAAGATTTGTAGGAGTATCTTAAGGGAATAATAATGTTTCAGAAGCTACATAAAAATTATTTGAGTTTTAATTTGTTATGTATTAAAATATCCTTTCATTTTGACATCTTTCTTTTACCTTTTAATACTGAAATACTGCCTTCTTTAGAAATTGTTTTGCTAAGTGTGTGTATAAGCAGAGCATAGTTACCTAAACCACCACTTCTGAGTTCAAGTATGTTTTCAAAAACTGAAGCAGAGTCTGGAATGTTGGCAGCTTTTTTATCTTAACGCCCTGTAGCTCTTACCCCTTGAAAACAATGTTTAGAACTTGTATTTTTGTTTGATTAAAGATATTTCTTTAACTAAGGCGAGTAACAGAGTGGCAGCAGGTTCTGGCAAGGTGCCAGAATCTCTTGAGCAGCAATAAGGATATTCTTCCAGACTCAAATATCTATCAGCTGAAAATGCTTGACTGTGCCATGGATGCCTGTATTAATCTTGAATCCTGGGAAGAAGCTTTGTATTATGGCATCAGGACTCTGGGACCATACAGGTAAGAGATGTAATTGGTTCAACTGTTTCCAAAGATGGACGAGAGGGGATATCTCATTAAAAGAAAAGACTGTGTGTTCTTACTGGTTTTATTTCTTGCTATGCTTTCCAGGTTAATGGATGAGGCAGAATTTCCATCCTGCTTCCACAGTCAGGCCGAGAGCAAATAAAATTATATCAGGAACTAAAATAATAACTGATTATTAGCTCCTCACTGTTTGATGTGTTCAGATGCTACCCTGCCATCAGTCAGAAGCTGACTTTCTAGTTCATGCTCCATTGTCATGAGGGTATGAGTGTTTTATGCTGAGGTAGATAAAGCTTGAGGGACAGGTAGCTGGCTGAAATAATGTATTATGTATTCTCTGTATACTCTAAACATGGTTTTTACAGAAAGAAGAATAATAAATCTTACAACATCCAGTTTCAACTGGAATTTCAGAAGCACTTGATCCTTATTTTGGGAAGGGGCTGACATGATGAAGAACTTCTCTCCTGCTCAGTACTTGTTCCTATGCTGTGTGCTGTGAGAGTCTGATTGCTTTTTATTGATAAGGAAAGAAGTTCAAGGAGATTGTACTTGATATGGTAGATCTTGAAATTGGTTGGAGACGAGCTGTAATGCAGCTCTCATCACGTAGTGGAGAAGGGGCACTTTTTGTCTGCTTTGGTCTGTGTTATGAAAGCCCTAAGAATCAAATTTTTGGTTTCTGGATACTGTTTGTAACTAAATGCAAACCTCAACTGAATGTCCAGGTATAATGTCATTCATGCATGAATGTTAATTCTTGGTAAGGGTTTTTATTTTTTAGAGCATCCATTTCTCTTCTGTTGGTTCTTTTACCAAGAAGGCCAATGGCATCTTGGCTTGTATCAGAAACAATGTGACCAGCAGGTCCAGGGAGGTTCTTCTCCCCCTGTACTCGGCACTGGTGAGACTGCTCCTCAAATCCTGTGTTCAGTTCTGGGCCCCTCACCACAAGAAGGATGTTGAGGCTCTGAAGCGAGTCCAGAGAAGAGCAAAAAAGCTGGTGAAGGGGCTGGAGAACAGGCCTTATGAGGAGCGGCTGAGAGAGCTGGGGTTGTTTAGCTTTGAGAAGAGGAGGCTGAAGGGAGACCTTATTACTCTCTACAACTACCTGAAGGGAGGTTGTAGAGAGGAGGGAGCTGGCCTCTTCTCCCAAGTGACAGGGGACAGGACAAGGGGGAATGGCCTCAAGCTCTGCCAGGGGAGGTTCAGGCTTGACATCAGAAAAAAATTTTTCACAGAAAGGGTCATTAGGCACTGGAACAGGCTGCCCAGGGAGGTGGTTACATCACCCTCCCTGGAGGTATTTAAAAGACGCGTGGATGAGGTGCTGAGGGGCATGGTTTAGTGTTTGATAGGAATGGTTGGACTCGATGATCCTGTGGGTCTTTTCCAAGCTAGTGATTCTGTGATTCTGTGATACAATGTTCCAGTACAGTGTGATGTTGAGCAGTGTGAGGGGCATGCTAGTGCTGAACAATATGTGCTGCTGTGAATATGAACTTCTCAGAGTTTACATTTTTCCCTAAACAAACCAGGATGCCATCAGCATTCAGTATTTTGGCTGAGGAAATTTCATCTGGCAGCCTGTTTCTGAACAAAACTGTAGACTTTATTTGAGAAATAACATGGCATTTCAGATATTTCACTATAAAGTAATTAGCAAGAAATCTACTGTGGTGCACCAGAACTGTAGAGAAGCTTGGTGTTACTTACAAAAAAGTGCCTACAAATTTTCACATTTTTTCAGGGTGACATTTTCATGGATGCATGTCCTGCTTAACCTTTCAAACAGGGCCTTTGTAGCACTGCAGCAGTACATGCTTCCTGCCAGCCTTCTTCTGTGTGGCATACTTCAGATGAACAGAGTAGTCTGCCTGTTCAAATGTTCCCTTATTAAATAAAAAAAAATCACCTCGTTTGTTTGTTTGTTTTTCTCTTATTTTAGAAAGTGTTAACTCAGTTCTTCACAACTGGAAACTGAGGATTTTGTCCCAGATATTTCCAAGAGCAGAGATTACAGTAAGCCTAAATGCAGTTTTACCAGATAATTTAATAAACCTCTCTCTGTTTTGCTTACTGAAGTGTACTGTAGTTTCTAAGCTATTTAATGCAAGAGGTTGAAGATAAAAGAAAGGAAAGAGTTCGACTGTGCATTCAATTAGTATCTCTTAAGGAATGCTATTTATGCAAGTTACTTGATTCTTTTTGCACTTTGAAGAGCTTGTCCTTGCTCTCTCCTCATCCAAAAGCATTATTTAAGAGAGATTTCTGATATTGTTTTTTCTTTGTATCTTCAAGCCATCACAAACTTTGACACACCTGAAACAGAATCCTCAGTTCCTCATTACAACAAATTGTGCCCTAAGCAGCAGGAGAGCAAATCCTAGAGAATGTTTTAGGATGCATTGAATTTCTCCTGATGAATCAATCTACTACTTGGCTGCTCCTGCAGTTCCATTATAGCTATCTATTTTCCTTTCCTCGTCTCTGGAAAAGGTACTTATATAGCTCTCCACAGGAAATCACCTGAGAAGTCAGGCAGTCCATATAAATAGTAAGTCACTTCTACAACATTAAAACTGTGCAGATTTGGTCAAAACCAATTTTAATTTCAGGTAATGTGTTTATTGTTCATTTTCCGTTTCTTTAGCAGCAGGATTAATTTTCAGTGCTGTGTGACACATTGTATCGTAATATATGTTTTCATTGTGATGGTTACCGACATTTTAGAATCATCCACTTCATGTAACGGGCAGAGACAGATGGTTAAACTACATAAAACTGGTTTGTTATGCTGAGTGCCAACCTCTCTGTTTTAGGTGGTGACAATAACCTGTAAGGAACATTGATTCAGACCTCTCAAATATTTTTAGAACTTCCAAAAGAAGAAGAGAGATGATGACTGCCCAGATGAAAAACTGCCTTCTCCCTTTGGGCTGAACCATAGCTGTGCACTGTCTGTCCAAACCTACAATGCATAATTTCACTGAATAACCTAAGCCAAATGTATCTATGCAGCTTTTCTTGTAAATGTCACAGTAACAGTCTGTCTGTCCAAGAGCCTTAACAAAAGTTGAGACATTGGCCTAAGTGAAAGCTGCCCCACATCATTGTCAGCACTCATCAGCTTGTGAAAATAAACTTCCTTTCAAAAAATCCTCATGAACGTTAACTACAGAATAACAGAATACGAGCAAGAGGTGCTACATGGGTTTGTCATATCTCAGTTAGCACATTCACACTCTGGGCTGACTGCTGCTCATGAAGGCTCAGGTTCAGAGATACTGAGTAAGGCAGGCTTCCTTTAGATTACCTCTGAGGAAGGACCCTGATGTTCAGCCCTTAAATTGCAGAGAAGGCACATATGTTTGGGTATTTGGTTGGAGGGTTTTTCCCCCTTGTCTCAAATACTCAGCGCTTACACTACAGACAAAGAGTGGAAGTATGCATCTGTTGTAAAACTCTGCTAGATGTCCTCAGCTATTGCTATAAAAGTAGTAGTAGGAGAAGCCATTAAGTGACACCAGGGGCTTGCTGGATTTAAGAAGCAGACGGACTGGGTAAAGCTGTGTTAGACCTCTGGGTTCCTGTGGCATCAAACCTGGTGAGATCCTGATGCAGAGAAGACAAACATGTCCACCTGTTTCTTTTCTGCACTTCTCATAATCTCCTGCTGGATGTAAAACTACTGTAAAAGTCCTACTGATGGGCTGTTTTAATTAACAATCCTCCATTCCAGTGCTGAGGCATTAGGAATTACTGGAGGGCTCCAATGTTAATGAGAGGAAATTCCATCTTTTCATTCTGTACAGAAGCGTTGTGCAGAAATGCTGTTCTGTCTGTTCCCCCAGCAGCCTTGTACATGCTTCCCCCTTCATCCTCTCTCCTCTGAGTCAGCAGCGATGCAGAGCTAGTGCTGATGTGGCTGTTCTTCTGAAGTGGGAGGGAGCTAAGTAGGTGTGAGCATCCCATGTTTATGTTAGATATGCATCATTTTGCTGGTCCTCTTACTCCTCCTATTCTTTCTAGTGACATTTTGCAGTGTCCCGTTACTTCATCTCTCATCTGCAAGTAAGGTCTTTTAGGGAACAGGGAAAACAATCACAGTCAACACAATTTCAGATTGTTTTGCAAATGGATGGGTTTAAGGACAGTGGCTGCGATGTGCTTCTTATTGAGTATTTTCTGAGAACTTAGTTGACTTTTCATTGTGTGAACAAAATGTAAGCCAGGAATTTTTTATCTAGAATTCTAATGCAATAGATATAAGTGTCTGTAGTTTCTAAGTAGGTGAACTTCAGTCAAAAGACAGATTTAAAACTGATGGTTTCTATAGTATCTTGAGTATAGCACGAGTCATGATCTTTTAAAACACCCTCAAAAATAGCTCTAGAAACTAATATTTTCAGAAGATACTCTGAACCTATATTCTCTTCTTCAAAAAGACTCTGAATAAAGAGTCTGATTTTATTTTGTCTGATTCCCACCCACCTTTTCAAATGTGTTTTTCAAAAAAAATCCTGCTCTTACAGGTATGTGTTTTGTTATAACTACATGATAAATGCAATGACTGGAAAAAAAATCTGGAAATTCAATGACTGGAAAAAAAAGAATTTTTCATCTTTAGCTATGGTAAAATATATATGATTCTTCTACTGAGTTCAGCAGACTCCTGACTACTTTCTAGTTCTGGGCACTTGACTTGAATTTACATTTACATTGAAAGTTACCTAGAAAACAAACAAACAAAAAAGACCTACCAGAACAAAAAATAGTGAACTGCAGTGATATACAGGACCACTGGGGGATGCTAGTGCTTAAGGGTTAAACTTTGCATTCGGCGCCAGTCGGCACTCTGGTTGTGAGAGGCCTCCTGGGAACTTCTGCAGGGCTAGCAGATTTTTGAACTTCCAGATAGTAGTAATTCAATAGCCAAAGTTCAGTGTCTTAATCATAAAACATCACTAGTAAACATAAATCTTACCTCTGGGGTCACCTGAGAGGGTGACAAAAATGTGAAGGTGGAGAAAAAAAAAATCAAAGAAAAAAATGAAGCGAAGAAGAGAAATAATTAAATCTACCTTGCTCAGTTTTCTGGGGTTATAGAAAATGGCCACAGGCATTTATCTCTAACATTTAGAGTAAAATGTGTGCAAAGAAGAGGAAAAAATCTCACCAAAGAACTGTAAGGGATTAAAAAATACAGCTCGTGGAAAAATCTGAATAGCTGAGGTATCATTTCTTTCCATTATCTAAACAAAATGATGTGAATTAAGATTTAGGAATTCATTTTAGGTTCATGTGTGGTTCAGCTAGAGATGGTAACATAGCAGTCGCAAGTAACCACGAGAGGTTTGTGAAAGGAAAAATGAGGTACATTTGCTAAGAAGAGTAGATTACGTCTGTGCAAATATGCAAGGCTGGAGGCATCAAAGCTCCTTGGAACTTCAGGGTGGTGTTACTATAAACCGAGTGTAAATCAGCCAGCCTTAGTGCACCTGAAATACAAGGAAATCAACAGAGGAGCTTGATAGCGACAAACTGCTGAAGCAGATGGAAACAGAGGGCAGCACCTAGACCACCTCACCATTTTCCTTTCCTCCCAGGTTGTCAACAGCAGATCACTCATCACTGCTTGCATTCAGTGAGTTATATGAATTAGCTGACATTGTTAGTGTAAATCAGTGGAGGCCAGGCCATCTTTACAAACAAGCACAGCTCATGAAGCAGTCAGAAATCTTCATGAGAGACTGTCTTTGTTGTAGATTATATTTGTAGTCTAATAAAAAACATCCTACACTTGAATAAGGCTCTCCTTCATTCCGTATATACCACATTTCTCAGGTAGGATAAGACTTTCTTAAATAGCTTCATTGTTGCAAGATTTTTCTGATGGTGTGCATCCAGTAGCTCTATATTTTTATGCTGATACTTACTAGCTGTAGTTTTAGCTTCTAGTTTTGAGGTTTAATTTCTAGTTTCACCTTTCACTTACCCCAAGAGCTGTTTGTATCTGAATTTTACAGATAGTGATCCCCTAGAAACGTCAGTGAAATGAATCACCCAAGTTTCCCAATTTTATTTTTCTCTGACACAGCTACAGGTGTTGATTTCTTCATATCTCGCATAACATTTCTAAAGTGTTTTAAGACACTTCTTGAAAGAGCTGTGTTCTCTGTCAATAAGGGCTTCTTCCACAGAGATTTTTTTATTGCCTTGTAGGATTTCTTTCAGATTAAGATGTTGGACCATTCAGAGGTTTAGGCTTTCCCTAGAATAAGGATTTCAGACCTAGTCTATCTGCCTAACAGAACAGAAAGATTCAGTTTGGTTTTGCTGCTCTTAATTAGTAATAATTGGAGTCTTTGGTTTTGTACATGAATATTGCATTTTACAGATTAAGGAGTTATGCAGCCCTTACCTGAGCTCTTTTCATTAGTCTGCTTCGTATAACTCACCAATCAAAGGGCATGAGTAAAGCAGAAGTGAGTATTAAACATGTGCTAAACAAACACAACCTCTGATATACTAACCTACAAATATATGTTACAAAGACCTGTGCGCTGTGAGAAAAATGCAGCATAATTATTCAGCTGGAACAATTTTGAGAATGATTTTTGAAAATTCACAGCATCTGTGTGAATTTTGCTAAGAAGAAAAGAGGGGAGTTGATGGCCTAGACATTCTAAACAAAGGTTCGGTTAGAACCTGAGGTAAAATAAGGATGGGAAGTGATATAGAGGGAACAATTAACAGTTAAAAATAGATAGGTACGAAGCATATGTGGAGTTTTGGATTCCTTTGACAGAAACTGAGCATGGCTTTGAAAAAGCTGTTTTAGAGGCAGAAGTCATGGTGAAAAGGGAGACAATGGGGAGGAGATTCATTAAAAAGAAAGATAAACTTACAATGCTATGTCTGATGAAAGAGATAAAAAAGAGAGAGGACATGCTGAAAATAGTAGCCGAGAGATTATAAGGAACAATGCATTCTCTAGGGGGAGAATTAGGAAGAGTCTGATTTGAGTCAGAAAATATCTATTTCTTTGAGTAAATTGTCGATTTGAATTCAGGAAACTGAGAGTGGAGACTTGGCAGTACTTCTAAGACAGAAATCAATTAAGAGTTTCTAGTGGTAGAGGTGTAAACAGTGGTGAAAAGGAAAAATTTTGTGTTTAAGCAAGAAAATAGGCTAAGCAACCTTGGAGATAATTCTGAAAGGGATCAAAAAGTTACTGAAAAGGAAAAAGCATTGTGAGGAAGGAAAGAGGAAAGGAGCAGCAGAAAAGGGGAGGAAAGAAATATAAAAACATTGTCTATTTAAAGGATGAATCAATGAGACTGACCAGGGAGGATGAGTGATGGAGAAGTGGTGCTTTGTAGAGGAGTGTGCAGAATGAGGAAACTGAAGGAAATATTGTAAAACAAGAACCATGCCAATGAATGACCAATTTCCAAGTGAGATATTCCATCCAGCAGGAAACCAGTAATGAAGGTCAGAGAGGTTCTGCAGCAAAACAGATGATGCTGAGTAAAGCTGAAATTTTCCAGACTGATGCTAACAGGAAAGGAAGAGAAAAAAACTGAACATACAGGTGAGGGGAAAAAGAAAATTACTGCAGTGAGCAAAACCTGGAGGCTATACATTTACTCATGTAATGGTAGGCTACAAGCTTACTGGCTCTTGAATTTACTAGTTATTGAGTAAAAGGGCTAATACATAACAGATCTTATTAGAAATACGTTACTCAGATGTCCCTAAAAACTAGAAATATCCTTCTTTTCAGGTCCTGTGTGTGCATGGAACTATCTCGGTTAACAAGTTTGTGCGTACTCCTGTTCACCATATAAAATCCCTGTGAGCTATATTTCTCTTGACCTGTTCAATGTCTGATAATCTGTTTTACCTAACCTCATAAAACCAGAATACCCAGTCCTATACAGGAAACATTTGGAGGTATTGGAACTAGTTCTAAATTACCTAATCTTGACATAGGAGATGGCACAGCCACATTAGGATAGTACCCTTCCTCATATAATTAGCAATAGAATTGTGCCATAGTCAAGGACTACTCAAGGAAATGTTGAGAATATTGACTGCTACATGAACATTAGTCACATTACCTTATAACTACAGCGGTTCCTGGCCTTCAGAAATTTAGTCAATGGCTAATCTTCTCCTAACTTCTTGTCAACATCTAAATGTTGTATTACGCACGTTAGAGTGAAAGGGTTCATGGTGTGATGTGACCTTATGTTCACCTGCAAAACCCTCCTCCATATATTCCCTTGGCTGCCACCAAAAGTGCTTCTTTCTTCCTGTCCACCCTGCTAGAAAATCTATCTACTTTAGGCCAGAACCCCAAACGCTGTCTCCTGGCATCTAACCGTGAGATGTCTGCTGAGCCTCAGAAAATCCAATTCCATAGCTAAACAGGTGATTCAGTGCTTCTACTCTCGCACTCCCTTACCCTTCCCAGATGCCCTCTCTTCCCTTGAGTTTGCTGGAACTTCTCCTCACGTTCAGTTTGTCATTTCACCATCAGACAAGACACAGAAGCCTGAATCACCTTTAGTAACGTAACTTTGAAGCTGAAAGTAAGAAGAAATAAAAAGCAAATGACTGTGGGTAGAGAGCTGAACAAAGATGGTAACTAATTATAAAAGATAGGCTACAGCAGCGCTAAGGAAAAAGGCTCTGAGAAACAGAAGGTAGGCTGCCAAAGGGCCATGAAAGCTGACAAAAGCAAGAGCAAGATAAATATATGAGAGAGACAAAAATCACCTTCAGGAAATGATGCAAGTCTACTAATGAACAATTTAGAAATATCTATTTTACAAGGAAAATATAGGCATCTAGGTGGAAAACTGAGGAATGCAACGCATACATGACAAGGGAGAAGGGGAAGGGGAAGAGTTATGATTACAAAAAGCCCAGAAATATCAAAAGTAGGTGGGAAAGCCTTTCAGTTAACTTCTGCCTATCATCACAAAAGATAAGAAAGAGAGAAGGCAAATAGAATGGATATTGCCACAGTTGCAAACACTTTCCTAAGAAGAAAATCAGCTTCCTGTAGCTGTATAGTGTGCTCTTGGAAGACATGATTGATGGGCTGCCAGAAGTCAAGATAAAGTTCTCGAACCAAAGCATGTTCATTACATCCACATCATGAATACATTTCCATATTAATTCAGGTGTGTTGAGTGATGCACACCAAGTATTTAACATACTTTTAAGGCTGGCCAACTTTTCAGAACTGTCTTGAAAACTGGCAAAAATAACAGCCAACAAGCAGAAGCATCTTAAACCAGGTCTCTTTACTCAAGTCATTGTTGATGAAATAGAATAAAAGAAAGAGAAAAGAAAATCTTTTCATGCAATAGTGTGCTTGGCAGATTTTGAAAAACAGAATTAGATCCTGCATTGCTACAAAACAAAAGCCATAGTAGATATAGCCATAAAAAGGAAAAACATTTAGGAGATTAATTTTCTTGTCATAGAGGGAATTTGCAAGATTTACCACAGCATTTTATGGAGAACTTTGTTTTACACAGTGGCACAAAATACATGTTTTAAATTTGTTTCTGTAATTATGGCTGAAGATCATGCTTGGTAAGAATTGGAAATTACTGCACGTTGTACTGTTTGAGGTGTTCTGAAACAATGACATTGCGTCCTACAAAACATAGTGTAACTTCTCAAATCTTGCAAAGAATCACACAAAATAACTTAGGACCAGGGTGATGTCTGACTAATTAGTTGCCTCCTCTCATTAAAATAATTACAGATAAGTTATCTTAGATATGTCTCAGTACTGCACCAGTGTAAGGACTTGTATTTTTCAAGAGATTTCAAAATGTGCAACCAAGTTGGGTAATATTAAATCTACAAATTCAACATCTCAGAATTTTGAGATGAAAAGCAGGCTTACATGCTTGCAGTAAGATAACATCCTGAATGCATACTCAAGCTTTATCTGTTGGCACCCATCTGGATTCAGTTCATCTGTGCATTGTCTTGCTGGCATGTTTGCAGGGCAGGTGAGCTCTGCTGGATGCTGCATTTTTATCAAAATATGGTATCAAATTATGCAAGGTTGCTTGTGCTAGTAGAGAGAAAGGAAGAGAGGGAGGGGAAAAAATGATCTTTTTTACACGTAACAGCATCACCATTAAGTTGTGGCACAAATACAAGTATATTGACTTTCACTGAAATTGTTAATTTTATTGAGTACTCTATGCTTTCAACCCCCTGCCTTTTTCTGAGAGCAGCATTGTCCCAAGGAAGTACTCCTGTCTTCTGATACCTCGAGGAGAACAAGGAACTACATTAGTTATATACCGCTGATGTGTTAAACTGTGTCCATTGATGAACAATCAAATCCAGATGTTGTACTTGGACAAGATTTTTCCTCTCCTATTTGCAGTGGTGAGGACTGTCACTGTGCCTGATCTTTGTATTTGAAAGGCGCTAGGGAAAGAGCATGAAATGCATCTAGTGACGCTAGTAGAAACCCACAGCCCATTGTACTCAGACTCTGCTAAGTTAAGCAAGGGAAGAGTGACAACAGGTTCGTTCTCTGATGAATGAACATCACACAGCTCTATAGAAATACACACAGTGTTGGGTTTTGTATCCTGATCTCACTGAAGGTATCAGCAACGTACAATTCAGTTGCCAGAGGCCTACACTGTTGATGAGAATGGACTTAGGGGGACTAAGTTTTCTTCCATAAAATTTATTGCAAAGGTCAGAATAGGACCAGGTTTACCAAGTTGAGTGAAGAAGGAAATTTACTTACTATTTCTCTGACATCCACCCTAAAATGCTGTCTCTTTTTTGTGTCCTCTATTTACACAGTGAGGTTCTTGGCAGCTCTGAATTAATCAAACTTGTTTTATGTCAGATAAAGGATTCTCTACAAAACCCTAACTTTTCCCCATCCACAAATGCAGATATCCATGGTGTATATACACATTTTGCACATACTCATTCTGGTTTCTCTTGCTGTTGCTGCTTCCTAGCTAGGTAAATTCACAAACTGGATCGCTGATATCTTGAGCAAGTTGCATTGTATTTACTTCAGTTTTATTGCTGTTGTTTTTTTATATCTGCCTATTATTCCCTGTCTGTGCAATCATTTTATCAAGATGTATTTGTAACAGTTTCAAGCCAATATATGCATGCTTAAGTCATTCAAGTTGCATTCCAATAAACAGCACGATCCTTTGACCATTTCTGCACACTCCTCAGGTGATTCATCCCTAGTCCTCAGGGCTACCTTTTGGCAAATTTCTGCTTGCTTTTGTTTAAATGATGTTGACAAAAGTGATTTGATTTCTAGAGTCTTTGGCAGTGCTAGTGATTGCAATGACTTATATAGAGATACCTTAGCCTGTTCCTGAAACAAAGTTAGTGTGTTATATTGAATACAATAACACTACCCCAACATGTGATTAAGTGCTTAGTGAGTTCCATTTCCTTATAAGAACATGTGTAAGAATCCAAGAATGTATGCCACAAGTGAACTAAGCATTAATCTGTCAGCAGCTTAAGTGTGTTTGGGATAGTGCAATGGAAATATGCGGTATAGTAACACAGTGTTTGTTCTCTGAGAAGCACTTAGGAGCAGATGGAACCTGTAAAATAGGCTGATTCGTGAAAATGTGCGGCTTCTATCAGGTTTGTTGGATGCTTCTTTGTTTTAACCTAAATAAACACAGACCACATATGCTTGAAGTTTCACTAAGGTATCAGAAGCTGCAGGTGGAAAACCCAACATTAATAGGTGTACAGAAACTCAACAGGAACTGAATTCTACTTAGAAGACATGCTTCTCTGCTAAAATAATGAGATAGGCAAAATGTAGAGTATCATTGTAGGTATATCCTAAAGAATTGAAAAGAAAAGGATTCTACAACAACATAAAGAACAAGATGCTGTAATCTCATTGCAATTTAATGGAAAATTAAGTCCATGGCAGGTTTCTCTTAAAATTCTAGTAGTAATCAATAACATCTATAAAAATGAGGTTGGATTATATGGAAATGGTATACAAATCTGTAATATTTAATAGAAAAATGTTAAGCATGGGCAGATCTCATGAAGCACACTGTCAAACTCTGCAGACAATGGATACAGTTGCAGGTTGAATTCCACTAGTGTATGTAGATAAGGGAGACATTCATTTGTGTCCTTAATGGTGACTTTCAGAGCTTCCACCACTTGCTAACTTGAAGAAACAATAAACCCCATATCAAGATCTGGAAGACCTTATATTTGTGCAAAACTTCACTACAGTCACTATCACTACTTCATGGATTTTGAGTTGTGCACTGTTGTGGTGGTGAAAATTTAGTTTGTGCATTCCAAAATTTGCACCAAGTTTAACCTTGCAATGTAATTTGCATTGACATTTGTCAAATTGTTTTGTACTGAACCAGATCAGTTTAATAATTGAATGAAAAGAATGGCTGGATTTTCAGAAGCTTGGAGTTTTTATCATTTTTTTGAAAGCAATCAAATCAATGTCTTCCAAAATTAAAAAAAAAAAAAAAAGAGGATGTGGAATTCTAACACCTTGTTTTCTGTGTAATGCAGAATTTCTTTATGCAGAGATCTTGATTCAACTGATTTAGAGAAATTTGCCTGGGATGAGCAGAGTAAGAAATATTAAAAAAATGTGCCTCTGGGAGTATAATTCTACTCTTATGAATCATGTGTGCTGCAGTCTCCAGTTAACTTTAAAACTACATTTTATATGTTCTTCAGGGTATAGTATATGATATTCTATTGAGCTAGTATGCATGTGTTGTTGGTAGGAGGACACATCCTTAGCAACCTTTTGAAAGGCTCACTAAAGGTCATATCTCCTCAAAACCTAAGTGAATCTTGACTATGCAAAGTATGGCAAAACCTGTATGATTGCAACCTCCCCCAACCAGCAAGACCAAACCCCTCCATTTTCCCCAGCAATAGTTTATCATGTATATTATTTCTGCCAGCGCACAGGAAAGCAGAATGGCAAGGGTCATGGACATGCTGAAAGACGGCCATACAAGTGCTTGATCTTGCAGTGACTGTTAAAAAATTAAAGACATTTTGGTGTCAATGAGGTTTCTGTGATTTTATTGTCTGTGCCTTTGCTTGTTAGTGCTACCTAGCAACTTGCATAAAGACAGAGATGTTGAGTGTAATAAGTTCCTGCAAGTTCGTATTAAATAAGAGGCTAAAGAAAGAAGCATAAGCTCATATTCATATGTATTAATAGACACTAAAATGTCCATGTAGCAAAAAGTGGCTTTTTCAGGTCCTGATGACAGGTAAAGAGCTTCATACCTGTCTTACCCTGGTAGCATAAAACAACCATGAGGCACAGGAGCTGTGTAAATCTTGGTGCTCCCACAGCTAATTAAACTCTGTCACGCTGCTGTTCCCCTCAGTGGCACAGCTATGGGCAGAAGCTAAGCCCTTTCTTACCCTCACTGGGGAAAGGGTGAAGGTATAAAGAAAGTGAAAAAGAGCCATAAATAGCAGCCAAATATATATGGTTATTCTGAGGCTCATATTTCTCTTAGAAAATGTCATTAGAGCTCAACATCTGCATTTTACAGGCATAGTACTCTTTGATATTACAATGAATGTTGTAGATTAATAGAATTTGCATAGCATCAATGGAAACATTTGCTTTCCTGTCTGCTTTTCATGCTACAAAATTCTTGATTTGTTTTGTTTTAATGATTTTGCTTTACTTTTAATGTATGGAGCAAAATAATTACCACAGTAAAAATGGAGCAAGAATTTTAAAAACAAGGAAAATCTTGAAACTTCTCAGCAGCTTCAATGTTACTTGAACATTATGTAGAAAAAAAAGCAATTGCAAACACAGCAGTTCTTACTACAGTGCCTGGACAGAGATGAGAGGGTTTGTAAAGTCTGCATTCTTTTATATATCAAAGTAAACATAACCTTTTGTTAATGTGTTTGGAAATAATTCAAAGCCATCAGGTGGAATACTTGGCATTACTGTAGTTATTGGCAAAACTCTTTTGGCTTCACAGGGCTAGAGTTTCATCTGTTGTGCTGGTTGTAGATCAGCCAGCTGTAGATGGCTTGTGGATGAGTTATGTGGAAATATCCCCAGTATCTTCAGAGCTGTCAAGACTTTCATACTGGTTAGGAAATTACCTGCTCCTCTGACATCTCCCCCATACTCCCCAACCCCCGCGCAGTGGCTGTCGCTTGTCTACATCTCTATGACTGGTACATTTGACAACAAGTCAACAACATCCAGTGCATGAATCATAGTGTGGATCCTGTAGCATGTTTCTCTTCCTTTGTGCTTTATGGGTTAGAACATTTTCATAAATTCAAGACCTGATTCTCTCTCAGCTCCATGATTTTTAAATTAGCAAACATCTTTGGAGGTAAGAGAGCTGCACTTGTGACTTTTGTTCACTATAGGAGTTTTTGTGACAATATGTTGACAGATGTTTCCCCATGAGTTCAGTGAAGCATTGTCTGCTCTTTAATTTTAGTGTAGCCACATTTTGTTATTTTACTTTATACTCAGTAGTTGAAGATACTTGCTTTTCACAGTCTGATGGAGATTAAACATTATTTTATCGTTAACCCAGACAAAGCAGGCATTTAGAAATCAAAGAAGATTTTTGTGAGGCATCAGTAGAATGCTCTTCATTGTATTATACACCCTTTTCTGCTAAGCAAAAAGAAATTGGATAATGCAAAGTATAACTATTGTCAATTTTTTTTTTTTTATCACTCTTTAACTTAACATCAGTGAAGAAAACTACTGTGTGAGAATTCAGGAAAATTAAAAGGGAACTTAAAGTTAATGATTTTGAAACTATCCAACTACATTGCTTTCCTCATCTTGAAGAGCACACTGTGCAATGTGGGATTTTGTCATAAATCATAGGGCTTACTGAATGGCAGTCCTTAATAAGCTGATATTTAGTAATATGTACTTAACAATTCTCAGAAACTTTTTTTTATATGGAGATAATATGGGGCCAAAACCATCATGAGACTGTAACCAGTTTTGTGAAGACTGACATTTGCATGGCTGTTGCTCTCTTGTTTACTCTTCAACACCTTTTGGGTTTCAGTGACTTCAGGACAGTGACTTTTGATTTCAAAATACTTTAAAAAAAAAGAAAAAAAGACGAGAGAATGGTGGATTGGAGGGACCAGTGGTAATTACACTATCTAACATGAAGTGATGGGAAAATAAAGTTGGTGTGTAGTGTAAGTTAAATAGTTAACCAGAATAAATCCAGTCTCTGGCTGACAATGGTAAAATATTTGGTAATGGAAGTGTTGGGGATAGCTCATCACAGTCTCAAGGAGCAAGCCCCGATTTCTGTACTGCCTTGTTTTTAATACATGCCACCATCGTTCCTTCTCTGGTGTAAAAAAAACATCTCCATTTTTGAATATGCCCTACCTTCTGTGTTGCTCTGTGTTGCCCTGTTTTATCCGTGACACCACCCAGTGTGTGTCCTTTGACCAAGTTATCACTAACCTTTTACTTTCTGCTGATACAAATAAAGTGGTATTTATGTAAGATATATCCAGACCTCTATGTCTAATAAGACTACATTATTTCAGAAAAAATTATCATTAAACAAACCTACCCTATAGAATGTTGTCTGGTTTATTCTCTTCCAGATGACAGCTTGCTAGCAACAGTCACTTGGGAATCTGTTTTTCTTCTTTACATTTAAATGTTAGCCTTTTGTAAGCCACAGATTTCCCTGAAGTGCTATCCATAAATGTACAAGCATACGGAAAAGCTGGCTGCAGACATTTGCAATGAGCATATTGGAAGCTTGTGGTCTGTGGACCCTCAAATCAAAGGATTTCAGAGCCTAGCTCAGTATGTTCCTTGTAGCCTTTCACTGCTTGCTGATGCACAAGTCCATCATGATAGCTGTGAGCAACACCAGGAAAACTTCTGGTTGGTAAGAAGCTCTAGGCAGTGGCATGACAGCTCTGAAGAAAAAATACTATCATGCCAAAACTTCACAAGTGACTTATTCACTAGTCTCCAGAACTAAGGGACTTATTTTTCCAGTAGATTTTTGTGTCTGATTGACTGACTTTTTATGATGATTGACTAAATGCTAGGTATGCTGCAGTGTTCATGTGCTACCTATTGCACATCAGAGAATTCAGTAGAGATTCAGCATAATGGGTTTTATAGTGCACAAACCAGAGTTTACCAGAAGTGGAGCTCACCCTATGTTCTATACCTTGAGGAACATAGTACTGGTATCTTGTTTTATTAGAGTACTAGAGCACCTTTGAGATTTCTGCTTCGGTGCCAGTTCAGCTAAAAGTGGTCAATGGATTCAGAAGTTACTCGAGAAGAACTGGCAGACAGGTGATGGCTCCATAAATCTTGTTATCAGGCTAAAAAAAGGGATTCTTTTCCCAAGCTGTCACAGAAGAAGATAAAGCCAGCAGGTCAGGGAATGATAGGCTAAAAATAAGATAGAGTATGACCAGGACATCAGTCCTTTCCAGCCTTAGACTGTCTGACTACTGATGGGCATGAGTGACATATTGCCAGTTCCCACATAATCTAGATATTATTCAGAACTGTGAAAAGGAGGAGTTTTAATGAGGGACTATTGAAAGCCAGCGAAGTAGTTTTACGCATGCTTATGGGAAGCTTCTTTCAGGTGTGAAGGGCAGCTTGAGAGAAATTGCAGCAGGGAAAAACTCCATTAAAATGCAGGCAAGTATGTTCTCCTTCATAGCAAAGAACAGAATATTTTGTGCTGCTTCTAGCACACTTCTGATATTAAGAGAAAAAAGAAGCAATATGTATATTTCCAGATGCTGTTTGGATAGTCAAATACCTCAAATGTCTGCAAAAATTATTTTTTGTGACAACAAATCGACTCTATCTTTAGAAGACTGTGTTTGTTGGGGATTTTTTACCCATATGGTCTAGTGTACAGATCTATTTTGCCTCTCTTCTGGGTTCCCAGCCCTGGTGTTTCACACTTTCTGAGTGATTCCTGACTTCCCTGAGCTACCTAAAATACTCCATCTAAGCAATTTATCCTGAAACAAAGGCAAGAATATAGTAATGTGATGTGTTTGTGCTGGATCCAGCAGTACCACCAACACCAGTGTTTAAAATCAAAATCCAGCTGTTCAAAATTCCTTAGTTAATGTGTAGGTGAGGTCCGGGCACTAAACAAGATGCCCTCTTGAGGCTGCAAAACCTGATATTAGACCTGAGAGAGTTGCATTGGGTCACCAGTTGCACCCACTACAATGCAAAATCATTGACTAGTTGTTAGCCTGTCTGCCGAAGAAGGGAGAACTGGCAACCTACTAAGGTGTTCATGAGCCTGTGGAAGAGAGCTGACATTTGCCACTGTCTACTGAGTAAAGAAGTCAAGGAGATGTAGAAACTGTTCCAGGAAGGAGCATAGTGCATTTTCTTTCTGAGGTTAAAGATCTGTGAATGTTTGTTTTTAGAGGCAATATGGATCTTCTAGGTTCTCTTGGTTCAGGTTCTTCTTTTTCTCTTTATCTCAGTAGCTAACCTCAGGGAGTGTTTTGGATCAGATTCCTTCCACTCCCAAATTCTTCTTACATTCCTTATTGACTCTTTGACTCCAACCTGTTAATAATCATTTCTTTCACTCCCCTCTCTATTCCTTGGTGAGGAGGTGGGGTTTGGGAGGAGATGGGGTGGGTGTTTCTGTAATTTCTTCTCCTTTATCCCCTATTACCTCAGGAACTTGGGAGTACAAATGTGTATAATCAGTTGTGGCCTCTCCTTTTAATAGAGGAGACAGAAGCCTAATCCTCCTTCCAGTAGCTCCTGTGGAAAAAGAATGAAGAACTTACAATTTGACTTCTCTTTTCTCCAAAGAATAGGTTGTTCCTGTTCACAGACTGTCATTTCTCTAACCAGGGTAGCAGAGGATCTTTTCCATCTTCCAAGAAGAGTGAGAGGATGCACCTCTCCTGCTTAGGCAATGCAGGAATGAGTAAAATAATCAGCTCACTAGAGCTGGACTGGTCTATTCCAAATGGACAGATGAGCATCTCGGCAACTGGTTACAGGGAAGTAAAACTACAAGGATATCGTCCAAATGACATTAATATCTGTGGGCTTTGGGTGTGGCTGTCAGAAGGTAGACTTTTGCTAGAACCAAGCATTTCCCACCCAAAACATCTGCAGGCTGTCAAAAGCTAGAAGACCAGTTTCAAGAAAGACATTTTTTGAAGATTAGCTTTGCCTTTGTAACCCTTGTCTCGCATTACTTTCCCCAAGTTCATCTGCTGTCTTGACAAAAATTAATAAAAAGAAGAAATGAAAAAAAATAGAGGAACTGACTATAAAAAGGGATTTAATGTACTGCAGCTTCTTAGTCTGTTAAGTCAAATTTTTACCTGTGCTGAGGTCCTTATAGGTGATATATGATTTCCCCCATTATTTGTATTTACATTAACCATCGGCTTCCATGGAACTATGCTCCCTGGTTACCATTTACATTACTGTGCAAAATTAACATGTGGATGATGCAACAAATGTTCCCACAATGTTGCTGTTATGCTGCAGAAACTATGTGTACATGTGCTTCAGTGGATGATGGAGGGTTAAATGCATTCCTCTGCAGTACGTGCTTTCTTATGAGTGTTCAGAGTTTTTTATAAAGCTATTTTCTTTTCACCCCTTTCATCTATTTGTTGTATATGCCTACATGACCTCCTGAAAATACAAACACACTCTCTTATTTGCAGAGCCCATTATCAGCCTTGTCTTTAGCCTCATGATAAAGGTCAAGTAGATTAGTTAGGGAGACTCTTGCCATTCTAAATCCACGTTGGTTATCTCCTTTTAGATAATTACTATCCATGTACTTCTCTGATGTGCCCCAGGGTATAGTTTCCATTCCTTGAATACCGCGACATTATATTCATCTACTTTTGACACATTTAGCTGGGTTTCAGATCTGGTAACTGATTTAATACCAGTGCTTTTGTGATTAGTTATCCTGGACAGGGGAAATAGAGCAAGCACTCAGGAAGAATACTGTTCTCCAATGCATATTCTCTAAGAATCACCAGAATCAGTTTCTGACTTTTCACGTAACGGTTCTTCACCTACCCATGCTCAAATCTCTTACTTCAATGCTGTGTTACCTATGCAAATTTATGCAATTTATGGAAAACCTGTGGGAATAAAGGAGCACAACAATAGGAAAGCAATGACTAATATTAACCTCCCTGTAACCTCTGGTCAGACTTTAAAATGCCAGTGAAGCATCAAGGCTTTTGAGGTTCTTATTTTTAAAAAATAAGATTCTAATATTAAGAAGTCCACATTTCATATCGTAGCAGATTTCGGATTTATTTTATTTTGTTCTCTGGACCCTGTCTTCATGACAATAATTGCAGGAGGACCTTGAGGAGTGTAAGTAAACATATAGAAACATTCAAGATGCATCTCTAAATTATTTGCATCCAGTGAATGCTCCTTATTTATCAAGTTGTATAGCTAGCTTTAATAGATGCCTTGCCCATAGTTAAGCATGTGCTTTCCCCCTCGTTTTAATTATTACTTTTATCACAACAGGACATTTTAAATGCTACAAAGGATACTATGGCACAAGGAAGATGCAGATGCAGAAAACAGAGTGTTCCTTTCAAGATCTTTACTCTCCTCTGTAAAATTTGCTAATGAAAATGCCTGGTTCTGCCTCAAAGACACTTGTCAGTATAATATCGATTCCTGATATGATAATAAAGGGGTAGCATTTCAATGTTTTGGGTTTTACCATACTGTATCTTTAGAGGCCAAATGTTTTCGGCTGTGATGTATCTTTTCAGCAAAGCAGCAGTGAGGATTTATCACAGTGAGCAGCGCTGGCTAATCAAATAATTCCTGTCAGGCACCGTGTCACTATTTCACTATTTTTAACTCTTCCATTAAAAAACAGAAAAAAGGAATAACAATAATATCAACATGATCATCATCAACATAATAAATAGTCCATGTTACTATGCCTGATACAGATTTACCAAAGACAGAATTTCCTCATTTTCCTAGAGCGATATTTACATTTATAACTAATGTTCATTTTTTGATAATCCATGTGAGCTTTGGTCAAACAAATTTATTATGGTAAGGAGCACTAAGATTCACACATACATTTTCCTTCCGTGCTCTTCCCATGAGCATGGATAGACAAATAATTTCTCCTTATCACATGCTTCCTGTTCTTATTATTCCCCAATGGTATGTGTTGAATACAATAGCATGTATGAAATTAAATCATTCAGCCATACTTTTATACTTAGGAAGCTCTCCTGTGCCTGAGGTCAGCATGAACAAAAGACATTAAGGCTAAAATGATGACATACTGTTTTGCCTGTTACCCTGTAACTCTAAACAGAAACGTATTTTTAATGTAAGTTTGTTTTCAGTTATAAGAAGGTTTAGGCACTAGAGAAGCTTCTTCAGCATATTGTCATTTTGTATGCTGTTCAGATGCAACTGTATGTGGGGCATGATATAAAAGCCAGGCAAGACTGCACTGTATCCAGCCTAACATTTTTCATTGGCTATACACTTGTTTGATAAAATCCTTCAAAACGCTGGTATGATTTTATTCATAAGGAGTTCTCTAGATATCCAATATTCTGTGCTATTCCTGAATGATTACAACATCTCTGTAGAAGGAAATGTGGTACATATTGCAATATACAAAATATTTTTCAAATGCTAAAGCTCTGACCTTATAGAACAAAGAAGCAACCTTGACTCAGCCATCAAAGAAGCTTTTATCGGTTTAATGTAGCAGAACTCAACCAAGGGTACAAATTTTTGCATTACCTTGCCACTGACGTGAATGCTACAGCTGTGTTTGTGTATCCATAGTCGTTATGCTGGTGTTCCTCCTAGATTATGACTGATCCAGAAGAATTTTTTACCTTTTTTTTTTTTTGGTAGAAGCAGACAGAAACATAGTCAAGTTATCCATTCTTTCTTTCTGCAATTTTCTGAAAGTGGCAGAAGCTATTAAAAAATGAAGGCATACATATCTCATACTATGCAAATGACTGGTAATTAAAGTGAAATTAAATTTCTCATGGTGCAGATTGTGTCTTTTCCAAATAAATTAGAAACTGTGGCCCTTTGAGAACTATGCTTTTAGTCTGTAGACATTTACTGCTACAGCATTTATTAAATGTGATCATTGGTGAAGTCTGCACATCCAGCATACTTACATGAGAAGGTTTGCAGTTAGGTGAATTCTCTTTTTGGAAGTCTGTTGTTCCTATAGAAATGCACTTGTCCTGAAGCTTCCCATATATGTCAAGAATTAGGAAACATAAGCAAAATCAATCGTTCTGTATCCTTATTTCAATCTGGAGAATCAAAGTGTGGCACAAATTGCCCCACAGTTACAAGTATGCATCAAAATGACAGAAAACTGAATTCATAAGGTATTCTTGAGTTCTTAATGCTGAGGAATATTCAGCAGAGTGAGCTGGTTATTCTGAATTTTCTTCCCAAGGAGCCCTTGACTCTGCACTGCCTATGTCGGGAACCTGGGAAGATTAAGCTTCCCATGCAGGAATTGAAAGTTAGATGCCTGTAAGCTCATGGTGTTAATATATTGTTGGGATAAATCCTGCTCTCACTGTTGTGCAAGAGTTTTCTCAAGTCACATTAAAGTGTAGTAGCAGAACTGATTATTTGTTAACTATTTAGAATGAATTGTACATATCTCTGGAAGGGATTTAAATATGTGCATAATGCCCATGGAAGTCAACTAAGCATATGGTTAAACACTTATTTGAAATGCTTTCCTGAATAGAGATGGAATTAGTGCTCAGATGCTTAGAAGATGCAGTGCAATGTACAGTACAAAGACATGAAATGACCTCAGAGCACAGAGTGCAAGATAAATGGACAGAATGTAATATTAAAAAAAATTATATATATCCAGTGGAAGGGATGAGTGGAGGATTTCCAGGGTGGCAAAAGGTTCAAATTCTACTTTCTTCAGGCACTGAAGAATATATAGTTCCCTAAGAGGTATTTAAGTGAGGCAATGGTGGTATTTTGCCCATTGAACAGGTGAGGAAACGGAAGGATATACAAAGAAAAATGCCCAGAAATAAAATTGAAAATGTTTTCTCAAATCTGGTATCATTAATAGATTAGATAAGATCTCATAGGAGAAAGTCCAGTAGAATGCAAAGCCTGAATTCTGTGATGCTTTCAGTGCAAATTTCCCACCTGAATGATCTGTGGCTTTTCTCCAGGAATTATAAGGAAAATTACTCCAGTAGATTTTCCTTTATTTCATAATTTATCATGAATCCAAGTAACTGAATTCTTGTCAAAATGTTTCATATCTCAAATACAAAAAACTAAAAATGTTTTCTGTTGAATTCTGGGGATAAGTAGAGGTTCCATATTCAGGATTCTGCCTTCCTTAGAAATGGTGACTAATGCAGAAATGTAAAGGAATGGAGAAACCTGTAATTACTAAGAATCCATGAATCCCAAATAACTGCTTATCAGGGATCAAAGCCCAGCCCCTTATATCATGCAGTTTTATCATGCATTTGAAGTCTTACATTTATGTGAGCAAACCAGGAAATCGAAGGCGTGTGTATCTTAGGATCTTTGTACAGTTTTTGTCCTGCCCCACATTTCCTGACATAGAAATTAATTTTATTGAGTACCACTAACACCTCTTCCTTTAAAGTGAGCAAGAGAGAGAAACAATCTTTTTCTTCAGAGATTGCCATCCATCTTCCTCTATAGGCCATCTTATTTGAGAAAATTTAGTACTGTGGTTGCAGTTGCTTGCACCTGCTTTGTGCATGTAACCACTTTGTTTTACTATGAGAAAGGGAAGAGTGACAAATACAATCGAGGTGACAATGTCTGAGAATTTTGATTTTGATTTGGTAACAACCTCCTTAATGTTCAAATTTCAGCTGTCTTGACAGGTATATTCATAGGGGATGAAATTCACATGCAGAGAGACAGCCCCAGGCTTATGCACCACATAAATCCTGTCTAAGCTTTTAAAATGGGCTTTAAGTGGGCCTAATTGATGTACAGGACCTGTACTGGCCCTTTTACACATGGGAGAATTGCCACAGTTTTTAGGCTTGCAATAATTAACTATTGTACTTTGCTTTAAAAATCTTTTATTCTTTTTGATCTGCTTCCATTTTTCCTAGTGAACTGCTTCCTTGGTGCCTTCTGTTCAAACACGAGCAGAATGGAATATTTGAGATCACTATATATATATTAGCTACAAGTATAAATTAAATGTATATTGGAAAGGTCAGCATTCAATAAAAATTCAAATCAGATATTTGGATCTGATGAGACACTGTGTGATCTTTGCGGGATGCACATGGGGATTATGCAGAAAATCCAATAAATGTGATTATGGGAAAGCACACATTTTGTAAAGGACAAAATTTATCATAGCTTTGAACAATTCTTAAGACATAGGTGATAACTAGAATTACTATGGCAACTGATTATGTACTTGTTGGTAGTTTAGTATTGGCTAGTGCATTAAACACAATATGCTGTTTCTGATTAATAGTTCATAATTTCTATTTATTCTCCTATCAGTTTTGGATTAAAATGTAGCACTGTCTTATTAACCTAATAATGTAAAATATCTAGTTTCTGTCTTGTCCCATTTTGCCTAGTATCTGAAAGGGCAAATCTGACTTTTTTTCCATGTTAGCCAATTTTCTAGCTTCCTGTTCAGTTACAGCAATTCATACAGAAAACATCAAATATTATTCTGAAGAGAGGATAGTTACAAAATCATTTTCATAGGTTTTTATTTATACATACATTTTGGTCCAATATTCTGAAGAAATATGGGCTTTTGTTTTTTTAAGCATACCATTTTTGTTTGTCTGAGGCTTCTGCCTAAAGGATAAATAACCCAAATAGGTATTAAAGTGCTTTAATTAATCTTTTCAAATACCTGTGTTTTTCTCAATTTAGTGCAAGGTGGCCCCATTTACTCTGGATATGAATCAAGCTAAATATGAAATATCTCTACATTAGTTTTCAATGACAGTGTCTACAATGTGACTATAGTAATTACTTTAAATCGACACCATTAGCAAATTCAAATTATCCTTGAAAGTCTATGGGCAGACAAGCTGTCTAACTCTGATATTATGCAGAGGAATTTTGTCTACCAAAAAACTGCAGTTATTTCCAAATTCCTCATAAAAAACTGTGTGCTTACCCACATATTATAAATGCTGAAGTTTTCTCATCGTAATCTGAAAAGTGTTTCATATTTCACACATTATTTTTAATCAGGTGAACCTGGGGTTCTTTGGGATGCTCACATGTACACTGGTAACTGTAGAACTCAGGTTTGACCAAACACCCTTTCTTTAGAGTATTTTTAAATTGTCTTTAATCTATTTTGAGTTGTTGACATATCTATAAGGCAGAGAGATTTGTTGGAATTTGTGGTGTTTTAAATAAAGTGTTAAAATCAAATGTGATACAGTAATACACATACAGTGATGTAATCAATCAATACCATTGACAATGAGGGTATGTGATGGAAATAGTTCAGCATGGTATACAAAGGTTATGTCTCGGGTTTGATACCCTACTCTGTACACGAAGCTTGTGATGCAGTTAGCAAGTCTGATAAGTAATGAGGTTAACAATCCTGTCAGGAGCCCTTTGCGGGCAAAGACGCAGGAAAGATGCTCAGTGAAGGAGCGCTGGACCTGGGCAAGCCATGTTAAAAGCTAAAGGAGACTTAGTGGTGAAGGGTTCAGAAGAGGCTTGGCTGTTCCCAAAACAAAGACTAGGTTGTCAAAAAGAAGAGAAAAAAAAAAGAAGAGAGGAGTATATGTGCTCTGGGTTGGAGACAAAACAGGGCATTCCTGCACTCTGCAACCCAGTAACCTCTCCACTTATTTCTTCTCTGTTGAGGGGAAGATAGCCTTTTTCTGAGGTTTTCTGATATAAGTAGTTCTCCCCATGATATTGCCTTAAAATGTTATATCTTGTGTTTTGTATAATATGATATGATATACTGTATGAAATGACTTGATCTATTTTCTACCATGTAGGAATCAAAAAAATTGTAGTATGGTTGTATTTAATCTGTCTAGGCTCATATTTTTAAATGGTAAGACAATCTGCATATCTGCATGCATTCATTTTAAATCTACTTATGTCATGGTGGAAATACTTTTACTACACAGTAGTGTTCATGCTGTTAGTGTACTTCCATGCACAGCAAAATTTCCCTCGTCTCATCCCTAGTTGTAAACAAATGTCATGGAGAAGTTAGTATTCTGCAGTTTTAAAGAATAGAGTGTATCACGCTTCAAAGCAGCAATGAAAAAAGATACAAATTTTGCAAAACTTACTTGCCTGGTTAGCATTATTTATACTTTATAGCAACATATAAAAATCATCATTTATATGGGTAAACCATCCAGGCCCTCTCCTGTGTTGTAACTAAATAACTCTGTATTCAGAGGTGGGTTTCATTCTTACCTGTATTCTGGAATTTTAAAAGACTGATAGCATCTAGAAGTTTCTAAGTTCTTTGTGTTGGTGATGGATGTTATATCTTAAAACCATGGCCTAAATAACAAAACAGTGATCATTCAGCCTTAGAATGGGATCTGGAGCATGCCTGGGAGAGGTAAAATGCACACATGAAAAGTCAAAGGAGGAGCTCAGCCAGCAACATGGCCACCTTATTGCCTATCCGTAGCAAATCTAGAGAGCAGATCTGATGATTCAAGGCTGAAGACAGCTGTTGATGTTAGTACCAACCAAGCAAGGGCTAGAACTAAGCCATATACTTTCTTATACAGAGGTACAACTCTCATCAGCTGTTCATCTGATAAGGGAAATGTAAAGAACTGACATAAATATCAAGGACTGTGATAAGATGTCATAGTTTTTGTGCAAAAAAAAAGTCTGCAGAAAGCCAGTAAGGAATTAGCAGAGCTGTTTCTAAGAACTGGTCTTTCACGTGAGTCAAAGTTGCTGGTCCTTTGACAGTCTTATGAAAAAGGGGAAGAAGAGGCCCAAGAACATTACTTGGTGCACCACCATGAGCAGAGAAAGAAAGAAGCTACAGCTCCAAAGAAGAATACGGAGTCTTTTTTATTACAAAAGCTTACAGTGCCATAATGTGCATCTGTAAGGTGACTCCAGGAAAGATCTCAATTTTTCTGGGAGAGAAGCTGTCACCTAGTAGAGGCCTTTTCCTGTGCTCTGTTGAGATACATCTGGTCCAGCATGATATACAAAAATCTTCAGAATGGATGTCATAAAAGCCAAGAGATCTCTAAGCCGTATGTCATAGAAATCACAAACTGACAATCAAATGGTGAGGTCTCATTGTGCTACTTTCAAAAATCAGATGGAGCTGTGTCATTTTGTCTTGCTTGAGGCAATTAAACACCATTTTAAATTTTGATGTTTGCCTCATGCCATGGATTCATATTTAATAGCAAAAAGTCAGCGTGTGGTTTTCCTTGCCTCACAAAGGAGTATTGACAGATTTCTTCTCATGGTTGCCTCCTGTACCAATTTAGAAAGATGCCCTCTAGGCTGCAGAGATTAATGGACATATCATAGATCAATAGGTAGTTTCCTGAAGGCTGTATTCACAGTATACCACTGCATGTCTTAACATATAATTTTCAGTGTGTAGAGGGAGTTACCTTGAAACAGATGTTAGTGGTCTAACAGTTGCTTCAAAGACTTGTTTCTTGCATGTAGCCCTTCCAAATGAGCAATCAGCCTCCACAGGACCTGCCTCTCTGGTTATGTATAGGTAGACAGGACCCAGGAGTGGAAAAATATTAAATGATAACTGAAAACATAATGGCAGAAGGTTAGACAGGAAAAAAAAAAACTTGGTGGGACAGAGAAAAATTAAAGAAGAAAATATAAGGGTAAGGACAGAGAAACTAGGAAAGAAAGAGGAGACATCTGGGAACATGGAGAAAAGGAAAATTTCAAAATAATGATTTGTGAGATAGACAGGAGGTTCTGCCTCAGACACAGCTGGTACTTGTAATAGGAAACCAACGGTAAGTATTATGCCCAAGGGGTTTAGCCAACAAAGGGGTATAACCTGGGAAACAGGATAATATAGTAGTCCAGGACCCATCAATTGGCTACCCTGGCAGCTCTGCTGCACTTGTACAATAGCTTGCTGGAGGTCTTGCCAATGTTCTGGCTGTTATTTCTGAGAGAGAACTGTGAATCCTGTCTCACTGTGTAGAAATTCTCTGCTGGGAACTGTGGGCCAAGTGTTACAGTCTTTCTTTAGCTCAGTGGGACACAGCTAATATTTGATAGAAAAAAATTGATTTGCTCATTTCCCCTCCTGCACTCATCTATAAATCAATGTGCTAATTGCCTCCACACAATTGGCTGAGAGGGAAATGTGGTTGCTCACTGTTTTGTAATTTTAGACCGCTACAACCATTTATTCATGTGCTTTAGGCATGATAGTGCAGTTGTAGTACTTCCATTATGCCTGTTGCCCTTAGTGAACAGGGTGCAAGGTAAACATTTATCAGACTGTTTCAAAGGATTCTTGTCAGAAGTGTGCGTCACTTATGGGATGTCTGCTTGCCATCTCTAGAGAGAGGAGGTTGGACATGAAATGTCTGTGCCTCCTCTGGTGCCTGAGCAAGAAAGGGCTGGACAAATCAGGTCCCTGTCAAGTAAGTCCACAGGATTTCCTGTGCAACTTCCAGAGGATTTTTTTGTTACGATTGGTTGTGTTTTTTCTTTTATTTTTTCTTCTGGTAGGTCCATGGCCATATTCTTCAGCATTATGTTCAGCCACGACATTTGTGGTCTGGCCTGGATGAGTAGCTGCTGTTCTATGGCTTTCCTTACAAAGGCTGAAGTTACCATAATTAGAGACAGCATCATCCTTCCAGCAGACCTATTGTGTATTTTTATTTAGTAGCCAGTAAGCGATAGAAAAGCCAGCTAATTCTTTGGGAACTGGGCTCCTGTGTTTCATGCCCTGTATTTTTGGTCTAGAAACTCTTTGTTTCTGTTTTTAGTCAAGAGATTTATTCAGTCGGTTCCTGAATGCATTGCACTTTATCTTAAATGAATTGTTCATCCCTTATTTTGCCTGTAGAAATATATGCTTGTCATGTCAACACACAAACCTCTAATGACCTAATCTAGAAACGCAATCAAAAAACCTCATACTGAGGAAATGCAATGTGAAACGTCTGTTGGAGAATATTTTTTATTGTCCTGTCTCATAGATCTCTAAACAAGATCCCAGTGGTTGGAGCATGTAACTGTAGTTAGGTATAGTTTTGCAAAACCTCAGAATCTTTTAAAACAACATCTGATTACAAAATGCAAAACTGAGATCACAAATAATCTTGAGCCAAAATCTGGGCATAAAACTTTGCTCTCCCAGAGAATGCTGTAGGAAGAAAGCAGCATTTGAACAAAAAGTGTGACAGAAATATTTTAATCCAAGGTTCTATGCATTCTGAGTGATGTTCTGGAAATTTGGGATTGATTCTCTGATGCTGACAATAACATTGGTTTATAGCTCTTAGAGGCATGGTGCTCCATGAGCTAGCAAAGGGTGATATAACTACGTCAGTCTATGCATCAATCATTAAAATCAGTGGCATTGCACTGGTTTACATCAGTGGGAAGTGTCTTGAGATGTTCTGCTATCTGCAACATACATGTTGGATTTAGCCATTGGAGACAGTAGCTTGCAGGCTAAACTAGCTACTAATATGAGATACTATGTCAAGCATGAACTATTGAGAATTGCTTTATGTTCTATCAACTTAACTATTCATTTCATGGCTCTATTTCCTCCTCAAGAAATTTTAGCTTAAAAATTTTTTTACCCTCTGCCTATTCTGCCAAGATAGAAATGTACTCATTAATCAAAGAACACCGCAAACGTGACGTTGCATGAAAAATGCTTGCTTGGTGAACATGCTACTTTCAACTACAGAGACTTCAAGCATGTCTTAGTCTTTTGAAGTGTTGCACACTGTTTCCCATGCCTCAAAGAGGCATAGTGATGTTACCTAAAAAAACCCTCTCCTTCATATTCAGCCAGCATTGCAGGCAGCACTTTAGAGCCTGAGAGACATTATTGCTCATGATTGCTGTTCATAAAGTTCATAGCAGGTCATCTTTTTTTTGTAAAGAATGTTTTTTTCCCCCGTCCCCTTTCTTCCAGATTATTTTATTTCTTAGGACACTCTGGAGTAATTAACATGCCTTTTGGGTCATGCAAGAAATTTTCTAGCCAGCTTAGTGACTGGATGGAAGTTAAGCATGCTCCAGTTTAGACAGATGGTCTTGTTTAGCTGACACATTTAACTGTGTAGCTTAGCAAGGATTTGTAATTCTCTGACAACTAGTGCTAATATGTTGAACTTCTACAAAATCTTCCTGTTGAACTGTCAAAGCTCTTCACAAACACAATTGAATTTAGCCTCATATCAGCTCCACTGAGTAGGTCACTATTCCCATCTTAAAAATGGAAAAGCTGAGATACAAGAGTAAGGCCAGATATCTAAATGAGGTATCTGACATCAGGAAATGGAATTCCTGTTCAGACATGCCGGTAGCAACTTATGCATAAGATTCTCACTAAATTTTGTAAGTGCTACTTCAGCTGATGTTGCTATTGTTATTGATGGTAACCATCCAAGGAGCAAGGAAAACTGAAATGGCAGCTGGTAAACAAAAGCCTGACAAATTTTGAAAGGTGGCAAATAACGCTGTGGGTGAATATAAAAGAAGGTTTTCAGAGATGTGAGTATTGAAGGCAGTTGAGTAGTCAAAAATGAGAGGATGAGCCAATTAGATATTGCTAAGTCATTGAGATTAACATCACTGCTATCTAAGCAAATCAGAAGCGTGTACACATTTTGCTGCATCAAATGTCCAATGTTGGGATGACAGTAAGCCAGCATCTTTCTGTTTTGAAGATGGTGGGGGGAAAGGAGAAATCTTCGGTCTTAGTTTTTTCCATAAATCCCACGTTGTTGTTAACATGAAACCCTATTTGTAAACACAATGCCACAGTGGTAGTTACTGCAAACAAGAAGATGTTTACTCAGGGAATAACAATGGCACAAGATATCACAAAGCAAAAGCACTATCTTCCTAAAAGGATGCAAAGTCCCTTCCTGTGTTTCTTAACTCCACTGTTAATTTTGGAAATGATATGCTGCACTTCCAAAGTAAAACTGGTGCTCAAAGAACATCCTCATATCAGAAGCAACACTAAACAACTGAAGAATAAGAACCATAGCACTTTAGAAGGGGAAACTAGGTTTTCTGAAAATGGATCACACCAGACTGTGTTTTTAGAAGACACGATAGTCTAAATGAAGGAAAATACCATGGAGCTAAGATTCAATGGAGAATATAATGGAGTATTACTGAGTTACTGTAATTCTGATTGGTCATTTGCACAAAAATTATAAGGTCAAT
Organism: Clamator glandarius; assembly: GCA_033459285.1. Classification (NCBI taxonomy): domain Eukaryota; kingdom Metazoa; phylum Chordata; class Aves; order Cuculiformes; family Cuculidae; genus Clamator; species Clamator glandarius. Next base: position 7,348,639 of record JAUNZM010000261.1, on the reverse strand, counting down.
AAGCAACTGTGTAGGAAAGAGGCAGATATGGGGAGAATTAAAAAATGAGTCATTTCACAGTCTTCTGCCGGTTCTAAGCTGAAACCTTATTGTTTGGAAACAGCAGACAGAGATGAAGATTTGGTGATCGCAGAATGACTGTAACATGCCAAATATTGTAGTCATGGAAGAAGAAAATATGAACCTGGACTTGCTTATCAATTTTCTTTTTGATTAAGAATCAATTGCATTTTGAGGTACTGTGTTAACAGTTCAACTGGTATCTGTGTGAGACAACATCTTTTACTTGTTCTGAACCTGCCAGTTGTTGTTTTTGTCTAATATCTTCTGGTTATTATGAAAGACAGTGATCATTCATTTGCCTTTTCCATGCAGCCTGTGATTTCATAGATCTGATGTCAGATCCTCCTACAATCATTTCTTTTGCTGGCTCGTCTAGTTTATTTATTTACTGCTTCATTGTACTGCCTCTAACTGTCCTCATCAACCTTGTCTATACATTTCTACTGAACTGTTTCGAGATGACAGGATCAGAATTGCATATGTCTTGGATGTAGGAGTGTGATGTATTTTTACTGCACTTCTCTAGTTTCTTTTTCTAAAAATATCCTAATATTTGTTTTGATTTTCTGACCATAATTTTCACAGAACTAATGTTTCCTTGGAAATATCCATTATAACTCCAAGATCTATTTCCCAAATCATACAGGTTATTTCAGAAACCATCAGTGTTTGTATAAATGCCTACTAAACCACTGATCTATAAGCACAAAAAGAATAATGAAAAAAAAACACAAGAACTCTCTAGTCCTCAGAAGTGGAAAGTGACAGAAATCTAGCTAAAGATTATGCTGCTTTGATTCTTCCTTGACCCAGAGAAAAATGCTGTGAGAAAAATGACTACGTCTGTCCAGATTTCAGCCATCCTATATGAAATCATTATTTGCAACCATCTCTCTAAAGAGAAAGAGTTGTTACACTGCACCTGACAGTTTCTCTGGAAAATTACCTGGAGATGTGATAGAAAAGGAAACAAGGGAGTTTGATACTATTGCTTAAACCAGTGATCTATCTCACACCTTATCTGTCTCTTGTATTACAACAGACTTCTGAGGTGATCCGAGATACAAGGGAGTGAAGACATTTTGCACAGATGATGTCAATACTACAGCTGCATCCTTCCTTGTGCTGTTTGTGCTTGCACAGAGACACTCACACAGCCTCTCTGAAGTTTACTGGCACTAGTAGCAATTAGATGCATGTGGCTCTGATACTGGGATGACTCATATCATACCAGAGGTGACAGGGAATCAATTAGAGGAAGGTTATCTGCAACTCACAGAAGGGATCCAGCAGTTCTTTAACTTTCCTGCCACACTCTGGTTCTGTGGCTGAAGAAGAGAGGTCACGTAAAAATGCAGATCCATGATCTGCTCTAAGAAAACCGAAGCCTAAACTTGCATTGCTTGTATCTGCAGCCAGTCTTGCAGTTGTATTCTCAGCTGTACAAGATACTGAAGGTGTGACATTTTACTTAACAATAACAGCTAGTCATAGACATTTACTTCTGTTCCCATATATGTTCTCTTTAACTAGCTTTCCCACTCTTCCTTAGCTGTCTTTCTTATGCTCCTAGTGTTTTCTGGCATTCTTCCAGTGCACTCTATATGGCTATTAAAATCTTTTTATAAATCCTTTGAATTAAACTTTTGACCTTAATCTCTTACTCTTTTGGTTATGCAAGGACTTGAGACGGTATATTCCTTTCTGCAGCCACAGTCCATCCTACTGTCTTTAGCTTTCAAGATGGTGAACTTATGACAAAAATACCCCAAATCTACAAGATGTTTTGACAATCAGCCAGGACACAGGGACAATCCATATAAAATCTTTTCCTACTTCCGTCTCAGACTGAGCATTCTTTCCTTCCTTAACATCTCTTAATACCAGAAGACAGAACATTTGGACAGTTCAAATGGACAGTGTCAGTCTTTTAAGTGGATGAGGTAGATCAAAAGCCAAGATGAAAATTGCAGTTTATACCACTTTGTCATTTTATTATCATTCAAATCTTTGCAGACCCAACATCTGGAACAATATCTATTTCAATGTGACATAAATTATCTCCATAAGGAATACAACAGAATGATCAGCAGCCAGACAGAAATTATTTCTGAGATGGATAACTAACGTTTCTTGAGAATTCAGTCGATTAAGAAGTGTGATTGCTTATTTGATCACATCACTTAAATTACTGAAACAAATAGTAATGGAACAGTATGAGATGCATATATGATGAAAAATCTTTTGAGCCATCATTTCAGAGACGTATATCCGGAGGCAGCTATTTCACTGAAATAACAGAAATTTTCTTTAGTGAGGACAGAATAAAGAAAAAAAGCCCAGAAAACTAAATTGACCATCTGGCACAAAAGTTTCTAAACTAAATTTAGTGCTTTACATTGCATTTCCAACTACAGCAAACCTTCTAAGCCTACAAGACTACATTTATTTTCATTTGGATTGGCAGAGCCAGACTGATAGGCAAGATGGCATAGACATAAGAACCAGCCTCTGCATAAACCAAAAAACATCCTAAAGTCACAATGAGATCTGGGTTCAACTCTTGACTTTCCCAGATATTTTCCACTGTAACATTGGACAAACCACTTAATTTGCCTGGGCTTCTGTATTTATCTGTTTGACTGCAAAACAAAGGCTGTCATGACATGCTTTTAGTGCTTAGTACGATGAAGCTCATACATGACTTGTGATTGTTGGTGAAAATTGCAATATCAGGGATACTGAGAGTTTTGTCAATACAATAATACAGGTAGAGAGCACATGTAAATTAGTCAGCAAAGATATACGGCCAGGATCTATTATAGGAGTATGGAGACTTCCAGCTGAACTCTGATCAAATGTGTTAGATCTGCACATCTTTACTGATATCAGACCCCAACTGGCTCAGAAAATTATGCCAACTTTCTGCTGTTATTTGGTTTGGAAAGAGTAAAACATTTCAGGGCAGCTTGAGTATATCAGGTCTGCCACAGATAAAGGATTTAGTCTGATACTCCAAAGATTGTATGACTGCTGCAGGAAGTGTAAGGGGAGTTGTGAGGTATTGAACTGATTTAAATTCATCTGGTCATCCATGGTAAACAGGGAATTGTTAAGGAAATAAATAAGAAAAGGGGAGAAAAAGAGAGGAAGAGAAGCCAGAAAGAATAACAGATTAACACAATTATTATTCCAAGAAAAAAACCCACATTATTTTCATGAAAGCCAGGGCAGTATTCTTTTAGAAGCCTTTCAGAAGGAACCCTGAAGTTATGTACACGTTAATATAGATAAATTGCCCATGGAAATTATGCAGTTCCAACTATACTCCTAACAGGCAAACCAGACTCATTTAGTATTGATAACACATTCCCACATTCTCCAAAAATAATTCAGTAACCTACTTCTCTTAACCTTTTTCCATCCCAGGCAAAATTCGTGCATAGGCCTAGTGCTTATTAAAAAATACTAATAATGAGCAAATTGTATAAAATGTATAAAGCTGCTTAAGATTATTTTCTATAAATAGAGCATTTCTAAGCGCTATTTCAGCTTCAAATTGCTGGTTGGGAATTGCTAAGTGAAATTCTGTGTGCAGACTGAGGAGTTGAAGCACTGTCTGTTTGGCATTAATTTCTGTAGGCTCCTAAATGACCACAGTTTACCTGTCTTATGCTCCTGAGGCATATGATTTTGTTTACTAGTAATAAAATATCTGGTTCCTCTCTGGAAATGTTGATAAATACCAAATGTTTCATACCTTTTACCACAAGTAATAGTTTGTCCTTAAATTTATTCTAGAAATATTTCTCATATTTCCCATCCATTGATCATCCCAGCAAAGGAGGGGAAATAATACCACGTGAATTAGATGACCAGTCTCACATCACTGAGTATTGAAAAAAACAAATAACTAGACAACATAAAAATAATTCCCAGGCTGCAGTTCAGTGAACAGCTTTAACGTACTCTAATAGTGAGCAGTTCAGAAATCAAGAATAAGTCAGAGAAAGAAAAGAAGGTTGAACTTACTGGGTGCTGTATTTGCAGTGAACATTTCCACCAGCTGTAATGAGTACATTTCTGCCACAAGGCTAATACTGTTCCCTTTGCTTTCTACTCACCACCTTTCCTGGTGCTCGGGTGCTTCTTCTTAATTCCTTCTCTGTTGCTGCAGCTCCTATAACTGCTTTGTGTCTTTTATGCTCTCATATTTGCTTGCACTAAAAGGAACTGTAAACCAATTTACAGCTATGTGTAGCATCACCTTTTACATGTCACCATATTAAAGACTCTTGTATCATTTCCATTGTAAATCTTTATGTCACATTTTATAAATCCTGCCTGCTTCTAATTTCATCAGGCTAAAGACAACAGTGTAAATGTTAACCCCAGACTGATTTACAGGGAATAGTAGGCATCTATTTATTTTAAAATTTGAGGCATTTCAGAAGACAGTGATTTTGCATAGTTTCTTGTTTTAGTACTAATCTTTAATTCACAGGAGAACACAGAAGCTTTTATTATTTACCTTGTAATTGATCAAATTAATGTAACTACTGTGTTAAGAAATAGAAGGAACTGGCTAAAATTTGTCAAGGATTGTCATTTTTATATTGTCCTTTACATGAGAATACAAGGGATTGTTTGAATATATCCAGAGCTGACACACAGAACAAAGAGAAAAAAATTTTTCTTGATAGAGGATGTGATCGGTGACTGCTCTGGGGGTTAACCAAGGCAAACCTTGTGGCTGAATTACAAATAGGAGCTATTGATCTCATGGTATATGGGAAATAACTATCACTTTACACAGTATGGCTGTTTCGTTGTACCCTGTTTGGATGACAGTAACAGTGGGATATCACAGAGTCCTGTCCTAGGACTTGTCCTGTTTAACATCCTTATCAATGACCTGGAAGAGGCAACAGAAGGTGCTTCTGTGAGGTTTGCAGTTGACACCAAACTGAGGGGGATCAGTTGATAGGCAGGAGGGCAGGCTGGACAGTCAGGCTACTGCAGGCTACGCCCAAAAGTGGATGCTGTTGGTCATAGACTGGAAAAAAGGTGTGCAGTCTTATGTAAGAAGAGGATGTGATACAAAATATACCAGTCTTTTCAGCTTCCTTCCTTTCTCTTGTTTACGGAGCAGCCTTACTTGTTAGTTGTTGTATTCTGTTTAATCTCTTTCTGCAAGTGTGCTACTGGGCCAATGCCAGGGGCCAGGAAACTTCACTCCACAGAACCATCTTTATTGCAGCTTTCAGTATGTTACTGTTCCCCTTCCTGTCCCTCAGGCCTTGGTAAATCTCATAAAATCCTTTTCAGATTGAAATCCTGCTCGTCCCAAGCTGTAATATGTTTTACAGCTTGTATTTCTCTATAGTTGTCTTAGTCTCATGTTGACAGTCTTTAGGTATCAGTTCCTTGGCTAGTAAATTTCTTCCTTATTCTTAAATTTATCCACTTTGTTTTGTTCAGAGCAATGTGTGGGGATAATAAATTGGCTCACAAGTACCTGACACAGCATCTTAGTTCTTTCTACCATGCCAGATTTTCATAACACTGAATCCTAGGGATATCTGGAAGCAACAAGCAGCATTTTTCCCACTTGCATATCTCCCAGAAGAGCTGCAAGCTGCCTGGCTTTCACTAGAAAACTCACTCAGTGGATATACTTCCACAAAAGGTGTTCCAATAGTTCAGTAGATTTATTCTGGAATCTGAGAATAAACAGTTGTTTCAAATGTAAATTTTAAGGCTTGCAAAATGTAACTATGTACATAAGTAAGATAAAAGCATAAATCAGCTCAGTAAAACAGCTTTGTAAATATTTATAAGCTCTTTGTTTCACACGTACTTCTGTGTCCTCCTCTTATTTTTTCACTTGCTTTAGTTTATGGTTGCTAGTCTAGGCCAAGTACATGACACTGCAAAATTGCCACCTGTTTTCTCTGGTACTGCATATGCCACAGGTCTTAAATCTTTATTGACTGCAGGTGAATATATGATATATAGAAAGAAACCTGTTTGCATGGAGGGGCAGGTTCTGAATTCTGATGGACCTGTCTGAATATTAGCAGCTGCAATGCTGCTGAACTAAAGCATAGGCTGGATTTGTCCGCATAAGCTCCCGTTCCTGCAGTGGCTGCAGGTGAAGCAGGATTCAGGTTCCCTGTTTGTGATGGTGTTTTGGATGGGGCTGGTTATTCTGGAAGGAAAGAAAATGGAGAGGCACTAAAAAGATGGTTTAAAGGGTGAAAGGTAAAGTTGTGGAATGAAGAACATGTGAAAAAGCCATGAAGGAGCAGTGGGAAAAGAACCAGAGCTGTCAGGATACAGCAGAGACTGTCTAGTGGGGGTTGCAAAGATGAGTTATCATCTCATGAGAAAGTCCTTGCCTTCCTGACTCCTGCTGGGGCTGTGATCCTTGCTGCAGGCATCCTAGCTTTTTGGTGGTCCAGAGGAGAGGGAATGACCTTTTTACTCTTTCATTTGCAGCAGTAACAGGTGAAGGCAGAAGTGTGCAGTTCTAGAGGCATCATTATTTTGCAATTTTTGCAAAGTTGTTCGTGTGCTCACCACTCCCATTTGTGCCATGTTAGCTCTGCAAAGTTCCTGAGTGGTCAGTTTGGAACAAGATAGGTGCTATCATTATTCTTCTCTCATGTGCTGGCTCGGTAGCTTTCTTGAACTGCAACCCCCAAGGGGTCAGAACAGGTAGCACTCATGGCAATTTAGGGTGGATTATTCTTGTTGAGCAGTTGGTTTCTGCTATTTCATGAGAGGCTTTGGCAGATCAAGAGCTGTCACTCCTGAGATCCTGCCAGGCATATGCTTCTTATCTGTTTCTGTATATCTTCAATGAAACTGTATGGAATCAGCAGCAAAGGGGGGTTTGGGTGTGAAAATATGTTCTGTGATGTTTAGACATCTTCATTTGAGAACTGTAAGGACAGCCAGATACATTGTCATTTAAACAATCATCTGTATTTAATCTTGCTCGCATTTTCATTGGTGAAAAATAACACACAGAGAGATAACTCTCTAATTTGCATGCTGAATTATCAGAAGATTCCTATACATTGTACAGACTCACATTGTTTAATGTCTTAGCATACACTTAAGTGTCTTTCTGACTGAAGTAGTAGCATTCATTAGTAATGCCTCTGAAGCCCCATGATCATAGTTTTGACATAAACACACACAAAAAATAATCTTCAAAGAGTAGATTGTTGGAAGCTTATAGGTTTCTCTTCCCAAAGTTGTGAAAAATTTTGTGGTTTTTAGACACTCTTCAAGCACACCATTTGAGGAAATAAAATGCTGTTTGATCAAATAGGATGTTTGTCATTGGTGAGTCATCCTTAAGGCTTTTATTCTTTCATTTGTGTAGTTAATCAAAAGACATCTAAGGTCTTTTGCAGGTGATTTTACTTCCTGGTCTGTCCCTTTACCCTGTGTTTCCTGCTGTCCGGTTCAGGCAAGTCACATCCATGGCTTTCTGCAGCCACCAGGTTGCTCTTCTGAGATGCTGCGCTCTCCACATCCAGGATACAGGGCTGGGATGGGAACTAGGCATTGTGAACCAAAGACCTGTGGGCTTTGGAAATGCAGAGTGGTCACCATGAAATCATGGACATTTCAAGAATATGTTAGGAGGAATTAATGGCAACATTGCTCTCCATTTACTTCCAAAGAAAAAAGAGAGCACAGCTCTGTTTTCATTAAGCGAGATTGATGGAAACCTCTGCTTAGCTGAGTAAGAACAGGAGTCTATCCTCACACTAGCAGATGCACAAGCCAAGTCTGAGATGTTTCCTTGTATGTGCAGCACCAGTTCTTTCTGCAACAGGGAGTAGCAAGCAAACCTTCAGAAATGGTGGCCTCAATGCTACATACCTTCTTTCCCTGCAATTCTTCTCCTTCATGCAGACGGATCCGGGACAGGGCTCCCTCCTGAAGCTTCCTCTTAAAATGATACCTCTCCAGGGATCTGGGATTGTGAAGGACCTCTGTTTGCAACACTAAGTACAGTAAATGCTATTGTTTTATCCAACAGTAGCAAATTAAATAATCCCACTCCCGTCAATTTCTAACAGGATAATGTTAAAGGCATTCCTCTGAGACATACAGTAATGATTTGCTAATTCCCTTCAGTATTTCATGCTTCTCAATAGTGCAGCTAATTTTCTCTGAGTACCTTATTAACATTCACAATTACTTTGCAGTCCCACCCTAATAGCTCTCTGCAGAGGCAGTGACTGTGAAGGTGAGAGCTGACAGTGACACATTTTCCTCCTTTTTCTCTGCAGACTGTATTATCCTGGTTTTCATCCACTAAGGGCTGTCCAGCTAATGCGAGTGGGCAAACTGCAGTACAGTCAAGATATGTTTCCTCAGGCGCTGGAGACCTTGAAACAGGTCAGTGTTTTAAACTGTTTCTTTTCTGTCCCCCTCCCTTACTCCCTCCAAACCTGTTGTGTGTCCTCTCCTTATGCTCTGACTGTCCTTCATGCCTTTGGATACTCCTCACTGCTTTTTCCATCAATGCTGTTTTGCCAGGCTGCAGCTGGGAGTGGTAATGGGTCCCTGCTCCTCAGCATTCAAGGCACTGACTTCCTCCAGTATCAGTCACTGCTAATTACAGTTTGATAGCTCAGAGGTACCTGGATAAAGAACTACTATTAGATCCAAAGAAGTAAAAATAACTCAGTGTCTCATACTCTCCTCCTTACAATAACAAAAGCAATCTGGGAGGACTGAAAGTAAAAGGACAGGAGCTGAGCTGCAGTTTCTACCCTCCTCTGTCAGGGACCTGCTGTTTCAGATTGGAGAACTTCACCTTTAATGCTTTTATTTTATTGTAAACTGCCCTCAAATCAACAGACATCTTCTCAATCCCTCCTGTTTCTGTATCATTCATCATCTTTGTCTGCTTTGATCTGATTTTGCAGCTGGTGGTTTACTAGTTACCTCTCAGCTTTAAACCATCTCACTGAGCTAACTTGTATATTAATTTCCTCCTACCCTGAGCTCTTATTTGTCCCACCAGTATATTGCTGTTAGTATCATCCCAAATATACTGAAGAATCCCCCTCCACGTGCAGCATATCCTTAGGATGTGGGCTGTCACTTGCTTCCCATCTCAAGCCCTCAGTTGGTGCTAGGGTGTTTTTCTGCCCCTGGAACTTGTGCTGTCTCCACTTCCCCTCAGAGAGCTCTTATATTAATTTGCTTGTTTTATTGATTGTCCTGGCGTGAACTTGGCCTGAAGACAATACACGCTTTGTGCGGTTCCCCCTCTCATCTCTCAGCCCAACCACCTCCTGTGCCTTACGTAGCTTCCTCATTACCTTTGCTGGGAACTGCGGAAAGGCACCTGGCCCAGCTACACGCCGGGTGCTGCTGAGCCCCCGTGCTGGCACCAGCCTTGGAAAGAGATGCAGAAGTTGGCTGTTATGTCCCCTTTGTCCATACTATATGAGGAGCTACTCGTGTGGCAAAGGGTTAGGGCAGCCACTTGGGATAGAATGGGGTAGAAGCCGAGTGGTTTTCACACTTGCCTGGATACCCTATAAATTAAGATCAGTCATGACTCTCTGGATAACTTAGTATTTTGTACTTAGTTTTTTTGACCCCCATATCTATTTGGTTTTAATATGTGATTAATTGTGCAAGCTGAAAAACTGATAATTTCCATGTTTTGAAATAACTAATTATTATTTTAGATGGTGCCTATCTTATTAATTCTTGGTAACTTAAATCTTCACTTGGTAGTTTTAACGTAAATTATGGACAATTCTGATCATTAATGAAAAAGGATGGAAGAGTAATCAATTATATTTTTCCATGTATTATTCAGTAGTTAGTCATATGTCTGACTTGTGCCAGGTAATCTGCTCTGCTATTTCCCCCATAACATTAATAATTTCCAAACATTCAGACTTCTCATTTTAGCAGGTGGAGTGAGACCCCAGTCAGAGGAGCCTCTGTTTCCAATGATACTGTCGTAATGTACCAACAGGCATTCTTCTAACTGCATTTCTAAAACGATACTTCATTTAATTAAACTGGAGTAAATTCCCTTGGCGACATTTGTATGTCACTCATCAGTGAAGGTGGAAGTTTTGGTGGGGTTTGTATGTTTTTAGTGAAGAAGTTGCCCATCTCAAGACAGATTGATACTGTATCATGCTTTGAATACAGAGCAGTGCCTAACACACAAACCTTTCTCCAAGCTGTCATCTCCTCTCTCCCTGTAAAAGGAGAATAAGGTACCACTTTCTGTTTTATACCATACCTCAGTGCATCTCCACAAGGACATAGTAAGCGCTTTAGAGCTGAGATGCAGAACCATTTACAGATTAATCCTGTTGTAGTTTTACGTGTTCCCTGTAGCCTCCCTATTTTCACTCACACATGCGAGACAGGGAGAAACCGAACTTCCACTCTGGGAGCACAGCTGAGAGAGGGGAAAAGCTTCTTTTAATCCTGTTTTTCTCTGCAACTTGTAAGCACAGGACACAATGCTGCTTTGGATGAGATCTAAAGCTTATTCCCTTCATTGCTGTCTACACTGGAACAAATCAGAGCAAGATATAATTCCCAGTTTGTTGTGAGTAAAGGATGTGATTCCTAGTATAACTCAGATAATGTCCTAGAGTTACATGAGAACAGTTTGGCCCCTTGTGATTAGATGTGTCAACAGAGCATGCCACATTCTCAGAGCAGAAACTCGATTACCTTCTCTGCTTCATTACTCTTCTTAATACACTCTGACACTGAATAGCACCCTGTTGGAGCCCTCGTCAGACTAATTTCAGTGTGGCTTTAAGGAGAAGGATGTGGAAGGTGCAGAGGAATTGAGTTCTAAGTGAAATTCACCTCTCTCCTATATATCCTGTTTAATCAGGCATGGCCTCAGAGCTGCTGGGGATTGACAGTGTCTCGGCATCAGACACGCAGTCTGTGAAGACCAGTAGATCTTCATACACAGCCCTGCAGCCCAGCATTTACTGCTGCTCTCTGTGCCACCCAAAACTGAATCACTATCACAGCTACCTTACTCTTAGCACCTTTTGGTTTAGCCCTCTGCCTTGCAACCCCAAGGGAGGCTTAAATAATGTGGACGGCTTTGTGTCACCCATTAAAATTAAATCACTCCTTGAAAGCATATTAGGCCATGCAGAATCTAATTTGCCAGGCCTGCAAAATAGAAGTGTTACAGAGAGGCAATACTCCACTTTTGGAATAAAACCTGAAGATGGCCGGCCCTTGATTTATTGCACAACCAACATATTGTTTTACAATTTGTATACATACATATATGAAAAATGCAATGGTGGGAGGATGGGTGGAATTATAGATCAGGAAAACCTTTGTCAGGAAAAGACCAGAGCTGGAGCCCAGTGTCACAACCTAATTTAAAGAGCGTAGAATGAGAGTAAAAAGTGGCAGTAACAAAATTTATGATGAGCTGTATTGTGAAGAGAAAACGGTCTCAGCTGGAAGCAGCACTGCTGCAGGAGCCCAGGATGCACTTGCATCTCTGGTGCTCATGGAAGCCCCTACTAAGTATACAGATTTGTCCTGAGATGCACTCATTAGCATAAATATTTGTTAGGTGCCATTTGTTACCTTCACAGCAGTATAAGCTGCCCTGTTTGGTTGCCCTTAACCTGAGTGGAGTTAGGCTTACTTTGGGAGAACAGGCAGGATGCAGAGGAGAAGGCTTGGATCCAAGAAGATTACTTCATTTCTGAGCATCGTCTCCTGGAAGCAAGCTGCTGATTGCTGCTGTGGGTTGTCTCAGCTACTGCTCCATCCTCTGGGCTGTAGTGGTTGCAGCATCTGCCTGTGCCCACCCACTTTCTTGAGCAAGCCAGTGGTGCTCAGCCACTGAGTGATGGCTGGTGGGAACAGGAGCAGGCAGGCAGGAGGCTGCATACTTGTATGACACTGACCAGCCAGTTTCCACTGCAGACCCTGCACACAGCTGGCACAGTCACAGGAGCACATTTGTCCTCCCATGATCTGATAGGCATGGCTGTCTTGTCTCATGAAGGCTTCAAGAAGTAAAATATCATTTCCCTTCTTACTGTAATCCCTGGTGTGGAGGCAAAAAGCACAAGAATTGGGGTAAAACCCCTCCCAGGTTTCACAACCACACTGAAGAGATCCCCTTTCTCCAGGTGTTTGCTTCAAATGTCAGATATTTTACCAGCTGTGGTTGGTTGTAACTATGATTATTTTTTGATTCCCTATTCCTGCTTTAACAAGCGTCCACTTTAATCAAAAGAGATGGAAACCCACATTGTCCCTCTGAAATGCTGCCCTTTGCTTCACGCTATTTGGGCACATGGCCATTTGCTTTCTGCTTTCCCTGTGATGCACAGTCCTGCATCTGCACACAGCTCCTTGCAGCTGCAGTCATGGGCTTCCCATCCCCATGCAAATCAGGTGCAAATTACTGCACTGCATTTCATTTGCATTCACAGAGCAACAGTCATACTGCTGATCTAATGGGTTCTGTGTTCTTTAGGGAGGCAGTGTGTAGTCGATGACATTGTGGCCTGTTCCTGTCTTGTGATTACTATAGTTTTTCATAATTGGATTTGTTCTTTTAGTTGAGAGGAAGACCACACAGACCACAAGACTCTGCCTAGCCTTGACTCTGCTGGTTAGCTGCTCAATTTAAGAGAGCAAGGGAGTGTTCAGAGAGCCCACGTGTTCCTTTTCTACCAAATAAAACAAATCCTTGCTTTGGAGGTGAAATTATCCTCAGTTTTGCACTGAACTTTGCAAAATCAGCTACATAGCTTAATGCCAGTTTAGTCTGGGGATCACAGAAGTCATTGCTATTCTAACTTCATTGCAGCTGGTTCTGACTTGTCCTGCAGTGTATGAGACAGTACACTGCATGAGAAGGATTTTTCTCCCTGAGGAAACAAAAGGATAAAGACTGGGTGCATTTATGTGCCGTACGGAGGAAAGAAAGGAAATGGAAAAGAAATGTTCTAGGTGAGAGAAAAGTCAGCAATGCTGGCATTATCTCACAATTAGATTTGATATAAAGAATTCTTACCTTTTAAAAGAGACATATCCATGTAGACGTCTCTGTCTCTGCATCAAGTCCATCAAAGTACATACCTGACCTCTGTTCTGTAGGTGAGTTGAAGATCAAGGTCAGCTGTCCCAGAACTGTGACTCAGATATAACCAAATGCATATCTCTTATCACAGGTCATTCACAAGAAATCCATCAGCTTTCTTGACTAGGGCTTGCAAAAACTGTGCACCAAATGTGTCTGGATCTATGGCCAGTTCACCTGGTCACTTTGCTCTAGGGTGATCCTGTCTCTTCCTAGTTAGCTTGGGTGCAGGTGCATGTTTCTGCACCCCAACACACGCAGGGTCCCATCTGCAGCTGTCCCGCTCTGCACTGTTCTAGGACCCCCGTACCATTCAACAGTTTATCTTTCTCCATTCCACTGTCTCTGCCAGGGAAGTACTGGCTCTTATTCTTGGTTTTGCACTGCTTTTTTTTTAATTATTTATTTAAAGAAAATAAAAATCTCATATACAGCTTTATACTTTACACTGGACTTTTTGAAACACTTTTATGATCTGTTCTTTACAACATTTTCCCAATGTGTTGAATTAGGAAAAGCAGAACACTCAGAATGATTTAGGCAATCTTTTCAAGGAATGTAATTGTGACAGATTGGCAAGCATTTTGGAAATACATGAACAGGTTTGCATTTCTGCTAAAATAAAAATTTGTGAAAATTGAGGATTTTTTATTTTATTTCACATTACTTAGGCATTTCTAATGGTGATGAAAGCATTGTCATTGCTGTGTTTAACTGAGTATTTTATCATTTAGTAGTAGGGCAGTTAGCTTAGTGGTAGCTCAGTACATATTTGACTCTTTTGAGATCTCCTTGAACATTCTGATTTGGTTTGACTGCTATTTCAATTTCTTTTTGCAATGTTTTGCTACCTCCCTCTTCTTTTAATAATTATCTAATTCAAAGCAAAAATAAACTGTGCTAAAATTTCCATGTGCTTGCCAGTCTCTAGAATTTGGAAGAAAGCTTTCATTCATTCCACCAAAGAACTAATTTATTTTTGGTTTTATCATTCCAAATTAAATGAGGCCCCTTTCTCAACATTTATTTCCATAAAAAAGATACTTTTTCTGCAATTCAGTGCTGGTTTAGCTGAATTTTGTCAGCCGAATGGAGCAGGAACCCACTGAAACACAGGCTGACAATTCTTCAGTTTGGGATAAGGGAAAAAAAAAAAAAAAAGTCTGATGTCTTTTCTCCTACTACTGCATCTATAGCTTCCTTGTTCTTTCTTCAGAAGTGCTGAATCCATTTCCATTTTGTACTTCTCTCCTTGTAGGAGGAATTTAATAGAAGGAGGAAGCAGAAATGTCATATGAACAGTGATGGTCTAAACACAAGCTGAGCAAAGAGCAATTCAGACATACCTGTGGCAGGAAATCAGCAATACAACAGGCACTATCAGCAAGTGTAAATTGGCCTGGCAATAGAGTATGACCACCACAAACAGCAAATAATGCCTGGGAAAAGCAGAAAAGGCCCATTCCCCTATGCCTTTTTAGAGGGCAAACTATTATTGTACTAATTTGTTTGATGGTATGCACAGTTTCTCCTGATACAGTTAAGGCACTTTATTCCACTGGTGAAACATTAATCCATTTCTGTGTACAGGACTTTGAGGCTACTAACATCATGAACATATCGGTCGTCTTTTAAATAACGTATCAAAACCTTGGATGCTGTAATTGGCCAATCTTAAAATGGCCTTCATGCCTCAGTGCAAAAGTATCTTCCTCCACTATTCCAAATATCCATCTGTGCAACGTATTTGTGGGCTTTAATGCCTAAGAATAGTGTGTCAGTGCCTTATGCCCCTTGGTATCCTTCACTCCTTTTTCTGCTCTGCCATGCCTTCAAGTCCCCAGGTGCCACTTGAGGGCAAGCACTTTCAGCCTGCCCCACTGCAGTGAGCAGCCGCTTTGCATGGGGTGCACAATGACTAACGTCGCTTTCTGTTCTCTCCTCAAGGCCTATGATATTATGAAGGTGACCCATGGGGAAGATCACAGCTTGATGCAAGCCTTGATGGAGATAAAAGAACAATGTGAGGCTATCATGAGAATACAGTGAAGAAAACCTCCAGCCTGGAAAACAAGGAGGAAGGAAATCAAATGTTCTTTATTGCGTTGGGAAGCTTCTCAGTGATTTTGGTGTCTTTTCATTAGGTCCTACTTGCTGTACAAAAATGTTCAGTGTTTATTAGTTTTGCTGTATGATCCAGATTGAGTTAATGTTTGGAGGAATATCTGTGATTTTTAGAGGATTTTGTTTTTCCTACCAAACAATCTAATTGACAATGTCTATTAATAATTTACAACATTTGTTTTAATTGATAATAACTATTGGGAAATTTATAGAGTCTTCATCAGTTACGAAATGACATAATTTCATTGATATCAGCAGTTGATTTTTCATACCAGTTTATGCCAACAATTAAGAATATCATATCAGACATGTGATAAGTACAGAGAATATTTTTTTCCCCTTTACTTTGCCCCAGGTATGGTTTCTAAAAGCCTGATTCAGTGCTCTTTGACATCAAATAAGAGTTTCCCAATGTTCTAAATGAGATTTTCCTCCCTCCCAATATATCTGTAGCACGCTGGCTCTCTTCTTCTTGCATTTCATATGTTATAATATTGAATATTAAAATGGGTTGAACAAAAAATTTAATCAAAATTAAATCAAATCTATGTGAAAATTGCTTACTCTGCTTTCTCCCCAGTTTGACTGTTTCAAGAGTTTCTTGCTTCGTAATAACTTTTGAAAAGAGAGAGATTTGGACCTGTGAACGCAGCGATGTGATTACTAGACTTTCCTGAGCCTGTGTGGTTTAAATTTCACTTACCCAGAGAGTGAAGCTCTGAGACCTACAGGTGACTGCTTAGCAAGGAGGTCTCTCTCCCTCTGGAGAGAGAAGGATGTCTTGGAAAGAACAGGCACTGTATTTCCCCACACTCATCAGCAAGAGAGTTGTTCTTGCCAGAGCTGCCGACTTCCATTTTTACACAGAAACAAATATTAGCAAAAGCCAAATACCTACAAGGAACATTGAAACCTAAATGATTTAAGGCCTCTGAAAGTATCACTTCAGGTGCATCACTCCTCTCTAGCAATTTATTGCTGTTACTCCAGCCATGACTGTTATTTCATTAATCCATCCTTGTTGTAAAGTCAAGCTTTTTTCACACCAGTAACTCGACACCATTAATTAATATGAGATGAGAACACATTTAAAAAGAAAATGAAGACTCTGGGCGTAATTTACAGCCACAGCACATGAATGCCAGCACTGAGGAAGATATCTCCTTTCAAGGCGTTTGAATTTGTTCCAGCGTATGGAGCATTCACTTGCCCAGCAGTAATATGCAAGCAATAATCTATGAAATGCAATGCATTCTTGGAGTATGTAGCATGGCTTTATGCCAGAGGCCAAGTCGTATCAGCCACCCAAGAAGTGCAATAATCCTCACAGAAATTCACTGGTTGGTTGGGTCTTCTTGCTCTTATGAAAAGGAAATTATCTGGGGGAAAAGGTCAGACCTTTGCATTTATTGGGGTTTCTGACAAAGTAATGGCATCATTCATGGACAAGCAGAAAATATGAGGGTTACTCAGTCTTCAAGAGCTGTTTTCTGGTTTTAAAGGGGCACACACATATTAGAAATTATGTGCTTTTGTGTAAAGGTGGTGTTCATGTTACCTAATGTTAGGGTTTGCAGATGGAAGGGACTTCAGAATGTAAGGTAAGACAATGCATTAGTTTATGCAGCATATGCTGGGAGGTGGCCTGCCAACTCTCACATATGCAGACGCATGAATATATGAAGTGCAGCAGGGCTTCTGGTACAAGGATGCCACAACTCTCCAAGTGCAAAAGTAGAAAAGGATGGCCTCTACAGAATAGTCATAGTTACCTGATGTCAGATGAGGAAGGCCACATTACATCAAGCTGAAGGATCTACCTACACTGATATTTTTCTCTCCAGCAGTGGGCTACAGAGGATGCTTAGGCAAAACATACAAGAAAACGGTTTGAGAACTCTCTGTTGGGAAATGGAGAAGAAGCATGTTATGTTGGCTGCAGAGCATTACAAAGGCCAAGTGTGCTGCCAGGTGCATAGATAGGGCTGTAGGAAACTGACTTACAGCTCACCAAGCAATGGAAGAAATCAAATTGGCTCCAGGTTGGTTTGTGGCTCATGTTTCCAGGTCAGTGTCCTGAGCGCTGCCACATTGCCTGCCCTGCCTGGCCTTCTTCTCTGGGCTGGTCTGCAGAGATTTCTTAGTACAGGGGCATAATTAATGCTTTGTATTCGTTATTGTTGGTGAAAAGCTTGCATTTCTTTCAGCTCGGTCAAGGAAAGAGTCAAGTTTTCTGGCTGGTTCCGGTCATTTACTGAGTGGTTTCCCTTGGAGGTTTACATGTACTAACACCACCAGCAGGGTAGCTGATACTGCAGGGGAGGCTTTTGCAGGTAGATTTTTCTCTCCCAGTGTTCCCTCTCCAGCCTATTTTCTGTGAAGAAGGCTGGCTAGTGACTACAGAGAGATTTAAATGCATCATTTGAAAGTGTGGTAGAAGCAAGTGTGTTGGTGAGGAAGGAACATTAGATAAGTACTCATTTCAAATCAAGTAATCTTACATTTGCAGCTCAGACTGAGAGTAGTTGGAGTTGCCTTTGCACAGACATCATGTTTTGGTGTTCAAGAATAATATCTGTCAAATTTTTCAAGTGGTATCAGCTTGCTAAGATAAAGATGCTAAAGTCACTGAGAGGCAGACTACATTGTTATCTGTAATGCTGACAGACTTGCTGCTTACTTCCAGCAGGTCAGAGACTTTTTCATTACCTTTTGGAAAGTAATGGTATTTGGGGTTCTTCATAAAGATTAGAAATATATTTTGAGTTGCTTTTGATTTATAACTGTCCCTTAAATTAGTCCAGGAGCAATAATGTTTTTTGCATTTAGAGGAAGCATTGCATTGTAGGCTTGTGTTTGGAAGAAAAGCAATGCCAACACTCAGGAAAAAACGTGGGGATTTATACAATTTTGCTAAAAACAACTGATACCAGTTAAACAAAACCTCTGTCTTCAAAAGAAAAAAAAAAGTAGTTCCTAAACTATGCTGTTTCTTTAAGCATCGTGTAATTCTCTCTTTCCACACCCTGAAGGTGTGCTGATCTGATGCTAGAAATAAAAACTCTCTGGGCCCTTAGCAAACAGAACCTTTGGTGCATAGCAGAGGTAGCAGAAAGTAAAGACACTCATGAGAAAATGCAGTGAACCAATATTTTAAAACTGTGACCTTGAGTCTCCCTCTATGTGAAGCTGTGTATGGGTATCTACCAGCAAAACTCCCCCACTACTCAACCCTTTCTCTATTTCACTCTATAAATGTGTTCTCTGATGGCTAGTTTTTTTAAGCTAGCTTATTTTAGACTTGTTATTTTTTAACACATCATAGTTATGAAATACAGAGGCTATTTCCCTGCACAGCGTATTCTAAATAGTCATTGGCCACTGCAAGTATCTTAATGAGCAGAGTTATGTTTTTCACAGGGGTTGTGCCAATTATGAGGATGTTTTCTCCCTGATTGAGAATTAAATCTCCCATAAGACAAGGAGGAGAAGGAAAGTCTTACAGTTATGGATACAGTGTTCTGGCTTGGCTTCTTCACTGTACCAGAAACTGTGTCTGACCTTGGGCAAATCAGCCAGGGTCAGACTGATGTTCATAGTTGGGCTTTGTCGTTGTGGGATGTGTAGGATGGAACAGCATCATCCTGTATTCTTGTAAGTGCAGGCACAGCCTGAGAGTTCCTCCAAAACTGAGTTACCACACACTGACACAGTGCTGTGAGCTGCCCCTGCCTAAGTCATGCCTCCGCCACGTACAGAAAGCTCTAGTCTCCACCTATAGTACTTCAATAAATTCTGAAGCACGGTAAAAAAAAATCCCAAGCAAATGCTTTTGAGAATCTCAGACCAAAGCCACCTTAAATCTCCCCTTTCTTTTTCCTTTTTCCTTCTTTTTAAATGGCTATTTTCTCTTTCCTGTCAGTATACATTTTCCTATAAAAGTCCTTTTCTTTTCCATTTCTGATTTTACAAAGTTAATCAGCCTGAAAATGCAGTTGAGATAGCTTTTTTGTAAAATATTCCCTACAAGAATAGCTAAGTGTGTATTTTTGCTGCCCTAAGCATAAAGAGTGCATATTACCTGGCTGCAGTCTACTCTTCTCACCATTCAGCACCGTGGTTTCTGTTTATCCCCACAGTAGTGATGGTTAAGCCATGCCTATATGACCCCCATTAGTATTTCATGGAAAAAGTTCAACATTTTTATTTTCTTGGCACTTGTGATCAACATGGACAAATCAATTCTATTTCCATCATTCTTTAGAGTTTTTTGTATGTTTTAATAAGGACCTTAGAGATTCCCTTCCTCCCTCAAAAAAAAAAAAAAGGATAACTCAGGCTTACTAATTAGGCTTCATACAGTCACCACGCATACTGAGGAACCTAACAAGTCCTTTATAGTTCCCAGGAGTCCAATTAACCTTCTTTTAAATATATCTCTGTATAGCTACAGAGACAGGCACACGCAGAAAGACACTGACACAAGCTTTTTCAGTAGTCTCAGATGCTCCAACTCCTTGTTAACCAAATTCTGATTGGGTTTACAGCAAGCAGACAGGGCTGAAGCATCCTGCCTGAATCCTTTTTGACTCCCAACATGCCTTAATGAGGGCAGAGTGCAATCTCTGTTTGCGAGTGACCCCACAACAAGAGGAAGGGGATACTCATGCAGCTTCTTCTAAAGTTCCCCTCCATCTCATTGGCTCGAAAAGGCAACACTTGCTTTTTTCCTTACTTGGAGCTGAGGACCCTGTTTTCCCAGCTCTGTTTCAGCTAAGGGCTGAGGAAACTGGAGGGAAGACCAGTGTTTTCTTCCTCCGCCCCTCCAATTCAGCAGCTCTGATTTGAAGTCCCCAGAGGCTGCGAGTAGGAAGATGGCCATTTTACACACTTCTTGGATGAAACCTGCACTTTAAATCACAGGTGATAGCTCTTGATAATTCCACTTGACTTTCAGAGCAGGAGCCAGGAGACAGTAATAAAGAAGGATGTCTGATGAGAAAATTACCAGAGCTCCACTCCTCCCCTCCCCCGGCCCCTGCGCTCTGCTCTGTGCTATACTTGCCTGTTTACTTTTAATGAAGCTCCTTTTAATGGAGCCTTTTCCAGTGTTGCCTTCCTATTGCAGTAGGCACCAGGTGTGGTGCTGATCATCCCATGATGAAACAGGTAGAGGAGAGTTCTCACCTGTTCCTCCTTTTGCTGTCCCTTGCTGAGCTGGGGACACCCAAGTGATGTGTCACAAAGTCACGGAGCTGTCATCCGTCCCACTGCCAGGAGCTTGCTGTAGGAGCTCACAGTGAAGGATGGAAAGGGCGTTGTGGTCCTTGGAAAGAGTCAAAGGCATCACTCCACTGCAGGCAGGAATTGGCCTCCATACAGTGGAGGGACAGCCAGTGATCTGGGACCTGGAGTAGCAGAGAGGATGGGGGCTGCAGGAAAGGGAGCAGTTGCTCTTGCAGGTTTGCTTGTGCTTCTCCTGGGCAATTCCATTCTCCCACTTGGATGCAAGGTTCCTTGTTGTGCTTCAGCCTCCTTTTCAAAGTCACATCAGATTCTGAGATAAAGTCTTCAGTGAGGTACTGGCTATGCCTGGTTTCCTATTCTCTTTAAAGTCATAAATGTATTTTACCCATGTTATACCCTATATAGGAACCTATACCCTGAATAGGTCTGTGAACAAAATGACATTAGTGGGGAATGATGTCCCCATCATGCTAACAGGAATGCTGGATGAGGGCTATTCTCTATCATGAATTGAGAATGTTAATTTCTGAACATCTGTGGCCAAATGCACCAATAAAAAACAATAGTTTAAAAGGTCAATGTAATGAGGGTATATGAAGGAACATTCTTTCACCCTTACCAAATGTTTTCTGTGGGGACAGTTATGTAATTTGTGATAAACAGACAAAAATCTGATTTAGTATTTTCTGCAAAGACCAGAGGCAGCCTGCCAGACAGCAGACAAGGATGCTGCTTTGCTTCATCACTGGCAGATGGGAAAACAGATAAAAAGTGTTTACATGGGCATTGTCCAAGTTAATTTCATCAGGTCCCCAAAGCTGTTCATGCAATGTGACTGCGATACACCCAGGCCACAAAGCTGCTTGTTTTACCATTCAAATCTGAAGTCTTGGCAAAACGCATCCTTCCATGGTGGTGGAGAAAATCATCAAGCGACCAATGTCTTCCCTGCTGTGGAAAAGCCCTTTGAAATCTACTTCTAAGATCTAAGTAAGATCTGCTTCTAAGTCACAAGAAATGAGGGTTGATGGGAACAAGGAGTTTGTCCTGTGCATGAGCTGGAAAAAGACCAGTTTGCCAACAAGCCCCTGGTTGATGTTTACAGAATTTTAGAAACAACATAGGTTTAGAGTTCAGCTGACTTATAGACTTACTCAATTCTAGCCCACAACCCAGACAGGCTTTAGCGTGGACCTCTTTCCTTTTGGCCATGCCCTATCAGGAAGTTATAGAATCACAGAATATCAGGTTTGAAGAGACCTCAAGGATCATCTGGTCCTACTCTTCTTGGCAAAACCTTGATCAGACAAGATGGCCCAGCACCCTATCCAGGTGAATCTTAAAAGTGTCCAGTGTTGGGGAAACCACCACTTCCATGGGGAGATTATTCCAATGACTTGTCTGACGCATATTGTGGGAGAAAGGTTCCTTGGGGCACTTCTTGAGGTCCTCTACCTCATGCTGCTGTGACTGTTTCGTCAGCTGCAGGTTGCCTCCTGTTTCCCTGCTCTGCACTGCAAGAAAACCATCTCCTTGCCCACTGCCTGCTCTGTGTCCTGCTCTGACAGTGATGAGCCTCTCATCAGAGGCCATTGCCCTTGAAGTTCTTGAGGTTTTACCCTTGTAAAAAGAGGTCAAGTATCTAGCTTTTGTTGGGGGGGAGGAGAGGAAGGAAACAGAGAGTAAGAACCTCTATTAAAAAAATCCAAACCAGTAATTTCTGAAGCAGCATGGAAATGTTTATCTTACCTCTTCACTCTTGGCAAGTGCTGGAGAATGACAGAGCAGGACAAGTCTTCAACTACAATGTTGCCTTTGGACTCCATATGCTATTTTGTGCCTGTCCCTCCCTGCGCCAGCTGATCCAGGGCAGGTCTGGCACCATCTGCCTTCACCCAAAGCCCTGCAAGAGGGTCATGCTGAGTCAAGCTTAGCTGTCAGTGCTGTTTTGTGGAACAGAGCTTTGCAACCTGGGAACACCCATGGAGGGAGTGGTTGCTGAGGAAAGTGACCTTGTTGTCATTAGGCTTGAATTTCCTCTACCCTCTGCAACTCCCATGAAAAAGCTTAAGCAGGATGCCAGATGCAAATGGTGGAAATCTTGAAGAGCCTCAAGCCTGCAGGTGGTCCCAGGCAGTGAAGCCCAGACTTGGCACAAATGCCCTTTTGCCAGCCTTCACCCAGCCCTGTCATACGCTTCAGGCTTGGTGTGAATTTTCTTGTAGCAAAACCTCAATGCATGAAGCGTCCAGAGGCGAGTAGACCAACTTCTGGCCAGCCAGTGCAGTCAGCAAAGCTTCTAGACTGAGGTCAGATGTAGGGTTTCTTACAGATATGGGTTTAGAGCTTTCCCATCTGAAACACTTCGGTTATTTCAGGTTTAATTCTAAGTAACCTCAGGATGTTCTTTGAAAAAAAAAAACAACAAAAACCTACTCTGGCTTGCCTGGGGAAGAATTTCTAGGGTCATAGAGGGAATTTAAAGCTCAAAGGTTTATAGTCCCAGCAAGATAAGGCAGTGTAACAGCCTCTGCGCTTTATGGTGCTGGCTTATGAAGAGGTCAAAATGGCTTAGTATAGGGGTCAATTTTACATAGAGTTCCTATTTGAGAAAGGGAAAAAAACATCCCGAATCTTCATAGCCAGTTTTGACTTAACTATTAGATTACAGGGAGTTGGGTTGGTTCAGGGTTTCGTAGCCCAAGCCCCACTGAGCTTTCTGCTTCCAGTGTGAAAAAAAATTACTCCCAACAGTGTCTCTGTCAGAGGCCTCCAGTGGGGTGATGCCACTGCAAGTCCTGTGCCTTTGTAGTGCAAGTGAAGCACCGTCTTGTCCATCCTTTCTATAACTCACCTAGTATTTCTCTGGTCTTAAATTGTGACAACTCGTCTCCATGGACCTGAACTGGTTCTGCCACCTTCTTGTGTCCCCTCATTCCTGCCTATCTTCAGTGTAATGTTGCCTTGTCCCCAGTCCCAAAGAACTGGCCTCAGTTACAGAGTGGAGAACAAGTCTGAAACTACAGCACAGTGGGACATATCATGGGGCTGTGCACAGGCAGCATCACTGTCCAGCTGTCTGTGTGATACACAGCGGGGAAAACAACATCTTCCAAAGTACCTTCATAAGAAATTGAGTCGCTTTCCAATGACCTGGTAGGGAGGCTACATACGTGGACTTTTATGTCTCTACTGAATTGCCACAGAGAGCTGGGAAATCTGCCTCTTAGGACAATGTATGTTGTAAATATAAGGAAAAACTCAGAAACCAAACTCTTATTGAGACAGAAACACAAGACAGGAGTTGTTCAGAGAGGCAATAAATATATAGTTCAGAGAATGAGTCACAAATGCTTAGGTGATATTACTGCATAGAGAAATGAATACCAGAACAATTTTTTTCACTGTGGAAGTACTTCAGTGCCCCTGTACACTCACACTAATTGTATCTCCATCAAAGATTTCAGGTGTGAAGCTATCTTGCTAGGCTAAAGATTTATTTAGTACGCACATAGTGTTCATTTCTGCGACTGGCCTAGTCTGCAAACTACATCATGCCACTGCAATGCTAATTGTCAAGCAGACTAGCATTAGTACTCCCATTGCTTTGAGCTCAACAGCAGAAAGAATGGAGTCTGATGGATGTAAAGATTGCAATGCCTGGGCTTGGACGCTGTCCAGAAGGTTTTCTAAGGATTTCACAGCATCTTAATGGCTTTATAACAAACCTTTGGAAATGTTCATTGAGCCCCTGATAATTCAGGGTAGAGGTGAGTCCCAGCTATCCCAGCCCCTGGAGGCAGCACAACTCACCAGCCACAGACAAGGAGCCATGATGTTACATTTCTCATTATTTGCTGAATTGCGATGCTTTCCATTGTCCTTGGAAATCAGGTGAAAATTAAATTTACAGTGTCTTGCTTTACTCCCACGGTGCTGCTTGCTGGGTACTGTGAGGTTCCCATCAAATATGGTTAAGGAGCTGGCAGCTTGCTCTTCAATAAAAACTAGGGCTGTGAATCTTCTTGCAGCTGCCATGACTCTCTCCATAGTTGTGTCCCTGGGCATCCAGCTAAAGCACAGATTTGGGAGTGAGCTGAGCCACTGTGCATCGGCAGGCACTGAAAGATGAGGTGGATAAAAGCCCTGCTGCTCCTTCAGCACCACCAAGTGCTCTTTCTTCAAGCAAGCTCCAAAGGACAGTTTGCAAAGAGATGTGCTGAGCAGCACAGATCATCTAATGGTGCCAGTGTGGCGGAGTATGCAGAGCACAGCCCAGTCAGCAGGGTGGCTTGTGTGCTTCCCTCCCCTCCCTGCTTTATTGTAACTATAATCAGCAATTCATCTTTTGACAAATTATGTATAGAACAATGTCAGTTTTTCTCCCCACCTCACTGGTTTCTAGTCATTCAGCGAATGAAGATGAACAAGGATGAGTCAGGGACAAAGAGAGTCCCTGCTCCTTTTAAAGTGGGCAACAAAAGTCCTCCATTGCCAGAGATATTGCAGGCATCTCTGCAGCAAGCCCTGAGTCCCACAAAATGCACCTATGCGTCTGGCTGCATATGGGTCTCTAAAACATCGAAATGGAAATATGGATGTGTGCCAAACACGCACAGCTGCATACATTTAGCTGCCAGCTGGTTGGCATGAAACCTGCAATGTGACACAAAGCATGGGCGCCAGACCTGTGCGATAAGCATCCACAGAAGAGATTCACATCAACATACATGAAAATGAATGCAGGTCTTTTCCCTAGGAAAGTGTCCACTCGGGATGGAGAATTTTTGGCCATCTTAGAACTTTTCCCAGGCCAGCATTTTCTGGGGTTGTTCTTGAAGGGAGAACAGATAGGGCCTCCAAGCTATCTACTTGCTTTGGGAGGTTATGAAAGTGGTCTTCGAGCAATGCAGAGCGTTCATGTGGTCACAGCCTGCACAGTGTTGTTCAGTGGTTAAATAGCAGATGTCAGCCTCCCAAACTGCCAGATTGGCAACTGTCAGAAATACTAACAGATATCATAAGACATAAAATCCACTCACAGATGGCCTTTATCTAGAGGAGCTAAACATTAATTTTGTGTTCATCTGAGAGACTGTGAGCTCAATTTTCTTCCCTCCCTCAGCAGCTTCCAGGCTGCTTGTGCTGCCAACCAAAATGAGACCGAGCTCCTGGGACCCTCAATGCTTTGCAGGCAGGCATGGGAGAGCGATCATCTTTAGCAACTGCTTCCCCTTCTCCAGGTTTTCCAGTAGCTGGGGAGCTTGTCCAGGACCCTGCAAGGAGACGAGGCCTATCAGGTTCTCACACTAAATCTTCTCTTCATTGTTAGTTTGGAAAGTTATTGGCACCAAAGACAGATAAGGTAAGACTTGGTCGTATCCAGGGCATTAGCTAACAAGAGGTGCCAGCGATTTCAAGCAGTCCTTGTAAGGCGACTTGCCTTTTGCCAGGTGGGAGCCCCTGCTTTTGTTCCACACCCAAAACCTTTTCTTGTAATCTTGCCCCAAATTGGGGGTGTACAGCACTGGCATCTGTAGGGCTTCAGAATTGGCCAAGAGTGAATTGATTTTGTTTTCAGCTTATATAGAGCTCCTCCCCATCAGTTCTGCCTCAGACAAAGTCTAGGACTTGAGCTAATACATTTTTCTCTGGGTTTTTTTTGTCACTGTAAGGCGCTTTGGGCTCTTTAATACTGAAGTGGCTGCATGATAACAGCAATGAAGATAAATTACCTCAAAAATAGGCAATAAGCCTTTTAGCACTTTAGAGCAAATCGGAGCTATTCTGAACAGCCCACAGACGAAAGAAATGGCAGTTTATCTTCATTTACAGCTACTGTGGAAAGGCACCAGCATGTAAATTCACTGGCCTAGGGACAACAGCTAAGGTAGTACTGCAGTCACAGGATTTGCTGCTGGGAGAGGAGAAATGAGGAGAAACTCCTTCATCTCCACCATTTCAATACGTGCCAGCCTGTGCCTCTGTAGCCACCTCAATAGTTTTCATTTGTAAGAGCTGGTCATCGTAATTGACTACATCCCCTGCCACTGCAACTGTGGGCTCTGCCACTGAGCTAGTGTAATAGCAAGATAGAAGAAAGGACTATTTTAAATGCTTACCAAATTGTCAGCCAAATAGTTAGACATCTAGCATACTAACATGTCCCTCCCAAAGCATGGCAAATGAATCACCTGTCAGCATATGACATATTTTCAAGGTGATTTTAAAGCATTTCCTTTTTTCTCTTCCCCAGAAGTAAGACTTGTCATTTACTTCCAATGGAAAGAGCACAGTATACTTATCAGGGCTTACGCAAGTGTCAAGGGACATCTGAGATTTGCCCAGCTAATTCACATCTTACTCTGCAAGCAAGTTTCTCTCTTAGTTATCAACAGGGAATGCCACAAATGTGAGCAAAAAACAAGTAGAAATTGTGTCCACCTTAACAGAAACTCAGCTGAATCTGTTTCCATTGCTCCTCTGAGGGAGAAGCATGACTAAAAGACACAAATTCTGGCCAAGGGGAATTTGACAGTTACTGGATGTGATGAAAAAAATTACACTTACAAATACAGTTTTATTATTCATTTGGTCTCAAATTTTTCCCTTGTTCACAGATGCAGATGGAGCAGCCCCTGCTAATATAGGGAGGCACATAGGCATAACCAGCATATGTAAAAGCCTGACCAACTGAGAGCCCATGACTGTTTCTAGAGACCAGTGGGGGAAGAGCTAATGCTGCTATGCTTGGTTGTATTGGTTTTTTTATTGCTACCAAACCCTGCAATTCCTTATTGTTGTTTTTCTAGTGAAGTTGCTGCTCAGCAATACTTGCTTGGTAGAACCTCTTTGGTTGTTTTCTTTTCAGGTTTGATCTTGCTCACTCTCACGGTTATAATAACACATATTCTTGTGGGTTGAAAAGCACCTTCTCTGTCATTTCCTAAAAGCTCTTATCCAAAGTGAAATAGCCAGGAGGAGGAGGCAGATATATTGGTAAGATAAAAGTAAACATTTAATGCCACTATAGTGATTTTTTTTTTCCAGACATCATATTTTTGACAATGTTTCACATCTCATACCACAAAAGGGATATTTTTTTAGCCAGCAAACAATAGACTTTACAATTTTAATGGCAAAAGGCTCAATGCATTTGTTGACCAACTTCGAAATGGCTGTGACTTTCCACATTTTTAACTGGTCTTCATGCTGTAATTTTTCTTTTTTTCCCCATTAAATTTAGTTGATAATATATATATCTATATCTGCTACTGATATTCTCTTCTGGAATTGCCCACTGGTGGGACTAGCGCAAGTTCTGTATCCATCAGTTTGTTCCCTCCTTAGCCCTGTTTTATACCGCTGTTATAATGAGGAAGAACAGCCATGGACAGAGTGAAATGGATTTAGCAAACATACACTTCAATGCATAGCACTTAGATAAGCATTTCCAACCATGATGTGTAAATAAATTATAAAATACAAGCAACTCTATAAAACAAGAACATCCTGAGTTTACAAATAAATTATATCCTTCATACATAGAATATGATGTGGATGTTAGTAACCAGCAGTTTCAGCTATGAGGGGGAAAAAGGTAAAACTTAGAAAAGTTAGTCTCTATGCATACATAAAACATATATGTATGTGTGCTATATGTAAATACTCTCACACATACATATACAATATAGAGGGCGAATACATCCATATCTATAGTATATAGAGAATATGTAATATAGCTGAAACTGCCTCAAGCACCAATTTATTACCATTATTATAAAGTTTGCTCAATACTTAAGTAGGACCACTCAAAGTAAGATGGTTTGTGTTGTGTTTTATTTCCTGGCCAGGAGGACTTTGAAGGTGCTTTGAAATATTACATATGAATGCTACTATTTCACTTGCAGCACCTTCATTCTTTGCAGAATCATCACGCCCTTTGTAAGCTTCAAAATGTTGCGTAAGTGAGCACAAGTCTGCTGTCCATGAAGCTGGTGGCAAAATCTGTATTGGTTTCAGTGAGGTTAGGATAAGGGTGCTACATTTGAGAAGGAGAATGAGAAAAGATAAAGACAATAATAAAATGGTTTATTATTTCCAAGAGCAGGTATGGAAACTCAGATAACCCTGGGATGAGCGCACAATAAAGACAAGAAAAAGATTATTAACTTTGCACTGACAAATCATTCACTGTTCTGTTTGCCATAGTAATTTGGAAATCTGTTCCAAATCTAGTGATGGCTAGCAACAGCCAGCCTTGTGTCTCCAAAAAATGCTGGGTGTCACCACTGCAAAAGCCCCTGGAGTAACAAAGCAAAGGCTGTGAGGACATCAGGATTAAGCAAGGTATGTCATTCATCAGTGGATTTGAGAAACAGCACCCCTCTCTATGGTCATCACCCACTCCTATCAGTATTTAGTGACATGAATGCTTTGATCTCTGCCATGAGGTGGTGCACCCCTGCTGCTGTGCAACCATCCCTTCCATAATAACTGGCATCAGAGGGTCACGACGACTCTCGTTTATGAGAATCACATTTGCATCTGCAAGGCAGAAGCTTCAAGTTACAATTTTAAAACTCTTAGGACTAGACAGAAAGCTCATGAGACCTAAGTGTCCGGGGTTTCAACTATGTAACTATGCTGTATGCCTCATGCATATGCAGAAATTGTGGTATTTAACAGTCATGAATATAAAATAGCTTAAATTCATGACATCCTGAAATATAGAGTAGTTCATTAGGATTAGAGACTTTAATGTTTCAATGAGTGCCTCTACACAGGAACTGATGCAACTTGACGCTGAAGGTTGAAGGACGTGGGGAAGAAAGGACCTTTAAAAGAAGCCTTCAAAAATGTATCAAGCATAAATTTTCCCATGTAGCGTGGCATAAATCACTTCATCTTACTGAGTGCCAGAAAGATTTTTGTAGGTACTCCTTGGAGGAGGAAGAGAAAGTGATGTTGTTGCCATTTGTGAACAGCTATGCCACCTCTCCACAATAACATGTGAGAGGTCTCTCTCAGGCCATGTACATAAGCATCTGTCTGCATGCATACACACTTATTTTTATGATCAATTTTAGCTCAAAAAAAAAAAGCAACAAAATCAGAAATGTTTGTAAAAGAGCCTATATCCTCCACCTGTCATAAAATTTTAATTCCATACCACAGGTAATAGTTGCTACTTTAAGACAAACCTGACTTTGAGACTGATGCAAAAAGAAAACCCAAAAGTACACTTCAAGACTGAGTCCGTTGTGTGAGCAAACTTGAGATTTGATGTGTGCTACTTCCAGCACTGCACCCAGCTTTCTGCCTCTGTAATTGCCATTTTCAGAGATGGAAGACAAAAGATATCAGTGTGTATTTTTCATGCTTTCTTACTTTATCTGCAGCTCTCACTCAGCTTGCATTCATGTCACAGTATCAGGCTACTGCTCTTCACCAGTTTTACATAGCTCCAAGTTTCAGAAGTTACATTGTACGGCAGTGGGAGTCTTCTAAGCCAGCAAATATTCACGGACAGCCCTGTGCATGGCCTCAGGCAAAATGAAGGGGTATCAAATGCCTATAAGGAGTTTATTCTTCCACTATATAACTAGCAGCACAGTAAATACTCGCAGTGGTGGGAAGTGGACAAATTTTCCTTTTCCTCCCAACTTGGTATTCTCTGCTATAACTCTTCTGACTCTTAACACAATTATGCCTTAGTTATACCAGCACAGGTGAGATGAGAACAGACCCTGTAAAAACCTGAGAAAGGAGAGCTTGAGTATTAGTTTCCAGCCTTGTGTTTCTGTGAAATAATACATCAGGCTGCTTAGACCTGAAGGAATTGAACCGTTTTGAGGCAAATGTGAGGAAAAAGACACATACCATTATAACAAATGCAGTAGGAATCAGGGCTCTCCCATACCCTCTAGGCTACAAAATGACCTAACACTCAGGAGCTGGTGGATGCACAACCTGTGGCTTTCTGCCCACTGCAAGAGCTCACACAGACCAGTGGGATGTCTGAATCCAAATCACTGGTTACCTCCAGCCTAAGGTTTTGATGGAATTTGTGTCTGTAAAGCAACTTCTGTTCCGTGTATAAGTAAGTTTCACATGTGCCAAGTTCTCAGAATGAGGTCCAAACTACCACCCAACTGCCCAAGCACAGCAGCGCGGATGCAGCACAGAGGTGCTGCTCTGCCGACACCACAGCACCGGGCGATGAAGAACTGTGAACTCCTCTTAATGCACGCAAACAAAGAATTAACCTTCAAACCCGATTATGTTAACATTGCTGTTTCCTACTGAAGCTGTCCAAGGGAAATAAGATTGATTTCTGAATATCAAAACTATTAAGCAATGCGTTCACGTTGCTCTTGTGTATTTTGGGCAACTTGATGCCTTTTAAAAAATCACCATAAAACCAGCACTACTCTGGCAATTGCTTAAAGAATGGGACTTTCTGGATGACTTGAAGAAGTGTATGGGTCTTCTGTAAAATAGTAGCTACTGTAGACTAAGACAAATTTCATAATAAGGTCCTGATGCTTTTAATTATCTGTTTTGTGCATTTTTGAATTATAATAATATAAATACTGAAGTAAAAACCTACTTCCAACCAGAAAACATTTCACAGATGTCAAAGCTCCATACATTTTCATTCCTTTTTTATGCATTAAGTCACCACAATTCCTAAAAATAAAGTGGCAAATTCTGAAACGCACTGACATAAAGTCAAAAAAGAGAAGATAAATATGGATTTTAGGACATGAGTATGAGTAGTTTATGATGGAAATGTTAATGGCTACTCTAATTAAGTCCTAAAAAATTATGTATTTGTAAAGACTGTGATTCTGTTTGGTTAGTATGTAATTTTCAGTACGCCAAATGCCTGCTTGGCATATCTATTTGGTTTCAGGAACTAATTTTGGCCCACCGTGATAAACAAGGCAAATGTGCTCTCACTGTTTAAAACAATGGCTAGATAGAGGCACTTTTTGTTGTGCTTTCTAATCTACAGAGGTACCAAATCTAGAGACTATAAAATTGAGTTAATGATGCTGAGGAATATTACACATAATAGATATTCTACAATAGCTCTGAAATGTGTCCATTTGGTTTACAGGAATATCACCACTTCTCTGTAAGTCTCAAACTATGTGAGTGGGCTAATAATGCATTCCGTGCATGCACCATTTGCTAGGATTTCACTTTCTATCAAGTGTATGTTTTCAGTTTTACTGTACTGCTCGCCATTTACTACCTCATCAGGTCCTCCTGGAGCATAATGTGACCATTTTGGGCTTGTTTTCAGAAGTGGAAGAACAATACATCCTAATTAACCAACAACCACCTTCCAGCAAACATATTTTCAGAAATCCTTAAGCTGAAAGAAGGCAACATTTAACTTCTGGGAGAAAAGCTTAGTGCAGTGTCACAGGTGAGAGCAATACAGACCTGCCCGGGGATGCAGGTGAGCAAGAGATGGAGGCTGGCTGTGAAAGTTTTCCTCCAGTCTGACCTGGCAGCATGTATCTGGGTTCTGTTGGACTAAGCTTATGAAGAGAGGGTGCTAGCACAAAAGTGCACAGGTTATTCCCATGGCTCTGTGGAACTATAATGAATTCATGGGGTGGTGTTGAGAAGAGATGGCCTCAACAGAAACAATACGTAATACGCAGTACTGAAATTGTTACAAAGAGAAACAAAGCTAGATAAATCACATTATTTGAGAGGGTGGGGAAAGTCTCAGAGGGTTTTGTTTGCCTTGAGAGAGGAGAGAGAGAGATGGGACCTATGTCTTTAATACTTACTTAGAATATAAATTTCATTATAGGAAAATGCTCTGGAATAGACGAGAAAGCAACTTTCATATAGGACTTCTTTTCCCTCCAAATAATTCTATAGGATGTAAAGATGTATAAAATCCAGTGACAAGGCTAGTAGAAGGAGTAAGACTTGTAAGCACAAGCTGTAGAGTATTAAAAGAATACAAAAAAAGAACTATATAAATGTTTTTTCTGTCTCTCTCTTTTTAAAAGCTAACAGCTAGAAAAACTATAAGTATTTTTGTAGAATTATTCTTCCATTGGGACTTGCTGCTTGGGATATTGTAAGATGGCATGAAAAACATGGTGCAGGTAAAAGAAGAGTTGCATTTAAGTAGAGCAGTAAATTGATGCATACTGAGTATACATTAAATGATGCTCTTATTTTCTTATTAGCAACAGGAGTGTAGCACAAGTGTATGTGAGAGCAGAATTTCTGTGAATGGGCTTATTCTAATATAGAAGAAGAAACCTAATTCAACAAAATAATTCTTCATGCTTATACATAATTAAAATGCAGATTTTGCACATTTCTTTAAGAAATACAAAGGATGTTTTTTCCCACGTACTGTTTTGTAGATAGAGATGAAAACAACTAGAATATCCAAATGTGCGTTGAATCATAGAATCACACAGATCATTGTCTTTTTAATGTCAATGTGAGTTTTCCTATTGCTTCAGTATTGTAGTGTTAAGGAAAATGCCGTAGCCAACATGCTCGAAGCGCTGTATCCACTCCCTCATAACTCCTGCTTATTTCTAGACTAACTGAGCTGAACAGAGCCTGTACTTTTCAGGTAATTCTGTGACTCTGAACAAACTAAGACAGGCACCAAAAGCAGCCAAACCCTGTTTTCCAGTGGTATATGTCAAAAAGAGGTGAAGCTAAATTTTATCAGTCATAGTCTCAAGAAAGAAAGACAGAATAAATCACTCATTTTTGGACTGAGAAGCATGGAAGCCCTCAGCCTAAAGAATAATCTTCCAGCAAGTTATTAGCACCAGAAAAAGAGGTCAGGATAAAAGTGCCCTTTTACCCATAACTCTACCCCATACAAAGCTAAAAATACATAAAAAAGAAAACAAATTATGGGTTTAGATCAAATGGAAAAGATATTTACTTCATGGTAATGTCTCCTCTCTCATACATTGCAGAACCCACAGGCTGTGAAAATTACTTGTGTCCTCCAGCATAATAGAGAAGAACATAGAAGCAAATCTCACTCACTGCTAGAAATATTTTTCGTTTGTTTGTTTCAAAGTTCAATCTCTCTTTGAGTGGCCTTACTCCAGTAACAAGAAAAGACAGTTAACATTTATTCATATGTTGTACTGATTAGGAAATATCTCTACAAACACAAGTTACTTAGAAACAGCAAGTCTGAAATAGGAGAAAACACCAAGAGAAAAACAAGCTGTAAATACATTTCCAAAGTGTGTTTGTTTTTTTCCTTTTTCTTTTCTTGACTAGCACCATCTGTACACAATAAAGTATGAACATAAATGTTTGGATAATAAAGATTTGCAAGGCACTTAGTTTTTCTGGATAGGTTTTCTTTCAATGAACCTCTCAGTGGAAGTCCTACAACCACCCTTCTTCCTCCCTTAGCTAACTCAGGGAAAGAAGTGTCTTCTGCCACCAGTTCTTATTTACAGACATTTCCTTAAAGGTTCCTCAAAGTGCTCTTTCAGGCTAAGAGAATCAACAAGCTTATATCTTCATTTTTCATTATCATCTTGGGTTTTTTTAATACTGCTCTTCTGTATAGTAAAGCAAATCTCTCATACACACAGTTGAGACTTGACTCCAACCTTCATCCTCATTCTGTTGTCTTTGGGATGCTATTCAGGAGAAAGGAGAATGGCAAAGATACACATTGAAATTCTCTTGAGGTTCATTCTTTATCGGCGTCTAGAGGTTATATCAAAACAGGTGATCATCATGAGATGGGCCTTGCAGAAGTTGACACGGTTTTCCAAACGCTCAGTCACACATTCTAGGGCCTCCAGGTATTCCAGAGAATCCAGCTCAAATACCTGCTCCAGATCAACTGTGGGAAAGAAAATACACAGATACAAAAAAAAACCCAGAAAAAACACAGTGCTGGTTGGTGGGAGAAAGGGCTAATCCAAGTCTTTAAAGCCATCAGTACTTTATACAAGATTATCTTTGGCTTGTCTTTGTCATCAAAAGTTCCCTTTTCTCTTTAATGTCTATTCAAATAGCACAGCAGCTTCCTGATAGTGAAGAATACAGTTAAGATTGCAAAAGATTCTTTCTTGAGAAATATGCTCTACCATTCTTTCCAGAACTGCAGATGTCTTTGGCCAGACTCCAGTATCTTTCCCCAAGAAAAGCCACCAGAACTGGCTGGCACAAAACACCTGGCTTCAGCTTAACCTTCATGGCCAGAGGGAGCACACCGGTTGAACATAATGGGGAAATTCAGCAATAAGATGTAAAACAGGCCAAGTTAAACATGTTTATAATGATTCTGATTGTTCGCATGTAGGATCTGCTTTAGCTCCATGCTTAAGCAAATTCTGAGTGCTAAGCACATACTTAAACTCAGCCCTATTCAAGACTCATATATGGAATGTACTGACTCTCTCACACATTCTGCTGCTTAGAAAGAGATTTAAGGTGGCCCTCTGCCCTCGAAGGACAAGTCCTTTGCTGAATTCAGAACTCAGAGTTAGGAACCAGCCTCTAACTTCCTTACTCCTTATCTGTCTCCCTGTACCTTATGATTCTCACTACACCACTCAACAGCAGCAACAGAAGGTGTACACATAAACCACCTCTACTGAAGGTGCTTTTATGTTGCCAGAAGAGAGCTGGCAGTAGCTTCTGTGGACGCCAAGTGTGAGATACGTTGTCTGAGCCAGTACTTCCTGTCTTATCTGGTCCCTGAGGTCTGTACCATCCTTGAGACTTTCTGCATTTTTCACACTGGAATCAGAAGCAAGGGCATCACACGGTAAGTGGATGACAATGTATGGCAAATTCTCTGCTCCCTTTAAATCTGTCCTTTTTACCTCTCTTCCTTAATAGCATTCTGGAAATATATATTGTGGTTGTTTTACAGCCATCAAGGAAGAGTTAGGGTGCTTGCTTTAAGAGAACACACCAGATTACCCCCCTTTTCTACCTGCAATTATCCTAAATAAATTGAAACTCATTTTTTCTCGAGAATTCTTTAACATGAACTCATCTGATTGCTAATACTAAAAAATGCTGTATGCCTACTACAGTACTCTCTATCTTTTTTTCCTTTGAGGATTTGAGGTCCTTCTTCATTTGAATGTGAATGCCCTGTAAGCTCTCTAAACTTTATAGATCTATAGTTACAAAAAATGGGCCAAATTCATTTTTCATGTAAGCCCATTGGTGCCAAGGGACAAGTTTGCTCCACAGTGTTATTTTGCAGTAGAAGAGCAGATTTATAATATTGCTTGTATGTCTGAGTGATCTGAGGCCAAAAGAAAAAAAAAAAATCTCATTTTCAGGAGCTGTGGACTGAAACGCGTGAACGTTAATCTACCAATGGCAATATTCACTACTACAATGCTGTACCATTTCAACATTCAGCTCTCAGGCAAAAAGGATTGTTCAGTTCTACTGTCAACATTTAATAAGAATTATAGGGATGAGTTCTAGAAATACAGTCAATCTAAAACTTGCCTTTAGGTCATATATTGGTTCATTTTAGTTTACAGACACAGTAGCTCACATCTGATTCTTAGCAAACATTTCCACTGCCCCCAATCCTTCCACCTCCATCCCCATTCCTGCTCCCCTACACTGCCCCCCAAAATAAACTGAAGGACATCTGTAAGTCCAGGCAATAAAATGATGTGCTTACATTCACTGAGCCATTTATTAGGATCCAGCATCAGGTACTGTTTGGTCACCTCCAGTTCTCTCATCAACCACTCATACTTGGCCTTGACCTCAGCAATTCTCTGCTGGCGATGCTCCAGGATTTTCAGCTTGGCATTGAAACATATCACCTCCTGACAACCAGGAAAAAGGAGTAGGGAAGGAATACGTGAAGAGGAGAGGAAATATCCAAATTCATTCAGTCAAATGATCTTCCACTCGACAATACTGACAATGAGCCATTTAGTCTGGAGAAGTATGAATCACTGCATGAAATAATCTATCATCTGTTTTATTTTTATTGCTTTTGTTTGGTTTTGATGTTTTCCATCAGTGAGCTTTGGAGACATTGCAATGACAGTTAATAATAAACTATAATAATTAATAACAGGCAGCATCTTGAAATCAAATTAACTGTAGCAAAACATTTCTGATTTTTGTCACCAGAACTTTGGCTGAGAAAATCTAAGCTCTTGGGAGAAGGAAATCCATTGCTCGCTGTATTAGAATTCTAAATCCATCTTCGTGCTTGGTGCATAAGAAATGCAGTAGTCATAAAATAAGAGAACTGGTAGCAATATCAAATCTAAAACATCCTTAAACAAAGGGATTATGTTATGATAAACTCTGGCAATTCATAGTCATTAATAAAGAAGATACATTTTCTGTAAAGAAATGAGACACAGTAACAGAACAGGGTGTAATGCTGTCTGGAGACACCCAGCCTGGCCTCACATGACTTCAGAGGGGTGGCAGACATCAAGACATGCAGTAAGTGAGCCCACAATGAGGTCTATACTATCCTTGCTAGTGTGGGAGCAATCCCAATATAAGAACTATCCTACTACAAGCATGTGTAAAAGTCCTACCCCTGTTCTGCCTTCTGCTCTGCAGACAGATCTGCTGTGGGTGAAGTGCAGTGGAAATCCCACCTCAACAAGTGATGCATCTTTTCCATACAAAATCATATCAGAGAACAACATCACAGTCTAACCATGGGACAGGGCTAGGGAAAAAAAGTGCCTTAAAATGATAATAGTAAATTCTATAACCCCATTTACTCTAATACTGGTGCTATTTCATCAGCTTCAGATACTCTTCCCAATTATACCTCTCAAGAGACAACTTTTACAATTCTCTAGTCTTTTCATAAGTTTGGAGGCCTGGGGTTGGCAGAAAAAACTTTGTTAGAGAGAAGGCATTAGGTATCCTGAAAACAATGCTATCAAAGCTCTTAAGGCACCACTGAAACTTTGAAAGGCACATGTGACTAGATGCTGGAGAACAGGAACCACCAAGTCCATAAGCAAGGGGCAAAAATGCAAGAGACCAATCAATGTACATTAGCTGAGCTGCTAAGGAAGAAGGCTGTTGTAGTTTGAGGTAAGTTAGAGTCATTTTTGTGACTAACTCAGTTGCTGTAAGTAACTTCATTCTCTGAAAGCTAACTTTATGTTTTTGAGGCAGCGTTCTTCCCTAGAATTGATAACACAGAGCACTGGTGTGCAAAAAGGCCAATGCTTATACTTAACCAAGGCCATCCTCAAGCTGGTGGAAAAGGGGCTACACCTGTGAGGAGGGGAGAATAGAGCAGGTGACCCTAAACTGACCAACAGAGTATTCCATCCCATATGTCATGCTTGGTATAAAACTGAGAGATCACGAGGGTCTCACTCTCTTCCTTTCGATGTCCAGTGAGGACCTCGTCTGTCTGGTTGTTTCTGATCCCAGATGAATGTGTACCTGAATCCAGTTCCTGAGTCAGCTCCCTCCTAGCCATGGACCCTCTCCCTCATGTCCATTCTGCAATATTTGAGGCAAAGTTTACTCATGAAGGAGTGAGGTGGGGTCACGATCTCATGTATTTGCATATATTTTATTACTTTTCTAATTATTTTCATTATTATCGTTATCGTTTCATTAAAGCTGTAGTTTTAGTTTCCAAATCACAAGCCTTTTTCCTCTCATTTCCCTCTCCCCTTTCCCTGCAGGGTGTGGGGTGTAGAGGGATTTCGGAGGCTCAGCTGTACGGTTTTTGTTGCCGAGATTTGGCAAGGTGAGGCTAAACCATGACAAAGGCATAACGTGAGTCATAAGTCTTCTTAAATGTGATAACGGGTTTTCCTGCCTGTTGAATTAACTGTATATGATACTACACATTCCTGACTGCACAATCTGAATTCACCCTCTTACACCCTCCAGAAGGAGAGAAACAGATTACATGGACTGTACTCACCTTGCTGTCCCCACCTCGTCGCCGCTGGAGCCTCTCCACATCATCTATCTCATAGACTTTGATCTCAAATGGCTCTCCCAGCCCCCTCTGCCCACTTCGCAGGGGCCCATCCACCCAGCGCACCCCTGGGCTGTTGGCAGGCTTTCTTGCTGGGGAAGAAGTATCAAGTGATAAAACTGGAATAAGCCTCCGTCTCTGTGAACCTGTAAATGCAGAAATTGGCATTTTGTGTTAGCATAGTTATTGCCTCACCTTTCTGCTCTATCTGCAGAGATGTCTACTATATATATATATATTCTTACACACAGAAGAAAACGGACGAAAAACCCAAGGTGGTCATGGAAGTTGAAGTGACCTGTAGCTGTGATGTGTTGTACCTACTGACCATGAGTCAGATCCTCACATGTTCTTTAGTGCTCGATTCCAGGATTTGATCCTCAGAAGGCTTCTGTACTCTAAAGTGCCTGCCTCCCTCTGCTCAGTATCTTGCTGTGCATGCCAAAGAAGGGCCAGAGCAGCAGGCTGAAAATGCTCTAGCTCTGCTTTCTTGTTTCTTTATTGGTGCTGCTTCTTACAGCCTAAGGACAAGCATTTATACAGCCTCTGCACAGACCATCTCCAAGGCAGGTGCAATTTTGTGTTGTTTTTAATCACAGCACAAAACCTATTTTGATATCCAAGTTCTTTTACTATGTAGGAATAGAGCACCAACATACCACTGCCTAGTCCTTTGTACATCATCACTGTAGGGTGGCTAGAGTAGTAGAAACACTAGAGAGGACAGAATGCCTGCAGTAAGTACACCTGAGTCTGGTGGTTGTGCCAGAGTTGCATTAGCCTTGTCTCTCTTCAGTAGGATATTTTTCTAAAATGTTTCCCATTTGTGCGCTCACTGTGGCTCTAGTGATGGGCAAGAAAGCAGCAGGAATTTCAGGCTGGCGGAAGGGTTAGTCACTGTGTCTGCTTCAATACTAGTGCTCATGCACACCCACTCTGCTTTACAATACCAACACAGCAGACAGGAGTACAGCAATAGCTCAAAATGCACTATGGTTGATAAACCCATGCCATATGGAAACCATCTGCCATGTGAGTTGGCAAGTCAGGGCCTAAGGTAAAGAAAAGGAGAAAAAGTACATCACTGGCCTGATGGTAGTGGTAAGGAAGCTGAGCATCTGGTTTGTTGGGAGAAAGAACAGACATACACAAAAAAAAAGAGAAACGACTGGTTACAATTCCTTGTTTGGTATAGTACAACCAGAGCAATGGCTGGGCTTACAAAAAAGAGGCTTTGTAGCTGATGTCTCCTGCAGGGTCTCCCCTAGGAGACAGCAGGAACAGAAGAGATGGAAGAAACCAGAAACAAAAGCCAGAGCCAGCTAGTTTGAATGAAACTATTAACTGATTCTCTTGGCTGCAAGAATAAAACTGATGCCAGCAGGGAAGGGATGCAGACGGATTATGCAGATTTTATTTTAAAAACAAGATAAAATCATTTAGAGGAATCTCCAGTACTACATTTATTGAAACTTGAATGTAAATAGCTTCAACATGTCTGCCAGCTAGTGCTTCAATGAAAGCTAAAAAAAACCCACCCCTCAAAATATCTACTGATTGCCTCATGTCTGGATTTGCAAAGAAGAATGTTTTGTCTATTTTCATTCACAGGAGTCTGTTTCTTTGCTTTCTGAACTATCACATCTTATTCCATTGACTTCTGAGTGCAGCAGTCTGTGCTAGAAGCTAACAGTAATTAACTTTTAACCAGCAATGAACTTGCAAAAGATAGCTATAAATGGGTGAGAATGGTCTATCTTGCCGTCTAGCTGGGAAGTCTAGTCTACAGAGCTCTTTATTTGAATGCTTCTGATATAACTCCATGCAAGACAAGGAGAGCATAGCCAAGGTGGATAGACAGAGAGATCTACAAGGCCCCTTTATACCATACAGCCTGAGATCTGGACTGCTCATCCTTTAACATCTATCATACTTGTGTTACTACTGAAACTGCAGCCCAGCAAAGGAGTCCATGCTAGAACAAGTGAAGCCTCACAAATACTAGCAAGTAGAAGGTATTTTAGACCTGTTATACCACTGACTGGAAGTGACTGTCAGCATTCACTTAGGTTGAACGCATTTCATTTAAGCTCTAGATTAAAATGCTTGATCAGGAGAAGAATCAGATTTTGATAAAAGGAAAAGAAAGACTGAAAAAGAATTTAGGCATTCATTACTTTTTAAAATGCTTTTTAGTTTTTTGGCCATAGTGTCTCACAGGATCAATCTTTCAAATATTGTCTGTGTGTAAAAGCAATGTCTTTACTATTTTTGCAGCTCAACAACTTTAAGAGCCAGTAACACTCACAAACACCAGATCTGACCTCCTGTGTAATGCAGCTTTTTACTTTGTGCCTCACAGTGATGGTCACATCTCCATTCATGCCATGTCTACAGGAACAGCTCTAGCATTTCAACAAAGCAGCTGAGCACACTGGAAATTCCTTCTGTCTAGCTCTCCCATGCATGGCTCAACTATGACAAAGGTAGTCCCATTTTCTTTGAGGTTTCATTTTCTTCCCTTTGTCTTCCTTCTTTCTCTTTTTTTCCCCACTGTGGCTGTTAACACCACCTTTTTGTAAAATGGGGCACTTTTAAACCATCCCCACTGGTAAAACTGCATCTCCAACCAGAGCCAAAGTCCAAGTCTGATAATGCAGGTGGATGGCTCTGATTCACTTTGCCACAGGAACCGCATCAGACTCTTGTTTGGGGCAAAGTAAAACAGATATCATCAGCACACGAAGAACAAGGATGATAGTGAATATTTTTGCATTTAGTTCCCATTCCTATTTGGCTCAATGAGAAACAGAAGCTTGTGGTCTGAAAGGAGGGCTACAACCTGAGGCTCCAGCTACCAGCACTTACCCCTTCATGGAGAGGCAGCAGAGGCTACAGTAAATGCAGGAGACAAGCTAACATGAGCTCATTATGTTTTTCTAGCCAGAGCTCACTCCTTGGATAGCCTGTGGGTTATCACAACAAAGTCAG
The DNA here is from genome assembly GCA_033459285.1 of Clamator glandarius. Taxonomy (NCBI): domain Eukaryota; kingdom Metazoa; phylum Chordata; class Aves; order Cuculiformes; family Cuculidae; genus Clamator; species Clamator glandarius. The sequence continues at coordinate 7,307,057 of JAUNZM010000261.1, read as the reverse complement.
GCTGCCAGCTCTTGGCACACTGGGGCAATGTAGCAGGACAGAGCTGCATGAGGTGGGCAGACTCGCTGCTGTCTGCCCAAGGGCTTCTTTGGGGTGCAGGGGCTGTCAGTGCAGGTCTACCAATGAATATGTCAGCATGTGAGGCAGAGAAGAAAGACAAAGAGGGATGCTTTTATCTCAGCTTTGAATGCTGACTCAGGTTGATTTATCTGAGGCTTGGAGTACTTTTGGGAGTAATGAAATACAAGATATTGTGCATCTTTGCAGTGAGGCAAATCAAATCTAGTTTATTCTAAGCATGCAGAGATTAATAGGCTGTTTATTAGCCCAGGTACAGAAAATAATGTTGTCTTTTGACAGGAGATTCCTGCCACTGATATCTCCATTTAGCCTCTGGTTTTTTTCTGACTTCATCTTAATTGGGATCAGTAAGGAGATACAACCAAAGCAGTGATTCAGGGTGAGCATCACAGAGCAGCTGACAGCTTGCTCATCCGTATCAACACACAGACACAACAACTAAATTGTTAAAATGAATACAGTATTCAATTTACATAGAAAATACCCATCTGAAGTCCCAAATTTATTGAGAGCACTTGATGGGGTTAGGATGTCATAAATTTTAAATGTATAATAAACAAAATCCTTTGTAGGAATTACAGTGCACCAGTCTTCTACTACCCTGCTCATGTCTTATAAATGCAGTGGGCAGCCTGGGAGCTTAGCAGAAGCAATTCTCAGCAAGTCTCTCCCGCATCTGCCCCACTGCAGGACTGTGCACCCTGCCCAGCACCTTGGCAAACTGTCTGACCTTCCTGTCACACAAATGGGATTCATTCCTCCATTAAAGAAGACATTTATACCAAAAATCAATCCCAAAGAAAACCTGTATGCTGAACACAGGACCAAATGACACCTTAAATTTATGACCATATAGCATGTAAAGCAACACACCATTTGCTATATGTCTTAGAGGATATGTTTTTTACTTTACTGATTTTATCCACACTCAGGATAAACCATCTTGAGCCTAGCCTGAGTATGAATAATCAGACAATGACATAGCCCTGAAAATGCACAGAATATAAGATTTACTTTCACAATGGAACTGTTGCTCTGCCTTGAGCTATAGGTTAAAGTTTGGCCAGGTTAAAGTCCAGATAATGGGAGTAACACAGCAGTGAAGGTGTGCAGTGTGAAAGCAGATCTGACTGAGGAGTGTCAATGAAGGTACAACATACTTCAGCAAAGATAAGCCCAGAGAAGCCTTAAGGTATTAGAAATACAGACCAAGACAGCTAGGTATGTAAGGGTAACTTTAAAGATAAGAAGACTCGCTGACCTCAGCAAAATTTCCCAACTGCACAAGGATGTATGCTTATAAAAGTATATGTTGAGCAAGTCAGAAACTGTAGGAGTTCTGGTTTTGCCTAAGTACTGTATATTTCTGCATGCTCCACTTAGTCTGCTTTCCAAGCACACATTCCAGACTGAGCATCTTTTCTGTGAAAAAGGTAAAGGCTAAATGTATAAATGCAAAATCTTCATGAAAAGAAGCCTGATGCATATCTCTTCTAAGCAGGATACATCTGAATGAGTTGCAAAACAACTGCTGTCCTAGAAATTTCAAGGTGTTTCAAATAGAAAATGAAACTGTAACTTTATATATCATAATTCTGGAAGTTTATAGTGTGTGCTCAAATGCAGGATGTGGAGCCAAAGCTATTCCCAGCTGCACTTAATGTTATGGGAGGTAAAATTGCCTTTCTGTACAGAATCTGTTGTTCAGCATTTTGCTTTTTCTTACTAGACAGTCCATCCAAACTCAAGGCAATTACAAAAAACAATCCTGGCTAAGTAGAGCAGTAGTCCTAAACTCCCACTATTCCTTCTGTGGCTTCATTTCCAAGAAATACTGTGCTTGTGCTTCCATTAGCAATGGCATCAACTTCAAATGTAGCATCAAACTGCTTACTGGCAAGGATTATCTGCCCTGTTCCCCCTCATCATCTGACAACAGGGGCCCTGCTTTGTTTGATTTGAAAACACAATGCTGATTTCTCTCGTTCCCATTTCCTAATGGGATCTGCCCTCCTGGGCAATTGTCCATGACTGAACCAACTCCTTTCCATTCCTTTGACCTCCTTTCTCCTAGTTTATTTTATAGCGCTCTTTCCCCAGTGCAGAGCACACAGCTATTCACTCCTCAGATTTCCATACAGTTTCCCTCCCAGTTACTGAACACGCGGCAAATGCTTTCAAGTGGAAGACTCTTCTGATGGCCTGGAGATTTCACCAAAAGTATTTAGGGTGGCCACCTTCAGGTCAGTACTCCAAACATGAAAGAATCTTGTCATTTATTGCCAGAAAATCTAAACAGCATTCACTCATCCTGGCAATTCAGATTAGATAGGAAGGACTACGTTGCATCTGAACACCTGGAATAAGAAACACTGACAGGATCTGTCATTCAGAAAAAAATCCCCTATGCCCATTCCACTGTAAAATAATTTGGCTGTATTCTGTGTTGATTTACATGCAATTCTGCTGTTTTGAATCAGTAACACATACAAAGGCACTTGAGATTAGAAATCACTGCTTGCTTATAAGCCCTTGTTTATAATCTCTGTCCATACATGTACTAGATAATATTGCTTCTGTACTGGTATAATGAACATGCCAAGGTACAGCATGCTCCTGATTTTCTTCTACCCACACAGTCAATTTCTTACCCTTGCTTCCTGAACTACTGTCTCACTTTCAATGGAGCTTTTCAGAGCAGTTTAGAGCTGGTGAATGAGCACCCCTGAAACCAGATCAGGAAGCAGCCCTCCTGCAGTATGGCAGGTTGACAAGTGACCTGGGGTATACTCCTGGGAAGATGTGCATCATAGGGATGGGTGAGTGGTGAGTTTTCAGCACCCATGACTCCCAGCAAAAAAAACAATCAGTGCCTCTTCTATTTATCTCGCTTCGGGCTGGATTTTGGTTTAACAGACATTCATCAGCATTGTGGCATTACTTAAGGTGCTGGTTATTGTTACTACAGTACTGTACCAAATATCTGTGCTAGCTGCTTAAGCAGCAAAGGTAGCAGCTGGAGGGGGAAGGGGCTTTGCAGCCAGAGCATTAGCTCGCAACAGGATAGTGGTGGAGGCATTCCAGTGAGCTAATTCTGTGGCAGTGTCAGGAGCAGGTTTTATTTACACTTGGCCTAATGGTGTGGGACTCAGTCATGCATGTTACATAGAGCCTTCACCGTGCACAATAGCCTGCTGCCATTTCCTCTATTAAATCATTCCTATGTTCATGTGGCTGAAAGCTCAGTGCTGGCATGCAGTAGTCAAGCGTGTAAAAAATGATTACTCTGATCCCTTTCAACACAGATTTGCTGCATGAAATGGCCTGGCTTTGACCTGGGAAAATCAATGCTGTTGTTTTAATGAACAAAAAAAAAAAAAAAAATGGAGCTGAAGCCCACACTTCCCCTCTGTCTGCTCCCCCCAGGGATGTCCAGCCAGCAGTCATATGCATAAAGCTGTCACCTGCATGCAAACAGCTTTTTCCTGTATAATTCTAAACATCATTTGTTGTGGCAAAAGTATAATGTAGGAGATCAATTAGCTACCATCACTTGAAAGCAAGTTAAAGTACAAATGCCGGAGACGCCCTAAGGCTTTGTGATACAATGGACAATTTCCAAACATTGTGCCCTAGGCAGCCTAAACAAGAACCAAATTCCTTTTCACTTGGATTCAATGGGAAAGGATCAGACTCTTTTTGTTGATGTTTTGTTTCATCATTATCATTTTGGCCACGTTTCAATATGTGATGCTTTGCAATATTGGTTGGAGACGGACTTTCATAATTTACAACCTGCACACTCATCCTCTGGCTTTTTCTGCTGCTTTTGTAAGCAGAGCTAAATGCTTCCAGAGAGTATTTGAATACACTTTAGGGGTTTCCAGGAACGTCTAAATATCCATTTTTAAAACCATCCCATCAGTAAAGCCCAGAGCACACAAGTAAGAGAGAAAAAGGGACATTAATTGTAGATAATTATTGTCATGTCTTAACAATCACTCTTTTTATTAAAGTGTTTAAAATCATGTAGCAATTTGCTCTGCTTTAGTGGTGAAACAGTACTGACAAAAGACCCGCAAGGAGTCATGAAACTTTACTGCAAAAACCATAAAATGCTGCAGCAGGAATCTTTAATTATCTATAGTCAGACAGGATCCTCGTGCAAAGATAAAAGCATGTGCACAAACACACACATACACTTAAACATGTGTGAATTCTATCCTGGATTGTCAAGAGCAGCGTCTTAGGAATGCTGATACACAGCTCCAGCTCAGGGCACAGGTCTTAACTTCAGGAAGTCAGCATTTGGAGACTTTGATTTTCTGCCATTCGCGGTTTGAGTTGGACTTATTGTCAATAGCATCACTTAGATTTTTGGTTTCTGGTGCTCACTGATACCAAATACCCAGGAAGGCTGAACTGACCCAACTTGAAAGCACTTCACAGGTAAGGACTTTCTCCCCTGTGCCTCACCTCTTCAACTGTCTCCGTCCTCCTCACAATTCACATCTTCCTCTCACACCCAAATCTTGGGTCTTTGTCCCTGCGAGCGGGTCATTGCATACCAGCCCACAGGCAGCAGTCCCCACCAGTGTGTTATACAGGCTGCTGCTGCACACTTGCTGCTCCCCAAAACCTTCTTGGGCCACACAGTGCTACTCCAAGTGTTGCATCCTGCTGGCACCAGCCCCAGCATCAATAAAGCTCCAAGCTCAGACTCAGCTCCAAAAACGTGCAACTAGACAAATCAAACCCTTAACCCAAGTCCTTGGCAGAGGTCTATCCCATCTCAGCAGAGAGCTGCAAGCAGTGATACGCTGCAGCCCTTTGGCCCAACTTGATGTCATGTGGGATGGGGTTTCTCTTAAGCACCCAACTCTATTCTGAAAGGGAACGAGAAAGTAAACAGCTGAAGGAAGATGTCTTTGGTCTCCATGAAAAGCCTTGTCTGTGGTGAATTGTCTCAGAGCCTTTCCCATCCTGCTGTTCCCAGGGAAGGTATCCTAATAGGCAGCTCTAAAACACTGTAAGAGCCAGGAACTGGTAAATCTGTAGGAAATAGGGGTCAAAGGCAAAAACTAGGCATTCATGCACATTACATGGGAATGCAAACAGAGCTTGGATTTACTGGGTAAATCTTAACAGACACAAGGCTGTTAGCCCACAGTAGGAAGAACCTGATGCCACCACTGAAGCTGCAACTCTGAAATAATCCAGTCATCTGTTGCATTGAGAATTATTTTAAAGCAGTGCTCACATACATCCAAACTAAACCAGGGAAAAGATGTTAAAAAAACAAAGCAGAAGAGCAAAAACCAGGTAGGTAACAATTCTGATATAAGGACCCTGCTGCTACTTTTTTCATGACGCTATTATCTAGTTTTATGAGGTGGTATCCAGAGAACACAGCAATTACATGAGTTGCCCAAGGTGATACAGTGAACCAGCAGCACATGAGAAAATATGTTAGATCTTGCAAGTCCTAATTTGCCACGCTACTTGCCTTCTTCTCATGCATGTTGTGTTCCTGGTATACAAATATGGCTTTTGTAAAATGGTGTTCAGCCAAAATGCATTTCCTGATAACACACATTAGCACACATTATAAAAGCACTCGTCATTGCTTTTTCCATGAAGCAGCGCCGGGCCCTTGCACTTGAAATTTGTGAGAAATTGAAAAATTATATATAACTGGTGCTAGTGATGACCACACAAATTATGTCCTAATACCTCTGTGCCCTGCTTAAGACAGCACTGCATAAGAGAGAGAGGAGACTTGCAGGTGGAAAGGAAGGAAGGGTTTGCCACAAAAAGAAAATTATGAATGAAACCCTACTCTCCACTGCCCAGCAAGGGCAGGGGAGGATGTGTAGCCAAGTCAGTTGAAGTCAAGGTTAGGAGTCAAAGGTGTCTGTAGCTTAACCCTGAATCTGACTCTTACTTTGTTGCAGGCATTGAGCAAGTCAGTAAAGTTCCCTGCCATCATTTCTCCGCTTATAAAAAACGGATTTGGAATAATACGAACATCACAGGGTGGATTGAAGTGCAGCTGTACAAAGCTCTGAAATGAACAGCTGTAGATCAGTGCAAAATAGCCCCATTTCTGCCATAAGCAGTCACTTTGGGGCAATATATGCTGATATGATGTTATAGGACCAATGTTAAATGCTAGAAAGATGGGAATGTTTATTAAATGTATAGGTTAGCTTCAGGGGAAAGTCATACGTGCTTCACGATGTAAATACATGATTTTTCAATAGGTGCCACAGTGCAAAAGGCATTTTTAAAAAAAAAAAATAAAAATTTTAATTTTGTACACACGATACTGGCCTGTGTCTGAAATGTACATGTACCCAGGCAGAGCCCAGAATTTAACCTAAGGCTAACACTGAAGGGTATGAACTAGCTTTATCTTTCAAATGCTGTCAATGCAGGTCTGGTGCTTCATGTATGACATCCAGGTCAGAAGAACCTACACATACAAATAATGCACTTACGAGCATTGAAAGACAAGATTTTAATCTCAAGAAAACAATGATGTCTCTCCAATGTGTCAGAACTCCAAAAGTAATTGTGAGATCTGACAGGGCTGCTGGTGATTATCTTAAAGACTCTTTATAGCTTCTTTTAAAGGGACCTTGGGCTGATTCATGTTGATCATGTCTGACAGCTAGCATTTCTGTTAATAATAATCATAAATAAAGTGGACAAGGTTGCCTGACCTGAAATGAGCATATCTATAGTGCCATATCCATTACAGCACAGTGCATCTGTGACCACAAATCAGGAAAGGTCCAATGCTTTTGACAGTATGTATTAAAATAATATCTGTCTTTTAAGAGCTCAGAAGCTTTGTCTGCTACCTTTCCCATTTAAAAAAGTTCTCCTTAAGAGAGAACATTCACACTAGAACAGACATGTAGAAAGGAGATATTACATAGGATGAAAGACTGCAAACCCTTGCATTTTTTTGTTTATTATGCAATAAAAATATATTTGTGAACAGCTATACTCTCCCTTATATCTCAGCTCCTCCTTCATGTTCTTCTGCACTGAAGTCATAATCCTGGTTTTATGCTATCATAAATCTGCTGACATGTGAAAAATTATACTATTATCAAGCACATCAAAACAGAATTAAGATTTCACTGCTGAAGGACCAAATGCAAACAGGACCTGGATTATAATAAAGTGAAGCCTTATCAATTTCTGGGCAGTCGTTTGCTGCTAGAGATATAGAAGGTAGTAAAAATTTCTTTTTTTAATTTGCATAAAACTCAGATACAAGTACAACTCATTCAAAACAATACAGGGATTACTTGCAGATATAAGGAATCACTCAAAAAAGTATCAGAAATAACACACGTAGAATCTTTTATGGATTCAGCTCCCAAGATAGAGGAAAATCAATTTATTGCTACAAAAAATGAAGGAATAGGAAAAAGATTTTCTCATAGGATGCAAAATTAACGTCAGAGAGATTATTTCACCACTGGATCTGTGCTTGCACCATGTAGAGTGATTACTTTTAGATGCAACCTCTGAACTGGTACAATCAACTTTGCACTCATGGATAAGGTTTTAATAGTGATATTTATTGTATTCACATCTGTTTTGCACATGTTCTTCCTGCTACCACAGTCAAGAGCATAAAGAAAGGTAGAGTTTAGTTCAAGGCAAATGAATCCCAGAGGTCAGTATCCCAGCATGCGGGAATGGCTGGTGAATTAGAAACTCTATAAGAATAACATATTTTGGACAGCCAGTGCTACTGTAGACCATGTAGTCACTGATATTTCACATACCTGTGCATATCAGTTCCAATGCCAATGTGCACTTTTTTCAAAATTAGGTTAGGCAGGACTATCACTTCAAGTTGGGAAAACAGCATCAAGGAAAAAGGTAAGACGACCAGATGATGGATGCTCCTCACCTCTGTCCTGTAATTTTCTGAAACTTGTTATTGTGGGAGAACATGCCAGTTGCAACTGCACAGACTCTTACTATGACCCAGGAGGCTCTTGCTACCTAATTAAAAAGTTCTCAGGTAATGTGAAAGCTACTGAGGATTATACCTGAGAAAAGATGAAGTCTTTCTGATCCTCTCTGTGATCACTGAAAAGGTTTCGGATTTGCAAGTGCTTCAGTATAGTAGTTCCCATATATTAATATCACTAAAAGTTATTGTACTCTATAAATTACTGTGAAAAATAGACTCGTAACTCAAAAGATTAAAAGAAAAAAAAGCATCTCAGATGTAGGATAACATCTTTCAAGGGGTATGGAGAGAACTTTGTCCTGTCTTCAAGGTAGGAACAAGGAACCATGCAGTGGTTTCAGCTGCAACTTGGGGCACCCAGAGCACACATGGAGTAAAAGTGGGCTCACAAGAGATACTGTTATTCAGCAAGACTCTAGTCTTTCCCTGGTGAAAGGTGCATACCAAGGGGGGAGTCTGTGCCTAAAATGTTTATAATGAGTTATGTTTCACAGCCTTACGAAGGCATCTTTCTGGAATCAAATCTGAAGAATATTTGTAAAAAAGAATACTCGAATGTGGCTGCCTTTGGCAATACTAACCAGTTTTAGTGATAAATGTTCTTCTGTTCACGTGAAGCAAACCTAAATGAAATGGGTGAGAAGGCACAGCTGCAAAGGTAATGCAACCAGACATTTGTGCATGCTGGAAAATGAAGAAAGGAGCCTAGGACATTTACCCTTGCCTTGAAATCTGCTAATAGATATAGGTGGTACTAAAGTCCACCTTTAGGACTAGTGTCCCCATGATGCACTCATTTCTGCTTTGGTCTGTGTCCCTCTTTCTTAGCACTGCAAGCTTACCTGCATTTGATCGTTTCTTTGGATTTTTCAGACTTCGACATCTGCCACTTGTGGAGCTGCTGTTCTCGCTCATGGAGTCTTGTGCTGAAGAGGCACTCCCTGTCGCCTCACTGTCCCTCATCATGCTCTCATAGCCACTGCTCCCTCCGCTGTGGTAGAAGAGGGCTGTTTTCCCCATGGCAGGGGGCAGCTCCCCGCTCAGGACACTGCTGTTGTCACTCCCATGACCACTGCTGCAGCGGTGAGGTTTCCGAGGAGGGGTGATCTTGCTGTAAGGTGAAGGCAGCATGTGAACAGCTGGCTTCTCATCTCCAGGAAGGCCCCCACGGGTGTCTGCCTCTGAGCTTCCCCGCGGCTGTAAGCCTCTGGCACTTGTGCTCCCCTGAAGCAGCTCTGAAATCCGCCCATTTACAGCCCGAAGGGGCAATTTGGAAGCAAGGCTAGAGCCCCGGTTTCTGCTGAGGGACTGTGTTGACCAGGACATGTTCTTCCCACTTGGAGGCAAACTGGAACTCTGCCCTATGGACTGAGGCAGAGACTTGGTTGAGAAGCTGAGTGTTTTGGTGGCAGAGGCCGACAGGCTGCGGGCCTTGGGACTTGCCAGCAGCAGTTTGCTGACTGCAGAGATCTTCGACTGGCTGGCTTTTGGGGACGCACCTGCGGACTGGGAGAGGCCCGAGTTGGTGGGTGAGGACATGACACTGCGGCTGAGGCTCCTTCCAGCCCTCGGCATGGTGGTGTCTTTGCCAGGGCTCATTTTGGAGCTGACAGAGGACAGACTTTCTGCTCTTTCCAGTGACAAGCACTCATAGTGGCTTCCTGTGGACCTGCCAAGGGAGTTGGTCCTGCTGGCAAGCTGCTCTAGTTTGGCACTGAAGAGCTTGCTGCTGCTGTTGCTGTTGCCACTGCTGTCAATGCCAGGACCCTTCTGTTTGGCATTCGGCTCCTCGGGGAAGCTGGCCAGGAAGGACATGGGCTGGCTGGAGGGACTGCTCGTTGTGCTGCTGGCTGCACTGTGCTGGGGACTGGCTCTGTTCTTCTGATCCAAGCTTGACTTTCTCACTGGTGGCAAAGGAGGGGTCCCTTTGGGACGAGTGAGGACACAGTGTTTGGGAGAGGCCATTTTCTTGTCAAGGCAAGCCTTAGAGAACTGGGGGAGGGCAGGAGAGCCGACTCCGCTGATGTCAGTAGCAGTAGAATGGAGGTGACTGTCAGGCTCCTCCAGTTTGCTTGCCTTTGGGAGCCCTCGAGGAAGGCTGCCATTCTTCAAGCCATCACTAGAATGAACAGGGCTTTGGGTTGCAGAGCCTGACATTGCCACCTCACACCCATCCACAATCCTCTTTAGACTGTCAGATCCTGGGGAAACAGAGGCATCCCCAGTGCTGCTGCTGCTGCTGCTAAACCTGTTTGCTGAAGACTCCTTTGTGCTGTACTCAGGCTTGGCTGAAACTGTGGCCGTGTCAGGTCTTGGCCCATCACTGCTACCAGAGCTGTCATTTGTAATATCATCTTCCCTCTTCAACCAAGGGTCGTCAAATTTGATATCCTTCTTGGCACTGGACTCTTTCCCATCATGGGGATGAGCAACCTTTGTGTCTGCAGTTACTGCCGGTACAACATCATCAGTGTCCTGTGCTTTGAAGGGATTAACAGCAATACATGGATACACGGTAATGTTTGTCCTCATTGGGATGTAGCCTTCACAGCTGCTGAGGCTTGCAGTGTTTTTGATTGTGACAGTAGTTTTCCCTAGAGCTGCTATTTTGCAGCCTTTTATGGGTGGTACTTTGCCAAAAGCTTCTTCCCCCATTTCCGACAGTATAAGCATGTTGTCGGTCACCGGTTTCTGTTTGTCACTTACACAAATCATGCTGGCACTTTGTATTGTGTTGGTGTTTGCAAACTCAGAGACAGGGGGTTCTGCCATTGCTTCCCCATGCCCATAGCATGCCTGGGCTATGAAGCTGTGGCACGACTGTTCACCATCACTCCCTGTGCTCATTTCACTCAACCACGAGCTGATGGATGAACGCCTACTGCCATCATCCTGGGATTTTTCATCCAGGCCTAGCTTTGGAAGTGGAAGGAACTGTGTGATGCTAACTTCAGACACAGGAGCTGCACTGGAGTAACATTCAAGATCTTCAGATATGCTGCTGATAATACTGACTGGCCTGGACCCAGAAGCCAAAGCCTGCACAGAGCAGTCACTGTTAAAACTGATGATACTAGTTGGGCGCCCATTGTCAAGGACCCCACTTATGGTTAGCTCTTCTACAAGGGTGAACACCAGCTCATCCTCTCCATTCAGCTCTAACGGCTGCTGCACAGTCACCATGGTGGTGCTCAGAATCTCTTTCTTGGATTCTGGAGAAATGCTTTGTTGCCGATCTTCATCAAGAATGGTCTCTTCAAATTCCCCATTGCTGGAAGACACTGACTTCTTCATGATCTGAGGGCTCATGCCTACAGGTGGGGTCCGGATTTCTGGCTGCAATACAGATTCACTAGACATCATCCCAGTACTCAGAGGAGCTTGTGGGGGAGTGGAGCTGGGCAGGACTCCTTTCTGTGTATAGACTTTGCACCTCTGGGAAGGAGAAGTTGGTGGTTTGTACTCAGATGTTTTTGAGAGGCTTGCAATGCCAAGCCGAGGTGAACCCATTGGCCGAGGTTTGCCTTCCACAAATCCACAGGTGTTTAGACCTTCTCTGCTGCTCTGCAAGCTGGTGCTGTGTGCTAACTGACAAGAGCTAAGCTCTTTACTAGAGCTGCCTGTTACACTCCTGGGAGAAGGAGGAGTTGAAACATTAGTAAGTGCTCCAGAAGGAACAGGGGAGTTATTTCTCATAGTTTTGCTGGGTGTTGCATTTATATTTTCCTTGGCTTCTGTATCAGGATGCTGACATTCTGGCATGGTATCTTCCTTATCTGACTCTGGTAAGTGGCTAAGCTCTGCCAGCTGGCTTGAGACAGAGCACTTCGACATCTGGTCTGAGCTAAATTGAGCAGGCATCTCTTCAAAGGGAAATTTGTCAGTCTCTTCACTGCCATCTATACAATCCAGCCTCTCCTGAAGCTCTGCAAAGGTGTTGCATTTCAGGCAGTCTCTCTCAGATTTGCTGAGCCCTGATTCATTAGCTTCCTCCAACCTGCCCTCATTTTTGGTCTTCTGCAGAGCAGGAACTATGGGAACAAAGTCAGGGGGACCCTCATTATCTGTCAGTTCCTTATCAGAAAGGGCAGTGCCATTGGGGCCAACATAAATCACCGTGTCACATGACTGCTCACTGCTTGATGAATAATCAGGATCACTTGACAAATGCAAAATAGGGAAGTCTGGGTCAACAGTGTTTCTAGAATGGAAAGGCCTCAGCTGGGTTGGCCTCCGCATCCTGCCTTCCTCACAAGAGCTTTCTCCTCCAGAAGAACTCGATGTGTACTGCAATATGAGAGAGAAAAAGAGAACCGTATTTCAGCATTGCCAACAGCTCCTTGCAGAAAGCACATAGACAAAAAGGTCACAGTCACATCTAAACAAGGAAATCTCAAAACTAAGGCACAAAGCTTTGATGCCTCTTATACACAGTCCTGTGGCAAAGACATAACAGTGTTCAATGGAGAATCCAATGCTCCAACTCTGTGTCTCACTCGAAATCATGGGACTTCCAAAATAAAAGTACTGAACAAATGGATTAGGATCCCTCGCTTAATTGAGCATGGGCAAAGAAATCAGATATTTGGCAAAGGTTTTGCTGATTTTGTCTGTGGATGTGTCTGTGAAGATGAACAAGAAAACTCATAACAGAAATAAGGCACAGGCAATAAAGACAATCCCTGTTCAGTCATGCTAGCTGTGTGTGGAATTGTATAACATGCACTCAGAGGTCTCTGGACACACATTGCTGTGATGGTTTGTGGAATAAATCCCTTCACTAATTCACTTGTCTTTCTTCAATCCATTGACAAAAATGGTTTTGTAAGTCCATAGGCTGTCAATTTAAATGAAACACATAAAATTCACTCATTGTGCCCAATTTACACCCTAAGCTGTACAGAAGTAACCAGGACTCTAAAACATAAAAGCGAATACAGCCCATTCTTATTCTCCTTGGAAAATTTCTCAGTCTTATTTAGAAGTAGTGGGAATCAAGGGGCATCAATGCTGGCAATGGACACATTGCTATGCATTTATTTTGCCCTGCTCTCTCTGAGAAGCATAGATAATCTAATTCTTCATTAATCCCAATTTCCTTTAACTCTACAGTAGTTTCATTCCTCATTATTTCATTAGCACTAAGAACATAACTGAAAATAAACGCTCTCTGACAGCTATATCATTAAATGAGGCCAGCTTAGAAACCTGTATAGCAGATATGTCTGAACCCACTCCTATGTATCTGAAGCTGAAGCATTTACATCCATTCCTTCACTCCCTTTATCTCTGCTATATGCTTTAAACCACTTGCCTAGGACAGAGTATATATAACCCACACATTTTGGAATTGATTACTGATTTTGTTACATGTTGCTCTATCCTATCAAGCATCCTTTAGGGAGCTTCTCCCTCTCTCTTCCACTATTACAAGAAAGGAGTTATAAATCGTCTTACCTTGGTTTTCTTTTTCTTCATCCTGAGGACCCTTGATGCAATCTGGATGGTGGACAGTGTCTCGGCATAGCTCCCCGCAGCAGCTGAAATGTGAGCTATCATTGTGGTGCGGCAGTTCATATTCCCCAAAGACTCCCGAAGCAACATGGTGAGCTTGCTGTCTCTGCAAAATAAAATGAATTAAGGCTACATTAGTGAGCAAGGTTTCACTTTGACCATCATGACGTAACTTGGGTCTCAGGAAGATTTTTTTTCTCCCCTTTTGATGGAATCCTAATTAGTTTCCTTCCTTAGGTTTGAACTATGTTGTGCCTGCAGATGAGCATGCTGAAAGACCCTGGACTGCAATTTAAACTTCTTTCCTCTTCCCAGTTTCCCCTCCTGTCTTCTGGCTTCTGTCCTTCTGCACCACTATCACTGCCAATGTAGAGGTGCAGAACACTGTCGGAGAGTATCAGTTAAGGGGCTGCTGCAGCAAACATCAAACTGCTGCCCTTTTCCAGTGTGCAGTCTGCAAGATAACTATGGCCCAGCTCTGGAGGACAAGAGGGTAGTGGATTAGATTAGAGCACCTAAATTTTTTCTTGTCTTCTAGGGCACTGGGTAACTCAATAATAATAATAGCTAAATCACTGAAATTAATTTTGGATTACGCCAGTGAAACACAAAAAAAATCAAGCCAGCCGTTAGACTTCACACAATTGTTCTTTCATTTTAAATCTTTTCTTCCACTAAGGCAGAAATCAAATTTTCTGTTCTTGCCATTTACTCTATTGTTCAGCATAGGATAGCTTTTGAGATGTTGATGCCTTTTTGTGGGGCTGTCTGTGACTAGACTAAGAATATGAATCTTAACAGCATATTGATACATATATAACACTTCTGTGATGGTCACCTAATCATGCAGCTAGGAACGCATGATACAATTTTTAAAGAGAGCTTAAGCTACAAGGTGTACAGCTCAACTAGACTGTTAGCTGGGAAATGGCATCCTCTTGAAGGGAGCCTCAGCTGCACTAAAGGTTGTGGATCGTAGATACATACACTTGAAAGAAAAGACAGAAATAGCCTGATATTTACTTATTGCTAAAGTAATCACTTTCACTCTTGTAATGATAGCAATATCTTTAGTGTCTGGGGATCAGATTTTGGGGACGCATTGTTCAATATCTGTTAATGACCTTTGATGCACCTATGTCCTTGGTTGTCCACATTTCCAGCTCACTGGAGTTCGGCAGCTGCTGGGAACTGAAGCTATGTGTACTGGATGGACTGACAGACAAATACCAAAGTTCTTGAACCTTTCTTTATGACTGAGAAATCTACAGCATTTGGGATACGTATTTTGACTTGTCTAGCAATAAGTCTGGGAAGCTCATAAATTGTACTTCTCCTGAAACTTCTAGTGCTTGTGACTTCAGCTAGGCTAACAGACTTTACTGGAAGTAAAACACTTTTTTTTGAGGAGTTCTGCTTCCATCTGCTCCAGACACATTGAAGACAGTCTGGTGCCTTCGAGAAGAAAACAAACATCCATAAAAACTATACTGAGACAGACCCACTCATTTCATATGCGACCTAAGGTTGCTTTGAATCCACAGATCCAGAGTTAATAGGCTGCTGAATCCCAGGTTAGCGGCCCTCCTTTCCATCAAGGAATAATTAAGATGTCGAATTTTGTATATCAGTTATTGTCACTCTGATACAGAGTTACATGGAAATTATTAACATCTGCACAAAAATCAATAAAAAGTCTTTCATTTGCTAGAGCTTCTATCGTAGCAAAACATGAGACAACAAGGGAAAGGGCAAAAGAATACATTCTGAACACGTTGGTCTCCTGAGAACACATAACCCATGCAGTCAGCCCACTGTGGTGTGGTTCTCCTGGAGGTATATGCATTATGAATATAAAATAATCTGTGCCACCTGACTTCGGCTGAAATACACACTTACAAGAATGATGATACAGAGGAAATTCCTATTCTGTAATTCAAGTGATCCTCTGACATTCTCAGATAGGAACTAAAGGGCAGATTTGTTTAGGATTAAAACCTGAAATCTAGCAGCAATAAAAGCCCAGCCAACAGTGATTTCTAATTTCAGAGTCTGTTCATTCAGCATACTCTACATCTTGACAATCAGCTTCATTTTGCACCCAGACATAATAATGTAGCCTTATGTTACTACAGTACACTGAAAAATAAAGTAAAGAGGAAGAAAACCACTAAACACAGATTTTTGTCAGTTCTGAACATTGTCATAATACAAGTTCACCTCCTCAAGGTTCACTGATCTCTCACAATAGCACCTGTTAACTTCTAAAGCAAAGAAAGAAAATCAAAGAGCAAATAATAACACAAAAATGTGTGGCTTAATGTTTAGCTCACCCTATCCTCAACAAGTAAAATATCAGTAAAATATTTTGGATGTCTCACTGAAATTTACTTAACAGACTTTGAGACACAAAGTAGATGCTTTGTTCTTCTGAATGCTGGCATGGCATTTCTGCCTAAAAAGAAGAAAAGCTGTGAATTGTTTCATTAGGTGATTCATGAGTTGGTATTTGCAAAAGCAAAATTTCCTGTCAAAGCAAAGTTTATAAGAAGATCTGTACTGCTTCACTGGAAGAGCTTTGAGAAGGAAGACCTTTGTTCTTCTTCTGGCTATGCAATCTAAACTTATTTTGAAGAACTTTACAGTACTGCTGCCCCTGGGTCGATTTTGCTCAATGTATTAAGAAGAGGCTGGCTTGTAGAAGGTCCTGGATTTCCTACAGAGGCATGGTGAAATGCACCAATGTCTTTATACTAAATGGGAGATCTTCAGGAATGCTAATGGCCTATTTCTGTTCCACTCCAAGAGCAATAAAATGATATGCCTGAGCAACATATCATTATGACTCCGTTCTATATACCTGTCTTCATTTTAAATGTTCTACCTCATTTCTAATGTTTTTATAGTTTAGGAAATTTACCATAGCCTGTCATGAATATGGGGATATAATCCCCACACAGAGAACAATGAAGGTGGGGTCAGGATATCATACTTCAGACTTCTTCATGCTCCTCATACCTATTTGCATTTTCCTTCTTCATGAATGACTAAGTATTCTCAGGTTCAAACAATACATAATCTTACACTGAAGAAGAAAGTACCCAAGATCACGATACATTTCTTGGACATTGCATAAATCACAGTTGCCTATGTGCATTAAGTCAAATTCTTTAATTTCATGACCAGGTCCTATTTTTTCACTATACTCCTGCCTCAGTCACTGAAAAGGACAAACATTGCTCACTGAACAAGAAGTTATACAGTCTTTCATTTAATCCTATCCTTTTAATGTGTGGACTTGTGCCTTATCTACTGTTAGGACTATACAAATGAAGTTCTGAACCTAGAATGACTGATTTCTTAAAGGTTCAAAGGTTCCTTTTTACTTTTTTAGTTTTTTTCATTCTGCGGAGCTCATCAATGCCATATCTGATGAATGCCCCTGAGGTGAGGTATATAATCCCGATAACACCTGTAGCATTGAAGACTTCACTAAGTATAGGTGTTTCATGTGAAGTACTGATATTTCAGAGTACTGAACATTACACAGTCTTTTATATTCAAAGTACAGCTAACTGACTTCTCTAGCAGAGAAAATGGGGCAGCTGATTCTCAGTCTGGCTACTCAGAAAACCAGGAACATATAGTTAATAGAACACATAAAAATTTTAGGAACAGATTGGCAAAGCCAGTTCTGAAGGTTGTACCAGCTCCTTTCAGAATATCCCCCTTCTCCTCCGCAGTCTCATTTTCCATATACCTTCCAGCTTCTGTTCCAAATTAGGGAAGGAATTTAATGACAATGACCACATCACTGTACAGTCCCGATTCATCTCTAAAGCATGTTCTTTTTCTGCCTTGAAAAAGAATAAGGCGGGGAGAGGGGAAATCCTACAAAGACAATACAACATATACCTCAACATATACAACAACACACAAACATGCCAAAGTATTTGCCAGGAAATCCTTAATTTTGGCATTTCCTGTCCCTGAAGTGATTAATTCCACAATTTGAATGCTCTTATTATATACATTTTATGCAATTTTATGTAGATTTCTGTTTACACTTCAATGAGACAACAGCAAGCCTGGAACCTTCCTATGTTTTACAAAGACTCAGTGGTTGAACTTGTTGACTAGCGGGCAACAGCAGCCAGCTGCCACCTTTTGTATTGATGAGATGTAGAGAAGGAGGCCATGACTTACAATTTACCATGAGGCTTTGCTAGTATTTTCTGCCTGTAAAAGCCCAATGAGACTCAGGAGCATTGCTATGATGTAGATGTGCTGTGTTTTCATGTGTTCATATCGGTTTTGCCATGCTCTTCTCTCATCAGTCAATCTTGTTCTTTCATCAGTATCTCTCCTGGGCTTTCTTTGTCCAACCTTCTTACTTGTTCTCATTCCCATACCATGATCTCCTCCCCTAGTTCCTCACCTAAAAAGCCTAGCAGAGCTCTGTTTCATCCTGCTGTGGTCTAACCAGCTACATCAGCCTTTGTCAGTCTCCAGCATTGTTGCTAGACATTTTTCCAGTACTAATCTCCACTTTCCTCAACTCTTGCTCCCACTAATGTCCTCCACAGTATCTGCCTGACCTCCGAAGACCATCCCCAGACTTGAGCCCTCTCAGCTGCACACTGATACCCAGCAGAGGAACCCTATAGTCCTGCCATAACTTGGCATGGCTGACTGCATCATTCTGCCCAGGTGAGGCACAGGTCATGGTGCAGGGGGGCAGTGCCTTTCTCGATTTTTCTCTGTCAGGTCCTTCAGCTTTGCGAGAATCCATGCGAGCAGTATGTTTGAAGTGAGCTACATAGAAAAGAGGCAAATGGTAATTGCTTTTGTTTAGAGCTGCAAAATAGACTTCATGAATAGAAAATGAAGCAATAAGAATAAATGTTATGCTCAGGAAATTCACAGTAGGTTTTGTTACCCAGCATCTCATTCTCTGTATGGGAGAGGCAAACATAGGACTGTTCTGCAAAAGGAGGGAATACTGGAGAAGAAAAGCTAAAGTCTTGGAATAATGATTCTTTTGAGAAATTATTTAACCAATTATATTATATACTTCGGTTTGGTTCCTTCCCCCACCCCGTAAAAAATATTTTCTTTGTCTTCTCTTCCCTTTCACCCCACTGCTATGAGGACTCTGGCTATTCAGTGGCAATAGCAGCACCACCAGAAATAGAAATAATAACACTCCACAAGGGATATGATACAGTATTATAATTAAGCCTTATGATGTGCGAGGGTAAGTGTTTGTGTTCTCTATTAATCATATACCTTAGCCTCTTCCTCGGCATCTGGCCAAAAGGAAAAAGTTGTCAAATCCCTCAAGGTGTTATTGTTAGAGGATCAGATGATGTATGCCTTGAGGTGTCTTGTAATCTAATTATTTATAGAGGTATGTCAAAGGAAAAAAATCTCAGTAACTATGACAGTTATTTTTGATCATGAAGTCCTCACTCTGCTCCTTTGTGCTGACACACTGCTTTATTCATAGTAATAAATGCTTGCATAACAAGGGAACTACATAAATACTACATCTGATTTTGGCTTTTATTGCATAGAAATAATCTCTACAGAGGACAGTTCATAGCTTTAAAGACTCAAACCCAATAGCGGATGTTACAGGTGTGTAACAGCTGAGTTCATGATGAACCAGTAGAGTTTGCTTAGCTATGTCTTTCCTTTCTGTTAATAATTTTGACAGAGAAAGAGAGAGAGAGAGGAAACAGGAGGAATGTGTGTAGGCACAGGCAAAATGAGGCCAGGTGGAGCGATAAAGACTTTAGTAGTTCAGCCATTTAAACATGGCTTTTTTTTTAGCAGAACAAAGCAAGGCAGCAGAAGAAAGATGGGTAACATGTGGGACCTTTAACCTGGGGAATCCTTCACCTGGTGAAATGAGGTATTGGGGAAATAATGAACTTCTTCCAGGTGGAAGCTGACTAGCCTTAAAGAGAAAATTAAGTGAAGTGGAAATCTCCACTGTCACTTAGTTATCTTGTATGAGGAACGCCAGAACAAGCCAGAAAGCTGGGCTCACTGCATAAGGGAAAGGGAAGCCAGCTGAAGGGACTACACTGAGGGGATACTGCGCTCAGATTTGTGTAGTAGGAATATCACAATCACATCTAGAAGAGATGTGACACTGCAGCAGTCAAAAGCAGGAGAGAGGTGTTGTTGCAGTCAAGTATGGGATAACAGGACTTACAGTTGAATTCTAGTATTACAAAAAGTATGATAGGGGTTCCCCCCATCATTCTTGTCATTTAAGAGCTTAACTATGAAAATTTCATATTGCAGAACAATCCCTGTGCCTGTGATAACACATGAGCATGTGGCAGATGCACAAAACCCCAACACCTTTTGCTTCTTTTACCAAAGACAGAAAAACTAATGACAGAAGAACAGAGTCTCAATAGCTCCAATTACTGTGACTTCTTGAAACAGACTGTCCCTCTCACCATTGAAGGGGGTCATTCAAGAGCTTTACATTGTGTATAAACTTTGCTCCCAAAGGTGATTAAACTTGAATTGTCTACAAAACAGCGGAAGAGCATGTTAGCCAAAAATAACATAAAATGGATATAAAATGCCCCACTCTTTAGAGGTCCTACTGACCGGCCTTACCAATTCAAACTTATCCATAGCAGAATTATCTCACAATAAAGTAAATGCTACTACATGCCAACTCTACTTTTGCCTATGCATTAAAGAGCATATAGCTTCTGGCATTGTGAGCCCAGGTCTGAGCTGCACACCACTATGCTAGCCCTGGGGAAGCACAGAGAGGGCTCCATCTTCTCATTTCTGCCTGGTGACACCAGTGAGGCTAAATAAGCATGGAGATTTATTTAAATAGTTTAACCAATAAGAGAAAAAAGTTCCCCACAGTCTTCTCCCCAGCTACGTGAATTCATATGGTTGGGTTCAGGTGCACCTCACACTTGGCAATATGAAATCGAAGACATAAACCCTTATTTACAGGTCAACATGCTACTCAAACTAGAACTCAAGAGATTCAGATGCACTTTAAAGTCACAGCAAGAGCAAGTGATGGGGTAGGAGGGAGGATGTTGTTGGGAGGGCAGCTCTACTGGAGACCATTGACAGTTTCAGAAAAGAGGACTGCACTGAAAATGAAAAAAACGATCGCTCTCCCCTCTGTACTCCACCTCACAGCACAGAGCCAAACATCACTCACAAGCAACCATTAAAAACACACAAACAAAGCTCAAAGATAATGAAAAAAGAAAAGGATCCTAGTGGTCTGTCTCATAACAGTGCCAGCTCCTAATAAATTCTAGCTGAAAAACAGAAGCTCAGTTAATCCAGGGAGCTAATTAGGCTCAGTATCTATATGCTGGAGTTAAAGCCAGATTCCCTAAAACCCACAATGCCACTGGTTAAGAAAACGTGTGCAGTGAATAGACTATAATTTACAGTTGAAAATAATTCCCACAGTTAAAACTGATAATGATCCACATTTAAAATAATTTAAGGACTCTGCATGTGGCCAGGCTCTGCTGTAACTTCTACTTCTATCATGCATGATGCGCTCACAGATGGAAGGAAAAGATCTCTCTCCCATACCCCTCCTTGTTTGGCTCTCTTATTTGGGAGCATTATGGCAACCACAAGTTTGGCTCTGCTTATCTCTATGAAGCCATTTGGCTGTTTTATATGAGAAAGCAACAGCCATATCGGCTCATGACTAGCAACTGGAGCCGCTTAGGAGCCTGCTTGTCTCTCCTCCAGCGTGCCTGCACCCTGGCAGTGTAGTAGGAGCACTGGGAAGGGAAGGGGTGAAGAGTGGCTGGTCAGCACCTGTGCCTATCTCTATAGGGGAAAACACATTGCAAGAAAGAAGCATGAGGAAATATCCTCTGACAATATGCTGAGGACATGTTTTGCGAACCACCTTCACATCAGCCCCTCTGATGACTAATAATTGCATAAGCAACAGCAAAGGGACACCCAGCAAGGGCATTTCCAACACCCCTTCATCAGCATGAAGAGCAGGATCCACTCCTGTTGCTCAGCATCGTTGCTTGCAGTGCTGCTGCCTCCAGCTCCCACCACCTTCACAGGGTCAAGCAGTAGTTTGCAGGATCGTGCCCTGTAGGACCCGGCTATTTTTGAGCACGACTGAGTAAAGCAAGTGTCCCCACTCTGTATTCAAGAGGCTAAGCAATGAAGTTGTTTTTCAGAAGATTTCAGCTCGCTGCAGATCAGCTGCTGCCAGTTCCATTGGCTGGGATCATACATACTGAAGAGCCACCATCAGTGACAGCCCCTGCAGAGAGGGCAGGACACCAGACACCTCAAATCCCCTTTCAGTGCAAACGAGCACCTGCCTACCAGACTGGCATGACTCTTGTGTTACTCACATCCCAGGCAGCTAGGTGATCCTTTTGGCTGTCTTCCTGGTGAATATGGCATGGCAATTTGGAGGCAGAAAAGAGCACTCCTGCGCTGTCTGGCCACAAGCAGCCCACTGCTGGTTGTGGAGCAGCACCCATGATGAACCTGAGCAGCAAGCAACAGCGCTTTGCTCTTTGCTTGCAAGGAGTATTATGATTCATACATACCAAGAGTGGAATACCAGACTTATTTCCTCAAATAAAAATTAACTTCAGATGTTAGTAATTGATCCATGAATATTCATGATCTTTTGGGAGGATTTCATAATTAGTTCATTCTGGTTAGGCTCATTTGATCTGCAGTAGCAACAGCAGTAGTTTACGCTCCTTCATCAAGATGCCAACAATTTGGCAGCATGACCTTCCCTGTTTCCTGCACTGCAAAGCAGCCCTAGTTATAATAATTGCAATCCCAAATGGAGTGGTACCTGAAAATAAATTGACTGCTGCTCAGTTTTAGGTACCTCTCCACTTGGCACTAGCATAAATAGATGACATCTCCACAAAACTGGGAAGGACATTCAGCAAAATTCTTCACATTTTAACAAATAATGACCTCCTAAAGCTTTTAGCTCACATCATTATAGCAGAGGGCGGTGAGTGTGCACACACTACTGTGCAGAAAGGAAAACAAAGAAAAGGCAGACTTTGACTATCATTCTTTTTATGAAAATTACACAAGTCATCTATGTCACTTACTAGATGTATTCCCAAAGAAAGTCAGACTTAAGAGTTCATTCTGTCTATACACCTGCATGCAAGCTTGCCTTCATCATCTCCAGCAACAAAACTCTATCCTGTTGGACAATTTGAATAAACTTTCAGGAAATAATGTTAAAAGCCTGAAAGATATTGAGTCTTTGTAAACGCTGTGATAATTGGTGGCTAAGTGGGTGAAAAAAACCTCTTATTTGTGCTGTCACAGAAAGAAAACTGAAACTCCTTTAACTCTACTCTTGAAACTTCTAGAGAAAGCACACAGAGGAGAGAAATTCTCAAGCACAAGGGAACTTTCAGCCAGTATTTATATCATTTTGGATGTCAAAATTAAGAGACAAATTGTTGGAAATGTTATTTTCTCAATGCTGATGCTCTCAGAAGGGTTCATTTAGATCAACAGACCAAAAAAATACACACTCATATGAAAGTGGCTCCTGACTATAAGCTGTCAAAATACAAAGTAAAGCAGTGAAAATATTAAACCAACAGTGTTAAAGCAAAATAAACAATCAGAAGCCTCAACTTGTGTTTCCGTAATAAATTTAGTATCTTTTAAAGTTCCTCTTCACATGCAAACTCTGCTTCACAGAGAAGCATGACACTGTTAAAAGCTGCTAAAAGAAGCAACTCCTATCCACTGGCAAGGAAGATGGACTTTGCACACTTTGCATCAGCCAACTGATGTGCTAACCTAGGATAGGAATGAAGCAGGTGAAGCAAGTTCCAAACCAGGGGAGTTTTTATGTGTCATCTCCTAGTTATCTGTTGGGGAGGCACTGGCCTCAGCTGCTCAGCTCCAAACCATCTAGGTATTAAAAAAATAAGACTATTATTTAGGAATACTGTATTGGCATGTACAGGTAATATGTACAGGACCTAGACAATGCGTGTGCCCGTCTTCTTCCAAAGATCTGTAATTACCTGGCTAAGTATGGACTTAGTCATCTGACTTGACACATTATTTCTCTTTTGAGAAGAGTAAGAAAGCTGAGTTTCTCCTTTACACCTGTCTTTTTTACGAAGCAAAATGGACTAGAAAACTAGTTTCACTTCACAGATTCCATTTGTTTCACTATTCAACATATAGTTTCAGGGTCAAGGTAAGTTTCTGAGACACCTGCAATGACATTTGCAGAATCTGATGAACATAGTGTTCTATGGCATGTAAGTCTCTATATTTCTACTGCCAACAATCAAAAGGGGCAGGGTAAGATTGTGAACTGGATAGAGACCAAAAACTCCTTTCACATAAAAATGAATGGCCATCAGACAGCAACAACTTTCATCCACAGATGGGCTGAGCTTCTTACACATTGGGCTGATTTAGAGATGTGACTAGACAAACTGAGTGACAACAGTGATCGTGTTGTCTTGCATGGCAGTTAAAAATCCTAGATGAAAAAAACCCTGTACCTGTGCCTGGTTTCGGTGATGTCCAAAACCAAGCCTCAGATATGAAATTTTATGAACAGAAACACACAGCACTGTGGCCTGAACCAGATTTCACTGAAACCCAGAGAAAGGCTCCTATAGGCTTCAGCAGATTCTGAATTGTTTTTTTACCAATTTAGTGGCTGGGTACATGAGACAATTAATAAAATAATCCCTTCTTAAGTCAAACATATGGGAACGAAGTTGCACTGCAGAGCCACCAGCAGATCCGTGACATTTTTGGCAGCATAGGGCTAAATCCAGCAGCTGCTGAAGGACAGTGGGAGTTTTGCCATTTAAAAACACAGACAAGAAAACTAAATGTTTGGGTTTTTTACACTTCTCATACTCCATCATACTTTATTCACAGAAGATACCAAATAAAACCCGAGGGACCCTTGTTTCCATGCAAGTCCTATGTACTGGAAGTAAAAGTGAACAAATAAATATATAATGATTTTTAATGTATACATATTTGCTATTTAAACCATTTAGAGATAGGCTGTATCAAATACATTTATCTTCATTTATGCAGCAATTTAAAATATTAATGATGCACATGCATTTTTCATGTTATCTAGAAGTTTATCTCCCCCTTTAAATATATTCTTCTATTTATTTTGCCCACTATAATACCACTAATTAGACTAGCCACTCAATAGGCTGTTATCTCCCTGGCACTTCAGAGATCTTTCAATAGCTTGTGACAGCAAAGGAAAGGAACTCTTTTAACTTGCCATTTAGTAATTGTTCAATAGCTTGCAGTTTTACCTGAGGTAACCAGAGAACGTTTTAGGGCTCGATAGGTATCCATAAAGTCAGAAAATAAACTGCAAATTCGAGTATTTCCACTTTAATAGCTGACTCTCCACAATGCTGATAGTCAGAACAGAGCTGTGAGTCCAGAAAGCAATATAAAACTGCTAATGTGTGTATGCATTTAGTTTTAAATGATAAAAAGTTATCTATTAAAGAGTTAGCTGTTTAAAATCTCAGAAGCGCTAACATAAAATTTCAAAGGCAAGCTGAGCCAATCTTTCATAAAAAGCTCCTTTCAACCTTCAATGGTCTTCAAAATGCCTTAAACTGGACTCATTTACAACATCCCTGGAAGGTCCTCCTTCTGTTTACAAAGCCGCTGCTGAGGTTCAGGAATTCCTGCAGCTGAAAACAGTTGAGGCTGCAAGATTATTTTGGCAAAGTACTTACTCTAGTCTTATACCCCTTCTTTGGCATCTAGTGTTGAATTTAGACAGAGACAGGATACTAGAAAGACATATCGCCTGAATCAGCATGACCATTCTTACTTTTTTAGGTTTATGTTACACTGGTTTACAGGAAGGTTCTGTAGCCTCCTTCCTGCATCTCCTCTGCATGTCTGCTGTGATCTCGTAAGGATGGGCAAAAGTGTTCCTCAGCATCCAACCAACCCAGACCTGGTCAATGTGTCTGGAGATACCGGAGAGGCCAAGAGGAAAGACAGTCATTCTGCACGGACTCCACAGCAGGAGGAAAGAAGAAACAGAAATGCATTGTTTGGTCCTGCAAGCTTGATCCCCATGGGATGTCATCAAAGCAAAGGTGAGAAGAAACTGAATAATCAACTCATGCCCCTGCCCAGTACAAGAGAGTCCTATAACACTTCCTTAAAAGCATCAAGGCTTCCTAGCACTGCCCCCACACACTTCCATTTCAGGGTGGCATGCTGGAAGCCATCTACCCGCCCCCACCATTTACCCATGGCCCTTTTGTTTCCATTGTTCTCACTCCCCAACGGCAGGAATGTTCCTACTGCATGTACAGACAAAACTTACACTCCTTCTCATGCTCCTTCTATTCCCTAGCTCTGTTTGGGTATGCAAGACAATTTTTTTTAATCTTCTCTCACATGAAAATCTATTCCGTGCCCCTTGTCAGCCCTTCTTGTACTTTTTTCAATCTGTATTCATCCTTCATCTATATAAGTAACTAGAGCTGCATCCAGGAGAGGAATTACTAGTCCTTACATAAAAGCATTACTATTTTTCTACTGTCACTCCAAATGGCTCCTCAGACTTCATTACCTTCTCACTGTTACGTCACGCGTGGACATCAGTGATCATTAACCAATATGCTTAAATGAGCAGACATACACCACCCCCTTTCTAGCTGATGAGATCCCAGATTCCGTAGAAACCGTTAGCAATCTGTCAGGGTAAGCTCTTGCATCAGTGCCTTTTGAATTACTCTAGCTCTTGAGGTCCCACAGCTGCACCCATCTGATGTTCTCATCTTCCTTTGCACAGATGAAGACTCAGAGCTGTGTGTAACCAGCTACTATGATTAACATGCTCTCACTTTGTGTGTCAAAGCTGCTGATAACAACACTAAATAAAATCTCTCCCAAAACTGGTCCTTGAAGACCTTCCCTGGTGACCTTCCCTCTACTCCAATACACCCATTTCAATACTAGCTACTACTGTCTTATCAGTCTTCACTATCTTTCTCATGCATCTTATAGCTCCTTGTCTTCTTCAGCTTAACTAATGATTTCTCAGGGGACTTCAGTTTAATTAGTTACTCTGTTCTAAACAAATTACATTTACCACCATTCTTCCATGTGGAAATTCAGACATTAGATATCATGTCTGCATAAAGCAGAGGATGAGGGTTCTATACAGAGGTTTATATCCAAATGTATCCCTGGTTTGGGAGGTATGTAGAATTTAAATGCACAGACAGCTGTTCCAGATTTCCCTGTCTCGGAACAGTTAAATTATTTTAAGGCTCACCTTCTGAGAAGACAACACCTGTTGTCTGGATTTACTCTAAAGCGAGTTTTAACTCATGCCTTCAGAATTTATTCCTCTAGCATCTGAAATCTAATACTAAATTTCTGTGGTATCAGGACTTAGCATTTCAGCGCTAACTTTTGTAGCTATTGCAGTGACAAAAATTGATCACTTAATTCAGATAATCTAGCAGTGAATTTATCTAATCTCCTCTCTTCCCTCCATCTCTCCTCCTCTCCATACACGCTGATGAGCAAATCAGTGAGAGCAGGGTTTGTCTGTGGAAAATACGAATTTTACCCAGCCAGAGAATACATTTATCTAACTGCACTCCAAATTGTGAAGATCTGAATAAAGGAACAAATTGTTCTATGAACAGAGGAATTAACAATGACTTGTTTCCTCCTGTGGGTTTGTCCTGTCTTCCTCCATTTCATACACTTCTGCTGTCCACTCTTCTGCATAATCCCTATGACCTTTACCTTCCCACATCCCACCTAACCCATCTCCTCCAGCTGCAGCTCCTTCCTCTTTCCCTCTTGGCTTGTTCATACTGGCTGGCCAGCATTAGGCTTAACTGGTTGGTGAGACAGCACACAAAGGAGTAGTAACTGCTGGCTTCACACCTATGATTCTATGATTCAAAGTGATTCACAATTGAGCCTGCTTCTGCCCTGTCCCTCTTACAGTCTCAGCAGTACTGCATGGACCTCAGATATCTGAAGGCCTGTCCCTGTGTTGAATTTGATTGGAAATGCTTAATTAAATTGCCAATTAAAAAATGTACTTGGATGTCTAGCAGTGAGATGGTGTGATCATGTATGCTTCAGTCTCTCAGAACATGGCTAAATATCCCTTGGAGCATACATGTCAGATCCAGTTCTGCCCATGGAGCTCGTTAGGCTTCACAGTTTTGAAGGACAACATTGTGCATAGCAGTCATTTCCACCACCAGTTACTGAGGACAGATAGGACATTTCCCCTATTATCATGATGAGAGTGATTAGAGCCACCTAATTATAGCTGTGCATTGACAAAAATCTCAGCTTGCAGATGTCAAGTTAGCTGGTCTTTTAAGTATTTCATATCCTGTGGCTTAGATTATTCCTGCTTTATAATTTTTCAGATCCCTGTTATGATTTTATGTCCAATTAATTCTGTGGGAGAACAGTAGTTCTCAAATGAACACAGAGTAAACACGATCAATAGCAAACAGGCTGTTATGAGAGTTCAACTCATTATTGCACTGCTAATATATTCCAGTAGTTTCCAGGTTTAGCGTTTGGGGTTTTTTTTCACATGATGTATGACACATCAAATACGTAGCAAATGGTTTAAAGGTCATGTCCTGTTTTCAAAGCTGCTACTGTACCAGTTTCAAAAAGAGTAATGATGACCCAAAAGACACCAAAGAAGTTTGGACAATCCATGGATTTTCCCTCAGTCCATCATATTTGCATACAGCGTAGCTAACGTGTGTTCGACCCAAGCATTTATGATTAACTCTTAACTTGTTATATATAAAGAAAAGTTTCACTCTCATTTCAGTGTTTTTGTTGCAGTATAATTCCAAGAAATACCAATTAGCTATCAAATGCTGACAGCTTGCACTTATCACTGATTAGGGCTAGATATGAACTATAAACCTAGCACATTACTATCATGCAACAGCTCATTACCAGTCTAGCTTTCCTAGCTAATCTTTTCTACTAATTTTTATTTAGGGACCTTCTGGCTAGCTCATCTGAAAATTATATACTAATGATCTGAGCAGAATTGAGAGCTTTAAATGGTAACATGGGAGAAAAAATAATTGTTTGATCTCTTTATGTTACGATAGGTGCCATTTAATGAATTAACACAGTAGAACATAGCATTCCATTTCAGATCTTGCAAATATTAAAGAAAACAGAAAAGAGTGAGAACTTCGCACATCCCTAGACCTTGTCCACCATGTAAAAGAGCATCATATATAGTATCAGGGAATGCTTAGTAGAGCAGCCACTGAGACAGCAGTCAAGACACTATTCCCTGTCGGTCCCCTACAAGAGTACCATGGGGGATTGCCAAGGATGTGACTGCTGCTAGTAGAGGGGACATGTCATATTTGAGAAGCAGCACAAGATCACTTTCAGGGGCTATGTCATTTTCTGCAATCTAACTGTGCTGAAGTTTCTTTTTTTTGAAGACCACAAGATTCACCCAACAATCCTTATTGTGCCCTATGTTTACTGGTTCCTACTCTGAATGAGTCAGAGATGGTCAAAATGCAAATTAATGCTTTGAAAAAAAATTATGTCTCTAATTCAACCACTCAAACACATCCATCCATTGCTGCATTATACTTGTGTGATTCAAAACATGGATAATGGCAGAGCACAGTATGCTAAGTGCGTTCTCAACACTCATCTAGCCCTGACCTTAAGACAATAAGTGCATAGCCTTTGGTTTGCAGAAGTTGTACGTTTTTCCTAAATATGGTGGTAGAGCAATTTCTTCCTACTAAGGACAAAAGGAGCAAGAATCCCTCAGGACTTTTCTTCTTGGAATCTGCACAGCAAGAGCACTGAAGACTTGCCATTCTCTGCCCATCTTTCTAGATCTCCTAAAAGAATGTTCTCTACTTAAATATGCAAAGCTTTGCAAATTTATCTGCCAGAAATATTTGAATGCAAACATAATCAGACCACAGGGCTGGGAGATGTTAATTTACTATGAAAAAAGAGCCAGAAGGAAAAATCACTGTATGTACCCCTACTGCATATTATGAGATTAACCAAGAAGAACTTACTTTTGCATTCAGATATTGCAAAATGCCATGAAAGGTCATGTGGGCAGCATATAATTTATAATGTCATCATAGAATACCTATCTCAGTCCCTTTATATTTAAGACAATAATAATTGGAAAATTGTATTAGTTGGCTTCTGGCACAATAGAATTCTACTTCTGAATTGTGTACTTTTAAAGAGGAACTTATATGACATTCCAGTTAATGACACAATTAATAGATACGACACAAAGAAGAATACAGAATTAATTAGGTTTAATATAGATTGCAGATTAGGTATTAGTAGGAAACATTTGGATTTTTATACTTCTGGGAGATGAAGCAACACACTGGTAATAGTATCCATGAAGCACATAGTTATTGGTTTTATATCTATATGGATATGAACATAAAATTATTAAGGAAGTTATTTGTGTTCTGAATGTTAGATTGGTTTCAATAGAGAGATAGCATAGCTGTTTAATGCATAAAATAGATGTGTAATTGCTAGTCAAAATAACTCTCACATACCCACACTACTAGTGCTGAAGTATAATATTACCTTAATATAATTTTATACATAACCTACACCATTCATATCCTACAACTAAATGTTCCCTGTTGAAAAGATTTGGTGTTTTGGTTTTACTTTCTCAGTTCTCTACCTCTGGTCTTCAGAGAGAGGGACACCTTCAGCAAGAGCAGAGTTTGCTCTCTGATAAGGTGTCTGAAGAGTTACTAGTGTGAAGCTGAGTTTCCTTAAAAGAACCAGGTTATCAGTCCACAGAGAATCACCATTAATGGATGGAACTTGGCCAACAGAAGTGAAGTGTATTTTCAGGGGTTATACTATCTTTTGCATGCATGTGGTATAATAGCATTATCAGAGAAAATTCAAAATCTTACATGTTAAACAATGTAAAGTATTCTCTAATCAAATAAGCCAATTTGTAAAGAAAACCTTATTGTGGTATCTGCTTCCAATAGCCAGTTGTCAAATATACATAATGACTAGCTTGTAATTTTTTTTTGCTTTCATTGTCTTATCTCTCTTGCAAAAAAAAGATGTTTAGTAGAACACTTTAAGAAAACTACCCATTTTGGGGGGAGGATGAAAAAAGTCTATTCCAGGTTTCAGAGTACACCTGACAGATGTGTTTGTGACACCAGTAGAGACCAGAGGAGTTCTGCTGCAGAAGCATCACGTCCCTCCCCGGATAAGCCTTGACCCTGCTGGGAAAACAGGTGTTAGCCCTTGGAAGCTTGTACAGTACAGAGACCCAGAGCACCACATTCAGAATCACAGCAGCCAGAGCTTTCCCCCAAACAATACCCTCATTGCCATGGGGCTTGTGGCACCAAGATGAGCAGGAGGGAAGCTGACACGGCACCTTCAAATGGACACAAAGGACTCTGCCAGTTGTGCAATATACTTGAAATACATGTCTGACACACAGAGAAATTATTCCAGGTGAAGGAGCTCACAGAGGACTGCAGTCAAGGGTAGCTCAAAACCAACAAAAGCCACTGATTGTAAAGCCACAGCACACAGCATCACACAGCCATCCAAAATGGCAGTAGTAACCAAGAGAAAAGAAAATCTATTACCAGCTTAACAGGCTTATTTTATATTCTCTATGATGCAAAGATCCCAAAAGTTACCAAAGCACATCCTCATTTTCTCTGTAAAATACACTCCATAGTAAGCAGCCTCAAGTCTTGGCTGAAAAAACACAGGAGCATTTCACAAATATCACAAAATTGCAAAATGTGGCAGAATGCCAACTAGTTCTCTTTCACAGACATGTATTTTCAGTGTCAAATCTTATTTAGCTTTGGTCCTCATCAGCCCTTCTTTCACATCAGTGTAAACTATTGCAACTACAGCAGGTATCCAAAGTTCCCTTTGATATAAGAACTCCATCACTCCAGCAACATCAGCACATAGGAGACATGAGCAGGATTCAGGAGATGCATGCCAGTATGGTCGACTGAGTATGCAGAGCTTTAGAATACTCTCTCTCTGCCTCTGAAAAAAACCCACTTTTTTCATGCCATACCTTTGGAAACACTTATTTTTTTTTCCTTATGCAGTACCTGCCAACTGGGTAGCAGATCTGGATATTGCATCTAATGCCTGTCCCCTTGCACAGCCACGTAGCTTCAAAGCACTTCACATGGAGCCAGTGAAAACTGTTTGCAAAAGAGAGGAAACAAAGTCTAGGAACACAAAAGATTCTGCTGCTCCGTTTATAGCTGGAGGGAGACATGAAAATTGTGTCCATCCTTAAAAGACTGCTCCAAGAAGATTCAGGTCCCACTTGCACAGAGATGATGAGGAGCTTTTAACA
This sequence comes from Clamator glandarius, assembly GCA_033459285.1. Classification (NCBI taxonomy): domain Eukaryota; kingdom Metazoa; phylum Chordata; class Aves; order Cuculiformes; family Cuculidae; genus Clamator; species Clamator glandarius. Next base: position 7,274,982 of record JAUNZM010000261.1, on the reverse strand, counting down.
GCTCATCTTGTAGGTGGTTCCCCTCATCGGTTTTACAGCTGTCACATAGTCATATAGTGCAGGTACCTAGCGCAGTTTGAGCTGCCCATAGGGACTGACGCACACAACAAGGTTTCTTAACAGCTCCCAAAACAGCCACCACCATCACCAACCCAGCTCTCTGCTCTTCAGAATCAACTCTAGCAAGGGGATCCAGAAGAGCTGATATTTCTGACAGTACAAACATACATTTTGTCATTGATTTTCCAAATGAGTGAAGCTTTATTTCCACCCAAGAATAAAACAAAGGAATAGGGAGAGAAACAATTGATTCACTTACCCCACCCCTCAAAAATAACCCATTGGAAAATAAATTTAAATTTAGCAAGCACTTTTGCTGACGGGGTGATGAGACAAAATACAGCTAAAAGAGTTAAACCTGCTGTCTTAAATTATTTACTGAGTCTTGTCACATATTGCTAGGATGTATGTCACCTGATGGTATTTATAAACAAACAAAAATTTAACAAGTTCATTCTACAGCAGGAGAGAGAGGTAGTTTTAATATTTCAGAAGATAGTTCTACCCAGCTTGCTTTACTCTAGAAAGTCAATGTATATTTTAAAAAAATTCACTTCACATCTGTTCATTGTGTACAGTCCTAAAGGCAATCACCAGCCAGAAAACTTTGATCATCCAGCAGGCACTAGCTAGTATCTGAAAAGCACAAGAGGATTGTCTTCATTGCTTTCCTGTCAAATATGTTCTGAAAATAAGAACTTCAATTAAAGTTTGTATGGAAAAAAACATCTTGCAGTTGCAATACCATTCAAATGCTCTTGAATCAATAGGCAAAAATGGCTGAAAATCTCCATATTGACATCTACGCAATTCTCTTCAAAGCTTCTAGAGCCTGGCAGTCCAGTGAGGGGTTGGCGTTAAATAGAATCCAAGAGAAGAGAGAGTATGAAGAAAAATTGTTCAACTATTTGCCCAGAGAATGTAAACCAAGTTTTTGTTTATTTTTACATTAAGGTCACATATACTATTTATATACATTGAAAAGGAAAATCAAATAGTCCTGCTTGTGCCACTTCAGTAGTCACAAACCCTTGTTTACGCAGGAAGTTTCTGCCTAATCTTCTTGAGCCCCAAATTCATGGTTACAGACACATTTGCAAGACTATGTACTTCCAGTGTTCGCAGTCACCAAATCCATCAGTTACGTTCCTTGCAATCCTGAACAAACTCATCACTAGGTAACACAACCACATACCGTCTCTTTCAACAAATAAACTGTTAATCATCTAATACTGAACATGAACAGTATACAATATCCCTTAGCAAGGATTTGAGGATTATCTCATCTAATTAGATATAAGCATGTTTTCTAATCTGTAGGCTTAAGCCAAAACCCAATAAAAAGATTTCCATTGATTTACACTGAGTTTTGGTTCAAGCACTGGGAGAACTTGATTTTGCAATTCAAAGAGAAAGAGACCTTAAATAAAAATTATAACTAAATGATGATGGAAGAAAAGCAGTTAACAGGGTTAAATCATGTCGCACAGAGATGGACTGGACATCCCATATTCCTTCTAGGGTAGATTCTTGGGAAAGATATCACTGAGATTTTCTGGATTTCTTTAATGCCATGAAAGTGTAACAATCCAGCTGACTGCCAGTTTTCAGACTCCTAAAACCAGAGGAGATTTTAGTAGACACACTAGGACATATTTTACTGTTTATTTGCATAACTGCCTACCCTGTGCAAACACTTGCCAATCAAGGATGAAGATAAAGTATCAAAATGGAAGTACCGCTACTGAAAATTGTTAAAGATTTGGCCCCAGAACTCTGTAATGATATTGTGTAAGCATAGATTCCTAGCCAATCTGAAGCTGCTTACAACTGTTCATTAATATTTGTTAGTTACATGTTTATTTTGCTTTTAAATCATTATACCAATGAAGTGTTCACTTCAGCTCTTGGGAATTTATCCCACTGATGAACAGGAATCAAGTTTATATTCCTCTATCTCATTACTTAAGGCTAAAAAAGCATTCTGACACTTTGTCTAACCAGAAACTATTTTTTCCACCTGTGCATATGTGCATCCTTGAAGTAGTAGAGAGCAGTTGTCATCTCACCTCTCAGAGGTCTCATTTTTCCCTGCCAGCTATGAAGCTTTATTTCTGTTACAGTGTTCTTTCAGGTGAGTAATGCTTTAATCTCAGACCATTCATCATTCTTCTTGCTTCTCCAGACTGTAACTTCTTCTTAGTAATGAGATGCCCAGCTCCAAAAAAGGGGCTACATACTGACACTATACAGAGAAAAGGTATTCTCTTTGGTCATCTGCAGTGGGATGTCTCTGCTCTCTTGCCCTGAATCACTCTGGTTTTGTGCATGTTAAGAAGGATCAGTAGGGAAACCAAAGTCAATTTCACAGATCATATCCGTATGCAACTATTCAAGAAACCAGAGATAACAAAAAACATGAAGTAAGGTTAATAAGTACTACTACATGCTTTTTGATAATCTGCTACATTGCACAAGAGCTAGTTATTCCAAGACTATGATTATTAAAAAATTGTTCAATTACACATGAAATGAATTATCATCACATTTCCACAAGAAGAAATGTATTAATGTTCAATTGAGCCTGAACTAGTGGTGGAACAGGTGAGAGTAAATTGCTGAATACTCTGACTGAAGGTTCAAAATGGCATTTTAATGAATTAAGTACAAATTAATTTGTATATGAAATCACCGCAGAGGCCTATTTGGGTCTCACTCACGTTAAATTTCAGCAATAACTGCATGCTGCTGGATTGCTTGTTCATTACCAGTCATGTCTGTGCTGGCCCAGGACCAAAGTAGTGTCCTCCTATGATGCAGCTATCTGCTGCTGATAGGAATCTCTATTTAAATGCAATTAGTAATTCTACTAAATCTGACTATAAGCCACAAGCACTCCTCTTTCCATTTCTGTTTGCAGTCCATCATTATTTGCTTGTTAGAGCATCTCTAAAGCAGTAATTCAACAGCAGTTCAAAGAGCATTAGAAGAGCTAGAGCATAAGGCCTCATTCTTCCCACTTGAACGCTTGTACAGAATGGAGCCATTTCTACTGGGGGCTGTTGTAAAGCTGGTGTAAGAGGGGATTGGGCCCATTGAATGCATCATACTTGCTTACATCCACTACACATGCACACTGACACCTTTGCTCCAATAATTATCATGTTTCCACGCTAGCAGGACTAACTTGAAAACCTAAAGCTAAGGAATGGCAGCTCCACTGAAGCTTTCCTTGAGGAATTTGTCTATGATCTGTCATTAAGTTGGTGATTAAACCGTGCCGTAATATATGTGCAGATAAAGCTCAAATCTGCACCATCAGCTGTACAGACTGTCCTATAATAAAGTGCATTGTTGATAAACACTACAACAGTGATTGCTGTAGTGTGAAAAATCCATTATCCTCATGCTCTAGAGCTGCAGATTAGATTAATAAAATGTAAGAAGTTTTTCTACATTCAGAAACTGTGCATCCCTAATTCCATCTATTTTATGTAGATCTCTGCAATAAAGAAGAAAATTGTCCTAAAACAAACAAACAAACAAGAATACTAAAACTGTTAGGCCCAGGAAAACCCTAAAGGTGAAAGCAATTTCCAAATGCACCAAGTCCTCATTATACCTGTGCTGCAAGTGTTTCAGTGCTCACCTCTTATTGGCAACTGCATTGCTCTTCCACACTGCCAGAATTTCAGCCTCTGGCCTGGACAGGCGCACACTCTCCTCGGTGGAAAACTGGTTGAATGACCGGGCCCAGAAGGTGGTGGTAAATGGAGTTAAATCCAGCTGGAGGCCAGTGACAAGTGAGGTTCCCCAGGGCTCAGTCCTGGGTCCAGTCCTGTTCAATGTCTTTATCAACGACCTGGATGAAGGCATCGAGTGCTCCCTTAGCAAGTTTGCAGATGACACCAAGCTGGGAGGAAGTGTGGATCTGCTGGAGGGTCGGGAGGCTCTGCAAAGGGATCTGAACAGGCTGGACCGCTGGGCAGAGTCCAATGGCATGAGGTTTAACACGGCCAAATGCCGGGTCCTGCACTTGGGGCACAACAACCCTGTGCAGTGCTACAGACTAGGAGAAGCCTGGCTGGAAAGCTGCCAGGAGGAGAGGGACCTGGGGGTGTTGGTTGACAACCGACTGAACATGAGCCAGCAGTGTGCCCAGGTGGCCAAGAAGGCCAATGGCATCTTGGCTTGTGTCAGAAACGGCGTGACCAGCAGGTCCAGGGAGGTTATTCTCCCTCTGTACTCAGCACTGGTCAGACCACTCCTCAAATCCTGTGTTCAGTTCTGGGCCCCTCACCACAAGAAGGATGTTGAGGCTCTGGAGCGAGTTCAGAGAAGAGCAACAAAGCTGGTGAAGGGGCTGGAGAACAAATCTTACGAGGAGCGGCTGAGAGAGCTGGGGTTGTTCAGCCTGGAGAAGAGGAGGCTGAGGGGAGACCTTATTACTCTCTACAACTACCTGAAGGGAGGTTGTGGAGAGGAGGGAGCTGGCCTCTTCTCCCAAGTGACAGGGACAGGACAAGAGGGAATGGCCTCAAGCTCCGCCAGGGGAGATTTAGGCTTGAGATAAGGAAAAAATTCTTCACGGAGAGGGTGGTTAGGCATTGGAAGAGTCTGCCCAGGGAGGTGGTTGAGTCACCGTCCCTGGAGGTGTTTAAGGTGAGGGTGGATGAGGTACTTAGGGGCATGATTTAGGGATTGGTGGGAATGGTTGGACTCGACGATCCGGTGGGTCTCTTCCAATCTGGTTATTCACACTGGCTAGTGTCAGAAAGCATGCACGTGAGGCCAGATCCTCAGCTGGCATTGCTCCAGTAGCTTTACTGTATGTTAGCCAAGGCTCTGGTCCACATGACCTTGCTGCCAACATCATGGAAAAATTCTTTTGTTACTGAGCAGCTCATGGCTTTGGTAGCTAATTGAGAACTATTTCTCATTCAACAAAATCTGTATTTTCCATTCTCCTACAATTGGATCATTCAAGGATATTTCTTAGGCTTACTCCTCTTTTTGAATGGGCTCATTTCTTTTTCTCTTTTTGCTTCCCAGTTCTTCTCTGTGGACTGTTATCTCCTCTATGCATTACCTCAGCACCTCTCAGAGTTCTCCTGTTCATTTGGAGCTATTTTCTAGTCCTGGGAATCTGTATCAGCTCTCACTCATGTCCTCATTTTCATTATTTTTTTCCCTTCATCTGCTCTCGTATTTCCACAAGTAAAAAGCAAAGCAATTCTTCATCCCCTTTTAATATTTTACACACTAAATTAACACAGAAAGATTGGAGATTCCAAAGGCAGCACAAGATTTTTTTCTGAGCCTTTCTGTGGTCTTTGTACCATGTTCTCATTGAGGAGAAGCAAAAGCAAGGAACAGAAGACTAGTAGATGTAGCAGTGGAAAGCAAAAGTGACTGAAATGCCTCGATTAAAAGAAAAAATATATAAGTTTAGGCACTGACTAAGCAACCAAAAAAACAGATTTCTCATTAGGTATATCATTTAATTCTTAGGCCTACTAAGGCATGGCTGTGGGAATCCCACAGAACTAGGCTTAGTATGAGATCATAAATAAGGATAAAATCTCCAGTAGTAATACTAGCTATTGTACAGAAAAATTATTTAACTCGTGTTATAATGCAAAAGCAAGATATATAAACAAAAGATACAGTTTTTTACACAGATGAAACAACTGCTGATAGATATGGTCATTTAACTGAGAAAAGAATCTTAATTACTGGATCCATTCAAACATAATATTCATTTTTACTCCAATAATTAACTAACAATTTAAAGGAAACACCTGATATGCACCATATTCTTCAGGCACATCTTTTACACTGCATTACAATCCAACACTCTCCCTTTTCTCCTCTTGACTTAAAAGCAATGATAGTCTACTCTTGACCAAAGTAACCTAAATCTTAATCATAGAATCATTGAATAACCAGGTTAGAAGAGACCCACTAGATCATCGAGTCCAACCATTCCAATGAAACATCAATCAGTAGACTAAAAGCCTAAAATACAGTGAATTTTGAATATCAAAGTATAATTTGGGGCATACCAACGTGCAATATAATTGTGTATTTTCTGGAAAAAGCAGATTTAGAAAATACTAACATTCTCATGGACAAAGAACATTAATAAATAGAGGATTTGTTTATAACTGACTTTGAGAAAAAAAACAATAAAACATCAAATCCATAAGCTTGGTTTGAGAACATATTGTATAGCAACATTAAGTATTTAAGGTTTTTGTAAAATGTGTATGGACAAAATTACTTTGATTTATTATGCATACCCTTTTGCTCTAACAAAAACAATACATAGTTATTCCCTGCACAAGCAATAAGATGTGAATTTCCCATCAATTAGGTTGTTCTGATATTTATTTCAAGCTAAATCTTAAATAAGTTTTAAACACTAAGTCCAGGGGACTTTTGAGGAAGAACTACAAAATGTCAAATGAGACTGAGCTGCAGGTGGGGAATTCTGTTGCTGCAGAGCTAAAATTTGCAATGCACTTGTTTTTTACAAGTGATGAGCAACCTTTTTTTTTTCTTGTTAAGTGGTGAGTGCTCCACTTGCAAAGGCCTAATTTTCACATTGAGCGTCTTTTGATCTACTCTAAGAGAAGTTCCCCAAAACTCTGCTAACATTAATGGAACTATGGTAATTTACACCAGCTAAGAAGGACTTGAGGACCCTCTTCTGACACCCAGAAAGTGAAAAAACTATAACATCCTACTAGGACCAACTATGCAAATTCTTAACTCTAAAAAAGTGAAAAAATAAGCTAAAAGAGTCCTAGAAACAATTAAATTATATGAAGTGCTTTCTTCAAGTCTGAATGCCCTCTACAAAGTCCTACTTGATTTTTTTCCTAGCTCAGTTTCATAAATGAGAATAAAGAAAAAACTACAGAAATAAATTATTTTCAAAAGGTCAAGCAGAATGGAAGAATAGATTAGCCCATCATTTAAGCATCAAATTAGATCTGAAAATATGGTGGCTCTGACACTAAGCGTCTTGTGCAGCCTTGCACCAATCACATAATATTTTATTTTCTACATATAGGATAAAAAGCAATACCAGCATGTAAGATCTGGGAGGAACTACAACTACGTGAGAGAGAAGTAGAAGTGCCAAGAATAAAATTCGTGCTTTTGACCCATGCTAGTCTATTTTACAGACAAGACTCTCTCCTTGGATAAGCATAAGCATGTAGTTCAAAATATAGGATGCCTCCAGAAACACTAACACAATGGGGTTAGCACATTAAAAGAGAAGCTTACTAAATAAAACAAGCAACAATTTCCTAAAGAGGAATTCATACAGCCTTGCACTCTCCTAAACAGTTTTCTTGCATTCTCATAGTCATTAAAATGTATAAAAATGATTATTTCCAAAACAGCATTACCATGAATTATCACCACCCCTGTTGCCTAGCAACTAGAGTAATTTTTGAATACTGAGCTATATAAACTAGTATCTGGAGTTTGTGCAAATGCGTATTCATTTGCAGATTTAAAACACATTCATGTTCAAAAACAGAGGCAGATAATACAGCACTAATGCAAAGCTAAACACTCTTACAAAAATAAAATGGTACTAAATCACTGCAGCTTACGAAACCCCCTATCCTCTAGCAGGTCTGAGCCCTGACAAACTTGGTTAGGGCTGGAGCTGACTCCTTTACTCTTCACTGGGCTCGCAAGTACCACTTTCCAACATTTCTGAAGATATCAGATGTTCCTGCAGAGAAAATAATTCCTGCCCAGTCTTTTGAGGGATTTGCTCATAGCTCAAGAGCAAAAGAAACTGGTGACAGTAAATGGTAATGTGTTTAAATCAATTTAAAAATTTTGTTTTCATATAACACACTGAGCTGGAAGAACTCACTAGTTCACACCATGACAGAATGACGTACTTAGCAAGGTTCAAATAGGTCTAGACATTAATAGTGACAGAGAGAAAACACACCGAGATTTTAGAGGGAGATTGTAATTACAAATATGAAAGACACAAACTCCGCATAATCACAGCCTAGTCACTTGTTAGCTTCATGTTGTTGCCCATTATAGGGATTCTTGTCCATTCTTGAGACCCATGTGGAATTTAACATGAATGCAGGGCAATATCCAAACCCATATCAACCTGTATTGTTTAATGTCTGAGAATTTCTACATTACTTTCTTACAATTTTAGCAGACAACCCTGCTAAAGCTAGTGTAAATCTGTGTTACTATTCCCAAAATGTGTGTGCGTTTGTGTGGGGGGTGTTACTAAGGGAGAAAGATTCCAAGTAAATGGTTTCCAAGGCTCAGCCTTATGTGTAAGAAAAAAAAAAAAATCATAATGTGTTGAACACCAGCATGTGTTTTTCATAGAGACTGCAGGCAGAGAAGGAAATTCATCCCTGGCATAAACACACAGCCTACTGAAGGCAATGCAGTAGCATCTGCTTATACCAGCTATGAATCTGAACAAGCTTTCCCCTACAACTAATACCTGTGGAGATAAAGCTGGATATAGCACTAAAGGCAGTTTTAGAGCCTGTGGTCTCTCAGAGTTCAGAGAACTAAATTTCTGCAGTAAGAGAAAACCTGATCCCTATGAAATTGTGAGTTTCCGGGCTCCCAGGAAGCCACGCAGTGCCTACTGACAGGCTGCCATAAAATACTTAATGCCTGTTTAATAGCTCAGATAAAGAAAAGATGTGTCATTTTTTTCTGCTGCTTTATGGAAATTTGCGGGGACCACACAGTCAATGCGCAATGCTGCTATCGTGTAAGAAACTACTTCTGTTGTTTGCCTTTGATCCCACTCAAAAAAAGCAGTTAACAAAATGTTAACTTATCCTTATCAGTGAAAAAGAACACCCTTAAAGAAAGGGAAATTACCTCTGCTAGACAAGCTAACTATTGGTTTAAACAAGAGGTGGTACTGAACAGGTATCACATCAGTCTATGGATACTCAGCTGATTCTAGAATGCAGCATGCCTATGCTCACCCTGCTTCCTTCCACTCTTCTCTGCAGAGGAACAAACATGGGTGTACTACCAAACCACAGAGGAAATAGCATTTGCACACATCCAGCCAACAAGACTCTTACTTCAACAGCTCATGAATAGATCACACTCGGAGAAAAATGCTTTCTGCATTCTGTTCAGCAAGAAGTAGACAAAATTTGCTTCAAAATATGACAATAAACAAACAAAAAGCAAAACTTGGTGTGCTTTTCATGTCACCCTGTTGTTCCTAACTCCAGATTTCATATCTATGTCCCACATGAATGGTGACATTCATTAGCAGTTCAATTACAAGAAGATACTCTAAGCCATCCCTGTCATGCCAGTTGCTGCTCCCTAGCCTTTAGGTTAAAGAAAAGCAATACCATCTAGAAACATCTCAATAGGAAGGGTGTTTGACTGCCTGGGTTCACTAATGAATCCAAACTTGCATACAGACCTGCACACATGACAAACAGGGTGAGACAATGATGAAGAGAAATGAGTAAATAATATATCCACAAGATGAGCAATTCCTCTAAATTACTAGAAGCTACCAGCAGTAGCAAAGGCCACTTGTCTAGTGTGACAAATAGGTCCTACTTCTTTTTTTGCAAGTGAAAGGCTGATACTGAGATTCAAATCACACGAAAGCAAAATGCAAAGTAACTTTGGATCACAGACAGAATCTCATTACAAACATACATGCTGATTGTGACATATTTTCAAGAAACTAAACTCCACACAATGGACAGCAAAATAGTTTTCTCTATAGTGCTGCATTATGGCAGCAATGTTTGTGTCCGTAGAGCAAATATGAAACAGGCTCTCAGACACTTTGAGACATTAAAAAAATATTTGAATAGTTCCAAAAAAGAAAATCATAATGTGGTGAACTTCAAGCTTTAAGATCTTTAAGGCAACAGGGACCTATTTCAGCAGGCTTCTTCCTCTGAGACCTGAATGTCCAATATAGTGTAGCTAACAGATGTAAGGTTAGATCAGGTGTTGCTGGATCCCAGGCAAGTTCTGCAGTACCCCAAGAGGGCTGTCCTGATCCCAGAAGACTGCTCGCTGCTTGCAAGCATCCTCTGATGAGGTGCAACATAGGATACCACTTACTTGTACGGGATGTGTTTGCTTCCATTGACAAGGGCAAGGATGACGTTCCCCAGAGCTGACAATGAGAGACAGAGGCCAGAGCTTCCCTCCCGGTTTTTGCTGAGCACTTTCACACAGCTGCCCAGGTCAATAAGATGCAAGCGGCTGCGACCTCCAGACACTGCCATAAACAAAGAAAGCAAACAGTTAGTATGTCCCTCCAAAAGCAGCTTCCCAGGAAAGCAAAAGACTCACCATGACTTGTGAAGAGGAAACAATCCAGCAACCTTTCCTAATTCATTATAGCAGCAACAAGCTGCAGGGGTCCCACTAACTCACTGTCAGCCTTTATTGCTGTGCATTGCTCTCCACTCCAGACTTGCTTAAAAATTGCCAAGGTTTTCAGCACTCACCTGCTCCTGCAGGTTAAACGCTGTGGGAGTCACCACTCTGCTTTTTGGTTTTTTTTCTTAATACACTGCTGCTAAATGAGCAGTGATCCTGTTTTAGCTTCTGTTATCTTTCCCATCTTGAATACCAGATCTTCAGAAAAAAAAAATGTGGCAACTGTGGGACATTTGACTTTGTTTTAAGTCTATATATATTTACATTATCAATTGGGCTAAGACAAGTTTTGCCATGCCATACGTAATGGATTGTGGACAAGCTGCTCTATTCTGAAAATAGTTTCCGTAATAATGACAGTGGATTGCTATGTTTTTCTCTTGTTTACTCTGTAACAACACACTACATTTAAAGTGAAAAGATGCTCCTGTTGAAACGCTAAGATTAACAGACATCTGCTCTCTTTAAAAGCCTGTGGTTCCTTATGAAACTAAGATGGGGACCATGCAGATTTACAGAAGTACTTCTAATTCTTGACTAGCTGGGTTTTTTTTTTGCTTCTGATCTTCGGCCACTCTCTCTATTCTCAAGAGAGCCGTAGGAAAGGGCAGTTCTATTTCTAGGATTTTAACTCAGAAGTTAAGAGTACTATTTGAGGACTTACTGGCAGTAACATGAAACATGTTAACCTATACTGAAAAAATAAGGAAAGAGATATTTTGTTTTGCAAGCACTGAAAAACGCAAGGCTCACTGCTGAGTCCGGCTCACTACAGAGTCCTATTCCCTGGTGTCTTGCATGACATAAAACTTTCTAAAATAATATAACGCCTTTCTGTAGAATGTGTTATATAGAATTCTATAATTCTCTTTCAGTTGTAGATGATAAATGAAATGAACAACAGTAAGACTGTGAGTAGATTTTTGTGAAAAAAGGAAAAAAGAAACATGAACAAGGAGAAAGAAGAAAGAGAATAAAAAAGAAGCAGAAAGGAAAAAGAAAGAAGAAAGAGAAAAGGAGAAGAAATGAGAGGTAAGACCTTTTCTGTGAGTGATGTATCCAATGAGATTTGTGAATAATATTCCAAAATTGCAGCCATAATCTGTCAACAACTGTTAAATTACAGTAACTTCTACGTCTCATAAGTCCTGCTATTTCTTCAGCTAGAAAAAGTATTAGGCAACACAAGAATTTCATTTATTAAATTATAATATGACGTTGATTAAGTCATGCTAAACATCACAAAACAGAACTGAAGAAGGTATGCCTGATTAAAACTAACGTTGGTGGCTAGACGTTCAAAACGCTTTAACAGAACACAGATTATAGGACAATGTCCATAGAAGTTTCAACTCTTTTCTCTCAGTGGTGGGAATGGGTGGGATGCCGCTCATGGAAAATTATTCACATGCCCTATGGAGTCTTGCAGAAAGTCAAGCTTCCCTAGGGAATGATACAGGCTGCACCTCTGCCTCCTCTGAACTGCTCACAGAGCACTTCCACCTTCCCTTTAAGAATCATTAAAACTCTTAGACTTAAGGGTCCCCTAGTCTTCTAAGACTGCTACCTTCAGAAGGCTGGAATTACCTTTTTTGGGTATCCCTCAATGATTTCCTTACAAAGGTGCTTAATTGCTACTGAAAGAGACTGCAGGTATCTTTATTGTTATTTATTATACATATATAATAAATATTTCTGTTGCTAAGATTGCCAGATATTGGCGAATGAAAAGAAAATTAAAGAAATCACTACCCTTCAAAATTTCAGTCATATTGTTTCCACACATACTCCTGCTACACAGGCTGAGGAAACCTAGGATAAGAGGACTTACCAGATCATTCCTTCTTATTTAATCTACAAGTCTTATTTAATCTACAGATCCACTTCCTTGAAATGAAAACGATGCTATTTGTCAACCAAGTTCTCCACAAATATGTCAGGCAACTGCAGAGAAAAGAAGTGGAACATCCTAACACTTGGTTTTGTCTATGGCCAAAGAGACTCTGCAGAACCGACAGCTGAAAAATGACTGTGCCAGTTCTGCCACAATGCCATTTATTTCAACGGTGTGAAGTCGGCTTTGTGACATTGCTGGCAATGAATCTTACAAGAAAGTAAGTACAGTATCAATGCATTATTCTAATAGGATTTTTTTACCAAAATCATATGTTAGTCAGCCCTTTAATCTCTCATCTTTTCAAAGCTGGGTTTCTTTTTTTTTTTTTTTAATTTTTCCTATCCTTTTTTAATCCTGCTACTAGAATCTATATATCTTTACCATCTTCAAGGGTTTTTTTTCTGAAAACTCCTTACAGCAGGAGACAGTGATAGTCACTAGGCCCCCTTTCTGAGAAACTGGAATTCCCCCCTCATTCAATTATCAAAGAGATCTGCCCCTGCTTGGCTTGTGAGGCCACTCAGATATGGGAATTTGAAGACAGGAGGTGATATGACCACAAGATAAAGATATATCTAAAGGCAGTGGCAAAGCGTGCCATATTATAAAACAAGAGGATTGTGTCTTCTTTTTTGAAAATGAGTCATTATAACCACAGGAAAATATTTTTTTCCCTTTTATTAATTGTATTTAAAGCTGGTAGATATGGACAGAGTATACATGTACTTGCATGCAGTAAAAAGAATAGAACATTAAATAATTGTAATAATTCCCTCAAAATTAGCCATCTTTATTCCTATGAACCAGTTTGAGCATTCACAGTCTTTCTTTCCACCGCAGGGTGCTTAATTAATAAACCTTTAGTTAATTGAGATTTCTGCCTGCCAATTCCACAAGGGTTATTACTTAAACACATGCAGACTGCATTTCCATTTAGAGCAACTTTCTGGTTTTCTCTCTTATAAGCATGGTTTACGTAAATTTTCTGTGTTCAAACATTAGACATCAATACTGCAGTGGTGTTCACCCACTACACATCATAGCTTGCAATCTATTCCTTATTACAAATAACCTATGCAGAGCCAGGAGCTGAAACATATGCTATTTCTGCAGCACTGCTTAAGCCCGCAAATTTAAAGAAGCAGAGGTCTCTGGTATCTTTCAAACAAACATTTTTCCCTGTAAAAGATTACTATTTAAAAAAAACATATTTTAATGTGAAAACCTTCTTTTCCAGTGGGGTTACTTCTTATATTATACAAAACTTTCTAACACTGGAACTTAGTTATAAACAATTTGTGAGACTTGCAACATAAATATAACAAAAAATATAAATGGATTGAGACAAATGAAACCTTTGAAAATTATTGAAACATATAAGCAGACATGGAAGCATCTTTATTTACCTTATTTATAAGTTGGAGACAAATGTAAAGACACAAGTCAGTGAACATATCTATGGCAAAGAGAGGGAGCAAGCCAATCTGAAAAACCCAAACCACTTACCAAGGACCATGAGAGTGCTTCGTGCCCATGGAGTTGGGCCTGCAGCTAAAACATCACATATCTCCAAGAAAAACTACGGTTTACACATTGCCAAAATCAGCTTATACACACACTGCCCTATTTAGGTGCTGAAGGGGAACATCCAGCCTTAAAAGTGATAGGGAATTCTCATCATCACAATATTTTAATCCATGATTTTAACACTATCAGTAAAGTTAGTACTAGAAGTCAATCTGAAAAGCATTTTTTTATTTAGACAGAGGCACACACAGTGCTTAGGACCAACCTACCTAGTGCTGAGGACCAAGCTACCTAGTGCTAAATTGACAATTAATGGTATTTATAATTTTTATACTACTATATAATATAAATAAACATGTGTTTATTGTATTTATTTTAAATGTTATTTATTTATATTGTTTTATTAATTATATAAAAATGAATCTAATGCTAATAAAATTGTAAATAAATGTAAATAAACATAAAATAATATTTATAATAAGGTGTCCTTTAATGGCCTTTGGTGGGTCTTTACCAGGCAAGTGGACAGTCTGCTGTTATGACTGGCCTCATCCCATTCTGAATGGAGAACTCTGCTAATTTTCACCACTAAAGAATATTGTTTAAAGGCCTGTTTCAAGGCCGCCTCGAGGCAGGCAGGTAGGAAGCCAAAGGGAGCGAGGGGACAGCTTACTTCCGCCTTTGCCGCTCTTTTCCATGCGGTACTGGTAGATATGCAGAGTGAAGAGCATGTGGGAGTTGCGGTGATCCTCCTCATCGCAGTCCCGCTGGCTGCTGTGGCGCGAGGCAATGGCAGCATCAAGGAAGAAGGCAGCCTTCTCTGCTGTAGGGGCACGGAGCTCGCTCTGATTCTGAAGCTGCAGGTTAACACAAGGGAAAAATGACCTCGAAGCTCCCACACAAGTCACACTTCCAGACAACTCCCCACAGTCAACACACTTTGTGGATACTCTGACTTGTTATGGCACCAAAAAGGAGGCTGTGCCTGATGGAATGAGATCCTCCTGACACTGGCAGTGACAACACCATGTCCTCCAGGAGCCCAGGCTCCTGACTGAATCCAGGCTTTTAAGGGGTCTTACTTAGGGTATCTTGGTGGCAGTTGCTACAAATACAAATACTGTCCTATTGGCTGAAGAAATGCATAAATTTGTTCCTTCACTTTCCCAGAAGTTTAAGCTATTTATGCATATTAATTACTCACTATTTTCATTATTTTTACTGCCTTTTGCACCCCTGCATTGCTGGCTTTGTCAATCACTCTGTCCTTTGAACAGTTAGAAGAGAAGAAAAATAATTGTAGAAGTCACATCAATCCCAAACTCAACAGTTGGTGGAGATGGGCAGGGGTAGGTCTACATGTTACCCTTCAGAAAGTGTTAGAAGGGAGCAGTCCACAGAAAAACCTGGGAAACAGCAGGAGTGAAGCTTGTGTCCAGCCCCATGCCTTGTGGAAAGAGAAGTCATTTTCTTGTCCCTTCATTCCACAAGCTTATGCACTTGCTCACAGGTCACAACAATCGATTAATGGGAAGAAGGCAGGTAATGAATATTCATTGACATTTGCTGGACCCCATCCTAGTCACCAGCCTGCTCTTATCTCTTCAAATTCATAGACAGCACAGAAAGGCAGACATTAATCCTCCATAATGTTAGGAATACATGCATGGTTCATGTTACCTAAGATTAGTTTGTCTATGGAAGGGATGTGTGACACTGCAATCCGATGGCGCTAGTTTATGCCGTATATAGAGCTGGACAACAGCGCATAGGATAGATTTGGTTTGTGTGGTGTAAAAGCAGTGAGGAACTCAAATTCTCAGGGCTTGGGTTTGCTCTCCTGCTATGTAGCACAGCTAAAAGTTAAGTACTCCCAAAGAAGACCATGCTCCTGTCTCCCCTTTGTGAGATACGGCCTGCAGAGTGATAAAGCCAAGGCTGTGCGTGGAATGGGGTGGCACAGCTGAAGGCTTTGGGAATGGGGAAGGAAGGAGTTAACAAGACAAGCAGAAAGCAGGCCAGTCTGTGGGCTGATCTCACTAATGTAAGCAACAAGAAAATGTGCATACTTGGAAAGGCTAAATGACAGACAATATGACGATTATTCATTTGCTACACACACTGCTGATTTTGTATAGCTGTATGGCTATAAAATAACATCCTCCCTTCATCTGAAGATTTTGAGAAATCAGGTGTAGGACACATGACTCCAGAATGTTGCTGCATCTTGTAAACACACATAATAAGTCTCTTCTTCTCACAGTTTAATTCAATATTTTACATTGCAGAGATACATAAATGTTTCATGGAGCTACCTTTTCTCCACTGATCTAAAATAATTCATTTTGTTTATGGCTCTTCTGTCTCTACCTATTTGAAAATAAGCAGCAATAACAGGATATTATTGCTATCATGCTTAAATACTTTAGTAAAGAATTGTGTTTTAAGAAGGAGCTGTCACACAGTCAGGTAACATTTATAACCTGCATACAATGCTACTTCAGATCTTAACTGGCCGATCTATCTTGCTAAAGCGAACTGTGAAGACTCAAGTTTCCCATCTTATACTCGCTGGACTGCATCCATTACCAGGGGGTAAGTCTCTTGTGATACTGTAAATATTTCATAAAGCACTAAAGTCAGGAGTCAAGTGAGAATGAGAACCTTAATTGCTATTTAAAACCAAGATGCAACTTTGTAGTACTCAGGTAGAGACAGAAAGAATTGAAAGTATGATCGGTGTATGTCCAAAAGTCTTAAACCACAAGGACATAAAACACAGAATTCATTTATCTGTGTTTAAAATCTCACATTTCATGACTTTCATGGGTGTGAATCACAATTTTTAGATGCTTGGAGCTGGAAAGAAGGTACATGACCTTGTAGTTGCCTATTCCCTCCACCCTCCATTCCCCATTCGTGGATGGGTAGTGCTCTGCAGGTTCTGGATGGAAGCAGCCTTTGCCTTTAAGGTTGAAAGAATGTATTCAAGCTCCATCATGCTGGTTTGCTCCCCCTTCATCTACTCATATAAAACCAGATTTGTTCCCTCAAAGGCAGAAAAAAAAAAAAAAGGCTTTCTTTCTCCTCAAACCAACAGGGAAAAAAATATTAGGGTTGTTGAGACTTTCTAGTGGTTATCAAGGAAATAGATGGGCATGAGTTACTTATTCCTGCTAAACCTCCAGACCTGAGAAGAGTGAGTTATTCTTGGCTTGCCCAGCTCAGGAATTTATTTCTTGGCAGCAATTAATAAGTAGCGATTAATGCTTCCTACAACATTGCTAATGCAAGTTCTGTAAATAATGTAGTTTATAAAAAGATAAACAGCCATATTAATGGCCTCCAGCTATTCGCACAGTATTGTAAATATTTTAGCTTGTTGTTTTACAAAAGAAAGATCACACTTTCTTTTTCTTTTTTTTTTTTTAAATGAGGTGAATTTTTGTTTCCATTGAATGTTTTCACATTTAATTGCAAACACAAGCCCCTGCTCAACATCAGTTATACTAGTGATACAAATATTTAGGCCAGGAGAGCAGATGGCCCTGCAGCTGCAGGTCATAAAGTTCTTTCATGTTTTAAAGTAAACACTTTCAAGTCTATAAACTTTATGCTCTGGGTAGTTCTTGAATTTGAACCATACCAATAGCAAAAAAAAAGAAAAGGAGGGAAAGGGAAAGGGAAAGGGAAAGGGAAAGGGAAAGGGAAAGGGAAAGGGAAAGGGAAAGGGAAAGGGAAAGGGAAAGGGAAAGGGAAAGGGAAAGGGAAAGGGAAAGGGAAAGGGAAAGGGAAAGGGAAAGGGAAAGGGAAAGGGAAAGGGAAAGGGAAAGGGAAAGGGAAAGGGAAAGGGAAAGGGAAAGGGAAAGGGAACATATTGCTTGTTTCAGTGTTAAAGGTAACTTGGATTCACCTGCATGCCACAAATTGGGTCCTCACAGAGGTAGACACCTGGAGACTGGCCATCTTGCAGGCTGCCTGTAGCCACTTCTGACAACAGGTCTCTCAGATTTTCTTCTTTCCCCCATACTTCCACTGCAGAAATTCGGACTGAAAAGCGGGCTCCTGTCTTCTCTTTGCGTTCATTAATCAACTTGAAGAGCCAGGAGATGGCACAAGGGATTATGCCAAGGTTTTGCATGGAATCATCCTTCCCAATCATGGTGTATGACTTCCCTGTCATGAATGGTGGGATAGAGAAAAGATAACATCACTTCCAACACCTTCACAGCCTTCTGCCAAGAGCAGTTAACCTGAACAGCCTCATGAAAACAAATTCATCTCTACAATAGACAGGCAGACAAAGAGTACATGGAAAATGGAGAGCATTTAAAAAGGATAGATGAAATCTTGAGCTGCTTTCAAAATCCATTACCTCATGCATTCCCCAATATTCCCCATTCCCCAGGCAGAGTGCTACAGGTCCCTATCACACAGCACTGCAGCCTATGATATGGGTGAATAGTGGGGGGAATTTGGCTGAGCAAGAGTGCTACAGTCTCTAAAAATCCCTTCTTTAGATACTGTCAGTGTGCTATTCTTCAAATACCATTTTACTTCAAAGCACTTTACTATGCTTCATATGCTGGGGTTGGGATTGACAGGGATTGTGCCAGGATCATAACGATGTAACTTCATATAGAAAAAAAACCCCAAAAAATCCCAAACAGACAGATACAAGCGGTCAATTAATGCATTAGTGGGTCCAAAACAAAACAAGAAATATTTTGTCTAGGTCAAAGCCTTCCTCTGGTTTGATATTCTTTGACTCAAATTATAACTCTGGCTTGCCTCTGGTGTAAAGGTTTGCTGACTAAGAACAGACACGGAGTATGTATTGTACCGCTTTAGGTGTCACCACATGTAATGTTCTTCAACAAGTTTTCTAAAGGTCCTAGATCAAGATATACATCCTTTCGGGCAAATACTTGTGGCTTCTTTACCTTGGTTCAATTCTTATGTTGAATCTATATAGGAAAAGATCAGTGAAGATAACGTTTCTACATACATATCTGCAGCAAGGTCTGGATATGACCACAGTCAGTGCAATGGTGGTGGTGCAGTAAATGAAGCAATTGCAGGGAATCAAATCATGCTCCAGCAAAGTCCTAGCTACGCTGCCTCTCTGAAGGATGCGTAGCACTCCTCAGACATTGTTATCTGGTGGCTTTCTTTTCCATCTCATTTGCCATCTAGTGTCTGGCAGGTCACTGAGGGATAAACAGCCAAGTGCTCATCCTAGCATTACTCCCAACCTGGCCCAGAGAAGCCTTGTGGTAAGCTGGACCGGTGGTCCTAATTAATTCATTGTACCAGAACTGGTGGCATTGCAACATTCAGTGCTCTCCAGTTTTTATTGCCTATAATTTGGGACAGGCATGGCCTGATACAGCTTGATCTTCTTTATCACTTGAAAAACTGAATTATCCTTCTAAGTTGTGTGTGTATGTCTGTGTTTTCTTGAGACAGCAAAGAATGGAGATCATCGCATATATACAATATAACCCTCTTCATTATTTTCAAAATACTTTTAGATAAGCATGAACACAATATATGATTAATCTCGAAGTCCAGTAATTTCAAAAGAATAGTGTGGTAATGATGACAATTCTCCTTTTTACTGCCTTCCCAGGAATACCTGAAATTATGATGATGCATTTGCAAAAAGCAAGCTTTGATCCATTTGTAGCATCAAGTTAACCATTAGAATAGTATTTGTTGGAGACAGAATAAGAAGTGTATAATGAGTGAATTGTCTAATCAGGGAACAGAATAAAAATCAAACTATTTGAGTGCCCAGGCACAGCACTTGATTAGTGCCATCACAAACATCAGTACTTGAGTGGATACTCATAGCTTGATAAAAGTGGTAGTTTGGTGAGCAGTTTCCAGTACCAGGCACATTTGTAAAACTGTAGATCACTGTTGCGTCATTCATTAACAATTCACCACTGGATCATTCAAAAACAATTTAAGACAGTGCTAAAACTTGCTATAGTACTTAGGGAATGGAATGAAGCAACAACCCGAAGGTAACTTCAGTTTCAAAAAGTATGCTGTCCGACATTTACACAATCTGCAAAGTGAATAGCAAGAGGTATAGTAGAAGGTCATGCACAGTGTACAACTTTAAAATATAATTACTATGCACAGACAAATGAAAATTTATTTTCCATAATTTAATGTGCTAGCAATCTTGGGTTAAAAACATTCACTGTGCTGCTTGCGTAGGGAAAATTAACAATACCAACCAAGCCTGGCATGGCCAAAGCAGAACACGCAGCCATCTGCCCCATTGACCACAGACTGGATCACCTCAGCCACAGTCCCAGCACATACTTCAGCCTGCCACAGGTATTATTAAAAAAAAAAGAAAGAAAGAAAAAGAAAAATAAAGAAAAAGTAAAAGACAGAAAACCAAACCATTAACAATAATAATAATAAGGAAAATCAATCAAATATTTTAACTGGTAAATGGTCATCAGTGCTCCAGATAGCATGTTGAAGTATCAAAAAGTCTAATCCTGGTTGTCCATTCATGTGACCTATGCTGTTGTTGGGAATGATATTATTTGTGTAAGCACATGAAGCAGGGCTTTCACTCTGTGTCAGATAAGTTTCAGTTGTTGATACACCAACATCCTTTGAAGGGTTAAAAAATACACATAGTGCAAGGGGATGTGGTTAGTTTGTTAGAACTGCCTATTTAGTGGACTTTAAAAATATATTTTTCCTTAAAAAAACAATCAAATACTGAGGAATTTTCACAGTCTCTATTATTTGCCCAGTTATGGACAGAGTTCAATTCCACTAGCAGGTGGGTAAGGAATGCAAGAGGAACAAACAGCCTCTTTAGTATTAGCCAGGTGACATTTCTAAATTTTTCTCTACATTATTATGAGTCACCCTAGCTTTTATAAGCAGTAGGCTTCATTGTGAAGACTGTAGTAGTTTCTCAAGTACAACATATTTATCCTGAGCACTCTTAGATCAATGGTTCAAGAAGGATGAATGGTCTACAGTGCTTCCGCAGCAACTGCCTATCAATAGTGGGTGACACTAAATCAGAATTCACAGTTTAGGTTTACATGTGAAGCACTTCACATTTGATAATAAATCATCTAAATTCACCTACTTCATGGATATTTCTATACTATCTAAATAACAGTAAATAAAATGGACCAAGAAAGGGAATATTCACAGGTCAGCCCTTGAACTGCACCCAGGCATTCTTCTGGGAGGTGCTAGCTGCTGGGACCAGAGCTGGGCCAGAGACTTACCTAACGATACAATCATATGGCAGTACTTTAGCTGGCCCTGTGTTCTAGCTCTGTTTAGTTTATGAGTACCGAAACAGCCTTACCATACTGTTTATTAATTATACTTTGCAATGCTACTTTACTCCGCTACTGTCCTCCTCGTGACATTAGGGTAACATAGTTCATTAAACTGAAGTCTATAAATAATCCTTGACTTCTTAATGAATAGAGGAGCGCATTAGAAGACTGCAGCTCTGGTCAGAACCCTGTATACACCAAATAAGATTTCATAACATACAATAACTTGTTGATATTGAAAATGTGCCTGCTAGGCACCATTTAGTTTATTTAATGCATGTATAATTTTAGGAACAATTATTATACAGTAAAGACTAAAAAGTAAAGAAAGAACACAATTATCAGGATACAATTTAGTAAACTGATTTAATGATTGATGACACTGGTGGACCAAATTTAGCTCTGGTATAACTTCACTGAAGGTTTGACTCTGGTGCATGCTATTATTTAGATATTCTGATCATATGTTGCCTACCTGTGATGCATCTTGGGGGAAAACTGCATCGAAAGCAAACATCTTGGGTGGAACCTGGTTGCCCCTTTTCTGGAAGGCATTCTGACCTCCACAGGCCAATGGGTCATACAGCGTGATTTGCTTCTTACGGGGGTCAACTTTTAAGAAAGAACTGGACTCAGACGTGTCTCTGGCAAGGTTGGAAGAAATGCGCACCATGACTTTGACCTGTTAGTAAACACACAAAAAGATAACCTCATATGATTAGCCTGTTGGATGCTCTAGACTGGTGTGTTGAATGAACTTTGCAATTACACTTGACCAAGTCATGCTTGCATGTTGTAGCTAGTGTCTCAGTGTAAGTCACTGAAGACGCAGGAATTGTTATAGGCAGAATTTGGCCTAAAAGGCACAGGAAATAAAGCCAGTACTCAACTCCATCTACTTCAACAAGCAAATTGTGTATTTAGAATTACAAGGTACATCATGGTGTTATAGTGTTGATGTTACTCAAGCACAATAATGAGGTATTATATCACTTTGTCTTACTTCTAATATAAATTGAAAATTAACTGTACCCCAGTGGCCCAATTAAGAAAGCTGAAAGGTAATCTAGATTGCTAAGCTACCAGAAATGCTGCAGTTCCTATGAAGCAGTCTGATCAATAAAAGCATATAAAAGCCAGATCTGTATTTACACCTTTCTGATTCTAATCCATATGCAAAAAGATTAAGTGCTCAGTTCTAAGTGTCATCATCAGAGTTGTGAAAAGAGCCCTGTTTTAATCGTCAGATTTTGAAATTATCGTCAAAGGAGTGAAATGTAATAAGCGATAAAGGATTTGTTAAAACATATTAGCTCACAACTCATTAAATGGCTACATAATAAGACATTATTGCCAAGACAAAAATACATCTTCATGGATTTAATGAGGTTATACCACATCCTTAGTCCAGTTGGTAAGCAATTCAGAAGCAGATAAAGATGATGACAACTAGTCTGACTTTAGTTCTCTCCATAAATTCACCATCTGCAGACATTTAAATCCCTGAACTTTACAGGGCAAACATCACCTCTCTGCCAGCTTTTGCCTCTAGCCACATCTACACACACTTTGTCCTAGAGCAGACTGACTTTCACACCAACCAGACAGAACTTTTATCTTAATGCTCCTAAACTCTATGCCACTTGTAGCAAACCCACCCGTGGTCAAAGGGTCACCTTAGCACAGACTGGGAGCACATCTTCTGTTGCAAAGGCAGATGTACCCTGGGAGGAGTTTGAAACCCTAAAAGTTAGACAAAGCTGCAGTTCCTGTCGGGTTCAGTGAGACTGGTGCTCTTTGTATGCAGATCTCATTTCATGCTGGCTTAAACTCATCCCACATGGAAACAAACCAGCTGTTTTGAGAAGTAATATCTAAGCAAATTCATTTTTGACACAATTCCCTTGAAGACAACAAAATGAGATCAGAAATTAGGTGGGATTATTCAGTATTTTTGTGATGTCTCCTCTAGATGTTTGTGAGTGAAAGTGATAATTTCACAACACGTATTTTAACCCAGGAAAACAAGTTCTTATTAAATGGTGAAATGGTCAGAAATCTGCACATATTATTTCAGTTTTATGCAATTAGCAGAGGGAAAGAGGAAAAATATTGCTTGGATGAGAACGGGCTGTCTTCTCAACTGCTCGGCTGAACTGTTTATGAAACCTAACCTCTAACTGAAAAAAAGTCACTTCCAATATTTTGCCAAAGGCATTCTTTTAAACCCAGCCCTAAGAAGAGCTGATATCTACTGAAGACAAAGGCAGCCAACACCCCTGGTCAGTTCACATGAACTGAGCAAGGCTTAAATGTTTATTCCAGCCCTAACATCTGGCAGCTCAGAAAGAAGTCACTGGTCAAGTTAGCAGGGAAGGGTGGGTGTACAACACTGTGAAACCTGGAAGAACAAGAAAACAAAGAGCAATATCAATCTTGATTTGTTTTCCTCTTTTCAACTGCTGATGCCTTTGGCTTCTTCTACTGTGTCACACCTTTTCAAACAGATGCCAATATCAAGAGCATTAGACTGATATGCCGGAAAACAAAATAAATGCTCTTCAACTACTTTAAACAAATTACTTACTCTGCTTCAGAAAAATATCTCCCTATAAGTTCTGTGTATTTTTAGCTGCTCTGAATCCATGCCCGCCAAATCCTTGATCCTTGTGTTCGAAGGAACTTAGACTGAATGTCTAAGGGCTAAGTCTCTTTGGGTTTTGGAAGTAGACAGTGCATGAAATTTAGCAACTCTTCATATGCAGGCAGTCTGAGTTCATTCTGGCCTGAAAATGTAAGGGTATTAAGTTTTAACTTCACTTACACCATTTTTGTTACAGTGTCTTGGGTCCTGATTTAAATCTGTCCACACAAAATCAGATTAATACCTGTCACTTCTTGCTGAAGTAATAGTGTCAACCCTCCTAACTCCAACAGCTACAGTGATAGAAGCTGAGGCACTATGTTTCCCTTTCCCTGGAGTAGAAGTCCAATTTAACTGATACTGTAAAAATTTACTACCCTCAGATGATAAACTGAAAGAACCTCAATAAAAAATAACTCATAAGTCTCAGGAGTTGTCTAATAGCATATGTTTTCTGACCATCTGGCTCCTCAACTCCAGCAAATATAGATCTCTCAAGAAAAAACTGCTATTGCCATGAACCCTTGTATTTCTTGTGCATTGGGTATTTTTGGTCTGAGAATGGTTTACAGAATTAATGAGGTAGGAAAAGACCCATAAGATCATCGAGTCAAACCATTAACCTAACATTATGAAGTTCACCACAAAAGTATGTCCCACATTCATGTAGAACCACAGAATCATTTAAGTTGGTAAAAAACATGTTCATGTGTGTTAGGGCAGAGGAATACCATGTTGATTACATGTGGGTATCCTGGACTGCTTCTTAGTCTGAAGCTAGTTTGTCTGCAGTTGGTGTGAAGACGTCTGTGCACTTTGGCACAGCTTACTACAGATAATTCCTCTCATCTCCATTTAGACCAGCCTGAAGGAATTATATCCATCTGAGTCTGGCTTCTCTGTAGACAACAGAAACAAGCACTTCTAGCACTTAATTCACATGGTCTGTTTTGTAGACTTTGACTAGATAAGATAAGTTGCACTCCATAAATGGTTCTTGCTTTATCTATACCACCACAGGCATCTTAAATGATCACCCAAAATGTAGGCAACTATGTTGCAGGTTATTCTTTTTGTTATTTTTTTCAGTAAGCATAATAAAAATGCTTTTCCTGGAAAGCACAGTCCCTGGCTCAAATTCAGTAGCACACATAAATCTGCCTGACAGGCTTCAGCAAAAATCATCTGTTAGCAAAATAAAAAAAAAAAAAAAAGATGGGCACATGAGTGTGGTGGATGCTGAAGACAAGTAGCAGCAAGTTTGCAGACGACACTAAGCTGGGTGGAAGTGTGGATCTGCTGGAGGGTCGGGAGGCTCTGCAAAGGGATCTGAACAGGCTGGACTGCTGGGCTGAGTCCAACGGCATGAGGTTTAACAAGGCCAAATGCCAGGTCCTGCACTTGGGGCACAACAACCGTAAGCAGAGCTACAGACTAGGAGAAGTCTGTCTAGAAAGCTGCCTGCAGGAGAAGGACCTGGGGGTGTTGGTTGACAACCGACTGAACATGAGCCAGCAGTGTGCCCAGGGGGCCAAGAAGGCCAGTGGCATCCTGGCTTGTATCAAACGGCGTGACCAGCAGGTCCAGGGAGGTTCTTCTCCCTCTGTACTCGGCACTGGTGAGACTGCTCCTCAAATCCTGTGTTCATTTCTGGGCCCCTCACCACAAGAAGGATGTTGAGGCTCTGGAGCGAGTCCAGAGAAGAGCAACGAAGCTGGTGAAGGGGCTGGAGAACAGGCCTTATGAGGAGTGGCTGAGCGAGCTGGGGTTGTTTAGACTGGAGAAGAGGAGGCTGAGGGGAGACCTCATTGCTCTCTATAACTACCTGAGGGAAGGTTGTAGAGAGGAGGGTAATGGCCTCTTCTCCCAAGTGACATGGGACAGGATGAGAGGGAATGGCCTCAAGCTCCGCCAGGGGAGATTTAGGCTGGACATTAGGAAAAAATTTTTCACAGAAAGGGTCATTGGGCACTGGCACATGCTGCCCAGGGAGGTGGTTAATTCACCCTCCCTGGAGGTGTTTAAGGCACAGGTGGACGAGGTGCTGAGGGGCATGGGTTAGTGTTTGATAGGAATGGTTGGACTCAGTGATCCAGTGAGTCTCTTCCAACCTGGTTATTCTATGATTCTATGATTAATGGAGAAGACAATTAGATCCTGGCTGTGCAGAATACATGTCTACTTTATTCCATGGGAGCTGTGACTATAGCAAAAACCCAACAAGCAGGGAACCTAGAGGCAAGCTTCAGCTGAGAAACAGCTATTGGGATTCAGAACTGCATTCATAACTGTGACACAATAAGCTAGGCACACTAAAATAGACTTTTAAATACCTGAGCTAGACGTATCTTCTGAGGAGACTGGCAGGGTTGTGGTCTGAGAATCAGACTGAGATAGGGAAGGCTCAAAGGACTGGCAGTTGCCATTAGGTAGGTGCTCCATTACTAAACATTACTATACATGTAACCTAAACCCTAGGACTCATCCAGAGTATTTCCCAACAGTGGTTATGACAAGAGTAAATCAACTAAGCTACAAGAGTAGAAATGACAGGAGACCATGGCCTCCTGCTCTGCTGTTTCACAGTCCTTCATGCAATTTATCGCTGGGGATAGTGGTGTGAGGCTCAGAGTCCATGCTGGACCCCTGCAGTCCATGCCATGGGGAAGGCAGCACAAGGATGGGCAAATATAACTCAGCCAGGAACTTAATGGACTTAAAAGACTTCAGTGCAATTTAAGGAACAAAGAAGCTGAAGATCACAGTGCTGCTCTGGGGAAGGGAGAAATACAGCATGGTTAATTTGAAACTACCTGAACAGTGAAGTTTAAGAACTCTAATACTTTATGCTTGCAATCTGTATTTAAATAAACTGTAAATTGAACTTCTTAAAAAGAAGAAAGGTTTTCTGCTTCACTTCTTTTGTGTCATTACTCCTTTAGTCCAATGCTACAGTTTCCCACTAATCTCTTGTAATTGAAGGGTTTAAGAGATACCACTTGTGATTAATGGGACCACTCAGTCTGCCAGAAATTTTTATTTGAATCCTAGTGATCAGGTCTTGGCAGCGCCCAGCCTTAGATGAACCTCTGACTGTTTCTACGGGAAAACATGAAAGCAGTCCCTCAAGAGATGCGCTACTGTTAAAACAAGCAACCGGGGCCTAATTTTGATCTAGTTTTACACTCCTGCAAATCTGGCTGAATTCAGCAAGAATTACCCTATTGTAAAAGCGGAGAAAGTATAAAAGAAAGGGTCACTCACTCTGCATCATTATATATATATGCAAAATATATGCATATATTCGAGGATGTAATTTCACCTTTTAATTCTGCTCATGTTGGAAGCATTTTTTAATATGTCTTCTCCTGTGAGGTCACAGGATTGCATTTGACCGCTATTTAGTCCAACAGGGCCCCATTTACTTCTCTGGATTTCAGTTCCTGACTACAAAGATTTGTTCTGTTCTTTAATGAGTTATACAGTCATTGAATTTCACAATATTACTCCCAATGTGCAATGCCACAAATCAAAGCACAATCAGAACTGCACTGTTTAGGTTTCTTCAATAAGGTTTCTTTGTAAGTGTATTTATTTTACATATACGTATGTGTATTTAAATTACATATACTACTTCTAAAATGCATAAATATTTTCTGACTGTATAAAAATATTTTATATGTATACATTTTTCATAAACTTCTCTTGAAATCATAATTTCAAGAGTTCCTTCATAGGTACCGTTCATAGCATCAATGGAAGATATAGGCAAATTGCTGTAATACCAACTATGCTTCTGCACTTTACAAATAAGCACAGAGCTTTTAATCAGTTCTTTTTCTAATTTCAGCTGCCTAAACCATATTCCTTTGCATTCTCTTTCTTTTTATCTAGTGCATCCAAACACGTCAACTACTTGAATAGGGAATTTGCTAATTACAGGTTTTTTCCCCAGCTAAACTCAATTTGTGACCTACCATGGACCTTTTGTTATGCTCTTGTTCTGTGGAGAAGGACAAAGGTTCAGCACATTCTGCAAAGTAGAACTGGTGCCATAGGAAAAAAAAGAAAACAAGAGTCCAGACCCAGCCACTGACACTCCCATGTCTCCTGTGTCTGCAGGGGTCTGTCTGGAAGACCAGCAGTGAAAAGATTATGGAAGGTGGGAGAGGTAAGCTGTGTCAAATTTGCATCAAAACCGAAAAACTGCAAACAGAGGCTGGAACAAGGCACCACAAGCAATTGGAGATTGACACTGGAATATTATGACTTCCTTCTACTCTTGCTTGTAAGATTCCATTTGGGGTTCGTTTATCTAATTACTGCAGGGACAGAGGCAGACAGCTGTTGCTTTGGGCACTGTGCTTGCCTTTATGAGCTGTTTTTCTCATCAATCATTTGAACAGCTTCTGCTGGATGTGTGCTGGGTAGTGTTGGTAGGCAGGAGCTGCAGTGCAGTCACAGGTGAGACAAGCCAGTCGGAGCTATTGAGCTATATTAACACGCCATCAATGTAATAGCAATCACTGGCTGCAGGAACAGCCTTATTGGAGGTTAATGAAGAGTGGGTTTTATAATTTCTCACTGTTACAGTTGTAAATAACGGTGGCAGGCATGCATTTTTTGCTGTAGCTAGACAGGAAATACTACAGTGGAAGGAAATCTATGACATCCCAAATGCCTACACACATACATACTTTTCCATGATGAATGTAAACCTAGAAGCCTTTCTGTAGGGCGCAAAGTATGTAGAAATAGTCTGCTAAGCATTTTAAAGGATCTTACAGATTATGAGATGATTAACTGACCTTGTCAAAATGAATCTAGGAGGTCTAGATAAACAGACTGAGCCAGAATGAGACAAAACCAGAATTCTATGAGTGGACATTATTTTAATGTAAATCTCTCAGTCATATTTGGAGGAAAAAAACCAAAACCTAAACAAAACACTAGCATTCAACAATCTCAGCATGAACAACACAGGATTAGCTGGCAAATCTTGTCTTCCCTGCAGTGGATCTGCAGATATGTAAGCATGCACCTACTGGTACTGCCAGCAGATGCCTTACTTAAGCCTCTAAAGTACTACTGCAAAAATTTGCTCTATTTCTCTCCCTCCAATAAGAACTTATTATTCCATGCTGAGCAGCAAGTACATTTTTTGCCATGAATTTCAGGAGCTCTCGATTTCCTTGGCATCAGATCTCTACCTTTCAAAACTAAAGATATTTTGCCTTATTTTGGTGACCTTTCAGAGCACAGCTTCCCCCTTTTCCTTTTTTTTCTACAGAGTATAACCTTTTCAAAAGGGTCTAGACGAAGATTATCGATCTAGTAAATTAAACATGGCAAAAACTCTTCCCTGGTACAAAATAGCCAACATCCTTCCCGGCTCTACGCATCCATTAGAGCGTGTACTGGTTTTGGTTGGAATAGTTAGTTTTCTTCCAATGCTGCCATGTTTTAGATTTGTGATGAAAACAGTGTTGATAACACAGGGGTGTTTTAGCTATTGCTCAACAGTGCTTTACACAGTGTCAAGGTTTTTTCTGCTTCTCACACAGCATTGTCAGCAAGTACACTGATGGTGCACAAGAAAGCGGGAGGGGATACTGCTGGAACAGCTGATGCCAAAAGGCTGAAGGGATACCCTCAGACCATATGATGTTGAGTCCAGCAGTAACAGCTGTGGAGGAAGGAGGGAGGAAGGGGGGGATGTTCAGAGTTAATGTCTTTGTCTTCCCAAGCAACTGTTACGTGTGATGGAACCCTGCTTTCCTCGAGATGGCTGAACACCTGCCTGCTGCTGGGAAGTAGTAAACAAATTCCTTATTTTGCTTTGCTTGTACATGCACCTTTTGTTCTTTCTAGTAAATGTCTTTATCTCAAGCCACGATTTTTCACTTTCAACCTTCTAATTTCCACCCATGTGCCACTGGGAGGTAGTAAGCAAGCAGCTGTGTGAGGCTGAGGTGCCTACTGGGGTTAAACCACAACGTAATCCCAGCCACAGAACACTGCACAGCTTAATCGTATTTTCCAGTCTCTAAGTTAAATACAAGAAACTCAGGTGGTGCAACAGTGGCCTCCCAAGCATGTGATGTGCCATATGTTGCTCTGTGTGTATTCCAACATGCCTTGGTATGTATAGATCCTACAGACAGATCCACAAGACCCAGCAAATAAATAAAGCCTCCTTAAAGGAATTTCTCTGCTCTCATGATTGATGACAAGGCTGCCATCATTCTTGCTGCCTACACACAGTTTCTGTCAGACCCTGGGGGAAGAGTGAGCCAACAGTGGCGAGTCATATGGCTGTTTTACATGGGTAATGCTCATATCCTGCTGCAGTGCAGAAAGACTGAAGAGAACTTTGCTTCACTCAGTTTCCTCTTAGAATCCTGCCTTTCCAGCAAAACATGACCATACTGCCTTGGCTGCCACAATGACTGGTGACGATAAAAAGCAGTAGCAATATCACAAGTAACCCCATTAATAATTATGTCTGCTATAGTACTCCTAAAAGCCCAGTTTCCCTTTTTGTGAAGTTGTGAAAAAGGTGCATACGATGCGGCATGGTAAGTTTAAGCAGGCAGGTCATCTCATCCCTAATTAGAGAAAGGGAGGCACCAAGGACTTCACATTATACTTGCTCAGGAGGACAGGAATTCCCAGATGCACAGGGCTCACTGTTTGTTTTTTTTTTTTTCGTCTAAGGAAACAAGAATTTCTATGGGAAGAATACAGATAAAAGACAGCTTCCCTTACGCATGTCTTTGAGATGTCTTTCCAGTGCTAGAGAAACAAAGGATATACAAGTATTGCACAGAAGATGTATAATCACAATTGTGAGCTTTTCCATTATTTATAAAGATGATCTCCATGACTGCACAGAAAAGAAGATTCCCCAGTCTGCACATAATAGTGTATGGCATAGCACCATAAATAACAAGTATTCATACAGTCAGATAAGAAGGATTTACATTATTTAAGCCAAGCCAGAAGAAGTGACAAATGGCAGTTTAATGCAGATAAGTGTGGAAAAAGATGTGTAAAGCTTTGGAGTGGCATTTGGTAATGACAGGCACTAAATAAAAGGGATGGTTTATGCTACTGACTAGGAAATGGATTTGGGAATTCATGAGGAGGAATAATCCCAAAAAAAGCAAAGGGACACATTGCTAAAGACAGTATAGGTGAGATATCTAACAAGTGCTTGGGTATTTAGAGAGATCTAGTCACCAGAAAGGGAGTATAGCCACCCTCTGGTGCTATATATTGCATGAAACAGGCAGCAGAAACTTCAAGGATGAGAGCTATATGCTTTAGTGAGAAATTTAATACAACATAACTGAATTCAGCAATAATTCCTTACATACCTGCAAATACATGAAATGAGAATCTAACCTTAGGAACAACCAACAACAAAATGAAATTCAAAAAGAAGGAAATTATAAAAACTGGATCAAAGCAATGGTATGATTTATATAGCTAGTGAACCTTTCACTTGAAGATCCTACAGGGCTTTGCAAGCACTTCCAACAGGATTAAGACACATATTTACAATTATGCTCATTTTCAACTTCAGAAATAAAGCATAAGAATAAAAGAATCACCTAAGATCCCAGAAAAGACTTGCTTTACGTAACAGACTACCTGCTCTAGCACTTCCCTTTCGCATTCCATAACTGTAAGCTACAATGTTTACAAGAGCATAAACATGATATTTAATATACTTTTTATTTCATGTCGTATCCTATTTAATACTACCTGCATGCTATCTTTGGCAGTGGTACAAGGAGGCACAATAACTACAGCACCCAAACAGGCAGTGACTTAAAATTAATCCATTTGTAATCTTATATATTACATCTAATTAAAAATGTATTTGTTAAGCTTTAACAGAAGTCTGTGGAACAGTTTTTTATGGTGGGATTGATTCTGCATGCTTCTGAAACAAATAGGATTTTATTATTGTAACTGGAACAAAAGAATAGAAGATCATACAAGATATGTCTAAAGGTTCATATAACTCCCTAATATCCCATCACCAACAGTCACCCAACAGTCTGCCCTGTGAGCCCCCCCCATGCAGTGGGCTGCACTGACGTCCCACTGGTCTGCTCCAAGCTGTGCTTTGCCAATACCTGCATGGTTCACATGCCAGTTGCATCCTACCAAGATGGGGGCAATTTATACCATCAGGAGAGAGCCACAAGCTCCCATGAGCCCACTTCTTCTCTGATTCAAGCCTACAGCCTGTTGGGGACTGGGCTTGGGCATGTTCATAGTGCAATTTGTGGAATGTCACTCATTTCAGGGATGGGGACAGTAGTGCCCAAGAAAGTATATATGATTACCTTGTATGTACAATCTCTCCAGGGTACGTACAATACAGGAATATGCATCTCCCAGCTCCTCCAGAACCTTCCCAGATTTTTTTTTTTTTAATGCCTTCCCCAGTCCTAACATTCAATTGCTTTCTGACCAGTAAAAACATTGTGTTGAGATTTTCAGCAGCTTCTAGAAGGCACTACAACTTGACACTGACACCTACCCCTGGAGGAAAGTGAATCCAAGAAAGTCATACACCTGAGCAAATTTATTTGTAAAAGCTGGGGATCAGTAAACACAGCCTCTGGTGGTACAAGGACACTCTTACTTACTTGGGAAATCCAAAGACATATCAGCTAAGCCTATTCTGCTGGTGCAAATGATGCCTGTGTTGTACTCTGTGATATTGACTCCTGGGCATGAATCTGACTCCATGTACAGTGCAGCTCATCTCTACTGCATTCTGGGTTCCCATGGGAAGAAATCCAGGTATGCAGGCAAGGAGGATGCTTAGGGCTGATACTGGTCTGCCTGATCACAGAACCCAGTTTTCTGGACTGTAATGCTTTCCTATTCTTTTTGTACTGAACAAAATTAGCTAAAGAACAGAAGCAAGATCAGTTAGGAAAACATAAAAAAAAAAAAAAGACAAAAAGAAAACTAAACAGAGGCCCCCAAGTGAGAACTAAATGGAAACAGTACTTTGACAAATGAAACTCGCCTCACGTCACAGGGAGCCCCTAACTTCTTTTACCCTCACCTATAGTACACAACATAACACTGCTACTGTCCCTCTTCCTTGACAAATGCAACTCCACAGCAATGAGAAACAGCCAACAAAGTGCCCATCTGCCTAGTGACTCCTACCACTAACGATCTCATCCACTGCTTGCTGCCTTATTAAATGCTGTAATAAATAACAGCAGTGTTTGTGAACAGACCAGTAACTAACCACCTGCCCTAGAACAAATATCCACTGTTTGTTCATAGCCTTTGTACATGCTTTCAGGAGCAACTCTGCAATCGTAATTCAGGCAAAATTTCCTTCATCCTCAACCTCAGCTGCCATTATCTGACTTTTGAGTACTTAACCATACAACCTTGGCATTGCTTTAATGCTGCTGTTCGCCAATGGAATACATTATGTTGTGAGTAACTTAGGGATTTTGTAATTCTTTCTAGCAAGAAGCATCCTTTAATGAATGGCACCTGATCAATAATGCAAAATTCAACATTTGAGAATAAATAAAAAGCCTATTTCATGAGGGCTGCCTGTAGGAAATGTCAAAACCATTTATCAAGGTTCCAGGCTCACAGCCTGCAGCTGCTGTCCACAAGAACTATAAAAATGAACTTCATTGAGTTCTGCAAATATGTTTTTCTGTCTTAAACCTAATTAACTTCTTCCATGACTAAAACACAAAATAAGGACTTATTGAGAACAAATGCAATGTCAGTAGAAGAGCTTTCTAAAAGCAAAACTTTGCTGTAGTAGAACTTTGTCCCTTAGCTGCTAGTTATACAGAATTCTTTTGTTTTCCATGCACAATTTTAAAACAGCCCTCAGTGTAACTCCATACAGGTTGAGCTGCTCAATACAAATGCAAAAAAGGCATTTATACTTGGGTTATAAAAACACACCTTAACCAGGCAATTGGACAAACATTACAAACCAAGACAATGGTAAGCACCAGAACCTCTTCCTGATATCCAGATGAAAAATCTATCAAAGGAGCAAGCAGTTTTGACTGCTATGGAAAGCTTTTATTTTCCTTAATAAATGATCTAACAGAGAAGCATAGGGCAACTCCAGCTCCTTTGCAGATAATTTGCATCCAACAGTAAGTGCAGCAGCAACAGTCAAGTGCTATAATCACTACAGAAAAATATGAGCAAAATTATGAAAATAGAGGTTTAATGAAGTTTGCTCTAGTCCTGCAAGATTAAAAAAAAAAAATCATTCTTCATTGTGTTAAAGTGATCCCTCTTTGTCAAATCTTAAGTCTAGTGTGATCAGTTTTTTAGGCATACTGCTTAAATAACTAAGATTAATCTTATTCTGGTCTCTATACACATTGCACCTATCACCAGGATGTGGACTGCATCAGCCACATAAGCTTACTTTCTGAAGGTCAAGCTCTTGATCACTTTGGAGCTACTCAAGACTTCACCTTTAGCTAGTCTGAACTATACTGACAGTTTGATTTCTCTCCTTTCTGATGAAGAGTGATCTGATGGTGGATAAGAACAAGCGGATGACCTTACAGAGGCTGGGCAGGCAACAATTCCACTGCTCCATGCCCTCTGTCTCAGAGGTGGGTGACAAAGCTGGCTACTTCATTTCCTCCTCTAAAGTCTTATGATTTCCAGTGTGGTCGCAATGGAATCACCAGGAGTCAACGATAAGATCAGCATTCTCAAAACTGAGAAAACTCAATCAGCAAAGGCCTTAGTGCCTTTGATGGGTAACAGTTCTTACAGAGACACTGTATCTCTCTTGATGCAACTGGAGATAGCACCTACCTATAACAGCAATGAATTTGTTTCAAAATCCATCTCTTTAAACAGTCCTTTTCCACTACTAGGAAATTTTCTACAGTAACACTGCTATGGGTGGCACTACATGCCAGCCAATGGCTATGAAAGTAGCAGTTAGTGCACAGGTTTCGCAAATGATTGAAGCAACTACCTGTCTCTTGAGCAATGAAGAGATCTTTCATTCTAGGGTCATTCATCCTCCATGCTTGTCACTACTGTAGCTTAGTATCAGGGAAGAAATGATCTTCGATGCCTTGTAACATTTTGTCACTCATCACAAAACAGAGGGCTTAATGAAGAAAAAAAAAGGGGGTGGGGGATAGTGGTGAGGGTTGTTTTTTTTAAGAAATATGATCCCACAGCAGATTAGAGCATAGGCAGAAGAGCTAAGCAAGGTAAAATACACCAGAAAGATAAAAGGGAGAAGATAACACAACACATAACACTTACAAAGTGGTTGTTAATGTGCAGCATAGAATAAAGCTTGATAAAATATTCAAACTTCAGATCTAAATGTGATCCTAATTCAGTACTATGTGGTAGGGAAGGAGACAGTTCTACTGCCTGCCTGTCTGATGAAGGATGGTTATATACCACACAACCTGAATAAGGTATGTCTTGAAATAAGCAGGACTGTCTAGAGTACAGACTGATTATATGCATCAGCTTGAAAAGTGAGAAGCACAGAAAGCAAATGTGGCCAAGGTTGGGCTGGGATCCAAATGAGAGTCATGCCAACCACACTAATATTCAGATTTTCACTGGTAAAGCCAAAGCCCTAACTTGGATCAGCTTGAGTTTTCCTCACTTCTTTCAGTGCATAAAATCCTTCCAACTAGTTGCTGTAATCAACAGTTTTAGATAGAGTGGGTCACAAATCTGGTGGGCTGAAAAGCCTCAAGTATAGTCATAGGGATTATAACAAGTATTACAGTGAAAAATTGACAATGGTGGGGGGTTAATTGCACTTCTAAAGCTGCCCTTATTGTTTGTTGTCCAGTACTATAGTTGTACGTTAGGCCATCATTTTTTTAAAGACAACCTTAAACAGCAACAGGACATGGTTTGAGTGCTGCAAACCATGCAGCTTGGTGCTTACTTTTTGAATAGCGAAGTATTTTTCATTCTTACATTGTATTTTTGCTATACAAATTAAGAAATGGTATATATTATAGATCTTACTTTGAATGGTGTGCAACTCAACTTAGGGTACATTTACATCTGGGTTTTCATTCAGATTACTCAATAACATAAAGCCTAATAAATGCTAATATATCATGGTTCACGCACAGCTTTTTTTCCCACTGCTCTTACTGTATTTCTCTCAAATACTGCACATCTCAGCTGAAAGCATGTGAAAGTACATTAACTCATAGTCGATACAATTTTTGGTTTGGTGAATATTGCATATGAACTCACCAAAGTGAAAAAAAATGGATTCTGTCATTAATTTCTACCAATTTGCATAGAAGTTGCAAGAAATGTGGTCTGTCAAGATGCTTCAGGACATATCTTATTCACTGTGTAATAAGGAGGCAGAACAGGGTACATTTTCAATGGAGTGACTGTCTCTGAATGTCTTTGGAGAGTGCAGGATTCGGTAAACCTCTTAATATTATTTTAATTAAACTGTTACAGTCCATCATGTCAAAATATAAAAATTCAGATTACATAAAACCATATTAGGGGACCTTAAAAAGCCCTGATTAATGGCCTGATAGGTTGTAAAATGAATCCATACTGTAAATTTATACTGAGGGCTTCTCTAAAATGTGAATTATTGACTTCACAGATGACAATAACTCTTTCAAAACTATCCTGGTCCATGGTTCAAATATTTTCTGTATAGTTCACTGACATACACAGGAAGTCTAATTTACTATGTCTATTATTGCATGAACATCCACAGACTGCAACATCCTCTGAAATGTATTCTGAAATATTACACATGACCAGATGAACAAAGGCTTGAGGAAGAAAATGCCATAAATCTGTAATGACTGCAGATAACAGTAAGTCAGGATTCTTCCTACTAGCTCACCTGGCAGAAAAGTTTCTACCAGTAACAAGATACACCGATGCCAGAGTATGGTACATAGAATCTGCTTTATGCATCAGCTACCATGGCTCTCCAGTAATTCCTACTAGTAAAACATGGTTTATTTGCTGTTTCAGGATGCCATTATTTTCTATAGCACTAACACAGGCGAGATATTTCTAATACCTAGCAGGCTACACTTAGGCTGCTGTATTAATATGACTCTCAAAAAACCCACTTGAACCCAAAACTTCTCATCTGGATATATTTTCATCAACTTCAATTACCTCTGAAGACTGGAGTAAACCTCAACTTGTAAGACAGGAAATCTTGGACACTACAGGCAAAGAAGGCATCCTGGATCCTATGGAGCTCAGCCCCGATAGACCATACAAATGCAACTAGATCACGAGACTCAGTTCTGGCAAATGCCGTCCACTGTTGTAAATATGTACAAAAGCCATAAACCGCAGCCCCTTGTCCCCCAAAAGGGCAGAAATGAATTCACAGGCTATCTTTCCAAATCTCTGCAATGCAGCATTTATTTCCATGAAATCAAAATTCCAGACTCAGATCAGCCAGCATATTTTGCAAAATGTCTTCCTTTTCCCTTAGTAAGAGAACTCTCACTTACAGGTATCTAAATTGAAAATTTGTATCTTGTTGCAACTGACACAGTTCCAGCTCCTTTAGCTACAAGAAATCACAAATACATTTTAACTTGACAACTTTCAATTACACCTTTAAAGATCTAACTGTCAGAATTATTATTTTGTCAGGACAGAAATATTTCAAAATACAATTTTGTCTTGAATAGAAATAAAAATTTGCAAGACTGACATTTTCTGAGAAATGCCAAAGTTATTTTTGATTGATTTTAAAAGTTTCTGTTAGTAAAACAAAGTGTTTTCCTCTCACTTTTAAAAATACTTTGAAAATGTAGTTTATATGATGCATTGCATAAACAAAAAGTAATTTTGAAGTTAAAATACTCTATATCTATGGAGCACTGTCAACTCAGATTTGGTTTGCGTTTGGGAGAGGGAGGGAACAACAAACTCACAAAAAAACAAATCTCAAGAAACACAAATAAAAAAATTATTAAAAAAATTACTTTTCAAATAATCTGATTAGATTAATATTGGGAATCAGCATAACCTGGCTAGAAGTGGCTATCCTGAAATACAGCCACTAATACAAAAAAATGTCATTAGATGATTAAGTTGTTGCTTAGGTAGACTACTATCTTAAAGACTTAAGTACTGAAAGAGTTAAGAAAATCCCAGTAGAAAAAAAAGAAATATTTTTTCCAAACCTCTACATCAGAGTCCATAAAATCAAGGAAAATAAGACTGAGCAAATGATATTTATAGAATTCTATTCACACAATTACATTATCTTTTCAAACTAGTGTAACTTGTATTTTACAGAGGCAATCTACGCTTTGTTACTCTAGAGATGCACCACAGAGCAAAGTCTACATACATTCATCAAATTTCCTCATCAATAAAAACAATTCATTGTCTCAAAAGTAAACAACACAAGTTTAAAAAAAAACCAAAAGATACCCTCAAAATCCAGCCTAAAAGCCAACACATCTTTTGTGCAGAAAACTTTGAAGCTTCTGTAAGTATACATGGCATACTGTCCTTGATCTACATTTTCCACAGTGTCTGTGGAGGAAAGGCAGTAATGTTTTCCATGTACACACCTAGAAACCTGTGTAGAATTCTGTATCATAAACTTTTTGCAAATAATTCCTGTATCTGAATAAAA
This sequence comes from Clamator glandarius, assembly GCA_033459285.1. Classification (NCBI taxonomy): domain Eukaryota; kingdom Metazoa; phylum Chordata; class Aves; order Cuculiformes; family Cuculidae; genus Clamator; species Clamator glandarius. The sequence continues at coordinate 7,236,373 of JAUNZM010000261.1, read as the reverse complement.
ATGTAGATGAGGAGTATACAGAACTGCTTTAAAGAAAAATGACAAGTATATATTTTAAACGTTTTAAAAATTTTTGTCAATATTTGTGCACAGACAAGTCGAGATATACAAGATTAAATCCTGGCCCACTGGATTTATCCACAAAACTATCACACAGATTAAGTGATCATAGGACCTTGGACTTGTCTAAGTTAATTCAGCTTATGAAGCTTACCAGGATCTCTTCAGGCTGGAGGAAAAAGTTCACTGGAAGGAATGAACAAAAGTATGAAGGGAAGATCATGGTCAGAGTAACCCCAAAAAGCAGGCAACTCTCAGTGGAGGAAACTATTAAGGATAACAGTCAAACTCTTTGGAAAGAGAAGCAGACCTGGGGCTGGAGATCAGGGACTAAACCTAGCCTTCAAGACTCCTCCACCTCATCTATTGTCTTTTTCCTCGGAAAAGAAAGAGAAATGCTGCCTGGAGATCACTATTACCCCAAAGCCTGAAAATCTCCCTCAGGGCTTGAATACAGCCAATTACTTTAACTCTGTTGCTGTCCTTGGTGAAGAGAAGGAAGAAAGCCTGTGCATGGCCAAATATTTGAAACACTTTCTGCATGGCCAGTAATGTAATTCCCCCAAATGGGACATCATCCCTGTGTTGAGGTTCAGCTAGATTCTGCCCATTGGGAACTTTGCTGTTGAAATACTGGGGACTATAGTAAAAGAAAAGTTTATAAGTGACAGGTAGATGAAGTTGGCTTTTCTAGTTCTAACATTCTGTGATAAAATCTTAAATAAAAAATTCACTTTGAGTTCTCAAGCAGGGAAAGTAACTCTAGAAATGGTAACACCAAGCATTTCCCTTCAATATGCAGCACTCACTACTATGTAGAGCTATCAAGGTAAACAATGTAGCCGGATTATTTATTTATTTATTTAGTGTCTGGATGATGGTGTGACCTTATTTTTTTCTGCAGTTCCCAAAGAGCTGCTAAGAATAATCAAACTTTCTACCACATCATGCCACCTTATTGTCCACAGATGTTAAGAAAGAAGCATTCCTCTCCCTTTCTCCAGCCAAGGCTGCTGCACACTTTGCAACTTATGTCCCTTAAATGACCAGGCAATGGCTTTTGATAGAAGCAGCAGGTGATTGGACTGTTTAGACGACTGACCTAATCTTTGCCAAATATACAGTATGTTCATGAGTTTGTTTGGATCTATCTGATGTCCCTGCACCTCCATCTGTGGTCAGTGCCTTCAAGAGCAGGATTTCTCCTTCCTTCCATTCCACTATACATTCACATACAACTTGGTTCTCTAGGATTTACTATCGTGACTCATTAGGTGTATGCTATCAATTCCTTTGCAAGGTACTCCAGTATCTTGAGGAGAAAAGATCATCTCTTTGCCCTCAGCACCTGACAATGGATGATTCCAATACTTAATTAGGATAAATACTACTTTTTCCTGATAAATTCTGCGGAAGGATTTCTTTATAAGTCAGGCACTGCTCAACATAGCCTTAAATTTCAAAATTACTCTTCAAATGACTGAGAATAAGAGTTAAGTACTCCCAGAACCTGCAGGATCTCACCTTCCTTGCGGTATCATTCAGGCACACTGGGAACCCGTGAAGTGCAGAACTCTAACTGCCTACAACAAAGGGCACCGTGGAAGTGTCCAAACAAGCACCAAAGATTCTGCATTGAATTGATGGTATTTCTATTCATCCACCACACACACTCTGAAAAATTTTCTGGCAGTGTTTTATCAGCACTCTTGATTTATAACCTGGAAAAGTTCTACTGCTATTCCATTCCTAAGACTCTTCTGGCCAGAGATGGAAACCTGCCAAAACATGCAGGAGTACTGTGAATGAGGTGTGCTAAAGAGTACTCTGGGACTACAAACTGGTTTTAACACAAGTTCTGAGCAAGGGTGTGAATCCAGATGTCTAGAGATAGACTATTGCATTGATCTACTGTGACATTTGTCTGCATTCATAACAAACTCATGCTGTATTGCATGGACAAGGCTGCACTTCTCAGCCACATGGTGATAAAAGAAATGCTACAATATTCATTCATATTAAAAAAAATAAAAATTCCACGTGGAGCCATCTTTTGCACTGACAGAAGAAGCGTCTTTTTCCACCAACACTGCAGGGAATGAGTCATCAGATGTCAAGGGGGATTTTTCAAAAGCCTTCAGAGACCTAATTAGGCTGCCACTGAAGGCAGTGATAAAATTCCTGTTTTCTTTAGAGCAACAGGAGAAGAGGTGGGCTCTTGCTGTGCTCTGTGAAAGCTTCTGCTCTCTCAACACGTGTTGGTTGAGACTGTTTTCATCTACTTGTTTGGACCTGGTCCATACCCTGGTCCTAGATGTCATCTGTTTTTCTAGTCTGATTTAGAAGAGAAGATCATTGAAACAACACTGAACAAACTGATAGCAAAGATAAAACCAGCATCAATAACTGTCACTAAAGATCAAATTTTCAGTGCATGACAGAAGGCAAATCTGTCTCATCTGAGAGCTGTGCAGATTTTTAAAATACTGCTCTAAAAAACTATGTAGACTGTCAGTTGAGCATTCCTAGTTTAACAGCCTTGTTGTGACCAACTAATAAATATATTTATCCAGTAAATTCATTGCCATGACATAAACAAAGAATAAGGTTTGGGGTTTTTTCCAATTTCAACCCATGATAAATTCCTCTTTATTTTACTAGCTCTCTCACACTGTATTAACAGAACTTTATGAAGTGTTTGCTAGGCCAGAGGCTAATGTAATTACATAGACTTTTCTGGATCAGATCCATTTGTTACAGATTATTTCAGTGACTTGGCTTCTGTCTATGCTTGTATGTGTCTACACAAAATGATAAAATTAATGTTCTCTCCCCCAAACTGTGAATTTAAATACTTTTATACACATCCTTCTCAAAAGATTCCAAATGTACTTTAAAAAGGAAGAAAAAAAACCTGGAAGAAACAGAGAGGTCATTTTGTAGCATGAGTTCACTTGAGATTATCATTTACACTGCAAAATTACTGTGTAACAAATAAATATTTTGCTCCCCAGCAAAGCCTGTGTTCATCAAGACAGAGATTTAACTTCCTTTTCTCTCCTTACTCTTCTCCTTTCTCTGATTCTCAGCTGCTCAAACTATTACTGTTCAGCAACAGAGCCAAATTCACAAGTGATGTGAAAGACTGGTTTGTGCAGTGAAAGACTCTAAATGCATGCTTAGGTAGTCAAGAGAAAACCCGCAAGGGTATAATGTGCTTCTTGAGGGTGTAAAATATCTGTTGAGGGAGTTGAGAACAGATGTCTGGTTAGATTCATCATTCTCCTGTTCCAGTGCATGAAACTCCATGTGCCGAGTCACATACCAGCGTCCTGTACACATGGGACCCCTACACATTCATTCACCCTGTGCAAAAACTCAACAGCTAGTCCATGAAACATGTACTGCTCTAGCTGCACTCCTCCTTGGCCCAACGCATCAGGCACAGCTAGTTAGTACATCAGTCAGCAGGTTAGAAAGTGGGAGGGAGGCTTCACTAGACTTCAAAACTAGGAGAAATAGTCCTGGCCATAAGGGAGCCTGAGATAAGGTACAGCTCCTCTCAGTCTCGTGTGCATCACAAGAGGCTTGACAACATTTCTTAAACCTAAAACTCCATTAAAATTGTTTGTCACATCTCTGGCACTGCAACCACATTAAGGTGCAACTTGAGCAGCTGTTGACACCCCTAAAATGGGAAAAGCCTATAGAATTGCTAAATAGGAGCAAGTGGGGCTTTCTAGGAAGAACACCAACCTTTGAAAGGTTCAGCTACATAATGAAAATCCCAAATATAAGCTATAGAATCATAGAATCACCACGTTGGAAAAGACCCATCAGATCATCGAGTCCAACCATTCCTATCAAATACTAAACCATGCCCCTCAGTACCTCATCCACCCATCCCGACTATGTAACAGTCATCTTCTAAGGTTCTTGAGAATGTATTAGCTATTGGACTCTATAAACAACTTCCCATACTCAGCAAGAACTCAGTCAGGTATCCACGTTGATAAGCAGTTTTCTGCTTTGTTGCAAGAAAATCTGAGTGAAGCTATTCAGCCACCAGCCTGCCTGTATTCTAGTAAAGTAACTTACTATTGCTTCTCTCGTTCTCTCTTGCTTCTCTCCATCTCTCTCTCTCCTATTCCTAATACTTTTGCTATAAACATGATGACCAAAAGGGGGAGTGGAGAGAAGAGTAAAGCTGACATTGCTAGAAAGTCAAGTGGTTACTGGTTGAAGAACATGATAGCTAGGGAAAAACCTGTCATCTACTACCACCACCTTCAATAACTTTTGGGTTGGGTTGGGGTTTTTTTTGTAAAAATATGAAAATGAAAGCATTCAACTCAGATGGCTGTTGTCAGTCATCTTGCCTGCCAGCCTCAGAGAGCAATTTGATTTCTATATTGATCTGCAGCAGCATGACAAAGTCATTGAGCTGCTGAATCCAATATTCATGTAACACGCAGAATGTAAGGGTCTCCCAAGGCAGAGCGGAATATCTGGGAGATCTGTATTCTCAATGGAAAGTCCCTCCCAGACACTGTGTCAAAGGCATGCCGCGAGCAAAGGAAATGGTGCTGGAGCATGTCCCACTCCGTAAACACTCAAGCAAAACCAATGGTTGTTCACAAGGCCACTTAAAAGCATGTGAGAGGCGCCCTGAAGCTGTTCAGCTCTTGCGAGTGCAAACACACAAGGAAGGTCAGAAGACACCTAGAGCCCCTGTTATTCCTCACATCCTTCCTGTATGATGTGAAGCACATAGGGGACTGAGAATGTGGCACAGTACCATCTAATTCCAAATCTAATAGTGTAAAAAAGGGGAAGGAGCAATCTGTCCAACTTCTTTCTGGTAATGTTCAAACTACTACTCATCCAAGCCATAAGGCACACGCATCCAGCCCGTGTCCTAGCAAAAGCCCTGCGCAGCTGTTACCAGACATCACTCGGGTAATATTTTTTACAGTTTACTTGTCTTCAAATTCCATAAAACTAAAGAGTATTTTCAGAGAAGCCATAGCATGCACAGAAGAGAAGCCAAAATGTTTTAATTAAAAGACTTCTCCTGTTATCAGGGGATATTGGATTAGTGCAAACCACATCAGAGGAAACTAGTTAATCCAAGTTTGGTTGATTTGTACACTGGGAAGACCAAAAGATTTTAGCAGCGAGTATTATTTACAGCAGCTATAATATCCTGTCAGTTTAATGGCAGAAAATGCAGTGTTATTTTTTTGGCTGAATGATGAGGGGTTTGGGGTTTTTTTTTTCCTTTTTATTTTTTGATATGTACACATCTCAAAATATTGGACTTTTAAACCAGTATTATAAATATACTTTGATTTATGATGTCAATTTCAACCATATCCATGACACATGAATTAAGTGTGCTGATAACCTCCAAAATGTTGCAAATAGGAACATGATGTAACAGCCATGGTAGTCATTTCAAGAGTGCTTTAATTCCACATGAAAACAGTTCTCTTAATGGAGGGGTAGGCTGAGAGAGGCCAGGATTTGCCTGGATTATTCTCTAGGATTACCAGAGTGCATTCTGACACATCATCTACAGTTATGTTCAACAGAAAAGCATGAGAACTCTGTCCGGTCCCACTGTGTGCATAAACCACAACAGCCTATTCAGCTTTTGTGTTGCTTTCTGGGTGAACATACTAATAAATAATGAACATACCTCTAAAGATACTCTTTGTTAAAGTGAAAATGGGGTTCTTCATTTATGGTCCCAAAGTTTCCATATTCCAGGTAGGTCGTTTCTGGTCTTTTTCTCCTCAGCACACTGTTTAGACAAAGAAGCATCTGTGTGTTGCACTAATCTTCATGCTGTACTAGCTCGAGGCTTGAACTTTCAGGCTACGTGATATTTTTCCCCTTTTCTAAATGAATGCCTTGTTCAACACATTGTTGATACAGGGCTGAAGAGAGGTATATTATACCATAAGGGACCAGTTTACATACAGCAATAGACTTTTTTTGTATTAATGCAATACATCATTTACCTTATCCTCTCTGTGAACAAAAGGATCAAATTTATATGTAACTGCCCAAACGAAGAGATTTTTGTAAGGCTTGTTTATGAAAAACAAAGCCAGTGTGGGAGTGAAATATAATTCATAACATATAAATACTTCCTGAAGGTACGATAAACATCATGGCAACAGCGAAATAAAAAGCATTATGGGAGAAATAGTAGCAGATTCTCACATTAGAAGGCAGCAGAGAGAGGTCAGGGAGAGAGAGGGTAAGGGAGAGGTGGTAGTCCCACTCTGGCCCACACAGCGTGAGCAATAGCATTAGCCGAGCAGGAGGGAAGAGAATGTGAAATTTCTGTCTCTGATAAGTCTGTTAAAGTGCCATATCTAGCAAGCAATATCTCAAATGTCAGCTAATATAGACATTTGATATTGCAGTAGTACTATCTGGACCACATCTTTTCACATAACCAGAGTGAAATCAAGTCCTTGTCAACTTCTCCTATCTATAAAGAAAATAAGAGATGATGAATTAGGTGCAAGTTCCTAAGATTTTAGGATCTTTAGCAGATGTAAATAAGCATCAATCAGCAGAGCTGCTCGCAGAGCTCTACCCTAATCATGTAAAACATTGTCTTCTGCTGCAGCTCAGGCATCTACCTCCCCTTGAGTAAGGTCAGCAGAACAGCTGGGGGAAGCAGTTTGGGAGTGAAGACACAGTGGTGTTAGAGGAAAAGACAATCAATAAAATGGAGACAATACAGAAGATAGCTCTGAGAGGAATGTGAAGGGATGAAAAGATGGCGCTAAAGAAGACGATGTGGATGGACAATACTCCTGGAAGCAAAGACAATGAGGGGTAAGCTGCAGTCAGATGCTGTATTCTGCAGAATAAGAGTGGTATTGCAGTCCAGAAAACTAGACACAGCTGGTAAAATGGCAGGCTGGAAGAGTTAAATATCACAGTCATTAATGGACTGAAATTAGATTATAAATCCTTTCGGATCTGTCACCCATTATGGTAATGATGCCCTGCCTCTTCTCTTTCAGTACAGAAACCATTTCTGCTTATGAGACTGTAAGCAATGAGATCAAGAGCCATTGCCACCATTAAACAAATACATCAGAAGATACACTGGTCAGAAGACCAGCACATCACAACCTACATACTTATAGAGCAGCTACTATAAAGTATATAACAAAGGCAATGGGATATAATGTTTAGGCAGCTGCTGTCAGTTAACTACAGAAATAGGAAAGATAAAAAGCAAGAAAACTAGACAGCAAGGAGCTGTAGTTGCCACAAAAATTCTATATAAAAAAAATGGAACGGAAAGAAGGTAGTTTCCTATTTCACTTCATCAGGGCTGGTTGCTTCTCTTGTTATTGGTATAACAACAAGCAGTCCTCACTACGAACATTTGATTCTGTTGTGCTTTTATGTCCTCTGGGCCTCCCAAACCTGTTGGTCCTGTGAAAACATACCTTCTGAGGAAATAAGCAGAGTTTAGGAAAAAAAGTGACACTTGTTACAGCAACAGAAACAGCTACTGAATTTCAGCTTTGTCGCACTGCTGCACTGTGGGCTGGCAGCTTTCAGAAAAAGAAGCCTCTAGGTCTGGGGTTTGTAAGCAACTTGCCACACTTGTCATCCTTGCTGTATAAAAGCCTTTCCCGGAGGACATTGTTCTAACAAAATTATCCACTGCAAAGGCCGGCAGTATGCTCATCGTGTCTCAATCACGGCTGCATAAAGAGGAAAGTCAACCATGCATGTCTATCATTTGGATGATTAGCCTTTCTGACTGCAGACACCGTTCTGAAAGGCTAGTCCTCAGAAACACCTAATTTCTCAGTTGTAAATTATTTCTCTTTGTCTGTCAGAAGCATAGCAAGGAATGTCCTCTGAGAACAATATTCAGTGTTTTAAAGTAGAATCAATGCAAATACATCAGAAGCAGCCTTGTAACCTCTCTATGACCAAATGAAAAAAAAAAAAAAGCAGGGGGTATTTGTGGTATGGAGTAGCTGAAAACTGCAACAAAAAAAAAAAAAAAAGATGTGCACAGCACACTCGTCTTTGAGTATCTCCATTTACACTTCTGATACTGTTGTTGTCAGTCTCTTTCACTTATCCTGCACTTCCTCTGTATCTTATCAGCTGTGTTAACTACAATTGTTTTTAAGGAGGAAAAAACCCCACAGGATCAAAAAAAAAAATTCCCAAGGAACTCTTTATAATTACAATACACTGCTTTAATCCCTGAACTGTATTCTGTGTCTGTTTATACTAAATTACACCACCTTTTGTTATCAGTTAAGTTTTTTAGTATTTTCTTATCTGTGTGTGCTCCCTGGTAAGTCAAAGGAAAGAAAACTCATGAGCTGCACGTGATACCCTTACAGATACACAAATATAAAGGTCTGATGAACATAACTGATAAAATAATTCACACAACACTAAAATTATTGCTTAATCTGCAATAATCATTTATTTATCATCTTGTATGCATTCTGTGAAAGCAAAGTTCAAAGCAAGGCAAGGTCTAAAAACTTCCAGTTCATTCTTAATTCCTGTCTTCACTCTTCTGTGACATTTTTAACATCTACTCCAAAGAAATTCTTCAAAGGGACCAGATCTGAACCCTTATGGCAAAGGCATGTCTAGGTTGAGCTAGGAGAAAAACAGGTGGGAAGGCTTCAGTTTGAATTGAAAGGAAGGTTCATGTCTCTCCCTATCTGCCTTATCTCTAAACCCAGTAAAACACAGACAAATTGACTTCTTAATGGGTGAAAAAGCATTTTTGTACTACGGGGTTGTAACAGCCTTTACTTTCAAGCTCAACTAAATATCACTAAATGCCAATTAACATCTCACTTAATATGAAGCTTTACTTGCTGGTCTGTAATCATCCTCCTCCTCTGTACTTTTGAACTCAATGTGGTCTCTGCCAGCTATTTGGTTTGTCTAAATTAAAAAGCAGCACTGCACGACAGAGGTGGTTTTGTTTGACTTCTGCATACACAAGCTGGGATGTGGATTGAAGGCATCGTTGTTGGGACAGCCTGCCCAACATTCATAAATCAAGATTTATTTTTGGTGTTCTTTCTTTCTCTCTTTTTTTTTTCCTTTAATAAAGCAAATTAAAAACTACAGAAGATGCCACGCTGACAATTTTGGAGGTCCACCTCTTTCTCTAAACAGATCAGGTACTGCATAAACTGTATCTAGATCAGTTTGCCTTTTAACATACCTCAGATCTATTTGACTAGGGCCGTTTTGAGGAGCAAGAGGATTGTTTAGCATCTGTGCCTGTTTAATCTTGGGCTCTCAGTCAAGATTGCTAATTTACATACTGGTTTTCCTGATCTATTTGTCTATTCACCAAGAGACCACCAACAGCCTTCCCTCCGATGCTCTGAATCTTTAGCTGTCCAGAATTTGAAAACATCAGGTCCTAGAACTCCACTTTTAAGAAAGTACCCTTCCATTCTGCTTCCATTTGGGGATTTAATACAAACTATTAAAATGAAAATTAAATGGGTTCCCACGGACTCTTTACAAATTTGATTTCTCCAGCATAACACCTCTCTGGGGAGCCAAAAATCAGAACTCCTACATATCATCACAGAGCAAAAGGCAGTTGCTGGAGGGGCCCCACATGCTGTGAGGTAACTGCTGTCCTAAATAATCCTTGAACTCCAGTTACCAAATGTGTTGCTGTTACGTGTGGTGTTAATGGGTGAGTACAAGGGCAGCAGATCTGTTAAAATCCCCCTAGACTTGCACAGCCATGAAAAAAGTGAAGTAAAATTAATCTTTCTGTTCTTAAAATCTCAGCAGCAGGATCATATAGTGTTCATGAAACAACCATTTTAATTGAGCATTTGCCTTCTGCTTGCAAGAGTCATAGCTGAATTTGGCTTACATTGTTTCAGAAAGCAGTCAGTCATTCTCACAAAGTCCTTTTGCCTTTCATTCAGAAGCTTGTTTTGATATTTAGTCCTAAAGAAACTCACTTCAGATGGTAACATTTACATGACACATGCTCAGTCTAGCTTCTGATTCAAATCTTACTTATTTGTTGAATTTCCACAGTTTGCTAAAGCATAGCTCATTTTGAGGTATGAAAAGTCAGTCTCCAGAAAGTATCAAAATCAATTACCAGTCTTTAGCCATTCCCAGTTTTAATTTCTTAACAGCTGAACTTTAAACAACCATTATAAATTTGGACTTGAATCACTTACTTCAGAACAACTAAGTATGTTACAATGTAAGGCTTTGTGCAATTTGTCTCTGACAGGTAAGAGGAGACTAACACTCTTCCAAGGAGATTAACAGGGAGTATGGTGGGCAACAGTGCTGTAGGATTAAGGTGTTGGGAACAAGGGAGGAAGAAAGTGTGTTACCACAACTTTGTCTTGCCAGGTCATTTGATCCTTGACTAAGTAACGGACATGTTTACTTTAGTAGTGTATTTTGAAAAGATTTCCAAGAGGCCCAGATAATTTGGTGAATACTTGTCTATCTCACAGTAGTAAAAAAAAAAAAAAAAAAATTGGAGGATGAGGGAGCAAGTTAAACAGAAGTGGAAGAGCGGTTGAGAGAGGTAAAGATAAGCGTAAATTGCAGAGAAAGGAAATCTGAGTTTTGTCCACAATCTGGTATTTTAGACTTGCTAGCTAGAACATATACCTTCTAGCCATGTTTCCATATGCTCTCGGACTACCCTAAAGGAGAGACAGGTTGATATAAACCATTGTGTAACACACAAAAAAAACCCCAGAAAAATTACAAAAAAAAAGACCAATGCACTGAGATGCAAATTCTTCCTATGAAATCTCTCCAAGCCTAGAAGGTATTTTCAGGTCTTATAAACCATCCTTGAAAAGGAAGGGTACAAAAATAAATAGAGAGCAGGCAGTCACCTTGCATATTTTCTGCATAGACAGTAACTGGGAAATCTGTAAGAAAGTATTAATAGACTGCCTCTATGGCATTCATTGCAGATCTGTTTTGTCCCCTGACAAAATCTCCACAATCTAGCCTTGAGAGAGAATGGTTGCCAACAATGTCTTAAAACAAAGATTGTCTCATTAATTGTTGTTTTGTGATTATTGTCTAGAGAATTTAGTGAAAGGAGACCCAGACATATAAGAAGAGTGGTTTCAGTTTTTATACTTTAACTCTGCTTTTTGGTAACCGACTGCTTTCTTTTCTCCCCTTTTCCTCCCTTTAGAAGCAATTATAAAAGCAAAACTTTTTAATGATGCATATGTAAATCACATCGAGGGGCAGGGGGGAAAGTCTTCCTGAATGCTAAAAAATGTTCACAGTTAAGATTTAGTGCTCAGACCAGAACAAGCACAGGTAAAAGTATTGCAGGTTCAGAAGAGAGGCCATCTGAGAATGCAGCGATGGCGAGAAGAGCATCCCACCTAATGCAGGATGCACACCAGAGACATGTAGGCACACGGAAAACATTTGTGAATCATTTGCAGGAAGGAAGCAAAAGGAAGAGAATCTAGATTTGGACTGATAGCCTTAATATGATAGTATTACAGCAACTGTTATCATGGGTAATGAGTAACATGGATATGGGTATCCTAAATACTCCTTTTGTTGGCAGATTCTGTAAAAATGCCTATGAACCGTGAAAGTTTCAGCATCCACATGAATTTATGTGCTTAGAGTGTTCCAGTCATCTAGTTCCTGACAAGATAATGTTCCACACACTGCTTTTATCACAAGTAAGCACAGGTAAAAGGTGTCTGCCCACTTCTCACTTGGCCAGTGTAGTTTACCTGTTTTCACTGTTTCACCTTGAACATGAAGCCAGTGAATTCACCTACGGCTATGTTCATCCCTGATGCTCTAATCTACACAAATTAGATTAATGGAAGGAGATCTTGAAAGATGAAAAGTGACCAGCCAACAGTGTGCCACTCTCTTTCAGAAGTTAACCATCAAACTGTGCTGGACAGTTAAAATACTAGTAGCATGCACAGAAAGTTCAGGATCAGTGTGCAGATAACATATCCTTTTGTCCTTCCCTTCCCTGCCTCCCAAGTTCTCTCTCATGCCTTCCTCTCCAAAGGTCTTACTTTCTTCTATCTCCTGTTACTGAAGACATCAATATTTAAGCAACAGCTTCCTCCTTCCTTTTAATCTGACAAATCATGGAGGACACTCCTATGGCAACAGTGATGAACTATTCTGTAACATTACATGGAGAAGCTTTTTGGACTACTAAAACGGAGTTAAAATCAGGATGAAATATGATTTACAGTCTTTGACACTGAGCTCCCATATTGCTACATTCACAAATGATGTTGCTTTCCAGAAAAATGGTGGTGTGATAGTTGCACTGCAGTTCTTTGCTAAGCTTCTGCTTCATCACTGTATCAGGTGTTTGATCAAATGGGTGTCCCTTGATAGCCTTATCTCAGCTGGCCAGTGTGGCTAGGATGGAGCTGTGTGAAATGGCTGCACATTGCATTAGCTCCAATATTTATTTCACTGAGAGCAGAATTTGAGTGTCCTGAAAATTGCTTAGCAAATAAGGACTTGAAGTGACAGCAGACTCATGCCCTAAGTAAGGCATAATTTGGTACCCTGCACGAGACCAAGGAGTGGTTCTGAGTTATCACTTCAATTCCATTGAAAAGAACCATACAGAGGCCCCAAATTAGGAAAAGCCCTGCCAGGTTAGTAGCTGACACACAGAGGATGAGCAAGAAAAGACTGTGGGGAGCACAGTCGCCCAGTGCCAGAGTCAGATACCCATATTTCTCTTTGCCAGCCCAGCTATTGCATCTCAAGAGACTCAGGGATGTGAGGGATTTCATGTCACTGCAATCCAGTAGGAGCTTACAAACCTCCTGGGAACCATCTGCGTCAATTCGTCCTGAAGCCTGAATATCTGACACTTGTAATGTCTTGTCTGCCTTTGTATTGTGGGGCTGGAGTGGGAGGAGAAAATGATAAGATGCTAATAATCAGAATAATCTTCTTATTCAGCATTATTAGTCCCTACTGAATTAGATGGATAAGCAAAAGACACTTCATTTCTGTAGAGATAAAGTAGAACAGTCTGAAATCTTGAAAAAATATTGTGCCTGTTAGTGTCTATGTAAAAGCCCTAGAAATAATGATCACAGAGATAAGATGAAGAATAAGAAAATAATAAAGGCAAAGCAGCAAAGGCAAATTTCCCCCCATGCAACTGCTCCACAATTAACTGTTTGAAACAATTTCTGGTCCCCTTAATCTCATGAACTCTGCTTATCTGCCTATCCAGTTATTTTTAATTTGTACTTCTATTATTACTGCTGCATTATTAATATAACCTGATAAGATAGGAAAGAGCTTGATGGTGTTCTGTTTCAGCAATGTCTCACATGGCATAACAGTCTTAATGATGAAAAACTCCCTCCCATCAGAGGAGATCCATGATTCTCACTGTTCACAGAGTACGAGACCCTGGGGGAATCCTAGTTCATCCTCTGTGCCACTATTCTGTTTCCCAAAAGTAGCCTGGGCCTCCTTGTGTTTATCACACCTACACACACTGTTATCAGTAAAGATGCATGCCTTCTCCTTCTGTGTGGCCAGGCAATACTCATCCCCAGTGCCTCTGTTTGATCTCGTGCCAGAACACACCTTACTGTTGCTCTTTAGAGCTGACACAAAAAAAAAAAAAAAAAAAAAAAAAAAAAGCAATATTTAAGATATTTTCTTCATGTGGGTAGGAAAGGGAGGGAAGCTTTTCTACCAACACTGCTTCCAGAATCTGGGCTCAGGGTGCTATGGCTGAGCTAGTCATTAACAGATTTGTATTGCAAATCAAGATTTGTATTTGAATAAACTTCCAGCAACACCAAATGGTGGAAAGGAGGGGACAAGACATTAAAGCAAAAATAATTATTCTCACGCTATACATTTTGAAATATTTCTGTCATTTTTCTGTTGGAAAAGGGGGCAGGGAAGAAAAGAAAGAAAGTTTTTAAGTGTTCTCACATCTATGTTTCTGTAATGGAGTATGTAGTTCTGTAAAGGTTATTGTATGGCTTTCCTCCTGGCATTTAAGGACACACCACATTTTGACATCACACCTTTTTCCAGCTAAGCATCTCCCTTTCAGAACAAAGTCTAAATTGAGCAGCTCTGTGGAGAAATCCAGTAGCAATTAATATGGATGAGACCAAATTTGATCTACAGAAATGCAATAGAGCCTCACAGATGCCTAGAGAATTTAACATAAAATGCTATTTGTATGAGCATTTTCAATCACCTCACAGAAGAAAAAAAAACATGCAATATATACGAGGACTAAGCTAGGCAAGGAAGACATTATTCTTGATTAAAATCCATGAGATGTTATTGGGAATGTCTTCAGGGAATGTTGACTTCTACCTCTTATGAAAAAATAAATCTGCTAGTTTATAAATAAAAGCAAGGCTACAGCTAGTTAGCCTCTCAATTTTTTTCAGATAACTTGCCAGGAACTCCATATAACTTTGTCCTGTATATTCCTACCCATCACAAGAGCACCCACACCATTTCTCTCTCTTGAGAGCTACAGCAGTATTTTTGAGGGTCACAGGCCTTAAAAGTCTGTTAACTTACCTCTTCTCTTTGTAAGATAAATCAGGTCAATTATTTCAAACTTTGGTTTTACCTGTACTGTATAGAAAGATTCTTTCATATAGGAAAATGGGAATGTTCAAGTATTTTTTTCGTATGTAGCACTTCATATGTCACTATCAAACAGAAGATCTTTTAACTATTAATCACTTTAGCAGCAATATAGAAGAAAAAGTTAATTTATATTTGGAAAATGAAGTAGCATTTTTGTACCCGGCATCCAGATCCGCTACTGAAATGTTTCCAAACCAGAAGCCACACTGCCTACCTTTCTGGGAAGGAGTCGTTACTGGAAGCGATTCAGAGGTCATGTTACAGAGCAATGAGAATCTGGGCATCTGAGAGCTAGAGGCTCTAATCTAATGAGTGTGCATGTCGTGACCAGCTTTAAAGATCTGTCCTGGCAGAAGCACACCCAAATATCTCCAGTCCTTAAATCAATAAAGACCAATTCAACTTTCCTTTGGCTTGCATAAGGCAAAGTATGCAAAAGCCTGCTTGGTCCTTTTACTTGAAGATCCAATTGCTTCATGGCAACCAGTTCGGTTGCATACAGGTCTGCTCAGCCAGACCTAGGTGCAGCATAGTGAGCCTCCAATATTTCTTAGACTGGAAAGAAAAGAATGCAGACTTCCCTCTGGAGGAGAGATGCAAACAGCTAGAATTTTCTGCACGCATCTTGTTACTACATCTACCAGTGGCTGGTTTAATACTAAAGTTAAAGGTGCAGAGCAGAACACAGGAAGAAAGTGTGTCCCTGCTCAGAGAGAGATTCATTTCACCTTACTTGAGCCAGCCAAAACACACATATCTTATTCTAAGGCAGCTGTCTAGGCTGCCTCTGTTAACAACTGAAGAGTAATGGAACATGTAGTAGGTAAGTCAGTCCATCCTAATACACATCAACACTTCTCTCCGTTCCTCTATGGGAGGAATTAATATGACCAGCCTAGATCACAAGGGCAGTGATTAACTTACTTAAGCAAGCCACACAAATCACAGCCTAACGAAGTGCAATAATGATGGCACTAAAGAGTGAGGAAAAAGATCAGGAAATAATGACTTGAAGCACAGAGAAACCAGCTTCTCACAAAAGAAGTATAAAAGATCCAGATAAATTTCTCCATAGAGAGATTCCCCAAGATGTTTTGATTCCTAAAGGAAAAGTCAAAATAGGGGGAGATAGTGAGTAATATCTAATGGTATTCTCAGTATTAAAATTAGAGTTCACACTAGGCTCTTCCGTGGCTGAGATGGTTATCTATTTAAGTCAGCATGGTACCAGAAAAATAAGGTAAAACCCAGGCCTTCAGGATAATGAAAGAGGAATAACCTTGCAGTAAAATCAAGAGGCTTAGTCAAATCACTAGCCCATGATGCTACGGTATTGCTACAATGCAGCCTCCTGCAGTGTCACCATCCTGCCCGCACCACTGAACACTGCTCTCGGACACATGCCGAGAGAAGTCAAACACAAAAGGAAAAGGCTGGGAGGAGAAGAGCTATAGAAGTTTTAAAGAAAAAAAAATGTAATTGGGCCTACAGCTGTGTGCTTAAAGTACAGTGCCTGCAATTTGCATAAGATCTCAGAAAACTTACCATGATATCATGATTACCAAACTACTCGGCATTTAAATTCCTTACTCAGCCTTGTCTGAGAAACACCCTTGTAATTTTCGGTTTCTTCCCTCTTGACTTTTGTGATTTATATTAACATCTTATTCATGAATTTAAAAATTGATTTAATGGAGTGGGAGATGTAGGAGGAGAGGGCAGAGAAGGAGCATTTCAAAAAGTACTACTGAAAGTCTTTGAAATTAAGTTGAAGTGATTAACTAGGACTTTTCATAATGCCCCAAAATACCAACCAGCAGTACAAGTTAAACTGGAAAGGAAAGGAAATGTAAATCAGCAGAGATTAAGGAATTAACAGAAGAGAAAGATACCTTAGCATCACACTTTACCACACAGTGCCCAGATTGGTGGAGCATTCCTAATGCCATACAGCAGAACTGCTCCATTTTCTGGAGTCAAATGTAAGCCTACTCCTTGGTATCCACCTCCACTTACCTACCTGCACCTGCAACGCTCCAGAAAACCACTGCACTAACATCCACTTGCCATGTGCTTCTGTCTCTGGGATCTGCTCCTTGACAACTGACCCATTATCAGGAAAGACAGCATGTCAGGCCAGGAATTGTGATGCTACTTTCTGAGCTTTCAACAGCTTGCAGGTGGACCAACATGAACCCACTGCCCTTAAAGTGGCTCATTAATAGGTAGAGGTGAGACCTAATCTTCTGCTTCTAAAGAGGCTGCCTAGATTAGGTAGTTGAAATGCAGTCCTGCTTCTCCACACAGGGATTCTCTTTTGCATGGTGTAAAGTTTAGGCAGCAGCCCAGCTTTTCCCTTAACAGGCTTGATTGATAGCCTCTATATAGTAGTAGCTTCTGAATCACAAGGAGAAGGAACAGCTGTTATGGCTATTCTCTAAATTGTAGAAACATGAATGCACAGAAATTTCTTCTAAATATATCTTTCTTTAGACCTCACAGGCAATCATAATGCAATCTGACAGACTCCTAGCATGTCTGGGTTGGAATTTCCACATCCAAGATAACCTTTACATTAGAGAAAGACAAATTAAGTGTGCATGCAAAGTATGATTGAGAGAGGAAGGAGATTATTGTTTATAGTAATTCTTCCAACTTTTATTAATTTCACATTTTTCTGAAAGCAACTTGGTGTATTAAAACTTCTCCCAGAAATGCTCACCTGGCAGGAATCTAGCCAAAGACCACAAAAGCCCCTGCCAGGTCCAGATAATATATTTGGTGAAGAAAATCCTAGTTCTGAGCAGCTCCGGAAGGAAAAAGGCCACCTGGATTTCATTCCAAGTGGAATTTATACAACAATCATATGGACAACAAAGATGAACATATATGTCCTCTTAAAATGCCTCAAGGAGTTATCCCCCCCCCTTCAGTAACCATGGTAACTTTGGGCAAAAACAGCTTTCACCTGAGAAACTGTTTTCTGTGATAAAGAGTTTAAAATCACATTTGTCATCTAACCATTAACGTTGTCTCCTTATACACCTGAGTGATAAAGAAGAGAGAACCTCTGCTTTCCTAAGGAAAGAGAACCTCTTCTCGTTCCCTCTGAAAAGCTGCCAAGATGGCTGGCAATGAAATGAAATGCAGAACATATTTTTCAAGTCCTGCTTCATTTTTGCTGACCTTAACACAGGCTTTCATAAATAGTTGCTTAATGTATATCATAATGTTGCAAAAAAAATCTTCACATCAACAAAGCAGCTAGTCAAAATGCAAACTCTAGTGGTATAAATGGAGGTTTCCTGTATTGGATTTAATCAAAATATACATCAGTTTTGTTCGATTCAAGTCAACTTTGCAAATCATATAAGTTCAAGAATGTCTCTTAGTACCTGTGCAGTGGAAAAAAGAGTTGACACAGCTATTGAAAACATCTTTTTACAAAGACTATTCAAATCATGACACATACAGGCTATAGCCAATAGAGAACTTATTATTAATATACATATTGCAGTGTTACAGCTTGGATTCAGGTATGTCAATGCCAGTGCAAATAACCATTGCCCAACTTAGCAAAAAGTCCAATAAACTATTTTAAGGTACTAGATTGCTGAAATATGAGCAGTTTGCAAGTGCAAAGCACTGGCGTACACATCTGCCTCCCACATAAGACAGCTCTGAATTTACTCAGAAACCTGAACTGCTTTGGCAGTAGGGCTTTCTTCATTGTCACTTTTCCCAAACACATAAACAATAAATGGCACAAGTGGGAAAAAGGGACAGAAGGAACAACAGAGGAAAGAAAAACTTCAACTAACATTGGTACTGTAGGACAAAGAAATGCCCTTAAGCTGAGGAAGAAATGAGACATTGGAATCCTAGCTAAAAGGACCTGGTGAAATAGGGAAAATTGCCTTTGGTTGCTTGCCTCTGTTGGCATTCAAGATTTTGTATTTCCCTCACTCAAAGAGATACTGCCACTCATGAGTTACTTATCTTGACTATGGGAACCTTCAGAGGGGCTTGGGGAAGTGGGCATCAGCTCCCAGTGGCATTCTCAGAAAGGCAAAGGAATGACACAGATGAATGCATCTGAAAATACACTGATGTTTTGGTGGAGGCATTTTCAAGTTGGACAAAGTATTTCTGGTGCTTCCAGATAGAGTTTTATGCAAATCAGTGCAAGGAAAAGGTAAGCTGCAGACTGATGTAAAGTTACAGTAGATTTTAGCTCTAATGGAAAATTCAGTTCTTAAAGTCAGACACTGAAAAATTATTTTTAACCGAACCTTCCTTAGTATGTGATACTGATTCTTATGAGAAAGGTGTATAACTCACAAGTATATATCACAACACCAATCTCCTACCAGCATTTTGCAGGCATTCCTGGCATTTGGCCATGGCTCAGATCCCATTCATGGCCCCTTCCACCCAAGCTCTGCTTTCAGCCCCTGCCAGGAGACTGGCTCCCAAATCTCTCACTCACTTACTAGACTCAAAACCCCCCTCTCTGTTCCGCATCCCACTATGCCCTACACACTTAGGAAGGGCTCTTTAGAAGCATCTGCAGTATAACCTATTACTCCCCATTCAAAGATTTTAATAATCTCCTCTTCTACAACACTTCTCAAAGATTGACAAGGTGTATCTAATTTTAGACTACTTATGAGTTCAGGACACTGCTATCAGGATGACCAGTAATACCTCATTATTTCTTCTTCCTTCCTGTCTCTCTGCCTGTCTGGTCTTCCTATACTAAGTTCTTAAGTGCTCTGGAACAGGGACAGAAATAGGACAGTGCAGGACAGTGTCCAATGCTTCCAGTTGCAACATTTCACTATCAATATCGTCTTCTTCCTTCTGTGAAACTGAACTTTAGCTTTCAAATAATACTATTTCCAAATTCCAGGCTTGTACAGTTTGATTTGCAAGGCATTTTGTAAGCAAAGGTGTGAAGCATGCAACCTGATAGACACTCTCTAATTCTCCTCTTTGTCACTTGCATGCATATCCATACTAAATGAGCTATTAATTAACTTTTAAATAAGTTGCTGATAGAAAAATCCTCCTAGTTTAACTCACAAAAATTATACTCCTGCATGACAGCTGAGAAACTCTACAATTTTAAATGAAGCATTGCCATTAATTTTGCAACAAGAAGTAGAGTCTTTGAAATTTCCGTAAGTGATAATATAAAATGGCAACTGTTTGGCAGCAAGTTCATTTTAGAAAACTGTGAAATTAAATTTACCCTCAAAGTTTAATCTTTGAAGTACCTGACTTCCTATCCTGCAGCGTCTTGGATATCTATCTATTCTGGCAAAATGACAGCTCTCAAGTTGACAACAAGCCAGCAATACCCAGTGTCTGTGCCAGGGCCTCCAGCCCTATAGCAAAAAGCCTGCCTTCCAGGAAGACCTGTCCCAGGGCAGTTTGTGCATAGTCTCAGAAATCCAGAATCCCTGGCAACAGCCAGCCTTCCAGTTCTCGTGAACCAGACTTTCCAGTAACAAACTGTCATGTTAGAAATTGCCCAGCCCACTCAAACCCAAAGTGAAACAGAGTTTTATCATACTGCTATTGCTGGTAAAACGCTATTTAAACACAAACAAGAAAAAACCCTATGTGATTGAAAATAATGTTTAGCCTCCCTGAACACCATACGGGTCCACATTTTGTAAGTTTATACCCTTACAGAAAACATGCTTCTATCAAAACATAAGCCAACCAAACAGAACAGAGCATACATAAATAACAACAATAAAAATTAAAAGCAAACAAGCTGAAATTCCTTTACCTCATCTGAAGTTTTCCCAATCAGATAGATAAATTACATTGTAATCCTGCAGTTATTTACTTACTATGCCTCACACCTATTTCTGACATCTTAAAATGAAAATTGTGCTAAAGTAGGAAACTGCTGGGAAACTTTGATGCAAGTATATGAGGCTCAGGTCATAATTCATGGTAACTCCTAGAATAAACTAGAGAGGTGAAACATTCAACTGAATTCCATAAACTGCAGGTTAGAAATATTTTTGCTGATGGAAATGTGTGAAAAAAAAGAATTTTCTGTATTTTGACTATATGAATTAACCTGATATGGTTTACTGCTTTGGAGAAGAATGTGTTAAAACATTTTTTAAAATCTCTTAGCTATTTCTCATATACTCTGACAGCTACAGGATGGTAAGTCTAAACTGAAAAGAAAAATCCTCCTTCATTAGCCGACTGTAAAATTTGAGTTTTACTTACACAGCTCACAGCTGGAAAGACTAAAGCCTGTTCTGATACATGGTGTTGATGAAGAAGCAAATCATAGATCTGTCCAGGCATAATGCAATACTGTATCCCAATCCCTATCCGCTGGAAACCAATGATTAGTGAAGCAAGAAGGGCTCACATCAAACTTGCAGTGTTTTGACAGAGTTGTATTTGTGTCTCTGTGTGAGTAGACTCTTTTCTTGGGAAAGCTGAAAACTGATAATCAGCAAAAGCATTCACCAAGTTCAACAGGGTAATTAGTTCCTTTTTTTTCATTAACATCCTCCTTCACTTTTCCTCAATGGAAATTTTATTATTATTCAGCTATAACCTCCCAAGCACAGAAAAGTAAGAATGGCTTTTACTATAAATATTTTCCGCAGCAGCTTCTTACAACAATGAACATGTTCCTCCTCACAGAACGAACACGTTCCTCCTCCCACCAGTGTGAGAGCATGCATCACCACTAACTTTTATAACATCATGGCAGATTTGTAATTTCTTCCCAACTACCAGGCCAGAGGAAATAAAGGGAGACCTGTGTGGAGGGAATCGCTTTTCAAAAATGAATTAAACAATCCCTGACAGTAATACCATTGTTCAAAAAAAAAAAAAAAAACTCCAAACAAACCAGGAACTGTAGAATAAGAAAGTGAGCTCCCAAAGTCAGCAATGAAAGTTCTGAAGCCTATCCTACGCTCAGCACTCATAGATCATACATTACCATTTCTCTTCTAAATACAAAAATTTTTACAAAACTCATTGGCACTGCTTAGTATTCAAAGAATACAGAAAAGCCATGCACACAGATGCTTGCATAAGAAATGACTCTGATTAAAGCAAACTGCTGTTCTCAGCAACTGCATGCATGTATTCCCAGGTATAACATGCCAGGCTCTCCATTTGTGACAGGGAAAAAGGAAGGGCCACTCAGAGAAACAACAAAGCAACTGCAAAGAATACAGCCCCCTCCTCCATCGCCTCAACCATTTTCTAGTATGAGTATGCACTTAAACAGCTTTTTAAGAGAGTATGATTATGGAGAATAGAAGGAAAAAGGAGCAATCCATTGTTGTTAGCACAGGTTTCATTCAGGTACATCGACCAGCCTTGTCCTGACTGTAGTGGAAAAAAAACAGGACCAAGAAACATGAGCCAGAAGCAAATTACAGCACGTCCTTCCAAGACATCACACTGGACAGGAATGAGATGAGGAACCCAGAATATGCCACAGCAAGCAATAGATACATAGTTTAAACACAGAGACCAACTGCTTCAGAAACCCTAGCAGACTAGACATTATCATTGCCTAACAGCACTGTGGTTCCAGTACAGGTGCAGTTACAGCAGCCAGGGCTTGGAACGTATTACTGCTGCACAATGAGGTGTGTGACTTGGCTGTCCTCAAGTCAACTTCAATTGTATTAGAAATTCACTTGCATTAAGTAACTTACATTGTTAGGCCTTTGTACACATGTTCAGGGACCAGCTGCGGTAAAGCCAACTGAGAAAAGACACAGACTCCCAGTTCCCTCAGTGCTTTGTGTAAGGATAAAATTCTCCCCTAAAGAAAACAAGTGTTTTAGTACTTGCAAGGCCTACCTTGCCCAAACCAGGGGTGTCTTTCACTTTGCTGACTGCCCTCAACAAACACGGTGGTGCAGGGGGTGGGGAAGTCTGAAGGATACTGCTGAAGCTGGTAGAGAAGAGAGGAGATTCCGGAACAGATGATGCAGAAGGCCTGTGCTTCTTCTTTTTGGAAGACAGGTTCAATTTCTGAGCAGCTCTGAAGGAAAAAGGACAAAAGTAAGATAAACCAACCCCAAATGCATCGACACAAGCAGACAAGAATAAATAAAGGTATTTAGGAAGTTATTATTTATGCAGAATCTCAGTCTGACCTCATTGATCCCAACAACTTTATAGTTCACAGAATCACAGAATCACAGAATCACCAGTTTGGAAGAGACCCACTGGATCATCGAGGCCCACCATTCCCACCAATCCCTAAATCATGCCCCTAAGTACCTCATCCACCCTCACCTTAAACACCTCCAAGGACGGTGACTCAACCACCTCCCTGGGCAGACTGTTCCAATGCCTAACCACCCTCTCTTGCTCTTCAATCATTATTACCAGTTTAATGCCACTGACTTCACAAAGTTACTCTAAATTTAACCTGGAGCCTTGCATTAGTTAGGGTCACAATCAGGCCTCTGTCACTATCTCATCTGTTGACAAAATTCAGCCTGCAAGAAAGCTCAAAACCTACCAATTAAATCAATAAGCTATGTGGCAATATCTGTTCTAAAATTAAGTTAAGTCACCAAATATTTCACACAGAATTCTATCTCATTCATAAGCCTCTGATTAGAAAATTAATATTTGTGCAATATTTGGATGCAAGCACCCACTGTTAAATTCTTTACTTTTAAATGCTCAGATGAACTGGCAGAGGTGTAAGAAGCCTTGCACTAGCTGTTTTAAATTTTTATCACCTCTTAAAACATCAGCCAGTTGAAAATCTGAACAAATGATGACCAATGAAAATATTGCTGTTTGCAGTGAGATGGAGACAATCATACTAGCTCAGCTGCATTTACCACCAGTAATTTTAATAGTACTGTATTCTTAGATGAGCATGCTTAAGTTTGTATAGACTTTGATTAAAAAGCTAAGCTTTTCTGGAAAAGAAACATAGAGTACTTTTGTTTTGCAAAATGTTTTATTTTGAGAGACAATTCAATATTCAGCTTCTGTTGCACTTCTTTTGTTCCAACACTTGTGCATTCTGCACTGCCCGGGGATAATGTTAATACTAATCACTCTCTCCTATGGTTTCTTTTTTGTAAAATAAGCACTTTAAACAGAGGAAGTCAACTGGAGCATCATCTTAAAGAGGAGATGGATACAACAATTCATTTGGCTACTTTCATCTTATTTGCAGACAAATTGTAATTCAAAATAAGTGTAAAAGTAGTCTGTGTTAACAGTAGCTCTCCATACTTTGCTGAAGGATGACAGTCAAGACCGATAATTCTAAATCCTCCCATACTTTAAGAAGCTTGAGCTCCATTACACTGCTATCAGTATAAATTACCCAATATTGAAATTACCGAAGTAGTTACATTATTTTATCCCAAGGAGTCAGGAAAAATATACTCATTTCAGTATGCAAGTGTTTGTATCAGATGTCTCAGACACATGAACAAATTACTGCTGGGCATGAAGTTGCCACATGCCAGCTGGTCATGTGCACGCTGTGTACATTGCCAATATGTATTCTTTTAGCCTGTGGCAAGTGCAAAGCAGTTCCAGATAGATTAGGTTTTAATAAAAGAAAAACACTGGGAGATTTTAATTGACCAGACACAGAATTACAACTCAGAAGATTCTGTACCACCTCATTGTCCTTGTCCTTGTCCTTGTCCTTGTCCTTGTCCTTGTCCTTGTCCTTGTCCTTGTCCTTGTCCTTGTCCTTCCCTCTGGCCTAAAGACTGCAGTTCATAACCTGGCCCTCTCTTTCAAGAATCTGCTTTCTTTTTGGTTGAAAATCTAATCAAATTGTTTTGGTCAAAAGCACCAATTTTTTCTTTTCCTAGCAACATTTCAATGGTTTGAGAGGATTCAGTGATTTCAGCTTCCACACTGCCCAGCACTAATGCTTTTATGAAGTTGTCCGTGTTGATTCAAAATTTTCTATATGTCCAAGCGTCACTATAAAATTATTTTAAGCAAAACTGTGTACTATATGCAACAACTGAAGACAAAATTTGGCCAAACACACTGAAATATTTACTCCTCTGGTCAAGTTCAGTAGTTCAGTCTTAAATATAGGCAGTGGCTCTACTCACTTTGGTCATATATCTGGTCTCTTTCACTCACGTCAGGTGCAAAAAAAACCTCCTAAAAGCCATTTTCTGAGTTGACTGACAGAGCCATTATCCCCCTTGTCACTAAACGCTTCTCCAGCATTTGCGGTTTCTATTGCAAAGCTGATAGTGTAACACAAGCCACTTCTTGACCCAACCAAATCCATAGCTGGCATTTTCTTAAAGAAGAAACGTTGTAGGTACCTCACCTTTTCAAATCCTAGGAATTCCATTCGTGTTTGACAGCAATAACCTCTGAGATTGCATTCAAACGAAAGAACCTGCACTTTCCTTTATATTTTTGGCCTGTAACTGGCAAAATGTATGAAAAAGCAATGAACTATTACTCACAACTTCATGGGGTTTTCCATTTTTCCCCAAGGAGAGAAAAATCAGTGCGTGGCAGGCTAGAAAATAATTTACAAGCCCTATCAGACTTGACTGAATTTTGAAGGGGATCAAAAAGGCAGTAAGCCTCAGGTAATTCCCAAAGTATTTAACTGGGAAGAGAAGGATATTTTACCCAGATGTAGGCTGGAATAAGAGGCTAACACATACAGCATGGCTTTCTTGTGAGCATGTGTGCATGAGTAAAGTCATTCAGCTTACATGGCTAGCACTGCTCTGAATACAGTTAGTCATGCCAGCTGATGCCGATTTGGCCCTCTGATATAGCACAGGAGGTTAGAAATTCTCACATTTCACTTTTTAAGGCGTCAGAGGCCTGGCTCTCTCATGCAAACTCTCTGGACCTCCAGACTTCTTAGGCAAAGCACCAGGCTGGATCTTGGGAGACCGGATGCTGATGGGGATCAGCTGGCAGCTGTTTGACTCTGCTCTTTGTACAGAAGCCAGCTAATCTGTTTTTATCTAATATCTAGTATAATATAACCCTCATTTCCACTTAAGGCTATGCATACAGCTGTTGCAATGGTAATTGTAATGATGGCAGCATGGCTTTATGTATTGACAATAAGCTGATCATACTCCAAGTTACATTACATCCCTCTGAAGCTATGAACTGTGCAAGGGTGCACAGTGGGCTCCAGTGCAATGCAAACCACTTCCCTGCTGTGTGCGATATAGCTGTGGTGGGGATTGTGTCCACAGAGACACACAAGAAACTTGATCCAAATTAAATTTTTGAAGTGGATAATTTAAACCATATTAGACCACTGTGTGGGTACACTCATTCACAACAGAAATGCCTTTAATGTCATTTTACTGAGTTATGTTCCAAAGTTACACAAATATAATCCAGTTTAGCTAATATACTTTGGATTCACACCTTTAGTTAATATGGGTTATTTTTTCTGAGAGTCCCTACATAAAGAAGCAGCTGGAAACTCTTTGAAAGCTTTGAAAGATTTGTGGCAGAGGAAATAATCACAAGATCAACATTTGAGATTGCAGGAGGAGCATTAGAAAGCTGATTAAATTCAGTCCAAACAAAAGTAATAGATTGCTGGCAGGAAAGAGGAATGGCTCCAAATCTCCACCTGATCCATAGCAAAGACTGAGGTCATTTCTTGAAAGGATCTACTCTGTTTTTTGTTTTTTCAAAAATACAAGTTTAATGAAGTGTATCTTTGGGAAGTAAGAATGCTTTTCACCTCCCTCCTGTGCAGAAATGCTGATAAATCTTTTCTCTTAGAATTCCATGAGCCAGCTGGGATTTTCAAATACATTCATTGCAGACCTAACTTTCCTGCACTGGAAGCCAATTCATGACTGATAGGAACTTTCATGACTGAAAGCTGAAGATCCTCTGCGAGATTCACTGAAGAAATGGAAGTAAACCAGCTTAGAGGTAATTCTGAGACATGAGGAGGACAAGTTGCTCTTTGGAATCTTGTCTAGAGAGATGAATAAAGAAAGATGATTAAGTAATCCGTTTTTAACACAGAACTGCTAGGGACAATGCAAAGATCTCTGCTAAGAAAGTTATTGGTATTGCTTATAAGCAATACAAGAACACAGTTAATGAAACTCTTCAGACAAAATGAAAGGCATTATGGAAAGCCCTGTAAATTCCTTGCTTAGAGAATTCACTAGGTAATAGTTACACCATAATATACATAAGGAAACACTGAGGAAAGAACACTTTGAAAATTCATAGTTTCTAATTTAACTTCAGGTGCTCACAAAAAGCAACTTCAGAAACTGAGCACAAATCCATACATCCAGTTGTTGCTCAGCAATAGTCAGGGAGAAAAAAAAAAAGGCATTTAAAGAAAAGAACAATAAATAAAGCCTCTCTTCAATACCTAATATTCATGTGCCTCCAGCTCAAACAGAGTGGACTGGGACTTCATTTGGCATAAATTCATATAAGAATCTGAACTTCAATGAGCTTGGCTATGCCAACTCATGGCATAGTTGCTTCCTCTCATTTAACCAGGAAAACAAACACTGCTAATAAAATTCAAGGCACGCATATTTAACTTGATAAAAAAAAATATTTTTTACACAACACATAACACAAGGGAAAATTAAAGCTTTTGGACTTTCTGTCAAAGTAGAGGTCAGGAAAGCCAGCAGGTTCATTAGATTCAGAAGAAGATTAGACATTTAAGTGAATAAATAAAATATTATTCACATTCATGTCAGCAAAGATCATTGATAAGTAACACTGACTGTCATGCTTCAGCACCTGAAAAACCACTTCACCACTGATACCTATATAATTATTAATTACTGGTATTTCATATTACACTATGATGCCTCCAGTGTTTATCACCCTTGGACACAGAATTCCTAATCACATGGGCCAGTTTCTGTGTCACAATAAAAAATTTCAATCTGCTCACTTTCAAACCATATTTTCCATAGAGAAAATGGCTGTCATGCTGTGGAAGCTAAATGATCGTGTACTAGCTAATTTTAATGTAAATATTTACAATTTTGATTAAAACTAAAAGTCTATTTTTCTTCTTTATTTGGAGGCTTAAATTTCATTTTATAAGATGAATACTTTCTGCTGGGTGCACTGTTTAAGGACTAAGGTATGAATTTCATATATGCAAGGAAAGAATGGCTCACCAGAGCATGTGTTGATTTGACAAGACCAAAGGAGATTAATGATCTTTTCTAGTACTTAAAACACTATCTTTACTTTTACAAAAATTACCTTGCCTGCTCTATCTTAGTGGTGGGTTGGAAAACAGATGGATATTTAGCTTGGAAATAAGTTTCCTAAACAAACTCGCTAAGCATATTTGTGCAGATGTATAAAATACAACTATAAAATATATTTGCAACCAATAGCACAAAACACATCCTATGGTCTTAGGTTGGGCACCTCAAAGTGAAAGACACTGCTCCCCTGCCTCACACTAAAGCCCTAACAAGGATATTTTTTTTTAAATACCGCCATAATTCCTCCTGTAGAAAGAGCAGAAATTCTTGACTGTCATCTATTAAGTAAAATGTAATCTGCATAGCATCCCAGTTAACTGATGGAATGACAAACAAAAATATACTGGAAGCCTACCATTAGTTTTTACTACTTCCAACTGAAATGTTTGCAAATATGGGTTCAAAGTGCATTTTCCGTTTTGGGTAAATGTGTTTATATAAAATGAGTCGTCGTATCATATCACATAAGTGATAAAAAGGTAAAACCCAATGGGATACAGCAAAATTATAGCCATTTAGGCTTTCTTCCTCTGAGAAACGCCAGTCTTGATTTTTGGTTACACAGGATCACTCAACAGTTGCATCTTGTCCAGGATCTTTAGTTATTGAATTATATCAGTTATACGCTGCCTATACAAACTGGACACTGGGCACTAAATGAGATGCTCACATTGTCTAATGATAGGGATCTAACCTGTCTTCTCTGAATCATCACCAAAAGTGATTCTATTTCTCACAATCACCTGTATAGGGTGATGTAGGCTCAATAAGGCTGAGGATAATTTAAAATAACTTACGTGAAGTGCTATCATGAAGCACATGCAAGAGAACTGGGTGATCAAGCCCAGTCAACACGGGTTCACAAAAGGCAGGTCTTGCCAAACTAACCTGGTCACCTTCTATGACCAAGTGACTCGGATGCTGGACGAGGGAAAGGCTGTGGATGTATCTTCCTGGACCTCAGTAAAGCCTTTGACACAGTTTCTCACAGCATTCTGCTACGGGAACTGTCACCCTCTGGCCTGGACAGGCGCACACTCTCCCGGGTGGGAAACTGGTTGGATGGCCAGGCCCAGAGAGTGGTGGGAAATGGAGTTAAATCCAGCTGGAGGCCAGTGACAAGTGGGGTTCCCCAGGGCTCAGGGCTGGGTCCAGCCCTGTTCAGTGTCTTTATCAACGACCTGGATGAAGGCATCGAGTGCTCCCTTAGCAAGTTTGCAGATGACACTAAGCTGAGTGGAAGTGTGGATCTGCTGGAGGGTCGGGAGGCTCTGCAAAGGGATCTGAACAGGCTGGACTGCTGGGCTGAGACCAACGGCATGAGGTTTAACACGGCCAAATGCCGAGTCCTGCACTTGGGGCACAACAACCCTGTGCAGAGCTACAGACTAGGAGAAGCCTGGCTAGAAAGATGCCTGGAGGAGAGGGACCTGAGGGTGTTGGATGACAGCCGACTGAACATGAGCCAGCAGTGTGCCCAGGTGGCCAAGAAGGCCAATGGCATCTTGGCTTGTATCAGGAACGGCGTGACCAGCAGGTCCAGGGTGGTTCTTCTCCCTCTGTACTCAGCACTGGTGAGACCGCTCCTCAAATCCTGTGTTCAGTTCTGGGCCCCTCACCACAAGAAGGGTGTTGAGGCTCTGGAGCGAGTCCAGAGAAGAGCAACGAAGCTGGTGAAGGGGCTGGAGAACAGGCCTTATGAGGAGCGGCTGAGAGAGCTGGGGTTGTTTAGCCTGGAGAAGAGGAGGCTGAGAGGAGACCTCATTGCTCTCTACAACTACCTGAGGGGAGGTTGTAGAGAGGAGGGTAATGGCCTCTTCTCCCAAGTGACACAGGACAGGACGAGAGGGAATGGCCTCAAGCTCCACCAGGGGAGATTTAGGCTGGACATTAGGAAAACGTGTTTCATGGAAAGGGTCATTGGGCACTGGCACAGGCTGCCCAGGGAAGTGGTTGATTCACTTTCCCTGGAAGTGTTTAAGGCACGGGTGGATGAGGTGCTGAAGGGCATGGTTTAGTGTTTGATAGGAATGGTTGGACTCGATGATCTGGTGGATCTCTTCCAACCTGGTTATTCTATGATTCTATGAAGTTGACCTAAGCACTGAGATAAAAAGGGTCTTGTCTGTATACTTTCTTTCCCTCCGTTGCTTCTTTCCTCACATTTATTTTGGCTTGGCTGCTCCTGCTTTAGCCTCCTCAACTGGCTTGTGCCAAAGGGTATTCTAAATCATACTTATTTGACGTGAGTAATATGCTTGTATTACTATGGCAAGCACTTCCACCACCTTAAAATCTGAGGCACATAGTATTAAATGAGGTTTCATGTAAAATCTCATCTTTCTGTTTGGAGGGCAACAATCTAGTCAGGTGCTATGGCTTCCTTGTGCCATGCCTTTCTTTGCATCTTCTAAGGCAAAGAGAATAGAGATGCTTTACAGGTTGTTTAACCAACAAGCTACCAGCTGTGCTCTGCTGCAAGGGGCCAGGTTGCCTCTCCACCGTCTACTGCAAAACAGGGGTTCCACTTAAGAAGCATTCTCTATGGCAGAGTGAGAATGACCTCCAAGGGCTTTTTTCTCTCCTCTCTACATGAAACAGTTTTTCTCATCCAGACTGAAAGCAAAAAGAAGAGTGACAAATTTTTCATTTATCTTGCCATGTTGCTTCCCAGCTCACATTCCCTGCCTTCCAACAAGCTATGAACAAGAATCAGGCCGAACCTAGGGCTATGGTTTTGCAGCCTAGTAAGATGTGTAAAGAATGAACTAGGAATCCTCAGAGGAACATTTCCTGGATTTGTGGTTCCAGTAAGATTCTTAGTATTTTTGTTTAATTATTTTACAATACCTTTAAAATCTGGAGATAATTTGAGCTTTCTGCTTATGCTGTAGAAGGTATAATAAACATCTCTCTAATGCCCAGTAAACACTTGCCCCTTATTGTTCTCTTTATTTTTATGTGTGCATTCAATTTCATAGCAACAATAAAGCTGTCCCAGGCTGCAATCTTTCACTTCTTGGGTGGTTAATTCAGATGTTTTGGCCACCGTGCCTTAGTGACTGTGCTCTCCCCTGAACTGTACTTAACTATCCGGAAAATCACTATTTTTAACTTACTTAATTCTAGAAGAGTCAAAATAGGACTTTGAACTTTATTCAGGACAGGTCTTATAAAACTTGAGGTTTGTTGCACACAGGTAATTTTAGTGAAATTAACAGCTCAGACCTGCTCTTATATTAAGTGCAAATGTCTGTAAATCACTGGCAACAGAACTGCTCCTAAGTTGCACCAAAATGAAGAAGAATATGCTTGAATACCAACAGATTAATGAGTCCTGTAAAAGTACATATTGCGGAGTAGAGGGCTCATATTCTATACAGCTGTTATTTGGGTGAAATTCCCAGTTTTAGACAAGGATTTGACAAGATACAAAACACAGTACTTCTCATGTCACTACTGTGCAATCCAAAAGATTCTCTTCACTATGTATCACTGTACTCTGGAAAAGATCTTTTTACCTAACCTAAAAGTTCTCAAAAAAAACCTGATTCCATAAGAGATCACCTTCCCTCTTTGGCAACAGGATCATTAATTAGCTCTCATGCACAGAGGTAATGTTGGCCTAAAGAGTAACAAATCAAATGAACCATCACATCTGGAGTTTCTAAAAGAAATAATACCCTTGTCCTTCCACAGTACCCATCAAGAAAACTACATCTTTAGTCAATAGCTTGATACACTTAGCTAAAGAAAGCCCATTTCTGATCTCTTTTCTTTCTTTCCATTTCTTTTTCTCCTCATTCTCTTTTCCTCTTAGTACCATTCCTAAATTTCAGGCATTACTGATCCAGGTCACTACACACACTATAAAAATGACCAGATTCACCCTTCCTGCTGTGTTTTTGACTGCAGACACATAATCAACCTTCATTTTCAGAGAAAAGAATGATTTTGGTAAACAGCAAAAGGGCTCAACTCTAAGAAATTGCTCAGCACTCAAACACAGACGACAAATCACTAGTATTTTTTTTAAAAAAATATGTAGAGGTTGTTTTTGCTATTAAACTACCTTATTTTTCTCTCTGAAAAATGCTTTTTTAAAAAGTGGTAGTTAGAGATGGTACTGCTCACAACATTATCCCATTCTTGGCAAGCTCTGAGGATGAGTTGGACATGTTACTGTATGCTTAAAGCACAAAGCACACTGAACCATTATGCTTGGATAAAACAAAATCAGATGTTTAGCATTAGTTTAATATGGGAAGAAAACCAGCTATTATACATTTACTATAGCTCAAATTAATTCAAATGTAAGCATTTAGTAATTACTGCCATGGTTACTTGGCAATGCATCTTCAAGTCCTATGGGAAAACTGCACAGGCAGGAGACTGAGAACCATGGACCAGAGTAGCCTTCATTACAATCGCACATAATTGAGGGCAAGAGTACTAGCATCTTTCAAGAAAAGGTCAAAACCAAGCCCTGTCCAGCTGAAGCATTGGGTGTTAAGAGTTATTGCCTGTATGCGCTGAACATTTAGATTGTAAGATGCCAGCATTGCCACTGAGTAATTAAAAAAGGAGACGTGCACAGTTTTATATTTGTACTGTTAACTGTGCACAACAAGAAACACAGGCAGATGTTAGTCTTCAAGTGTCAGCTGGAAAATGTTAGGGATATAGATGTAGTTACACTTAGTTACAGTGACTTCTCCTGAAAGTACCACCAGGAATGGCTAGCAAACAGATCTTCCCCATGTTTGAGACAATCTAGCAAACTTTAAACCATGGAGCAGGACTCTTTGTTACTCAGCCCCTAGCTAACTCTCCTCATGACCAAGAACTAATGACAGTTATGGCAACTCAAAAACATGACTAGCAGAAGCTTTGCAAGGAGAGGCCCACAAAGGGCTGGCCATTTAATATCAGTCCTTAAAATCATATAAAGCAATTTCTTTAACTGTAAGTTTTATGGAGCTTGTAAGATTACAGTTATTCTATTGGATGCTAAGGCCTGACCACACGCTGTGTGGAAAGCTATTTTGCTTCATGTCTGTCCCGTGCAGCAAAAAACTCTCACAACACCAGGAAGAAAAAGCAGCCAGAACAGATTCACAGTTCATTTTGTCATTGTTTAACTTTCCAGCTGGCAGAACAATTAAACAGATACATAAAAAGGTCAAAAGGCAGGTATGCTTTACAGGGTTTTTTGTCTCATCAATATTTCTGGAGGCCAGCATTTTTAAAATAACACCAGCATATAATGTTAAACTATTCTGACAACACAGATGCACTGAAATTCAATGCACTTAAGCCCAGCTCTGACAGGTAATCTCCTGCCATAGTCAAAAACATTTCCTCTACGAGTTGCTGTAAGTCTTGCCTTGTACTTATTTAAGCCATCACCAGAGATAGTGATAATTCTTTGTGACAAGTTGTTTTCAGTTTCTGGAGACTGTCACCATTCCTACGTATAATATGTTAAGGTCCAAGGTTGAGGTCTTTGTCTTAACAGACTGCACATGTGCTAAAATCAGTCCAGCTCCAACAGCTTATTAGCAAAACAGAAGAAAAAATTTATGATCCCACCTTCACAGAGATATGCTGAAGCACAAAGAAATTCATGAGCAGTGGTAAGTAGTAATTTAATCTGTACCTCCTCAGATTCACACAAATAGTTACAGTGATCTTGTAAGTGTCTAAAGGTATTACCCTGGTACCTACGAGGAGGGTATCAAGATGACAGAGCCAGGCTCTGCAAGCCAGGGCATACAAGGAGGACAAAAGCTTATGTTGAAACAAGAAAGTTTTGAACAGGGCATAACGAAAAGTTTTTTCATCCTGAGGACAGTCAAGCAAGGTTG
Organism: Clamator glandarius; assembly: GCA_033459285.1. NCBI lineage: Eukaryota > Metazoa > Chordata > Aves > Cuculiformes > Cuculidae > Clamator > Clamator glandarius. The sequence goes on along the minus strand of JAUNZM010000261.1, from coordinate 7,202,469 downwards.
GTCAGTCTCTGCCCTTGGGTAGGTTTAAGTCCCAAACTGATGAAGTCCTGGGCAACATACTTGACATCAGAGCTGAATTTGCTGAGAGCAGCAGGTTGGACTAGAAACATCCTGAAGTCCTTTCCCGCCTCTGTGACCCAATGATGCTATGAAAGAAGTGTTACTGCTGTTCTGAGAGCAATTAAAATATTATGCTTTATTTTTTTCTTCCAAAACATCTTTTCTCTAAGAAGTCTCAACAAAATCACTTAGCATCACTTTCAGTGATTTATTCAATTCAAAATGAAAATATTCATTTTTAGAATATTAATTTAAATATAATTCAAGTAAATGTCAAACTACAATTTCAAATGGAAAAAGTTAATAACTACTTCTTTATGAACCAAAACACATAAAAAAATTTCTTGATTCTGATTACACGAACTAAATCAGCAAAAGCCGATAAAGTAATTTAATTTAAATGAAATCCACATTTCTTGCTGGCAAAAAAAACTGACAAAAATTTCACCTAAATCACTTTCAATGTTTTGTTATAAAACCTTCTATCCTTATCTACTGAAGATTCAGGAAGCAATTCTTCACAACACTAAATGCCCTCATGTCCCACTATTTGCAGAGGAAGTCCTGTGCACCCAGCCTTTTGCAGGAATGCTCAGCATTCTGCTTGTTCAGACCCTTTGGGAGCCGACCTTGATATTTAACCTACTTTAATCATGCTGCAGAATGAATTATTATGAAAAATTATGAAACTGGAAAACACTATTACTGTTGGAAATTACTGTTTTTCTTTAAATAAACCTTTTTTTCATAGTTTTCTATTTCCAGTAAAGTGAAATAAAAAACAGCGTGAAATTATATACACCGCACAAAGTAGTAAGGCATTGCCAGAAAGAAACGAACTACACAGATGTGTGGCACAGGCAGCAAAAGGCAGAATTTATGAGATGTAAAGCCTTTAATCTGCAGGTTTTTGCTTTATTACCTGTACAAATTTCAGTGAAAGGCAATTAATGTTCAGTTCTGAGGGCAGTTCTCAGACAGCTGGGCATACTGCTAAACTGAATAAGTATTTGACATGCATTTTTGTTTCTCATCAAAGGAAATTTTTGAAAATATCACTGAAATCGAAAAAATAAGTTATCTAAAATAGCGTATAATTTTATGCCAAAAGTATTTCTCCAAATGCATCCTTTCACATACAAAGAAGACAGAGAAATGTATTAGCTGCTTGATTTCACTTGGACCTCAAAATCTTTTGTGATTGGTTAATAATACACACATTCATACTTCTGTTTCACCTGAATAACTCATGTTCAATATTGATAAAATAGAGCTGAGACTGATGGGTGTGCAGAGAAGGGAAATCACAGGAATTTTTAAGGGTCTTGTCTTTTTTTCCAGATCACCAAAGGGCCTGCAGTCTCTGAGTTGCATGGGTCCATGGTAGGTATGACAAATACAAGCAGCAATACTAGCAATATTAGCAATACAAATGCTAGCAGTACTAGCAGCAATACTAGCCACCTTCCCTCTTAAAAGGTATATTCTTGCTTTTTAGATCAGACCTTGCTGTTGTGATACATTTTTGTCATCTGCAAGCCCAAATGTTGCTGTTTGCTCTAGAGGTGAATGTTTCACTTGGTGCAGCCAGAGTGAAAGCTTATTTCTGAAGCAGGGAGATTCATCTGAGCTCTCCTCTTTCCACCCTGTTGTATTTCTTCATCATTCTCTAGTCAAGGGTTACAGAAGCAAGACAAAGTTTCTGTTCTTTGTCTTTCATAAGGCAAATCATGTTCAATAAATGCGTGAAGCTTTCCCAGAGATGTTTGCACCTGAAGATTTTCTTCCTGGACAGCTGGCCTACTGAAAGCCAGGTGACCTCTTTCAGTAATGGTGCCCTTTGGTTCCAATTTCCCACATGTTCCTGATTCACAGCACCTACTGCTTGGTGCGATCCTATCAAAAGACACATCCCTTATATTACAGCATCTTGGTACAAAGTACATTCTTCTAAAAATCCTGGTCCTCATCATCATGTAAGCAGTAACCTAAGAATTACCTCCTCCGACAACTTAGAGAATACTTGAAAAGACAGGAACAAAATCACTCTTCCAGAAGACCTCTTAATTAGTAATGCAGATCCCTGACAGAAGACATCAGGCCACTGTGTTGCCTGTATCAGAGAAGAACCACTTGTCTATGAAGTTCTTTCTTTGATGAGAAGGTCAGGAAAGTTTACTCATCTACCTCCTTGATAACAAATATCCCACAGTCAGGAGATCAGAATGTTAAGCTAAGGATCTTACGGACAGTGTTTTCTGTTGGGACTTGGAAAACTCAGTAAAACCTTTGACACAGTTTGTCATAGCATTCTGCTACGGAAACTGTCAGCCTCTGGCCTGGACAGGCGCACACTCTCCTCGGTGGAAAACTGGTTGGATGGCCGGACCCAGAGAGTGGTGCTTAATGGTGTTAAATCCAGCTGGAGGCCAGTGACAAGTGGGGTTCCCCAGGGCTCAGGGCTGGGTCCAGCCCTGTTCAGTGTCTTTATCAACGACCTGGATGAAGGCATTGAGTGCTCCCTTAGCAAGTTTGCAGATGACACCAAGCTGGGTGGAAGTGTGGATCTGCTGGAGGGTCGGGAGGCTCTGCAAAGGGATCTGAACAGGCTGGACTGCTGGGCTGAGACCAACGGCATGAGGTTTAACACGGCCAAATGCCGAGTCCTGCACTTGGGGCACAACAACCCTGTGCAGAGCTACAGACTAGGAGAAGCCTGGCTAGAAAGATGCCTGGAGGAGAAGGACCTGAGGGTGTTGGTTGACAGCCGACTGAACATGAGCCAGCAGTGTGCCCAGGTGGCCAAGAAGGCCAGTGGCATCCTGGCTTGTAACAGAAACGGCATGACCAGCAGGTCCAGGGAGGTTATTCTCCCTCTGTACTTGGCACTGGTAAGACCGCTTCTCAAATCCTGTGTTCAGTTCTGGGCCCCTCACCACAAGAAGGATGTTGAGGCTCTGGAGCGAGTCCAGAGAAGAGCAACGAAGCTGGTGAAGGGGCTGGAGAACAGGCCTTATGAGGAGCGGCTGAGAGAGCTGGGATTGTTTAGGCTGGAGAAGAGGAGGCTGAGAGGAGACCTCATTGCTCTCCATAACTACCTGAGGGGAGGTTGTAGAGAGGAGGGAGCTGGCCTCTTCTCCCAAGTGACAGGGGACAGGACAAGAGGAAATGGCCTCAAGCTCCATCAGGGGAGATTTAGGCTGGACATTAGGAAAACATTTTTCACAGAAAGGGTCATTGGGCACTGGAACAGGCTACACAGGGAGGTGGTTGATTCACCTTCCCTGGAGGTGTTTAAGGCACGGGTGGACGAGGTGCTGAGTGGCATGGTTTATGATAGGAATGGTTGGACTTGATGATCCCGTGGGTCTCTTCCAAACTGGTTATTCTGTGATTCTGTGATTCTTCTGCATACCTACCTCAGAAATTTCTATAGTTGCCAAAGTACACCTATATTGTTCTACAATACATTTTATCATGCTCTCACATTTGCTATAAAGGGAAAGATTACAGTCACTGGAAATAAGATGTGGGATAGCCACAGTCACATCCTACCATCTTTCTTCTCTGCAACAAACAGCTGCAATTTGGTGTCTGCCATATAGCACTCTAAGAATAAGACAAAAATATATTTCTTACTGTATTTCTTTTACACTAGACAAAAGACAGAAAAAGAACTGGAGAAAGGTAGCACCTGGGACAAACTCAGCACTGTGACATTCTAGTTTTGAATGGTAAATCTCTAATGCTTTGAAAGGAATACAGTAACAGATGCCTTGAACTCAGTCATGGTAAATCAAGCCCTTCAAAATGAAGACTGCAACAACGCATTTTGTAGAAGTCAGTCTCTGTAACTGAAGAAGAAATTACACAGGCAGGAAAAGCAGAGTATAGGGGAGAGAAGACCTATAAAAGTGCAGAAAACAGTATCTCTGTAATGTCAAAGACAAAAACACTTAAGCTGAATTTCTGAAAATCAGTTCTGTGCTGTGACAACTTCTGTTAGTGAGAACATCCCTGGACATTGGCTAGGCACCCCATTACAGGCCCTCAATCAAACACTGTAGTTTAACTTAACACTGTTGTTAAGTGCTGTGTAATAGGATGAGACATCTCCAAATTTCACAGATTAATTTATGCACTACCACAACACATTCAAAGCAAAACTTTTGTCATACCAGGAAAAGTATGGACTACATCAGATTAGAGAAATATGAGAGGAGGTCAGCAAATAGCTTATACAGCACAGTGGTTCATATAGACAGTGGATGGTATCTAAGGGAAAGTCACCTTATTGTTTACTGTGTTCCCATACCATGTAGAGGCTTATAGATTTGTTGCATCAAAGATTTCACCGAGCTCTTTACTGATCAAAGACTTCATATGCATCCCATTATAGGGTAGATGATTTTGGAACATACTCATGAGAAACCAACCACAGAGGTTATGATTTAAATATCCTAAAATATTTATTCAGCTACCTTCAAAAAATCAATCCAATTTTGCACTATTTATGTGACTGTTGGCCCTTAAAACTGAAGCATTCTCTTTCTTCCTACTTACAACATTGATACAATCTACTTCCATAATTGTCCATCTTCTAAGCTCAGGTTGCCTCATCTATCCATGGATAGAGCTTGCTAGTCAATTTCATTGTGGTTCCTCTCAAGCTGGTTCATATTTTTAGGAAATTGTTTCAGAATGAGGGTTTTATGGAAGGAGGGCTAGAATATATACTGCCTGGAGTACTATAATGAATCAGTTTGGCCCAGTTTTGACCTCAAAATCCATCAGCTGATTTTAGAATTATAGCAGTGTGGCTTTTAGTGGTTTTTGTTTTTTGTTTTTTCAAAATCAATTGTGTATGTTGATATCCTGTGGTCTAGACTGGTGGTTATCTGGAAAAACACGTCCTGAATATAGAAAAATTTGAGTTATACTTTGTTTTCCAGACTAGAAGGTAACAGTTATGAATTTGTTCCTTCTGCTCTACCACAGCTACCCATAACAAGGAACAAGCAGCCCAAATGCTCCCTCCCCCTGTGTTTGCAGCAAGAGAAGCCCTTGTTTTCCATTCTGAAAATGTTATCACCTCAACACATCCAGTACATTGGTCATTTTAAAGAACTATAAACCCCTTAACACAATGGCTAGCCAGAAAATAAAACTTGGGATTTAGTTTCCAATGTCACAAGTCTGCTCTCATTTGAAGCACTTTTATCCGACTTAAACAACAGAGGATGGAAACTTTATTGAGCGGGTAGTGAAGTTAAAATGAAGTTGACTGATCTGGCATGTCTAGGGCTGCCCCCTGTATTGAAGAACTCTTCAGCTCCTCTGGAGTAAAACATTCTCCTGTTGAAGCTTAGATCAAAGTGAAAACTTCTATTCTATATTTAAAGTATTGATCTATTGGGGACTTATTTAAGCTGCCTAGCTTTATCAGTTCAGGCCTCCTGGGCTCAAAACAAAACTGTGCAATACACTGAGGAGGCTCAGGCAGACTCTTCATTCCTCCTCCCACCATGATTCTTCTGTGTCCTAATACCTAAAAAACCATAGATTACAATCAGCTTTTTCGAAACGCTGGTTGCAGATCCCAGCATATCATAGCACTTTCTCATCACTGAAAAGAACCCTAACCTGCACCCTGTCACAGAGCCACAGAGTTTCAAAACGGTCCTTTGGCTCTAACTGGACCCATCAGTCTCGCAGTGACCAGTAAGGCTGATAAAGCAGCCAGGGAATTTCTCTGCCCAGCTTTGCACACAGTGGCACAGCCCCTCAGGTTCTCAGAAATAAAGCTAGTTTTAGTAAATCTTCCATTTTGTCCACTTGCAACATCACCATAAACTGCAGGCATCACTGGAGTAGCCTTACTCAAGCAGTCACAAAGTCTGAATATTACAGCTCAGAACACTATAAATACTGGGGGGCAGCGGAAGAAGTACTTTAGCTCAAAGTACCTTATAACGCAACCTTTTTACCCTAGCAGAAATATTTCATTAAATTTCTAAATATACATTTAATTCTTCTCCTTGATATTGTGCTTTGTTGGGAAAAGCATATATACATACATATCGTGTCCACAGTGCAAAAGTACAGTAAAGCTGATGCAGACTGAACTTATGCCACATAAATCCATACCTTTTGTCCTTGTCTAAACATGTTATCCTACTGTAATTTCAGCAGTATGATTACAGCAAATAACCTCCTTAGTGTGAAGGCACAGCTTATTCCCAAACAGCAAGGGGAATAGGGGAATACAATGTAAAGTACCACTTAATGACAAAATTGCAATTACACAACAGCAGCTGCACTGATATTGGCAAGAAGTAATATGCCCCATAACAAAAATGACTGCACTGTACATATGTGAACACACATATGCAATACATCCAGTTCACTTTCCTCTATACAGATCAACACCCACGCTGGTCATCCTGCGTGCACAAACCAAAGAACCAGAAGTGCTGCAGAGAACAAGTCAGGGAGGCAATTTGAGGCCTTGTTACCCAGGGCAAAGGTCATCACACCTTAACTGGGACAGCACAACACTGTGCCAGATAAAGCTAGCAGCCCATAGGTCTCTGTTCTTCAGTCACCAGTATCACTGACTTCTTTTTTGTTTTTTTTCTGTTGCATTATGGGCTCTTGTAGCTTTTTTACATATATATCATGTTACCTGTTTTCTGCTTTGTCTGGTTACTGCCCCATTTATTCATTTAATCAAATAATACTGGAAACACACAAGACAGATTAAATGCACTGAGCTCATCACTAACATGCTGATAGCTATTAGGGGTGATATTACAAACCTTCCTTTATTAGCCCCTCTACACTACACTAAGTTAGACTTCCATTTGCCATTCTGCTCCCCAGGCTGAAGCACATTTGTACTCCCCTTTGGATTTATTTTCTGTTCTAGATATCTGCCTCTGAAACTGAAGATATGGAAAGAAGACACATAATTAGACAGCATTTTGTACTGGGAGAAACAGTGTATCTGCAGGGGCTTTTTGCGTGGTTATATTTCTCATCTCTAACACTGCATGGAAACACAGTGATCACATTAAATGCAAATTGATAATATTAGGGGCAGTTTCAATGAATCTTAGGGGATAAGATCATGCTGTGAAGCTCACTGAGGCCAATCTTAGATAACTTGTTGCTGAGCATACCATAAATTTGCTGTGCAAGTTCAGTTTTACAAAGATCTAAGTACCTCCTGTGATGTGCGCTGCATGTCTTCAGCTCCTACTGACATTAATGTGAACTTAAGAGACTGGATAAATTTCAGGAACAGGCATTTTGTGACTTGGTAAAGGGACTACTGCCTGTGGACCTGATCCCACACTACGATGTATGCTCTGTATAGCTGCTGAAGGAAGCAGAAAATTCTTATTTTCTTGAAGGAAATTACAGAAAGCCCTAGTGTTAGAACAGAAGGCAACCAGTTCATGAATGGATCTTGTCAATCCAGCTGAGAGGAGGTTCTTAGGAAATTTGGCTGTTGGGGCAGCTAGTCAAACCGAGGTTACCACAATGTGTGTTAGGAGGGCAGGACATGATTACACTACCATTATTCATGAAGTGAGATGCAGAATTTTTTCAAGCATGACTGAATTGCATCAGACCTTGAACATCTGGTTTGGAGTAAAAATGGCTCACAAGCACAGAGAGGTTGGCTGCTATTGCTGGAGATAAACTCACTATCATGAGAACTTCAAGAACAACACATGGTAACTAAAGGAACATAAATATAAGGCATGTGACTATGGACTATCTTCCCTTCTCTATCAGATGCCACTGGAAAAAGTTGAATGACAAAAACAAAGTTTATTTTCACGTTCTTTCTCTCCAAGATTAAGTAAGATTACAGCAGTAGCAGAAGGGCAGTCATGCTGGTTTAAATAAAGACAGCGGTGTGATATCTATCATGAAGCTAGTTCAGGGGAATTAAAGAAAAAAAGCACCACCAAAAAAAAATATCTCAGTAGTCTATTTTAAGGAGGAATCATCTTACATAACAGGAAGCAAACACAGTTATTCTGGATGCTTGAACACCGTCTGTCACATCGCCACAAGCAAAGGAAGTATAAAGAAGTATGTGTGACCATTTGATGACTGTAAGTTTAAATTAGTATGTAGTAATGTTGGTTACATAAATCCTTGTAGGCTGAATTAGAGGAAGAAAGTGCCATGGAGATTAAGGCTACATAATATCTAAATCATTTCATAGCTATGTGGAAAATAGGTTTTTCCTTGCAAACGGCAAGCTCAGACATGAGGGTGGTAGCCAGTGTGTGGTATTTACAGGCACTAGCCACTAACACTGGTCTAAATTCCTCAGGGCAGGAATATACACTTTCAGAGATGCAGGGGACATGTGGCTGCTCAGTGGCAAAGGAGCCCTCTTCTGTCCAAAAGCTAATGAGTGAAGCTTCAGCTATCTATGCACAGTTTAGCTGGAACCCTACAAGGGTCCCTTCAAGGCTATGCTATATCAGCTGGCTCATTAGCCACTATCCCAGCTTAGCCTGCAAGGACTAAAGTGCTTCCCAAAGCTGCTGGTGCAGGCAGCTAGCATGCTCTGGCTACCACTTCTCTCTAGTACAACAGACATATAACACAGAGCAGGATGCGGTCCTCAGTTTCTTAGGTTTCTAGGTTAGGGCTTTGAATTCTGTTAGTTGATTTGTCACAGTATTTAGGATTAAGGGATGTACTAGAATTTCTAGAACACCAGAGAAGCATTTCAGTGCCTTTAAACCACATATGCGTAACTTTTGTTAAGCTTCTGCATACATGGAGAGAGAAATAAAATTGTCTGTATCAGATTGAAAAGAATGTTGCAGCTAACTCAAACCAGAATTTCCAATGCCAAACTAAAAACCAATTGTTTGTACAGCTTTAGTTACTACCCTGATGAGAATTAACGGAGGAATTGTGTGGACACTATTCAGGTTTGTGAAGCTTTACCCCAACCAACCACTGCCTGCTTCTCTTAAAGCTGCTCAGGTGTATAGAATAGAAGTACATATCCAGAAATGCAGTGCCACAGAGAAACTCTGCAAGCTTCAAGGAAAAAAAACCCACAATTTAGGCAGCAACACATAATTGTGCACAACACATCTGAGGCAAATTTTCAGGGAATCTAAGTTAGTGTCAATCCATATATTTCTGTGCTGCTGGTTCCTGGAGAGCTTGATATTTGTCACACTCTTTATCCTGCTTAGATTCAAAACTAAAATCCTCTTAATCCACAAATGACTGTTAAAATAGGAGAAAAAAAGATGAAAAGATGAAATTTAGGTAAGCTAATAATAATATAAATAAAGATAGCATATTACAGTAGCTGAATATTACTAAAGGTTAATGTAATGCTCTACTAGTTTTTATCCATTTAGTTCTTGGTATGCTGACTTAAAAAGAGTAAAACCCATTTCGACATACCTTTCACATGTAATATTAAGCCTTTCCTTCATGAAAAAACATCTTCATATCTCAATGCTATGAACTTTCCATAGAGATAAACCAAGGAAACATATTGCCCTGATTATACTTTTAAAATGGGCATACTGAAAGTTATGAAAGAAGCAAAGAAGGTAATAAAACTACTCCTCTTCACCATCCAAATAAATATAACCACATTACTTACATTGCCATCCCATCTATCATTATGATTATTACATTACGGCTAGATAACCAAATGCAAGAAACTTTTCCTTAAGCCTGATAATAAAAACTTTTGCTCAGATGTTCTTAGTTAGAGGTGCAACTTCCCTCATGGAAGCGCAACAGTATGGATATGAAGAAAGACAGCCATTAAGATCCCCAGATCCAAAGGGATGGTGAAAAGCCAGAAGGAATGGAAGAGTCAAGACTTCCCAGGCACACACTGTCATTGCCAATCAGACTTCATCTGAGAAGGCATCTCAACTGAACTTCACAGGAACTTCTCCACTACACTACTGTGTACCTGCTCTAGCAATACGTTTCTCATTTATAGGAGGTTTTGAATATTGCAAACTTCTCCCTGCAGCTTTCTGACAGGAACTGCATCCATTTCTCTCTTACCTGCTATCCACCATGTGAGCATGACTGAAAGAGAAAAACACAGGATGTGTGTAGCCAAGAGAGGCAGAAAGAGATGCAAACAGTTGCTGGGACTCAATTTAACCTGTAACTCAAGAATTCCCTTGCATAGAGCTGAAGGGGTTAAGGCTTTAAAATGTTCCCTTTTTTCCTATACTTATACGCACAGAATGTACATCTATCTCTGTAATAAAGTGAGCTAACTATAATTTATAAGGCTAAGTATACATGAACATAAATAGCTGTAACACATATTTCTCTTGTGTACATGCAAACCATTGCAATGGCTGATGGAAAGGGCAGGTCCAATTACTTCAGTGCAGAAGTCAAGGCTCACACGTAACAGCCAAGATGAACTGCACTTCCCTCTGCTGCCCTGCTAGTCATGACTTTTCCTGTCAAAAGAGCAAGCATACCCCTGAAGAGCTGCCTTTTTAGCCTACCAGTCATCCACTTTACAACACAGACCCACAAAGAGTTATGTTGACATCACAAGGGGGAGAGGGGTCAGTAAACTGTGGCATGAAATCAAGGTATATCCAGAACCGTGGTGAGGAGTCATTCCCTGTTTTCCCCTCTGTTTTTCTGTGCCACTATGGTCCTTCCTTTTATCTTCTGCTCTAGCTTATTAATATTCTCCCAGCTGTTGCAATAACATGACTTTCAATTTCATTTCTCTAACTAGAGTTTGATTTAACCATGTTTGCAAAAACTCTCCTGAGATTTCAGAATCACTGTTGCATGTCTCCTCATTCAAATAATGATGGAGCCTGTTCAGGGTTGATGATATGCCATGCACGCCCAAAACCTTGAGCCTGATTTTTCACTACCTTGTAAACTGATTCATTGTTTACACCTGCACAAAATTCAAATGTTAAAGCATTTTAAACTCAGTTGGCCTACGTATAAATGGCTGCATAAGAGGCAGAATATCAGGGCAAGAAAAACATGCCCTCCTAACAGCAAAGGGATATTGAACAACACCACAACACCTACCTACAGCTACAAGAACCTCAAGTGATGGCATTTGCATAAGCTCCCGGTAGCATCACATCACATACAGCGTGCACAGCAGGCACGCCACCATCCACTGGGAAAACAGGCATTGTCAGTAGCATCAACAGCACAAATGTGACTGTAAGTAGCATCAGGAGTGTGTCACTAAGGGAGCACTGGGACAGCAGGGAAACCACACACTCCTCATACATAACCGTGGCTTAGACAGGCAGAACTGCCTCAAGGATTTGATGCTGTTTACAGTTTTGCTAAGGCTCCCTTCTTTCTCAGGACAAAGAGTCTATCAGTGTACACAGTAGGCACAGGTTCTGTTCAAAGTAAAAATGTGAAGACTTAATCAACAAAAAAGGACCTTATTTCTGCACATATTATTAGGTGCAGTGATGCTTACAGCCACATCTATACAGGAAGATCTCTGATATATTGTGAAATTTGCACTGATTTCTCAGGGGGAGGGGGGAAAGGCAGAACAAAACAACAAACCCAAAACATCAATGAAGAAAAACAGGTCCAGGTTACTCTTTGAGAGCCTAGAGGTGGTAGACCAGCAAGCCACTTCCTCTCCTGTCTCTTGCTGGTTGTTCCAGTTACATCGGTGGTATTTTTCTAACCACATGTTTAAAAAAGTCAGGGTCCCACACTTCCACAGGACTATTATTCCAGAGGGTAAAAACTAAACTCTCATTCAGGAAATTTTTCTCAATATTGGAATTAAGTTTTTCTTTGTTTTATTTCTTCCATCTACTTATAGCTACAACTCATCCTTTATGCTAAGTAATTATTCTTCTGTTCCTCTTTGGAGAAGTTACATCCCTCAAATATTTGTGGGCTGTTCTATCCCTCAGGCCACATTACTCACCATTTAGCTAAACTATACGTATTCAGTCCTTTATATTAGGACTTGTTAATTACTCTTAATCCCCTCCTCTGAACTCCCCAACTTCTCAATCTCTCTCACAACACTGCAGCCAGTATTCCCCATGTCCCTGCGTCATAACACTAGAGAGAGGAATTCTCTTCTCCGCATCCCAGGGTTTCTGGAAATACAGAATATAGTTTAGCTTTTGCATACTACATCTCTCCATCCCTACATCTTCTTCAGTGTTATTGCTTCCCAGTGCCAAATCCTGCTTCCCTCACCCACATGGCTAGCCTGACTGGAGCAAAGCCCACAAATAGGATTAAAAACTGGCTTTCTACTCAGTCTGAAAACTGTGTTTGCTTCACTCAGTCTTTTTTTTAAAAAAAAGTTCATTGCTCTCTCCTTCAGGTTTAGTACAATGTTCATTTTTGCAGTAATAAAAGGCCTCAATTTTGAACAGTTTCTAGATGTTTTCAGTAGCATGTAAACTAATGAATGTTAAGAATCTAAATACCTAAAATCTGGCTTAAATACTATTAGCAATGTATTGTGCTCAAGCCAATACATTTCAGACAATTCATAGGCTGATATTTAGGAACCAATTTTCTTTCCAAGTATGGTAGTTCAAGTGCTGCATACTTTAGTTCCAATAAAAAGGTAGGTATAATTATGTCTCAATACTGTCCTACTTTATTTTTAGAAATGCAACAGTTTTGTCACCATGGGCACTTTCTGTAGATGTTGGTTGAAAAATAGATCGACTTTTACAAAAAAACAGCAGTGCCATGCTGCCTATAATGCTCTTAATAATTAGCTCCTATTTAATAAAAATACTCAGTGAGGTACTCTGTCACTGTGAAACAACAGGAATTCACAGCCTATATCAGTGATTTTGGTCATACCATTAAAACCTTTTAAATGCTACAGAGTCAGCTTTGAATCACACTGACTTAGATGGATATAGAGGAAAGGATTGGGGAGTAGATACAGAACATATTTATGGAGTATATCTTACTTCCCACAGAATCAATCCTTCTTGGAGGCTAAAGACAATTGAAATGCTTTGTACCCGGGAAGAGGAAAAGAGGGAGAAAGGAATGCGAAGAGCAATGAAGCTGGTGAAGGGGCTGGAGAACAGGCCTTATGAGGAACGTCTGAGAGAGCTGGGCTTGTTTAGCCTGGAGAAGAGGAGGCTGAGAGGAGACATCACTGCTCTCTATAACTACCTGAAAGGAGGTTGTAGAGAGGAGGGAGCTGGCCTCTTCTCCCAAGTGACAGGGGACAGGACAAGAGAGAATGGCCACAAGCTCCACCAGGGGAGATTTAGGCTGGACATTAGGAAAAAAAATTTCACAGAAAGGGTCATTGGGCACTGGAACAGGCTACCCAGGGAAGCAGTTGATTTACCTTCCCTGGAGGAGTTTAAGGCATGTGTGGACAAGGTGCTAAAGGGCATGGTTTAGTGTTTGATAGGAATGGTTGGACTCAATGATCCGATGGGTCTCTTCCAACCTGGTTATTCTATGACTCTATGATGCTATCCCTCCAGTGTTTGATGGCAGAAGAGTACCCTGTCCCATTCCTCACACAGCCTCACAACACACCTACAAAAATAAAGCCTAGGAACAGACCTCTGCAACAAAACTAGCAGGAAATGGCAAATCACAAGCCCAGCAAGACAAGAGGTGGTGACATAAATACTCATCTGCTAAGTAGTCCTTGTGGTTAATGGAAAACATTTACTGGAAAAACAACCCTCACTCCTACAGAGCAGCTTTGACTAAAAGAATGGGAATGGTATTTTGCCCACAGGTATTCATAGCTATTAAAATAACAGTTTCTGACAAGGATTAAATAATGAAGTGGTACCTAAGGATAAATTTACTAGATCTACACTCAACTGACAGGCTAACACATCCTTTCCCAGGTGCTATGATGTCAGAGTAAGGCAGAAAGATGATAAAGTTCAGAGGAGCCTTGACTGCTTCATCAGTGATGGACCTTGTTTTCCACTGACTTTAATCACTACGTAGTAGTGAGTCAAAAGATCAATCAAATATTCTGTTCTGCTGGCATAACATTTATTTCACTAGCAGAAAGCTGACTCTTCTGGACATTTATATTACAAAGTACAAATGTCAGCCACATATCCTGTGCCTGTGCTCACTGTCACTAACTTCTGACTTACGTTCAGATGCATGCCACATATTATCTTTCACGTGCTTGTCTCTGCCTCCGCAAAAAAATCTCCTAAGGTTTACAAAATATTTCTCCAATTTGACTGGAGTTGTCTTCAGGTAGGAGATAGTGAAAATATATAATGCTGACACGTTCCATCAAGTGCTCTACTGCAGCTGGCTACAAGTTGCAGAAATCCTTTCGACAAAAGGATCTGGGTTTTGTTATTGTTCAAAAAAAAAAAACAAACTGAAAATGAGGATTTTTGTTCTGTCTAGCATTTGCGGGTTTTTTTCCAACATTTCTATCAAAATTTTGGGTAATATGTTTGCTGAAACTCTGTAGTCAACTAGATTATTAAATAATGAAGGTTAAATCTTCAGAATCAAGAAGAAAGCCAGGTAAGTGCTGTTCACATCCTAACATGTTCTTCACAGTTCACTTACTAAAATGACAAAACTTCGTTCTAAATCCAAAGTGTTGAAGAAATGCCATTCCAAGCTAGCTGAGGACTTGCATACATTATATTTCCTTTGGATATGCAGGGTATTTCCTCCTTTGTCCCAGTCAATTAGGGAACAGTCAAAGCATGCAGTTACTGGTTTTGGCTAGGAAGACACTGAGCACACATTTGACTGGCCAAGCTGATGTTGCACAAATTGCTACTTACTCAAGAATACTGGACCAAATGGAACATGCAGTGCTGTACTAGGAGCCATTAGAAATGTTTATGCTTGGCCCCCACAGCATTTCTTGCACCTCCTTAGAATCTGCAAGGTGCTTATTAGAAAGCATACAGTGAACTAAACAAGCATGAACTTGACCCACAAGTCATTTCTGCTCTGCAACAACTGCTGCTTAACACACCAACTCACCACCACTGGGTGACATGTCAGCATCTGACTTGTTCTGCAAGAACTCTGAGTATTTCATACTACTTCAGCTCTGCCTATCACAATGATGCATCCTTTGCCTCATTAGCTGATGGAGTTTTTTTGCTCCATAAAGGCATAGCCCTGATTTGGCAGGCATGACCACATTGTAACAGCGTGACCACCATCTAAGCTACTCAGACATGCTCTTCTACGCCACAGTGGACCTATGACATTTCGTATTGCATAGGGGTACAGGCAGCATTTCATGTTCACCAGTTAAGCCACATAAAAGCATGTACAGATCTTGAAGGTCTTTTAGTGAAAGAGGTTATTTTACACTTTCTCCTCAATACAATGATCAGGATGCGGACAGAACTCCAGGGCTAGGAAGACGTCAGCCAGTAATACCACAGGGAGCCTATCAAATGGTTTTGTGGCAAGAAAGGCATTCCATGCAAGAAAACGATTCACAAATAATTACATTACAATTTTCTGCTGACAATCCTCCTGAATGATAAAAGAGGTGAAAAGAAAGAAATGTGAAACTGTATTCAGAAAAAAAAAAGGAAATTAGGAAAACAAGCAGAACTGCAACCTAAGGCAGTGCAAGATATCTAATTGTCACTTGCAAAACAATACTTCTATTCTACCTTTTTTCTTTTTTTTAATTGTCAGGATTTGAGGCAAATTATTAGAATAAGCTACATTAATTTACATTCTGAAAAGAATGTAGGAAAAGAAAGCAGTCTTACAAGTAACGTAGCAGCAAACAGTGGAGACATGTTTAGGGGCAACTATTTTATCTGCAGTCTGTGGACAATATTATTTAAGAGTTAACATTAAAATCGGTAACACTTTCATTTGAGAATGTCTTAGTTTTAAAACAGCAGCTACACTATATGACTACACTGAGCCTACCTTGTTTGTTGGTTGGTCTATTAGGGAATTCACCAGACCCACATAATTCACTAAAGCATCTGAGACTAAAAGGTAAAATTGCTGTTTGGGCACAGGCTTTATACATAAGTAGAGCAGGGGTCTGGGGCATCCTTCAGGCAGCATAGACATACTCTAACCCAGAAAGAAGTCCAAGAGCAAAAGTCACAATTAGACTCCTTTTAGAAGGATAGTTCTGAATGCAGGAACAAATAATTAGACTGCCAAACACTGATGCACTAACTTTATTTTCTTTTACGAGATCTGCACATAAATTCACATTTATGTCACCTGCAGCAAGGGGAAGTGCACAGAAAACAATTAGATGTATACATATATATAATGCCAAACCATGTGAACCTGACTCAGCTATCCAAACAAATAGTATCTCTAGCTTCTATACAGTCTACGGAGAGAGAAAAACTCCTCAAGAAAACATTGAGAGCATCTATAGTACATTCCTACTCTAATCTATTGTCTGCAGGAGTTCAGCTTCTCCAAAGACGGAGAATTTCAGCAGCTGGTTTAGTAAGAATATCCTTCATTATGTATAAATTAGTTTAATACTACAACATGCAATTGTTATGGCCTCCTCCAGAGACCTGCAGAAAACCGCAAGGCTGTCACTTCTGTTCATAGTTGCATATGCAGGTTTTCTCCACATCTTCAACTTCACAAACATCTGCTGCCCTTTATAATCATTATCCCAAAACATGTCTTCCAAGAAATGTTTCCTTTTTCTGACTCAAAATTAACTTTTTCTTTCATATTGGCTCCTTAATCAAATGTATGTCCACATCTCAAGAAGTAAAATTTTTAGTTTTCATGATTAGACTATAAAATATTTATTTATAAGCACACCCACCAGAAACAGGAACATACATAATTACTTATTTTTTCTGAGTTAGTACTTTCTTTCCTGTGCTGCTGACAATTAACCAATAAACTTTCAAGTGATACCTCTATAACTTCAAAACATCAAAACTAACTATAGATGTCTTCTTCACTTAGTACATATTTTTCCACAGCTTGGTCCAGTCCCTTTGAGGCCTGGACTGCAGGTGCTAGCAAGAATTGCTAATTCAAGAATTATTCAGAGGAAACATAGGAAGAGGAGGCACCATGGCACCTAGTACATCAGTGACACGAAGCCTGCTGTGCTGGGGATATGGAAAAGAACAAAAGGAAGGAGAGGACTAAACCACAGGAAGAAAATAAGGCTAAGAAGCATAGTCATGTGGATTATAAATCACAGTAGAGGCAAACAGAGGCAACTGACTGAAAAAGAAATTATGAAGAAGCACTGAGTATGTCAAAATACAATCCATCGTTGAGCACCCTGCAGTCCACTGAAGCTGACATTACCTGCCTGATCCAGAATGATTTATTTGCTGAATTCTAATACATATTGCATCCACAGTCAATTCACTGTCAGAAGACAGTTTCTGTGCAGAGCTTTTTAAAAACAGAAAAACAGAGCAGCCCCTCTGCAGACACTCCTTCACACAGATATCTTTCATCATAAACTCCCTTTGCACACGGAAAAAACTTTTCAGCAACAAAATCCACACATGGTGAATGAAAACATTTGCCAAACGTTTGCAGAAAATTCCATTTCCAATTATCTGCATCATCTAAATCATTCTTTGTGGAGAGCTACAGTGTAAAACTACTCAAAGCCAAATAAAAACTGCAGTTATGTTATTCTTAAGTACAAGTTTCCTTCAGTTATATCTCCAGTCACTTCTGTACATGAATAACAGTTTCAGTTGATAGAACCTATTCATTTTATTTTGTATTGTGAAAATCTCAATCAAAAAGCTTTAACCATCTTTAACCGAATCAAGTTTTCCAACCACAGCTGGCTGTACCTGTTATATTTTTGACAGACACTTGCCCACTCTACTCTTAAAGATGTCCTATGATGGCAGTTCCACAGCCCTTCCAGTCCATCTACCCCAATACTCCATTACATTTATCATACAGGAAGTTTTCCAAATGTCCAATCTGAAACATCCGTACTGTAATTTGTTCCATTAATTACATAGCAGAAATACTCTCTTCTACTTTGTAGACCCCTGTGGAGCTCCTCTTCAGTCTCCTCTTTAAATAGCCTTATTTCTTTCATTGTATGCTTGGAGATACTGTTTTCTACATACAATCCTTCTCACAGCTCTCTTTCACCCTCTTCCCAGCTTGTTCACATCTCGCTGTAAGAAAATAGCACGGACACATGACCACTCTCACCATAGCCAAAGGTTTGGTTGCTACTTTTTTTCCTGTTGCCCTACTGTGCACCCCACTGCGCTGTAAACATACAGAATAAAAATATAACTTGTCTTCAGATTCACAAGAAGTAAAAAGAGGCTGACACTACTGCAAGAGGAGTTTTTTCAAAAAGGCTTAAGAACACACTGGTATGCCCTCTTAAGCTGCTGCTTTAAGTACTTAAAACCAAATCTTTAGAAATCCAGTTATCTTTAAAATGAAGCATTCTTCCAGTCACAAGAAAGTTTCAGATGTTTTGCTGAGCATCAGCATTCACCACTACTTTATGTGTTTATCTCATAACTGAAGAACATCCTGACAATCCTTTGGAAGTTAAAAAGCAAGTCTTCTGGTAACAAACATGGTAGCAAGGGTGTTATTTTATTTAAAGCTTTTGGTTGTGATATAACTTTGCTTCCACAACAAAGATAAAGAGAATTGCACCAGAGAATTCAGTCAGAGCCAAATCAGGCCAGGACCAGAGCAAAAGTCCTCTCCTGCAACACATGCAGAAGGCACATTAGGACAAATCTTACAGTGTTACTTGCCACTTAGATAATATAGATAACCCACAGATGTGCCTATACTTGTACATAAAATGGGCAAGGAGTTGTATTTTGTCCTCAAGACTAGCTGGTACAGCATTCAGCTAAACACTCTCAACATTTAAAATTTTTATTATTTCAAGCCAAGTGTTCTAACTCTGGTAACACTACCTGCACAGTTCATGGTCTTAAGAAAGTAAATCTTAGACAGTTGCTGCTCTTAGATTAAAAACAACTCTGCATCATTTCCCTTGATAATGAGGCTATGAAGCAAGCAAAATTAGTTTAGACTGCAGCACAATCTACGGTGCTAAAATCTCAGTGTTGCCTACATGGTTCTACATGGATTACATACCATTTAATGTTTCAGATAAGTCATGACACTACTTTTTCAGCTACTCCTTTCTTCATTTTTTTTTGTTTTTATTTAAATGGGCAGCCTTAGCCTAGCCAAATGCACTATTTGTAAACAGAAAGCTCATTCCCACTTACAGCTTGCAAGGAGGCACTCAGCAGCCCTGGAGTAAGCTGTGAGCCAAGTCAGAAAGCCTTTACTTTCAATTAGTAGCTTTACTTTTCCTCTTGGATTTGTAACTGCAGAAACCAATTTAGGATGAGAATGAGCAGAATCCTGGGAGCTGTCAGGAGTATGGCAGCATGCTAAGCAGAACTCTGCTTGATACACACAAAGAAAACACTAAACTCTTTTTCCTGCCCTTGGCTCTCCCAATCACCTTCATATGCAGACATGCAGTGCCCCCAGGACCCCTCTTCTCTCATTTCCAATTCTTCTCCTCCTCATATTGTCCTTGATGGACAGTCCAATCAAATGTACTGTAGAAAGGGAACTAGAATAATTAACTAGAGGAATGCACATTATCATTTGCTCATTCAGCTCTCTTTAAACAATCATCTGTTTTGATAACAAGTTGTAATCTGAAGCGGGATTTCTCATGTTAACCACACAAGGCTCTATTCCAGTGGACACTGAGAGCTCACAGACTACATGCCATGATAAGAAAAGAAAGAGTGGGAAAATACACAACATTTATTCAAGCTGATTGCATTACTCTCTTAATTTTTCAAATTCTAAACTTCTGCTTGATTTGTTTTTAAATTATTGGTGAAGTAGTAATATTAGTATTTCAGGGAATCTTCAGACATAAGCCTCAGAGGATCCTTCCTGCCTCAGACAAAAATAGTAGGGAAGACCTGCCTCTATATTAATTTTTAGCAAGCACCCAATCTAGCCACTTACAGAATTTATTATATGAGGCCTCAATGTCATAATCCTACAAGTATCTGAAATCACATTACACCTGGATGGAATATACAATAAAATATGTCACTCTGCTCTATTTCTTTTTGAGGATGACACTAATTTATGTTTTCAGAATTCCAATTACGTCACTAGATCATAATTAACCAATAATGCACATAGAGAAATTGTCTGAAATTAAATTTCAGATCATATCACAGCCCTATTCTACTGAACAATACTGCTAAGAACCTCAGCAGTTATCATGGAGTGGATGCTTTCCAGAACCGCCTGTGTGTGCCGGGAATATCTAAAGTGTCAAGGACTGTCAAGGGCATCACATCTACAAGCCTCGGAAGTGCTTGAAAGATCCTAAAATAGGGCTCTTCGCTCTTTCCCTGGAATTGTGCGCTATTCGGTACAATGCCTTCAGCTTTTGTTACAGCCAGGGAGAGTCTGAGAAATTCTTCCTGGGAGTACTTAAATTTTTCTCCATGTCTTTTGTAAGCATGGTCAGTCAAAAACAATTCTTGAGGAAGAGATCTAACATAAAATTTTATTTTACGAAGTGTAAATGGTTGAGGTCTTTTACTGGACGTCTTCCCTTCACAGAAGGCACAAACAGGATTGTACCATCAGCAATAACCAGTCCAGGTAGAGAACTTAGCCCACATAAAAGATTAAAGAATAAATCACAATTCTTGCTGTGTTTGGGATTTTTCATGAAAACAACACTGATAACGCATATGGGTTTGTTTGTTGCTAGTTAATACTTATGTTCACTTGGGATAGAGTCCCCACCATGTGCTATATTTTATAGTTAGTATAAGAAGAGTGTTGGTAAGACACTGAGGTTTTCAGTTGTTGCTAAGAAATCAAGAACTTGATCAATTTCCCACACTCTGCTAGTGAGCAGGTGTACAAGAAGCTGGGAGGAAGCACAGTCAGGCAGCTGATCCAAGCTGGCCTAAGAGATATTCAATACTACATAACACCATGCTCAGTATATAAATAGGACTGCCTGAGGATCACTGCTTGGTGATGGGCTCTTGCCCATCCCACTGGGCATGGGGAGAGAGCAAGTGAGCAGCTGTGTGGTGTTTGGCTGCCTACCAGGTTAAACCACAACAACAGTTAATGGAGTAGTTCCTTTAGACCAAGTAACAAAATGGGCTTTCTGAGTCCAAAGCTGATAGTGCTTAGTCACCACTTTGTAAGTTCAGTCATTCTTTCAGGGTTTCTGGACAATCCAGCCATCTCAGATCAACAGTAGCACAGATGCAGATTCCCAAAGCGGCTTTCTGCCCTGCCACCCTAGGTCTACCTGAGCTACAAGCCTTGATGCTCCACTGAACACATGACACCAACCACAGGTGCCCTTGAAGCACTGTACAAGATATTAACTTCTGCTGGACCCAGTCACAGAAGGGCACCTGGAACTAACAAGACAATTCAAACCCAAGCTGACATGCCTTCACATGAGCCACTCAGCCTAGATCTGTGGGTTCTTGGAAATCATCTTAGCCACAATGAAGAGCAGCACAGATGAATACTCTGGCTGAGAAAATAACCTTGGCTTCCTATCTGTTCCACAGAAGTCAGCATTGGATTAGTAACACAAGCTATCTAAATTGGCTGTGCACACTGGTCACTCAGCTGTCTGACCTTAGTACTGCATTATCAGGGTTTTTCAGGGTGTTTCAGCTTCCCTGTTATTCTGCGGAATAGAGAATCAACTATAACACAGAAATACGTTAAATGCTTGTAAAAGATTGTAAGCCACATAGTGCCTCTTGCTGTAAGACACTGTCCAAATACAGCGAGCAATGCTGTATTTGTGCTTTGAAAGGAGTAAAATAGTAGGCTGGTTCACTAAACTTATCATTAAAACTGGATGTTTGGGACAGGAGCACATCCAGATATGTGGATGGCTATGTGCCAGCATATACTGGCATGCATGCACTTGCAGAAGCTCATATGCACTTACTCATAGTCTCCAGCAAATTAATTTTCTCAAATATAGCTCATTATATTGTAAACTGAGTTATACTGACAATAACTAACCATGGCAACTTCCAAATATATAAAAAGCATACAAATACTCCTTTCAAAGTGCAGTCTGTCCTTGAATCTGCATTTTTAAAGCTTGTGAAAACAGTGGGATGCAATAATGCAAGCTTCTGAAGAAGCTATATTATAGGAGACAATTTTTGGTTTTTAAGTCAAAAGCATCATCCTGCAATCTTGTCTGACCTCCTGCATAACAAAGGCCACAGAAACTCACTGAGCAAGTACTGCTATGAGTCCATACCGTCTGTTAAGATATCATGTATTGTTTAAATATATTGAAGAAAAAATATTAATGTACTGCAGAAGTCTTTTCCAGTCTTCTAAGGCTGAGGACTCTAAGTATCATTTTTGTACCCTGTGCAGCTACTCAGAACACTGATGGGATAAGTACGTTACCAGGTAGCTAATTAATATAAATGAAAACAATATCACACTACCAACAAGCACCAACAGTATCTATTACAATATGAAAGATGATTGTAAAACACAGTTTTACTGGGCATACACCATAAAATGTACCAAACATGCATTTAAATATGCTCTAATATTTGCCTGAGATATTTTATACGATAAAAAATTCATAATTTTAGCAACAAAGTTTCTATGTCCAAAAAAAAGTTAAGCCATCTATATATGGTTCACACAAAACGTACTGAACAGATTTGCGTGGAGACTGCTTTTCTCTCTACACGTGGCATTCTTTTTCATTAAATGGAAAAACTGAAAAACTTGCCACTGGAAAGGGAAAAAATTAATTTAAAATTTCATTAAAGAGCTTGCTTGCAAAGCTAAGGCTGAGGAAAATGGCTAGTAGTCCCAGCTGTGTACACTTTATGCAGCATGCAGTAATCAAAAAAAAATTTAATAAATAAACGAATAAGCAAAGGAAGGGTCATGCCAGCAAAGCTGACATCCTTGGCCTCCACTCAACACCCTTACAAAGCATGAAGCAACTAACTACTCTATTACTTGAGGCTAGAGCATCTTTATGCACCTTCATGAGATCACAGATGCTCGAGAATGTAACAACTTAGGTTTTCTAATTCAGCATTATCCCAGAGCTGGGCTCTAATCTGTCTTTACTGTGATGAAGTATGAGGATGACATAAGCCATGAGGAACTCCTGGAGATTTTTTGAGGATTCTAAAAGAAAAACAAGTCAGTTTTTACAAACCACTGGCAATCATACCAAAAGTACTGCCAACATGCTCAAGGCATTCAATATGTTAGCAGGTAGTAGACCAGATGCTATTGACGTTACTTCCATTGAACTTACCTTCGATAATATTAGGAGCTGAGTAAAAAACATTCTTCCCCTCACCAGCATCATCAGCACTATCATCATCACACCACTGCCACCAGTCCAGAGATTTCAAAAAGCCTAAGAAAGGAATGTTTCCAGGGAGTCAGCATGCATCACACCTACAGATCTAAGGCCAGGGCCAAGCTGTCAAGACAATTTATCCACCTACAGATGATTTCCTGCCACTCTTGTTTTCCTGCAAGGCCTTCCACCAGGGGCAGGGAGTGGGCTGTAGGAAGATGAATTGTTCCAGCATCATCAGCCAGCTCTTGGCCACTGTTTTTCCCAGGGGCTCTTCTGCCTCCACTGTCATGTGGCCTGATGCACATCTATTACATGAACAAAACACAAGCCAGCATTGTGAAGTGATGGGTGCAACCTACAGGCTAGTCTTGGTATGGAAATATTTTCATAGAATCATAGAATCATAGAATAACCAGTTTGGAAGAGACTCACCAGATCATCAAGTCCAACCATTCCTATCAAACACTAAACCATGCCCCTCAGCACCTCGTCCACCCGTGACTTAAACACCTCCAGGGAAGGCGAATCAACCACCTCCCTGGGCAGCTTGTTCCAGTGTCCAGTGACCCTTTCTGTGAAATTTTTTTTCAGCCATATGAGTGGAGAACATGACCTCATCTACCTGCAAATTAGAAAGAAATGGCATTACTGCTACCCAGGCACCAGCAAGACATGATACAGCTTTTGGATATAGGCTTTCGCCTGCTTGGTATGCCACTGTCTGTTCTTCTCAGAATTTCTCACACAGGTACAAGCAAAGGGAACAAGCAAATCTCTCTACAAGTCAACAGGCTTCAGCTCATATTCTTGATACATTTGTAGGCGATGTCTTCTCTGGGAATGAAAGCAAACAGAGAAGCCTCCCTAAATCTATGCTTGCTTAAATCAGTTAGTGGGAAAAAATACTAAGTTTAGACCACCACAGCTTCAAGGATAATTCACCTTACTGTAGGGGTAGCTAAAAGCAATATTGAAAGAGGGCTGGATAACACATACTTGCTTATTTTGGGGAACATTACTTAATAGTAACCTCAGTAACACTCAGGTGAAAGGCTCATTTTTGAGAACAAGCAGCAACAAGAATGAGCAAGGTTACTATTTCTCACATTGCCTTACGCAATTACACAATATCTGCTCACGGAAAACTGTCAGCAGACTTTCATCCATTTGCACTGCTGCATTCAGAAGAAACATCTTATCTCCTCTTCTTAGTCTATATTAAAGTGTTCCTACTAAAGCTAGTAGCAGTTTTAGCATTAGGAGCAGAATTGAAATTCATATCACATACCCAGCTCTTGCCAGTCACTATTTTGAAAAGGCATTTCCTGTTGTTCAGAATCGCTTTGCTATTTAACAGTCTGTGCTAAGGGAAAATGGGAATCCCCTGCTATTACTAACATATACCAGAGTTCTACCACAGATAGAAGAGACATAAAAAAACCACAATGAAAACTGTCTGGCAGTACACCCCTTTTTGCATCCAGTGGTTAATGATTTTAACTAGAGTCTGCTTTCCTGAAATACCTCTGCAACCTAAGATGTTACAGCTTTCTTAGTGACTGCTCCTCAGCTGTCTGTTAGCATTACTTAAATGAGATATCTGATGTAAAAGCACTGGAGTAAATCAGCATTTGAGGGTGAAAATGAAAATGCTATAGTTATCAGAGGTAACAGAGCAAGCCTTTTCATGCACATTGGGATGACTTGTTCACCTGGGCTTGGGAAAGCTCTGTCACATCAGGCCACAACATATTGTGCTCCTTTGTTCTCACAATTAAAGCTCAAGAAGTTTTTTTTTTTAAGGTGATATGAACAGGTGGGCAGAACTCACTAGCAGCCAGCTGCAAATACAGTATTGGGGTTCTGGGGAGCTGGGTTTTAAAACAAGGGATCCAAAGTGACATAGCATCCCTGTAGCAAGGAAAATCACCCAGTCCCATCCATGGTCCACACATACAGAACATTACTCACCTAGACTCCACTGTTTGTATGTGGGCACTGGTTCTCTATTGGACTCCTATTGTTTCTGTACTGCCTATAAATTATTTGTTACAAGGAAAAAGAAAATGAGAGCAACCGAAAAGCATAATATCATGAAAACCATTCCATCTTCCTACCCCCTAAAAGGTTTCAACAGCTCCATAGAAGCACCAACTTAAATTCATTATTTCATTCATACAGCGTAATGCCAGCCCCACTATTTCTCTCCTCTCATTCTTTCCAGTGGTTGCCCCAGACAAACAAGCCTTAGTTACGTTTCACAGACTGTTTGCCACACACTCCTCTTCACCACAATTTCCTTTCTAATGAAGGTTTTGACACCAGTAAAGTAAATGATAATCTGCTACTCAACTTCTAATTAAGCACACAGAGCTGATAGTGATAACCTTAGCATCTCTACCTGAATTTTCACTTTAGAGGCCCTTGAGGTTCTCAATTCAATTTCTAGCTTATCCGATCACAGAAGAATAATTAGGTTAAAAATGCAAAGAGTGCAATACGGCACGCCTCCTCAGATGTACTGCAGCAGGTGGCAGAAAGAAAATCCTGTCAAAAGGAAAAGACTAAGACAAAGGAACTTCAACCCGCAGAGATACAGGCAAGATGCAAAGAAAGTTACAGCACCTGTAGCTTAATTCTCTTTAAAAGAAAGTAAAGCAAAAAAAAAACCCCTATGCTTTTATATTAACAATATCTAAAACACGATCGTCATATCCTAGACCAATAAAAAGCGCTGCTGTGTCACAGGTATCACTGTTTGGAATGCATGAATATATGTGAACTATTTTAACAGAAAAACTTAAACTTTTAGCTCAAAAAATCATATGTTACTTAATCATACAACAAATGTGCAGTATTAGCTACCAGTATAGGAGACAGGGTGTACTTGTATCACAGGATTCAGGGGGCCATATGATAAAGCTTTCCCTTGGTACTCCAATCCACAATGCACAGCTCTCACTAAATTTGAAAAGTCAGCAATAGCTTCACACTGGATAGGAGATTGCATGCTGCACTTCCACAGTTTCAGAGGAAAGTGCAACAGACAACAAAATACATCACTTTTAGAAAAGGTACTCTCTATTTATTTTGAAATGTACGGGAAACAATAAGTGATACTAAGGATACAGTGCTACAGTCTGTATTTGTTGTCCCACCTTTCACTTACTCAGGTATAATGTTTTATATTACAAAGCACATATCGTTTATACTGTGACATAGTTAATATCATGCTCTAAATTGGAAGTCAGGAAGTAGAGGAAAATAGTGTGGACACCTCTGTTATTTTATCAATATTATTTTTTTTAAAGTAAAGCTTTTACTCAATCTCTCAGTAAGCTTTTTATATTTTGAAAAATAATTTCAATCCTGCATTTTTCCCCCAAATATAGAATAAGCCTAAGAGAATGCAGGCAGATACATTAGTTTATTGTGTTACCAATTAAAGACACAGTTCTGCATTGCTTCTACAAAGAAGTAATACAACTAGAGGGTATTTTTTTCAAGTCATACTTCATTGAGCTTTTTAACCTCTTCTCATGGGAAATTCCCATCAAATAAAATAAGGACGAAACCAATAAAAGATTTAAATAAATTAAACAAACTCTAAAGAAATTACTGTAAGGAAAATATGGGTCATAGCAGAGATAAAAAAAATATTTGTGTAACTAACTGAATTCTATGCAGAGAGGCATTATCCTTTAAATCCCATGAACTACCTTAAGAAGTCTATGACTAGGAGATAGTCCTCCATCAAATTCTACAGGACTTTTCAATCAGTGAAATGAATACCCAAGCTCTTTCCAGGAGCAATCTAAGAGGAGAATGTGCACAAGATCAGGAGAAAGTTTTCTAAAAAATAACTCATTCTAGCATGTTTTTATAAAGAGCAGTGCAAGGAAAGGCAGGGTGGAAGTAGAGGAAAAGGCAATCATGGAAGCCCAGTTTTTCCATCTCAGTAGCTGATAGCAAATTATTAAGTACAAAGCAAATGAATTAATAATTTAAAATACTTTTATTATAAGGAATCATAGGGTGGAAAACTATCAGTGAAAAGGAGGACACAATGAGATATGAGGTATATTAGTACAAGAAAATACTGAGCTGGCAAAAAATTGAGGCACTCATGCTGACCCGTATTTTATGGGTCTCAATCAGCCAAAACTCTTTAAGAAGAACCAATAGCTTTGGTCAGCAGTTTTTATTTGGTGGAGAGTGAAAGGCAACAGGGAAGGGAATTTTTAGTTTACTTTGTTTAGCTGGAAAAAATATGATTGTCTAGCTTTGAGTTAGTGCAATCAAAAAGATATTTTAAAAGCCAAGAATTCAAATAACGAATGCAGAAGTCGAGCTGTTCGAAACAACATTTCTGAAGGCTTTCTTGCTTCATTTAAAATGCAAGGCACTTGTCTTAGAAATGATAAATTGAGACAATACTTTCAGGCTCCCTTGGTGCCATTACACCAAATCATACAGGGTGACATCTCTTTGATTTTCACTCCAAGACTTCAACACATCTTGTATAATTTCAGACCAAAAAAACACTCAGAAGGGAATAGCTCAGATAATGTAAAACTACATTTTTCTATGTCTACATCTCTATTCCATGCATATTAATAATTGACATGTTTATGTAAATTGACAAAATGATCAAGCATTCTCATTTTTGACTCTCACTTTGGAAAGCAAACTGCAATCTTTAAAATATTTTTTAAAAAACCAAACGACTGTGAATAAAATTACTTTAGCCTTGTAATAGAAAAAAAAATGCACCCGACAGTTTTGTTTCTGGTGTTTCAAACTGTTAACCTAACCCTCAGCGACCTTTCTGTGAGGTTCTGGCCTAGCCCATACAAGCTGTCTATGCTGAACTTGCAAGCCTGGGTATCAGGAAAATCTATGTGGCAGTACAAGCACTTTCTCATAGTCTTATTCAGAACTAATTTGATCTATTATGAGGGTGTGGAGTCAAACAGCCACTGTGAACAAAAGTAGAGGATCCTGTAGGACAGGGTCTGACGGTAGTAAAGGTCTCAGTACTATGGCATTATCATCCTCCTTCTGGACAACGCTTAGAAGTACATTTGAACAGACCTCTTGCTCATTTACCTACTAAACATGTCTCCTCCTTGAATACTTCATTGCTTCTTGCATCCACAATGAAGGCTTGTGGTGTTATGAATAAGGAATTGTGTTACCCACCTTCAAAGTTTTTGCCACAATTTTCAAACCCAGTGAAGCATATATTACAACGGAAAAAATGTAAAGTGAGAGTGCTGTGCTAACCACTAACACAGTAGGGTTGCAATTCAGAGAGGATTACCAGTTCCTTAGCACTGCCTTTGCAGCCACCGTGTCTTACAGTGTATTAGAGAGATTGTTCTGAAACCATCATGGTCAAAATCAGACATTATCCTGGAAGTAAAATGCAAGCCATTTAACAGCTGAGCTCCCCAGTACAAAAATTCACTCTGTATCAAAGAGAAAGAATATACTTATCTTCACTTTGGTTTTGCTCAACATAATGTCTCAGACTATTGACTGTTCTGCCTCTCTATCCCGACAGCCTATCAAGTCTGCACAGCAGCTTCCACAAATACTCTTTTACTAGGACTTGTTAAACACCCCTAGTGTGATAGCAGCAGACCATGACCCACACCAAAGAAAAAACAAAATGGTGTGAGAAAGTTCATAATGTCAGCACATATCCATGATGGTATTGGTTTTCTCACCTCTTTTTCAGGGAAGCTTCACAGATGTTTCCTTATCCCACAAGAGTCGTGTTGCTGATTCATCAGCATCCTTTTACCTCTGCATCCCTTCTGCTGCCTCCTGTGGTGCTACTGTAGAGCCCACGCTAATGAGCTCAGCAGATTTATTAGCCTGGGCTTTGCTACCTATCCAGCTTCTTGTGTGGGTATGTACCACAAGGACAGCATGCAGTCCCAATTGGGAACGGGTGAATAACAAAAAAGTTAGCATCAGCTCATCAAGTTGTTTTTAACTATGAGGTATAATTGAGCCTCCTTATTTTCTTACTCTGTTCATCAGAGATTACAGTCACGGTGCTACAACCGTTAATATCACATCTGTATAACCCCTGTTTACTTGGCAAAATAATTTACTCTAACTGGGAGAAAAGCATACAACTGTATTTCTCTTGACCTAGTGAAATCACTAGATAAGGTGTTCATACTGGCATTTCTGCAAATACTGGGAGAATGGTTTATACGCAATCTAGTTGAAAAATCCTACATAGGCAAATTAACCCTTCGTGATCCTTAAACAAACATGAACAAGCAGAATGGCTTGATGTCATTTCACTGATTTGCACCATTTACCTGGTGTTTTTTATCTAGTTCTGGATGGTCTTAAAACAAATTTACTAATTCGCAAAACAGCTGCTTGATGCTATGTTTCACTTGGTGCTCCCCCTTGAAAGAAATAATTTTAACATTGAAAGATCCCAGTTCACAAATCACTGAGGTACATGTTCAACATTTTAAAGTCCAACTGCAAACTCCAAGAAGCACTTAAATGAAGTCTATGTCTTAGTAGCCTGAGGTATATAGTTAGGTTATCTGGTTAAAGCTCCCAAAAGTAGAGCAACCCAAGAGAGTTCAAACTTTAGCTATCAAGACTCCTCTGTCCATTAATCTTGGAACACTCTTTAAAACTGTTCTGTACAGAGTGCATTATTATAGGGAACATTTCTGTCAACAATTGTCCTGCGGAGCACAGAGGTGATCAGATCACTATTAATTTTATGCATATCAGTTGGACACTGAAGGTAGGTACGGACAGCAACTTATCTGACCCTACAGAATTAAATCAGGGGAAGTTGTAAATCCTTGGAAGCAGAGAACACTACAGAGGTAAGGTGCTATGAGAAAGAACAGCAGGTTATTTAGTAGAATGAGAAAATAAGAGCTGCCTACTGAAGAAATGCCAGTCTTGTCAGATGCAGATCCTTTTCCTTGGCAAATCCAGAATGCAGGAGGCCAATTCATAAAAGCCCTCAAGATATATATATATATATATAGTGAGAGAGAGAGAGAGAGACAAACAGCAGCAGATGTCCAAGCAAGACCTTAATATCATCATGTGAACAGTGCAGCCGCTTGGACTGTATCTTATGAGGAGAAGAGGCCACTAACTTCAAAAGATTTGCAAGGAAAGGAGAATATCTCAGTCAGAACATAGAGACCTTTTGCTGTTTCATCTCCTTTCTTGCTTTCTTTCTTTGAGTGAATGAACAATATACTTGTTCTTAATGTCTACTTCTGGGTCACAGTCAGCCAGTGCTCTCAGAGGGAAGATGTTTCTCTGGTGCCTAATACAACCAAGGTGTCCCTCTATCACAGAGAGCAGCAGGTCAGCCTCAATCAAAGGAGCTTCACTAGGTGGAGTTGAACCATAGGATCCCATCTGGACACAGGTTAATGATGCCACGTTTTTCACCATGTTTATGCATCCTCTGACACTGGGCATTTATTTCATGACAGACAACTGCCTTCTGCACATCTCACTGCAGTTTTTAAGTATTATTTTTTTCCTTCCTTTGACTCCACTTCTGCAGTTGCTCCTCTGCTCTGCCACTGACTTTGGTGCTTCTTCAACTCAGTCACCAGCTGGCCTAACTAAACCCAGTCAATAGTTTTCTGATAAAAAAGCTCAGTGCTAAGACAGCAGCCACTACAAACAGAAACGAACATAGCACTTTGTACTTTCAGCCAACTATTCTGTGACTTCTTTCTGTCTTGAAAACACTCATAACCCTGAATCTCCTGCAGTTTGTATTACTTACAGCTTGGCCCTTCATAGATTTGTGGGGTTTCTGTAGGCATCTAAAACTAATCTTTGGACATCCTCTGGATATAGAGAAGATTCATTCCAAAGCATCACTTGACACTGAATCAAAAGCTTATTTTTATTATTTCAATGGTGGCTGAAATGGGATGTTACATTCTGTGAGGACAGGACAAGAGGGAATGGCCTCAAGCTCCGCCAGGGGAGATTTAGGCTTGAGATAAGGAAAAAATTCTTCACAGAGAGGGTGGTTAGGCATTGGAACAGTCTGCCCAGGGAGGTGGTTGACTCGCCTCCCCTGGAGGTGTTTAATGTGAGGGTGGATGAGGTACTTAGGGGCATGGTTTAGAGACTGGTGGGAATGGTTGGACTCGATGATCCAGTGGGTCTCTTCCAACCTGGTTATTCTATGATTCTATGATTCTATGCTGCTGTGCCAACACTGGCACATTGTGGAAGTACTCCATCACCATCTATAGATGGACAACAGCAAAAAGTGGCAGCATGTTGGATTGGGTTTTTTTCCATTTTATACCTGTTCTTTAAAAACTCAGATCACTACTTCAGACATTCCATTTGAGACACTGTTCGTCCTTAAAAATACATTTTTACAGGTTTTTTTTAGCAGACATTATATATATACACACACGTATGTATGAAATATGACCCTTTCTTTATCAAGAAAATAAGCCACTTTTTTTGCAAAGTGACATCATAAATCAGTTAGGTTTCACTGTCTTGTACTTAATCTTTCCAGTTTTAAAGATCAAAGGTCACTAACTAAAAACTACCATGTCTGAACATGGCATACACGCCACTATCGGACAAAGCAAAGAAGCATGTATCAGTCTGTATTGTTAGTTAAAGTTAAAACTTTGACTTTTTAAGGTGTATTTGTAGCTTTCTCTTCAGATGCAATAAAACCAGTTCTAAACATTATCCTTTGTCTGTCTTTCTTTTCTTCACTCCAGAAATCACATTTCTATTTCCTATAAAGTGGTAACGATCCAGCCAGCTTGCTTCATGTTACTGTACATTTGTCATGATGTTTAGAGATAATAAATTAACCTATAATCAGATTTGCAGTGTAGTTTTCTCCAGCAGAGGTGTCATTTGCAAAAGAATTATTAATTAATTTCATGATCCAGCCAGAACTAGAGGACTCAGCCATCTTCCTCCACTATTTGCAGCACTGTTTAAGAATTCGGTTTCCAAAAGTGGTTTCTTATACCCTTTAAGAAACAGTTAAATAAGTAATTTTTTAGTTGTGACTGAATTGGCTAGAGAAAGAAATGCAGTAAATAACTTCCAAACAAATATCCTGTGCATTGAAAGAACAAGTTATCCAGGGCGTTTTGAACACCGTTTAAATTTTTGTACATATTATTCAGACTGGTAAACCCTGAACACTCCACTTGTTGAAGTGCTGCTAAAAGAGGCAGCATGAGATTCTTTTGTCACTGTCTTTCAATTATCCTAAACAAATTAACTTTGCTTTCAAGTCCATAAGATTTTTGTTCCCCTATTGCCAACCCAAAATGCTCAAGTTGAAAGAAAACTGTTTCCTTTCTGTCTCATTTGCTCACTGCCCTGGGGAGTTCTGGTGAAGGTGAATAGCTTTGTGCAACCTGCCTTTATGCAAAGAACACACACACAGCTCTGTGTTTCCTGCAAGAAAATAAGTATGTCTGGGCCAAAGAAACTCTCGCCCCATGGCTTTACAGGTTCTGTAATACTAATGTGACTTAAAAGTTGTAAAAACATATTTCTTTCTAATTGTGAATACACACAAAGCGCAAATGCTGATAAAAAGAAAGATGAAGTTGAGCAAGAATAAAGTTTGTTAATGTAAAGCACAATCTACCTTATTCATGTTGGACAGAGAATTAGCCTCTTTTTACTTAACCATGATAAATGTGTTGATCATAGCTTCAAAAATAAGTGAGTATTGCACATGGCAAACAATAGTACTCTGTTGTAATCACTCTGCAAATCTGAGATTTTCATTTGGTGCAAGTTACAATCTTTATAAAACCATCAAAAACCACAGGCTCCACAATTACAAGAAATTATTGTGTATTTGTAAACTGACAGAAGAGGACCAAACAGCTCTTTCCAACAGTGGTCTCTCATTTGGCAACTTGCAAATCTGTTGATTCTGGGAGGAAAAATGACCCCTAATATAACAAGGCATTTGTCCAAATTCTCATGCTTTGCATTAATTTCCATTCCAGCTGACTGAGCAACAAGAGTCTCGCCAACAAAACTGGAATTGAGTTCCAGAAGACTGTTTTATCCTTAATTCAAAGATACTGTATTTTTAAAAAGCAAACAACATCCAACTACTCAGTACTTCTGGCCATAGGTTCTTGCTGTTCAGAAAGTCACCTCCCAGCTGCAAAGGAGGCTCTGATGAAAGCCATGTTGATACAGATGCACTGCCTAGATCAGTCTGCAGAAAGACTTGGAGAAGTCAGGCAAGGGTCTCTCAGTTAGTAGAGCAATAATGCACAATTAAAGTATTAACAACAAGGGTAGAACTACATAATCCTTTGCAAAAAGCACTACACTTACCATACACTTGCCCACAGGTAGACAGTTGGTAATAAATTATTGCCTTCAGCACAGGAAGGATATGGAGCTGTTACAGTGAGTCCAGAGGAGAGTCATGATGGTAATCAGAGGCTGGAGCTCCTCCCATATGAGGACAGGCTGAGAAAGTTGGGCTTGTTTAGCCAAGAGAAGAGAAGGCACCGAGGAGACCTTATAGCGACCTTCCAGTATCTGAAGAGACACATATAGGAAAGCCGAGGAGGGGCTCTTTATCAGGGAGTGCAGTGATAGGGGTGATGTTTTTAAGATGAAAGAGGGGAGGTTTAGATTTAGATATTAGGAAATTTCTTTTTTTACCATGAGGGTGGTAAGACACTGTAACAGATCACCCAGAGAAGTCATGGATGCCTCATCCCTGGAGGTGTTCAAGGCAGGGCTGCATGAGGCTTTGATCAACATGATCCAGTAGAAGGCGTCCCTGCCCATGGCATGGGGCCTGGAACTGGATGATCTTTAAGGTCCCTTCCAACCTAAACCATTCTGTGATTCCATGAAATCCACAGCATTCTTAAGATCTTATCTGCAGAACTAGAATGTACACAGGGAGGCCCCAGACAGAGTGAAGAGCTGTGACTTGCTAAAATGTCATATTTGAGAATAAGAAAAAAAAGATGAGTAAATAAATAGTAAATTGATAGGATGACACATCAGCAAAATGCTAATCAAAGCAGTATTTATATTTAAATACATTCGCATTCCTCTTTTTTTTGCTAGACAAAAAAAAGCACCCTAGGGATGTTAGGGCTCAGATTCCTCAATGCTGAGCTGAGACTAAAACCAGAAGGAAATTAAGAATGACCTTGTATAAAGGAACCAGCAAATGATGCTTATTAACAACCAGCCATAGTAAGGCAATGGTAGAGGTAACCTGATGTACAGTGAGTGAGGGTTACCACGGCCACAGTTCAGGGACATTTAGGAGAAACGTGAGAACAGTAAAGAGAATTGTGTCAACAGCATTAACATACGTGATGAAAATCATAGATTAAGAAAACATTTAGCTAACATTTATTTAACAGAGGAAGGCACTCCACTAATGCCGTTCAGAACTGCTTTGTGCATAAAAGTATTGATTTGATATTACTGATTAGGTAACTCCTTTCCTTCCAGTTGTCAATAAATATGATAATGCTGAGGCTTAGAGTACAAATGGTGCAAGGAAACTCATGGCAGACTAATTTTCTCTTTTTCTTACTGAGAGATTACATCAACTGAAATACTTCTTAATGATTGTAATTAGTTTCTTTCCTTTTTTTTAGATCAATTGAAATTTAATTAATATTATCTCTTTATAGGAACAAGTCTTGCCTAGTGCTGTTCAGCATCATTTACTCAGAGCAAGCTGCATTCAAATGACTGTCCAGTGACCCATGACTACATGTAAAACTTACAATCCAAATGCCAAGAAGAAAAATAGAGAGGGAAAATAAATTTTATTTTAATAGGTATATGGAGTTAATGAATACAAATTCTTCTTATGTTATTATCTAAACTTCCTTGTCTGGTATCCAGTTAATTATCAGCTATAGCCTCAACATAGAGCGTTCTTTTACAAAGTTTCTGTAAAGTTAAAGCCTTCTTTCTCTGAAAGTAAGGAGAGACTTACTCCATGTAAGTTAAAACAGGAAGATAAAGCCCTCAGCCCTTAACCAAAGCAGTGCAATATCTGTTGATGTGACCTTAAAAGTGATAAACTTTACCTAACAGCTATTAGACACCTAACAACAAACTTGACCCAGCTTCCATCATATTAAAGACTTTGGTTTCAGTGGGAACTGTATCACTAATACCTGTCCATATACTGCCAAAAATAATCTGTGACATTTGTTTAATTAAAAATTCTAAATTTACTCTAATAAATAAACTAACGTTTACTCTCTTTTCACAGAAGCAAAATGCCTTTGTTCACACCTATGTCCCCAGCGTAAGCACATATACCAATATGTAAACCCAAGCATACTTTATTGCTGAAAGTTTTAGGTAAAAGGTACTTCTGTGGTGATGCTCATCCAGGTCAAAAACCAGAAGTAATGCCTGAATACACTGAGTGGGCTGCCACAGTAAAGGATGTTCTGCTATTTACAATCAGATTCAAAGATGATTGACTCAATCTTTTCATCCTGACAGTCAAAACTCCAGGATGATAATTCATATCCAATGTCTGTGCTTGCACCAGTATACTATGGAGAGAAATCAAATTTGGTTCAAGGTTCGTCCTAGGTTTTTAATTAAACTGATATCAGATGTCTGGAACCTCATTCTTGAAAATATTCAAAATCCTTCAAATAAAACCAAAAATAATCAAATAGAAATACTAAACTCAGTAACACCTTCTTTTCTATGAAGAAAATGCATTTCCATACTAAACAGGTATTTGTGATAATTAACTACAATATGCATCTTTTTTAAACTTCATATTTTCATATTTTTTAGAAGAGTGCAGATGATACAGCCATCAGGAATATCTCTATATGTATTTGCCACCAAGAGATTAAACGAAACAGCTTTCAAAGGGCTACACTGCATATTTACTTTTTCAGGCTGAAGTTAAGAGTACTATAAATTTTTATTGGAACTCTTTAAATGCAGAGCCCAGATGGAACATTTCTGTTCCTTTCTTTTTGAGACAAGTATGGAATACCAATGGGCAAACTGCACATCTATTCCATAAGTGCAATTTTCAACTTTTTACCAGGTAGTTTTGAAAGGAAAAAAAAATAGTCTTTTACCGCAGGTATTGATTTACTTGATTTTACTTGGGAAACACCAAGAATGAAGATTTCTGATCATGAAAGAAGATTAAAAACGAACCCATATACAATTTTGAGCTGATTACTGATTAGTTTTATTAAATCAGTTGAAAAAGAAAGGACAGATATTGTGTAGGCAACTGTGGAGCTGGTAAAATAATAAACCTCATCTCAGAACTAATCAGACTAGCATGTATACCTCAAATTATTTTAAGTTCAGAAAACCTGTCTTTACAGGAGGTCTTCTGAATCATGAACTACTAAAGAGCAGGGTAATGAAAGCAATAGTGCAAGAACAGTATAAAGTTCAGCACCAAGACAGACAAATGTAGTTTGGCATGTGAACTTATATAACACCAAGGAACAACATAATTGTTCCATTGACTCCTCAGTGCTTCCAGGGGCAGAACCCACTGCACGGTGAATGAGACATAATGACAAACTGGATTTTACATCACCTTTCCACTGCTAGATGCCAGTGTCATTAGGCACCTTGTTTGGCCACAGTACTCTTTTTTAACAATCATTATTGCTATTCATGGATTAAGAAACAACAGGCAAACAACTTTGCCTTCTTGTTAGGTTAAAAATTGACCAGTGAAGCTGATGGCAAAACTCTAGTAAGTATCAGAACAGGGTAAGATTTTACCTGCTAATTATTGTTACCAATAATCTATAGTTGCCATCTGCATTGGACTGTACTCCACATGCTACACACAGTAAGAAATAAGGATCATTCTGACGTTCTGACATGGGCCCAGTAGCACCCACTTGCACTTCTGCCAGGCTTCTAGTGGAAGGCACTCTGTCAACTGGGTAATCCAGGCAATGACCAGAGGGAGGCAAAGCAGGAGACATTTGGTAGCACGAGAGCCTTGCTAAAGATAGACTTGATACTTATGATGTACTTAGGTCCATTGTATTTATTAAAAATGTAAATGAAGAAAGGCTTTGCACTATTTCTAGGCTCAAAATTGACTTACACTGTTTGACAGGAAAATATATTTTTTCTCTCTGAATCTTTGAATGAGATTGCTCATATTACAGATGAGCAGAACCCATATTCACTATCACAAGTGAGGGAAAACAGTAGAAACAAAAAATATCCACCCACCATCCCAAGTGGTGTGGCACTGAGATGCTGAGCTTGCTGAGAGACAGGAGTGCACATCAGAGAGCACACCAGGCTGACTCCTCTCCTCTAGAAACTTTTAGTAAAAGGCAATTAAACTGAGCAAAACCACACAGCAGGCCTATCCATTTGCATTTATAAACATCACAGTTTGAGCTTCAGATCCCTCTTGCCACACTAAGGAAGTCTGCAGTTTGTACAGTTCTCAGGCAGATCAGACCAATTATGTTGGGTTCATCCTTGGTAGATCATCTAACGAGCTTCACACTGATGCAAAGTCAGGATACAGTACAGGAGACAAATTCTGTTGGGAAAACTTTTTTAAAACAAAAATATATTCTTTTCACCGGAACTGACCTTTTGCACCAGACCACAAAGGGAAGGAATAGATAGGAAGCTGGGAGAAAGGGATTATTTCCATGACTTACTATCACTTTTGTGTTAACCCGTACGACTGAAATGCTTAAGGGATAGTAAAACATGACAAAGTTAGTCAGAAATAAATTACAAGCCTCTAATCTGACCTAGAATAAGGGTGAAGAGAGGAAATAATTGTGCCCTGAAGGAAATCTCCATAGGTCTCCCAAGCTCAATTACACTCAAGTTTATCCTAAGGCAAACACTTTTTGTGACTGTTCTCAAAGTGATGAAGCTTGAATATCTGTCTTACTCAGACCAATGTCTTTCCACAGACTTAAATGGAGTATTAGTAGTAAAAGGTATTATTCAATGTAAATAAAGAGTGGCAGTAACCAAATATTTAGATACATTATTTTTTTTCTATATTTTAGTGCAACTAGTATGCCCTTGTTCATGTTCAGCAGAAATTTCCTATACAAATATCATGACTCAAAAAGAAGCTAAATGGTCAACTATCAAGCACTGAGCATCATGACAGTAGGTGGAAGAGTGAGATCCATAATTTTACAATTGAGATTTGTGCAATTAAGAGACATTTAGAAAAACATGTTTGCAAACTGAGTATTTCATAAATTTTAACATAAATGCCTATTCACTGAAAAGCACATACACTGCTCCACTGTTCCTCATAGAGTGCGAGGCTTCTCAGCTCAGCTCCTTCTCCTGGCTCCATCCCTGACTCACAGTTACAATTTCCTTGCCACTTCTGTAAGATATACCCATCATCCTCTCAGCCTTCCCCAACCCACATTCAGTGCCTTCCTATTCTGAGACCTGCTGGTATATACACCCAGAAAAAAGCATCATGATTACCACAACTGATTTTATAGAACGGGCCATAGATCTGTATTGCACATTTCTAGAAGTCACCATTAGTAAGCTTCTACCAGTTTTCTGTTGGCAATGGTTAATCATGTTCCTAGTAAAGACCTTATTCATCTCTGACTCTGTCTTTATTTCTTAGCCATTGCCTCTCTTTACACACCTAGTAGACTTAAGAGTCCTCAACCACCAAATTTCACAGCAATGCAATTATATTTAATCAACTCTACTTGATATTTCTTTTTTATGAGATTACAAGTCATTTTTACAAGAGCTATTTTCCATAAGTTCATGTTGATTGGCATTAATTATTTTGCCTTCTGTTAATTCTTTATTAATTAATTTTTATTAATTTCAATATGCTACTTTGTTCTACAGGGTGCATAACTGTATCTCCATGAGCAACAGGGTGCTTTCAAAATGGTAGAGAAGTTTGAAAAAACAGCAAAGAATTTCGCTGTAGAAGCTGCAGGTCAAAACTAAACCTCATCTACCTTTAAGCTCACTACTGAGTCCTGACAAAGCAACTCAAACCCACCTGGCAGAGGAGAGAGCTGCTTGCTGGATGGATAGACTGGAGAGGGGGGAGATGGAAAACAGGCAAGAGGAGCTTCACAGCATGTGAGGAACAGGCAAGTGCCCCTCACCAAGACAAAGTCAGGATAAATTCCTGCCAGCATACAGAATGCCTGATGTCCCTGAGGACTTGGGGGCACAAACTACATTGCTGTTCCCTGGCCACACCCTTGCAGAAAAATGTCTATCAGAATACATATGTACAATTTGACCTGAAGGAACTCCATTGCCACATTCACGGTCATCTCCACCTTTTTAGCAGGTTTTGCCATTACTAGGCAGAATCCTGCTGAATTTGGGGAAGAGAGGAAAAAGAGAAAAAAAATATCAGAAAGAAGGAGAAGACTAATCGCTGGTGCCTGGTGCCACTGTCAGCACTTGTGGCTATGTAGGCATATCACAGGAATTATTCAAAATACTGCTTTTTTAGCAGCAATCAGGGTAACACTGTCTTCACTGATGAATTGAAAAACTCAACATTTGACATGTATACAATTTTTAATTACTAATTCAATAAGCTCCATGAATGTTTATTTAAAGGTATTAGCTCACTCTTCTTTCTCACCAGCCATCAATTAGAGACTTGTTTGCTAATCACAATTTGCACATATTTAGAAACCATAAATTTTAACAAGCCCACGAGAATTTACATATGACTCAAAGCACCAGCCTTCAAGCTTTTGTTGTTTACAGCCGTTTACAAATTATTTTGAACAAACAGAGCCAAGGCAACATTTCTGTACAGATACACAAATATCAGATACTTTGGGATTCAAATCCCAGTTACTTCATGATCTAGACAAACCCAAATCTTATGCTGGCCATTGGCTAACACCTTTTCAGGTGTAGCTTGCATCACCAATTTAACAACCAATTTTTTTAATTAGACTTCAGTAATTAAACAAGTAGCATTTATGGTTTGAGACATACTAACACCCACACAAATGTTATGGTTCTTTTATGAAATAATATATGCTTCAGCATGTGGTACCTCTCCATCTTTATGCTTTAGAATGTGCAATAGTATAAATTAGGATGCAGTCAGAGATACCACCCCTTCTTCTGTCTCACAAGAGTCTCACTTTATCCCCCATCACAACCTCTTGCCCTTTTTAGCTGTGCTAAAACAACCATTTGTAGTACAACGCTGTAAACTAAATCATGATTTAAGTTAAAAACAAACCCTTAACATTGCTGGAGGGCTATTCTTAATGCTGGTCATTCAATAGTGCAGCATGCTGGGCAGGCCCACAGTTTCATTAGCATAATCAAAGGGAAGGTGTAGAGCCAAACCAATAGAAGAGTAAGCATCTGGGGAAGCTGAGGGATAGGAATTTAAATTGATTACACAGCAAAAATTGATTCTCAGTATCCTGCATTTAATGAACTAAGAGCCATATGGAAGCAACTAGTAATGGAAAAGGAACCAAGGAACAGTAACAGCAGAGCAGGAGGAAACAGTAAAATTAGTTAAGAGAGATGACTGGAATCAGAAAAGGCTGAAGAATTCCCACAGATCACAGGAAACCTTCAGAGCTGGGAAATCCTTTCAGAGCAGGAAGATTTATGTAATGGGAGTATCAAGTGAATCAGAAAAGATCAGATTGTTAGAAGTCTTTATTGGGCTGTTGGACACACTACTATGAACACTGTGAACTTCCTTCAAGTCAATAAACTGAAAGTGGTGAAGAAGCACCAAGGAAAAAATCTTACTCTGCCTATTAAAGCACAGAGGAAGGAAGCAGAAACTGAAGAGCAATTTTCTTCTTGAATCCCCAAGACTTAGCTTAACAGGGGAACAGAAAATACCACACCCTCATTTTGTTCCTAAAGATTTTTAAAGCGCTCCTTTACACGACCATGCTTACATGTTACATTATCGGACTTTTTCATAAAATACAAGGAATATCATGGCCATAAGACTACAAGTTGTCAGGAGCTACATATTCCCTGGATAGGAGTGAGAATTAGAATATCCCCTGCACATCTCCAGAGAATACATGCATTACAGGATATCAGACTAGTCCTCGCACAACTGAGCATAGCTTCTCAGCTGATTCTCCTGACTACCGAGCCAGCTAGCTCTTCCTAACCCAACAACTCATCTCTCCAGCTGTCTCATCTCTTTCAGCTGACATCCAGACCAGGGGCCTGATGGGAGCACACTTGTCTTCCTTCGCTTCTTCCTGAAAAAAACAGGGCATAGAAAAGAGGTGGTACCAGACAGGTCTCATGGGCACAGGTACAACTTAGCAGGTGTTGCAACGTCAACTTTGAAGCAACAGACTGAAGAAAATAAGGATTTTTTCTTTTCCCCTTTTACAGAGAATTTCTAAATAATAACATCCCCACCACCATCCAGAATAAAATCCCAGTTCAAGGTGAGACACTGCTTAAAGAATTGTGAGCTCACAAGGATGTAAAAGCAAGTGCCAGAAGACAACAACCTCCTCAAACTGGGAAAGAAGAGAATCAAGGATGAATAGGGACACTATATGAGCACTTTACCACTTTGCATTTATTCTCCTGCACTTCCCAGACAGTGTTGGGTAAAACTAGGCTGATCCAACTAGTCAAGACATACTCACTGAGCAAGTTAAACAAAATCCTATTCTGATAGTCATACTAAGGAGCAAAGTCTGATATGAGTTTATATACAAGTAATTATTTGCATGCTCCAGTATAATCTTTGTGTCTCCAACTATGTGGGTATGGAGGGAATGTGCTATATGTAAACAGACACATAAAGAGGAAGTGCTTAACCTAAAAAATATAATTACCACTTGCTGCTGGTTTTATGCAGCTTGTATGCAAAGCGAATTGTGACAGGGCTGAATTTCCTGGCTTTTCTCTATTTCCTCTTTCATTAGTAACTGAAGCAATAAGAAAACGAGAGCACTACTAATTAGTTGTCCATGCAGTAAGGCTCATGGAGATCAATGTCACACCTGTATTCATCTCTGCTGACCTTCCACGGTGGAAAGTCAAAGAACTTAGAAATTATATTAGCTCCAGTGTAAAAACAAAGAGTGCCAAACAAACTGAGCAGTCCAAGAAAAATTACAGTTCAGACAGGTATAACTATTGCCCTGTTTCTCATATGGTGTAGACACAGCATTGGGACGTGCTCTGAGGATCTGAAAGATGTTTGCAGACTGGTAATTTTTGCCCTCCCCTGTATTGATCAGATCCTCAGCCAAATTCCTCTGCAAGTCACTGAGAGAGAAATCCTTTCTACAGCCTGCTCTGTGATTTTACAGCCCCACTTCAGCCCCATGCCACACATAGCTCCACGCTTTCGCCTTCTAACACTAATCCTAGGCCTTGGCTCTTCCAGTGTGGTGGCTCACACGAGCAAGCTTATAGAGGGCAACTTTTTCACAGCCTGCACTGTTGTTTCAAATCCCTTTTTCAGTCTCACACCCACTGCAGGTCTGGACTTTGTCCTTCTCCTAACCCTAGCCAGACCTCTAGGTCTGTCAGGTCTCTGAGGGCACGCACCA
Organism: Clamator glandarius; assembly: GCA_033459285.1. Lineage (NCBI taxonomy): Eukaryota > Metazoa > Chordata > Aves > Cuculiformes > Cuculidae > Clamator > Clamator glandarius. The sequence continues at coordinate 7,159,350 of JAUNZM010000261.1, read as the reverse complement.
GCCTTATAGGTCCTGGTCAGCCCCTGGGGCTCCCCTCAGCTGCCCACAGCCCAGATCCCATGTCAGCTCCCAGGGACACGAGCCCCTGCCCCAGCGATAAGCCCTGGATACTCCTGGCTGGGGGGTGGGATAGTCCCTGGCTGTCCAGTCCTGCCTGCAATCCACCATGGGGAATCATTGAATCACTAGGTTGGACAAGACCTTTGAAATGAACAAGTCCAACCATACCTGTCCACTAATAAATTACATCCCTAAGCGCTTCATCTACCCATGCCTTATCCTCATCCTTTGTCATTATTGTTCCCCCTGAGTCCAGTACAGGATGGAGATTGTCCTTGGCCCTTCTTTTGTTATTGATAATTGTAGAAGGATTTTTTATTATCTTTCACAGAATGGGCCAATCTAACTTCTAACTGGCCCTTAGCCCTTCTGATTTTATCTCTGCAAGATCTCACTTAATCTCTGTAGTCCTCCAGAGATGCTTGCCCTTTCTTCCAAAGTTCATATATTTTTTTCCACTTTTTTCTGATTTCCACTCAGAACTCTCTGCTCAGCCAGGCCAGTTTTCTTCTCCGCCAGCTCATTTTCCAGCACATGGGAACATCTTGCTCCTGTGCTGCCATGATTTCTTTCTTAAAGAGCATCCATCCTTCTTAGGCCCCTTTGCCCTTAAGGACTGTCTCCCATGGAACTTTATTGACCAGCCTTGTGAACAGGCCAAAGTCTGCCCTTCAAAAGTCCAAGGTGGCCATTCTACTGACTCCCTGCCTTGCTTCTCCTAGAACTGAGAATTCTGTCATCTTGTGATCACTATGCCCCAGGCATCCTGCAACTCTCACACCTCCCACAAGTCCTTCTCTGTTAATGAACAGCAGGTCCAGCAGGGCACCTTCCCCAGTCAGCTCAGTTGCCAGTTGTGTTAGGAAGTTGTCTTCCACACACTCCAGAAACCTCCTAGACTGTTTCTTCTCTGATGTATTATACTTCTAGCAGACATCTGGTAAGTTGAAGTCTCCCACAAGGACAAGGGCTAGCGATTGTGAGACCTCATCCAGTTGCTTATAGAATAATTCATCAGCCTCCTCATCCTGGCTGGGTGGTCTGTAACAGAATCCCACCATCTGCCTTATTAGGTCAACCTCTGATTTTCAGCCATAGCCATTCAACCCTATCATCACCATCAATAAGTTTGAGGCTGTCAAAACTCTCTTTAACCTACAGGTCTACCCCAACGTCTCTCCTTCCTCACCTGTCCCGCCTGAAGAGTCTGTAACCTTCCATAGCAGCATTCCAATTATATGAGTCATCCCACCATGTTTCCATGATGGCAACTATATCATAGTTCTCCTGCCTTACAATAATGTTAGTTCCTCTTGTTTATTGCCCATGCTGCATGCACTGGTGTAGATGCACTTCAGTTGATTCCACTACGCTCCTGCATTGGGCCGGAACCTGCTGCCATTCCCCTCCATCTCCTAAATTTCTCTCCTTGGCTGAATGGAGAGAGGATGGGGAGTTCTCTGTCATACAAAGCAAGCCCGCCTGTTGGGTCTGAGACAGGGAGCATAGGGTGTTTGTTATTCCAGTGATCAATCTCCCTCTCACACTCTCTGATTGTCCTCGGCCTACCCACCTCTTCCCTGAGCTTTGTCACAAATTGCCCTGCCTGCACAAACTGCCATGCCTTGCTTTTCTGATGCACCAACCCAGCCCAGCAGCACCTGACAAGACCTTGGCATGGGCTGAGCCTCCATCCCCATTAACCCACAGCAGCAGCCCACACAACAAAGCCCTCTGGGGAAAAATCCTTTTGCAGCCTCCACAGTCATCTGGTGCCCAAATTCGCAGAGTCCTCAATGATGACTTTTTCCATGAAACACTGATATTTAACAATTCCTGAGTATGTGAAATAGAGGCTTGGGCTATGACCTGAACAGGCTGGACTGACCTGAACAGGCTGGACAGCTGGGCTGAGACCAGCGGCATGAGGTTTAACAAGGCCAAATGCCGGGTCCTGCACTTGGGGCACAACAACCCTGTGCAGAGCTACAGACTAGGAGAGACCTGGCTGGAAAGCTGCCAGGAGGAGAGGGACCTGGGGATGCTGGTTGACAACCGACTGAACATGAGCCAGCAGTGTGCCCAGGTGGCCAAGAAGGCCAATGGCATCTTGGCTTGTATCAGGAACAGCGTAACCAGCAGGGAGGTTATTCTCCCCCTGTACTCGGCACTGGTGAGACCGCACCTCGAGTACTGTGTTCGGTTCTGGGCCCCTCACCACAAGAAGGATGTTGTGGCTCTGGAGCGAGTTCAGAGAAGAGCAACAAAGCTGGTGAAGGGGCTGGAGAACAAATCTTATGAGGAGCGGCTGAGAGAGCTGGGGTTGTTCAGCCTGGAGAAGAGGAGGCAGAGGGGAGACCTTATTACTCTCTACAACTACCTGAAGGGAGGTTGTGGAGAGGAGGGAGCTGGCCTCTTCTCCCAAGTGACAGGGGACAGGACGAGAGGGAATGGCCTCAAGCTCCACCAGGGGAGATTTAGGCTTGAGATTAGGAAAAAGTTCTTCACGGAGAGGGTGGTTAGGCATTGGAACGGTCTGTCAAGGGAGGTGGTTGAGTCACCGTCTCTGGAGGTGTTTAAGGTGAGGGTAGACGAGGTGCTTAGGAGCATGATTTAGGGATTGGTGGGAATGGTTGGACTCGACGATCCAGTGGGTCTCTTCCAACCTGGTTATTCTGTGATTCTGTGATCTAGAACAGTGTATCTCTGAAAGCAGGCACATCTCCACAATCTTCTCTGCAATAAGACAATGATCCTTTTGTCCACCGAGATGAATATCCAGGATTGTCAGGGGCTGGAGCATGCAATATATTAGGAGATGTTGAGACAGCTAGACGTGCTTAGCCTGGAGTAGGAGAAGGAGGGTACTTAATGCTGTCTATAGATGATAGAAGCATTTAGGAAAGACAGGGATAGAATCATTCTTGGAGATGCACAGGTGACAGAAGGAGAGGCAAAAGGCACAAATTGCAACATGGGAAATTCAAATTATATATAAATATTTCTTTTTTTCATCGTGACTATGGCCAACCAACTAGAAAAGGAACTCAAAATTGTAGAAACTCCATACAGAGAAATTCAAAGCTCCATGAGACATGATCCTGAGCAATCTAATCTAACTGGACCTGTTCTGAACAGGAAGTCAGACTACATGACCTCCAGGTGTTACTTCCAATCTGAATTATTCTATGATTTTAAAAACATTAGCTTTTAAAAGGTATTCAAAATACTACTGTAGTATATTTGAGTATAAAGCTTTACACATTTGTGTGTTTGACAAATACAAAGCCAGCAAAGGATAAAATCAGATTCTGCTGTAAATTAAAGAGGAATTTTGTTTCCATGAACATCTGGGATATGTGTCTGCAATTGCCATACTGCTAAACAAAGAGCTGGCATGAAGAAACAGAAAGGATCTGGTTTAGTTTAGGATATTACCCCTTAGAGCTAACATGTTGTATAATGTGTTTGGTGTTTAAGTGTAGTTGTGTGTAAGGAATTAAAAATAAACATAACTTTCAAAATACTGAGTAGGGCTTTATGACAGAACCAGAGATAAATCTAAACACAGCTATAAAATCTGCCTCCTGGAGGTACTGAAAAAGTTGTAATCATTTCGATGATACAATATAGGTAACTTCCAACTCTGGTGGTAGTCACTGCTACTTAGGCTCATAAGCACTTTAATAATTTATGAAAATGGCACTTAGACTCCTGAATCTTTACCATTTCGGTGCTCTTGGAAATGTGGTCTCTTCAGTAATTTTGAAATTTTTATTCTAGAAATACACGGTTCTTGAATTCGCAATGTACTTGTTATTTTTAATGTAAACTAAATCTGAAACTTTTAGACTGAACATGCTCTTCAAACACGTGCAAACTTCAACCTGGCCTCTCTCAAGCACAACAATTTCTGAGTAACTCTGTTCATGGGAAAGTCAAACCCTCAGCTTAGGCACTTAATTTCTATACACAGAGTATAGGATCACTGAGGTACTTGGCTCAATGTCACCCCAGCTCGGCATGCTGCAAACGTATAAACGGACCCATAACAAGTGCTGAAGACAGAGATTTCTGAAATAATGCATCTTTCCTAGACCACAGCACCTTTGTAGCACAGAACTAGGCACCTGTGTGAAAAAGGGAGTCACAGCTCCAGATTTTGTTCTGGATGTAGCCATAAAGTCTCATATAATTGTTGCCATCTCACTTTTCTTTTAGATGTAAGTGCTGACAGAAGAGAAGGGCAGCTACAGCACTTGCCCAGCCCCACTCTCCAGGTCTAGGAAAGAGCTTGTTTGCTTTCACTTGCTGCCAGTGACCTTGCAGATCCCACACTCCTCCCTACAAAGCAGAGCATCCTCAATCCTTACTTTGCATTATTCAAGCAAGCATCTATTTCACCCTTGTGTGTCATTTAAAGACATTCCTGTGGGTTGTATGAGCTGTCATTTTTTACTTTTTTCAGGTTCAGGGATGCCTAGAATGAAGTCCTCCAGTTTCCTGGAGAAATGTACTAACCTCTAGGTTACTATATTAAAGTCAGGCATATTCACACACTACAATGGTAAGTCCCTGGGGATACCACCTCTTCTGCATATAAATGTGCATAATCAGGTGTCCTCGGATAAAGGTAAGCTTATTTTAAGCACAGAGATGCACTTAAATGCATTTTGTATTTGCCTCTTAATGAGATTGATTTCGTCTCCAGCCATAAGAGAAGCAAAACGTTCATATCATCTCTATTTGCTCTATCATACTACTTGTTGTTAAGTGAAAACAATGTGCTGCGCATTATATCAGCCACAAAATCAGTGCTATGTCTGTGCCCATGTTCAAGGCATTCTGAAGATTTTGCTGTAAAACCAGATGTTAATAATGCGTAGCAAATTCTTAATGATGTAATATAATTTTACATAAGATAACAATGTGACTACTTCTTACAAACAAATCCAGTTTGTAGAAAGGATAAGGCATTAGAACGACAAATGGGATGAACGAGAAATAACTAAGGCAAATTATCATTTTCTTTGTTTTTCAATTATTACTAAATCCAATGGGATGATTCATAAAGGGCACTTTATATTCCCTGCTCACATCTGATGACAGTTAGTTTACCGATCCCACCGTTTGCACTCTCTGTGAAGGATATAGCCTCTGTGAAAACCCTCTGACTCCTCTTGGTTTAAGTGTGCCTTGCTTACCTTCTCTGACTGATTAATCCTATTGACTCAGGTGTTGCTAGCTTATCAGTATACTCTTCACAGGTGAACAAAGGAAATTTATGCAAGGGCTGCTCCTATTGATTATGTTAATCAAATTCTACTGATTCAGATTTCACCTCCTCACAGCAAACCCCAACATCTTTCCAGCTTTTAGACAATTACATTACATACTGTGTGCTTGTCTGAAGCATTTATCTGTGTCGTAGAGGTCCTCTGCAGCAGACAGCATGTTGGTGCCTGTGGATTCTCTGAATTCCCAGGGATGGGAACCAGATGCTACCATAACTATGCATATAAAAAATAGTTTCTCCCTATAAAAAAAAGCCCTTGAAGGACTTTATTCAGAATTTATGAGCCATTAAGTGGAACAGATGGGGATTTTTTTTTGGTTAGGTTTTTGATTTGGGTTTGGGGTTTTTTTTGGCATCAGTTTCAACCCAGTAATTTTAAAGCACAGACATTTGCCCCAAAGCCCTTGTCTTCAGACACAATACAGGTATTTTATCTCAGCTTCAGCTGTTAATATCTCCTTTAACTTTATGTGTCAAAATATTAAGATGCTCTTTTCCCACTCATACAATTTATTAATAATCTCCTAGTGACAGCAATGAATGCCCATCATCTTTGCTGACTGTCATACTCAACCAAAGAGCAAAAGGAAAAAGCAAAGCATTTATAACTTTAGTAAGGTTGGTTTGGGGTTTTTTTTAATAATATATATCCTGATGTACTTTCTGAAAAAGACAAGAAGTGTATGGAATCTCAAAAGAACAGGAAAATAAAGCAGATGTGTACCCAGGAAAGCTGTGAAAGAAACAGATTCCCACATCTTGTTGCATAAAAAGGCAAAGATGAAAATTCCAGATACTGTCTGTTTGAAGAAAAATGAAAACAAAGAAAAAACCACAAACAGAAAACTCCTGAATTTAATCTACAAAAACTCACATAAATTAAAATACTTACTAGTTAATCACTCCTAACAAAAATAAGAAAATTAATAATTTACTCCTTTCCTCACAGCAATATTTTCTATTCCTTTTTTACAGTGTTGCTGTTTGAAAGAGGAACAGAAACACTATTCCTTGTTGCTTGTATCTTCACACATAAGTGAGTATGTCTTCCCAGATTAAGTAAGACTACTATGACTCTCCAACATAATTTCCTGCATAGCAGAAGTAATGGATCTTCCCTACATTAAATCTCTTAAAGCCCCCCAAACTGCAGTTAACTATAGCCTTTTTTTTTGTTCAAATATCAATTTTAATTTTAAAAACACACTGAAAGAGAAATCTCTGCTACTCTTGTGTATTTCAGCAGGTCACTGCCCTTTCCTAAACATGCATGTTTCATTATGAATCTGAGTTTGTCTAGATTCAACTTCCTGCCATTACTTCTTGATGTGCTTTGTCTGCTAGACTGAAGAGTCCTCTAGTATCACGTTTCTGTTCCCAGCAGAGGTGCCCTGCACATTGTCAATACATCTCTCTCTAAATCAGTTTGATAAACTAAAGTCAAGCTGTTGGAAGGCATGTTTTAATCATTGCAGTGTCTCTTCACTGAGGCTTCTCCATTTTTTCAGCTCCTTTCCTGAATGTGAACATCAGTACTAGACAGTATTCTACCAGTGGTCATATTCCTAATGCAGAGTTAAAGTAGCTTCCCAGTCTCGTGATGTGTTCTTATTCTTACAGATGTTCAAGACTTGCATCAGCCCTCCTGGCCATAGTGTCCCACTCTGCGCTTATATGCAACTAATTAACCATGTCACACAATTCCTCACCAGGAAGCACTTCTTAGCCCGTAAGCTCCTATTCTGTAAGCACAGTCTACATTCTTCACTATTTGATATATGAAATTACATTTGACACTAATGCGACACCTATTGTTGGCCCAGATGACTAAGCAATGTGTTACTAACAACCTTCCCAACGTCACCGGAAAGGTTTAACAATATTTTTCCAGTTAGTGCCCTATGGCATTCTGTACCTCTACAGAATCCCAACAGGAGCAGAGCTGTTTCACATAATACATAATTTCATCTAGTTTGGTCTATTTAATGGATTCCAAATTTGTTTCACATTGCTGTAATGCATTAATCAAGAATTCACAGACTGTTAACCCAAACAGCTCAGTGAAATACACAAAGATTGCATTGCATCAGTTGTTCTTTATTAACTAAACATGTAATTGCTTCAAGAAAAATATTTCAAGCCAGTATGACCAACACCTGTTTCCCATAACATTAAATCATTGACAATATTTTGATTTTTTTTTTTATTGTATCTCATTGTAGGTATTTTCCTGTGTGTCCTGGATCAATTTTATGGCTGATATGGTGCCTGGAGTATTGTTCCACTAAACCCTTGTTAAATAGTGGCATATTAGCTCTCTGGTGCTAATTCCATGACTTCATGAAATATCCATGACTTCATGAAATACTTCTGTTTCCTTTTCCAAGTTTTATTTTGTTTTCCTTCCTTCTAGTCCCATTCTCAAGCATGGCTTGATTCAGTAGATCGATGTATTCCTCATGCCTATCAGTTGTTCACGTTATTTCATGAATTCTGTAATATCGAATGTTTCTCTTCAACTTGAGGAATTATAAGACTATTTTTCTCAAATTTCATGATGCAAGTCTACTTCTGACCTTCATGCGTGCAGAGAGAAGTAAAAAAACCCAAACACTAAGAAGCTGAGTCTAAGAAACCTAAAAACTCTTACAACTCAAAGATCCAAGAAATTATCTTTAGGTTTATTTCATGATGATTTGTGTCTCACTCATGACAGGTAACAGTGGAGTTCTCCAGAAATGCTGTATTTGGAGCGCACACCCTACTGTGTAGTGTCCTATGGAGGAACCCAAAATAAATCAGAATAAGCAGGGTTCAAAAAGGAAGTACAAGGCTAATTAACTGACCTGAACTAAAGGCTGTGGGGCCCTTGGGAATCTCCGAGTAGTGCTATCTTGCACATTTTAGAAATACATAGCTGGACATAACTCAGACATCTTTCACGTTGCACAACTAGTCAGATATTTCCACAGGATCATATAGCTGAATTAAAGTAGTTCTGTCTTAATAAGAGATTGGTGATGCTGTGGGAAAGGACAAACATGGTGGAACAAGAGAGCTGGAAAAGGAATAGCTATTGCAATGAGAATACTTAGATTCACGTTAATTTCTTCTCTTTCAAGTAATAAAAATCTAGAGCAGAAATAGGCAACTTTGAACTTTTATACAGTGTTGATATGCTCCACCCTGGATAGGTTAGTAACTCTGTTACAGATGGCCAGAACAAGAGACACATCACTGTCCAATTTCTCTCAGTGTACTTTTGCCTTTCTAATGAAAGGCTTGCTTATTTCTCATAGTATTTGCATATAAAAAGGTATTGAGAAAAGAAACTGAAATAATTTCTGCTAATACTGTCTTTTCTGCCTTTGCCTAGATTACCAGTTTTCACTTATTCAGCACTCTTTCTTTGATTCAGAAAGATTATTGATGCTATTCTCACCAAGTAACCAGTTTAGTTCCTTTTTCTTATGACTATTGGCATAATACAATCAAAGTTTTTAGCCTGACTATTAAAAGAAACGAGGATGACTGATATAGAGTCAAAGTGAATGTACATAATTCACTCTGACTATACTCTGAAAGGATTTTTGAATCCATTGGCCAATTTTAACCAGGACAGAAGAAAGAAATGGAGTCTATAGTGATTTCCTGAAAATAGGGAGCTAAGCTGAAGAGAAGAGGAAGACCCTGACAACATTTTGATGGAAGAAATCAATAACAATTCTTTATTAGACAACAGAAAATACACTTGAGAAAAAACTCTCAAGAATTCTCTTATCTCAAGAAAACCTCTAAAGCTAAACCTTAAAATCAGGAAATGTCAAGAAATGTATTTACAGGGAAAATGCTCTCTGTTAGCTGCAATGATCCTGTAATAACTTGTTTTCTAAATCTGAGCTGATCAGAAGAGACTAAACCAATATTTTGACTGAAATATGCCAATAGGCAGCAGCTTTAAGATGGGCATCATGTCCAGTCTATGGGTTACCAAAGAAGTAAGGTTGTATTTGCTAAAATCCACCTAGTTATGCATACAGGTATAGTGTGTTCTCATCATATTGTATAACCACACCACTGGGATGCATATATATAAGCCCAACTGGCAGTTGTCTACCTAAAATGCTAAACTACTTGGCAATAAACAAATACTTCAAAATTTAAACCCATTTTCTTGTTGCAGTTTTTATTCTAAGAGCAAGGGAAACTAAAATCGCCTGTACTCATGGGTAATTGTAAGGAAAAGCCATTCAGCTGTTGAATAGTTTGCTCTCAAGGTTAACAAAACACTGACTCTTTGAGCAAGCAGTGGAGAATTCTACAGACAGGGCAAATCACAGCTGGAATTTCAAGGCTGCTGGGGCTGCAATGTAACAGTACTTCTTGTAACAGGAAAGCAGTAATCAGAATAAAAGTTTGCCACTGAACTTCCAGGTGTTTAGGAAAAAGACTTGTTACTATGGATTTATGATCTCTTTGAGTGAAGGTTAGTTTGATGGTGTTAAAAACAGAAGGGGGAAAACAACTGGTGGTGCAATTTTCTGCTATAGACAGTGCAATTACATGAATTCATCTTTTTCTCTCTGCAAGCCAAGATAAAGACACTATAAATCAGAACTTTTATGTCAAGATTTAAGGGAAGCAAGAAATATGCAAACCAGTAAATCAACAAGAGGTTGTCTATACTATAGTTGGCAGTCACAACAACACTAGAAGTCAGAAGATTAATGTTGTCCATTTTTATTTCCACTGTCCGAAGAGTAAAATGCAAGATTAAACGCCAGGAGTCTTTGGTAACAGATGCTGAGGGATTACTGCATATGCTGCTAGCAATTTTTCTCAATGTACATGTCAGGTGCAGGGAAAGGCAGTGCCGAGACAAGGAAATAGCCTCAGTTCCTCTTAAGTTGTCCTGGATTCACAGAGAGCAGATGTTCATGTAGCAAGTATTCTGGTACCTCAAAAGAACCCTTAGAAACTAGGAGGCCAAACCTATCCTTAGTTAGCCTCCTTCTTTGCAATGTATTGAAATCAGCAAGAAATCATAAGATGTGTTGAGAAGTAGAAAAGAAGTTATCTCAGGTTTAACATAGCATATAGAGCACTGCAGGAGTTCAGCTTCCAAACACCTAGGTAATTTTGTACTGAATGCTTGTAATCACCAATGAGAATTAGGAACACATATCAATGAATAATTGCCTCCTTCCTTAGCAAACCCATAAAATAATGAGTGCCTCAGTGCTGTATCATCAGCATCCAATACTGTTCCCAGCAATGCAAACCATTTATTGGTACACAACAGCTAAGATACGTTGCAGCAAGACTGGACCCAGCACAGTCATTTATAGGTCTAAAGCTTCTTATCTGTAATAGCAGCAAACAGTGAGATACAAACAGAGAAAGCAAACTTTAAGCTAAGGTAACATCTCAGAAACATTGGGCAAATGCCATTCCTCCTAACTACCAATGACTGGAAGTGTCTTGGTTACCTCCTTCTGCCTCAACACAGGCTACATAAAACTTAGAGCTTCTACAAAGCTCTTTATGCCTGTATGTTGCATGAAGTAGATGAAGTAGGTGTTTGTATTACTGGCCTTTTTCATTGTAATATAACCAGTTATTGCCTCTAGGGTCTTAGAGAGTTGGACAGTGTTTGCTTACTAACTAATGGAGCCTCTGGTTACCAAAAATTTTGATGGAGTTGTATTTAAGAAAATAAGCAGAGAGAAAAAAGATGGAAAAGCATATATAAACGTATTGTATTCCTAAATGTTTTTTAAAAACTGAACATAACTAATCATATAAAAATTAATAAGGTAAATGAATGCTAGACACAAGTTCTCAAACTTGTGTACACACATTAAAACCGAAAATGATGCAAAGCACTCAAACATTTACAGAAACAAAATGTTTACAGGAAGCAGAAAAACTTTACAGTTCTGGTTTTCAGGTATTATATATTAGAAACAACTATTATAATTAAGTAAGGAGTAAGTCAGGAGGCAAATAAATAATCTCTTAAGTAGAAAAACTTCCATAGTATTTGTCCTTTGTTTTAGAGAACCAGATATTCATAAGATAGAATTGAGGATTGCATCACAGTTGCAGACTGATATACAGACTGTATATCAGTCAAATCAAAATATCTTAAAACACTCCCAAAGAAGAAGGGAGGATAAGGGAACTTTACTTAGAAAATAATCAGGATATCTCAAGACTCTGAAAATCTAGTTACACAAGAAACTCCAAATCTTGCTGGCCATTTTGATAATGACATTAGTCAGTAATTACCATTACCATCAATACAAAACATACCATAAGTAGGGCAAATGCCATTCAGTTAACGCTTGCCTTGTGTAGTATATAGAAGCCGGTGTAACATATTTCAATACAGACATAGCTTCAAAGAACATACCTTTCATAGACTGGAATTTTAATTTCTCTGTTCAATAGTGAACAAATTGTTCCTGGATAATAATCTTTTACTTTAGTTTGTTTTAAATAATTACCTTTAAAACTTGCTCAGTCCAGAAAACTGAATGTCTTAACTTATGGTAAACACCCCTGCATCTCAAATGGATTACTTTGATACGTAGAACGTGAGGAGGATTTATATCCGTTCTATTACTTATGTGCTTTGAGGCTAAGCAGATGGCACAACTCTGCATAAGTCTAGTATTCTAAGGGTAATTTTAATGTATTTCTTTTATAGCTCCATGGATCACTCCCAAAATCCCATTTGAAAATTAAGGTCCATTATCTGTATTTTAAGCTGTGAATGAAAGCTATTAATCTCCAGCCAATATATAGTGGATCTAACTGACAGGAAGGTTCAAATTATTTCTGTTTATAGCCTGATGCCAAACTAAATATATTACAACTAGATTTCCAAACAGGTCTAAAACTGCATACATTTTCTTAAGTTTTGTTTTCTGACATGTACCCTACACACTTCCTATTAGAAATGGACCTAATCTGGAATCTTGTTGCCAAACTTTGTTGTGATCAGAATATATGAACTGTTCCAAAGAACAATGCCACAGGGAATGTGTCAGCTTTGAGAAAAATACTGCCGCTAGAAATTGCTTGGGACCTAAGATAGAACTACCATATTAAGTCAGAGATCATACAAATACTTTTGCTTTTCCTCATCTAGATGTGGCACGTAAGTCCTAATTAGTTTTTTCCATGTATCTCTCTCCACTACTAGGCAGTGGCTATTATTCATCTAAGTTCACACAGTCTTTCCTGTTAAGACATTTTTATTTTTTTTACATTGAACATTGGGAAAAAAGTATTCTTTCTGCCCCAACTGTTAGCTTTGGCATCAGGAGAGTCAATCCCCCTTTTGACTGGCATTTACTTTATATACTTTTATTGGTGAAATAACACCAATAACAGGAAGTAGAAACAGCCTGTTGGTTAGGGCTCCCACAGCAATGGGAAGCACAGAAAAGCAGTGTCTATAAACTTAGATTTGTTACATTTCTGATGAATATTGAGCAAGTATAAAAAAATTAGCCCCAGAAATTGCGCACTCAAAACTTAGGTGCCACTTTGAAATATTTCTTTCATGGTCTTTAAGGTTGACTGAGATCATTGTGATTGAAATTACCTCTATAAGGCAGCCCCAAGACAGGTTTTGAAGGTGGAAATATTCGTGAAAATCATTTACAGATGTTTTAAAACTTGCTGCCAGCATTCCTACTGGAAGATAATCTATGGATCTTTAATCTTAACATTCTTCTTTCAAAATATTTCTTAGGCTGCATATGATAAGGATGAGGAAAAGAGTAGAAATTCTGATCAAAGTTTTTAATATGGATTTCTTCAAAATGTCTGGGAAACTGACCACAATTTAACCATTAAATTTAGTTTATTCAGTTAGTAAAAGAAAATCCTCTTCAGTTCTGCACAGTTTAGACAGCAAGAAACGGAAATACATTTTCACCTAAGTCTCAGAAAATAATTTCTTTTTAGGGATCGTAAGGCCAGCACTATTTAACATCTAGGACTTAAAGAGGTACCTAATCAAGAAACCATGGCATAGCTCATAAATGCCACTGGGTCCCTCATTCTTTCATATTAAGAAGCACTGTCATCTGAGTCACGTGTAAATCAGACCACTTAAAAATGTTCAAAAGTGAGGCGAAACTTCATGGGACAAACAGCTTTCACTCTCTCACAACATTCACAGGCTCTTTGCTGCAAGGTGTGCCAGTCCTCAGCAGCACAAGGTCCTGGCTGTGCCTGCACAGCCTGCTGTGCACCTGCACAATTTAGAGCAGTACCAGCAATAGATTCCTGACCTTACTCCACATCTGCTAGTGTTAAGTTTCAGCCATAATAGTTACAGCTGCACTACTGACACAAATCAAATGTGGATTTGCTCCCATGGAGCTCCCCAAGCTGAAGCCGGGCTTTGTGGTACAGGAATATCCACTACAACCCATTTCCTTCTATACTAGCTGCTGCCTCTGTTTCTTACATATTTTTGCTGTGCTTGTTCTAACAAACCCTCTGGTTTTGTGCACTTCCCGTAGACCTCCTAAATATTCCGGCCAGGACCTTCAAATGGTATGATTAATTTGAAACAATACACAGATTTTAAGAAAAAGTGCTGGTGTTCCTCAATTCTAAGTCTTTGGGCTTTAAAAATTTTCTTTGTAAGCAGAAAGATTGATCAGACTAGCTCCTTACTTTAAGTTTCAACAGAAAACACATAATATTGCATGCATAAGGAAAAACAGCAAACATCAAAATTGTGTGATAAGCTAATATGGAGTATTATGCATAGAATATGAGATATACATGCATGGAAAAAAAACAGTGAGGCATGAGGTTCAAAGTTCTGGGGTTTCTGGGCTGCTCAGTCATCAAAACAACACTATGGCTTTAACAAGGCAGTTCCACAAATAGTGTCCTCACATAAGCTTTATAGTTCATACAATATGTGCTAGAAATTTTAAAAAGACTCAAAAAGGATTCTCGGGAGTGGAAAGGAAATTTGTGGAGTTTTCAGCAGCATTTGGTAAGTAACATTCACAATATCCCTTTGCAGTAAGACACTGCCTCACCTCCACCCCCTACTGCCAAATCATACAGGAATGGGTAACAAGTAAGTTGTTTTTTTCTTTAATCTGAACATTTCTGCCTTTCATTTGAAAAAAGTGCCTTGCTATATCTACAACAGGAGCATTGTGTGGCCTCTGCCTACCATTTAAGCTGCATAAAGACATGGAAAATGATCCCTAAAACAGATTTTTCAGGTTACTTTCAAGATTATCTGTATTCCCATTAGGCTCAATTTATCCAAACGCAACTATATCTGATTTCAGAGTGAGGCAGGTTCCTTTTTTAAGATACATGGTTACATTTCCTGACCAGTAACAGCAAACTTTCAGGACTACCATTTAAAAATATTTCCTCCTCAAAAAATGTTTTACCTTTTTCTCAGGTCCAAAGAGAAATGTGCTTCTATGTTTCTCCTTTGTCCTGAACCAATAAAAGGTTTTCCTGTCCAAGAAATCTAGCTTACAGTGACAGGGCAAACAAGGATCACTACCAAGAACCCAAAAACCTTTAGACATTGTAATGACAACTGAAAGGTCTGGCCCAGTTTTGACTGCTAATTCCTGCACTAGGCTATCATCCTTTAAGAAACTATTAAATCTCTACAGCCCAGTCACAACAGAGAAGTTTTATTAAGGACGACGAGGTTATTTACAGAGTCGTCAGACCAAAGCTAAAGTCCCAGAAATTTTCTCCATGTAGAAAATAGCATAGATGGGAACAAGGTTCAGTACAACACTTTTTGACCTGCTACAGCATCACAGAGACATCAAGGAGACAAGAACTGAAGGCCCCTCATCTCTCTGGCAGCATCAGCACTGGCGTGTACTTGTCCCTTAACCGCAGGTGTTACACTCCTACATTGTGCTTGGAGGGCACAAGGCAAGAGGATAGTACACGTTTGAATTTGATGGCCCCAAAACGCTGTGCTTCTTTTATGATAAAGATCCAAACTGAAGGCAAAACTAAAAATCCTAAAATGCTCAGTGAATGATTCCTTTTGCATAAAGAATCTTGCTACTATTTCACATTCACTAAATTAATTATTTTCATCACAAATGTGTATCAGTAAGAAGAAAGATGGTGCTAAATTAGCGTGGATTGGATATCTGAAACAGAAGTGAGTGATAATCCTAAACAGAAAGGCAAATCTTGTGCTTATCATTAAAAGTGCAATTGATTGAACATAGTTACCGTGTCACAATCATTGTTTTAAATACATTATTCATACCGGTATCATCTAATATTCATAAGCCTACCAGCAGAGCACTTTGAACAGTTTTCAATGTTTGGGTTTTTTAAATATTCCCATACTGTCTCATGGGTATCCTTGACAAAGTATAAGTTCTCTTGCATCAATATTCCAACAAGTGACAATTAAGAGAAGTTGCAGCCCCTTTAGCTGGTTTAGAAATCTGTCAACTATAGATGACAAAACATGACAGTTAAGTATTGATATAACTGATAAGTCTCTTGGGTTTTCAAAAGACTGAGAGTCACTGTGACCTTCAGACACTTGCCCGTGGCTCAATGCCAGCTATGGGCCAGTCAGTGAGTACAACTGTTGGTCTAGTAGTGCATGAGAACAGAAAAATTATAAGCTCTCAGTATTCCAGTCCTGATGTTTCTCAAGTAATTACAACCAAAAGTTCCCATGGATGCCTTGACATTTCCTCCACACTATAGCATTTTAGTTAATTGGTTTTTTTTTTTCCCTGTTGATGGATGACTTTTATATCTGAGCCTCAGCTGAGGTTTGCATTGCTTGTTAGGGAACTTTAGAGTGAAATATTGCGGGACATTATTCAAGTTTCAAAACAATATTTTCTACTTCTCTACTTCCAATTTCAGCTTCATATCAGCAAATCTCCCTGGCTCTGTAATAATTTCTTACTACCTCTGAAAACATCGTATGTGACACACATTCAAAAACAAAACAAAAAAACCAAACCAGCCATAGCTGTTAGTCGCTACTCCATGGGCCACTTACAATTAGAAAAAGCACAAGCTTAGAATTCATACACCTGGTTAGAGTGGCCGCTTCACATCGTAAACAGAGCACCAAGTTGATGAGTTTAACAACTACTGCCTTCTACTTTTTATTCTATAACACACATACATGTGGGTTCTTACATTTCTTATGCCAACTTTAAAGAAACACAAGTAGACACAGAAGATGCAAATCAAAAATTAAAGACAGATCCACATTTTGAAAACAAGTGGTGGATTTTCTTGTTAAAAGGCTAAGCAGCAAACAACTGACTTGGATTTGCTGCTTGAACTACCAGCAGATGATATAGCTTGAAGTCCAAAGCAAAACTGACTTTTATATAAGTGATACTAATCTAAATATGCAATACCCTAAACCAACCAGGCAGTTTTGTCTTGCTAAGTACAACTTAAAAATAAACAGCCCAAACATGAAATATCTGATGGGCCAAGCATACCCAAGAATTCACACCATCAGCTAGAAATGAACAGAGTTCTACTTAAAATGCTGTGATTTACAGGAGGGATTTTGAGTAAATTTAATTAGTGTCCTGCATTTCAGCAGAGCATATTAAGAGCAAATGAATTCTCTCAGCATAAAACAGTGAAACAATGAAGTACAAATTAGTTAAGGCATCTTCATAAATCAATTCATGCTAAAATATGTGCTAACCCCAATTTGTACCATGGTTAGATATTACCATATGAGTATATTCAGCAATTTTAATTTAAACTGCCTGCAGTTAAACAGAAGAGGGCAACAAATCAAGACCACTGCCATCATTCACATTTGCTATTGCAGTATCACGTCTGTAATGGAAAAATGGTAGGGCTGTCCCACACAATGTTCACTGTGTCTTCTATAATGTTACTCCTAATCCTCTAACATGTTTCACTTATTGTGTGATACAGACTGAACTTGCACAGTCCTCGTGTTTGTGAGGAAAAGTAGGAGAGGAAAATCTTTCCAGATTTACAGAGTCCAACAACTCTATAGGTGGTGTTCCATTTACCTTCAAAACAAAATACAATTGTGTGAAATTACTAATAGTTGGCTCTCTAAAGGGTAGGAAGTTAATCTGAATATGCACAAGGTGTTCATTCAAAAGTTCACTCCATGTTTTGAAATTCAGATCTCTCAGTAGATTGTACTGGATGTGCTGTGAAAGCAGCTTTTTCTCTTGTTATTTCACTACTTACACAACTCTTCCCAAGTCAATCCTCTAATTATTGAAAAATATTAAAAGATCATGTTTATTTCAACTTCTTCAGTTACAGGAGGATTCAAGTGGGCTAAAAAGATTATGTTCAGCAAAGAACATATTTCTGCACAGAAAAACATTTTTGTGGTTGATAGTGGATATTTTACTTATTAGCTGCTATGCCCATTTAACAAACCATTTTTACTATTCTGACATTCTGTGATATTATCAAATTAATAAAGAGAGCTATAAGATTTTTTTAATGAAACTTTGTCTCATTGAGATTTTTTTTCAAATATCGGCTAAATATTCAATAGAAAGGGTGTTCCAAGGGTGAGTTTAGACCACAAGATCAATAAAACAGCACACTAGGGGCAGAAAATGAAATCAGAAACTGAAATCAGAAACCTTAATTTCTCAGTCTGAAAGTGGAAATCTTGATAATTTCACTAGATGGGAGTAATATTCAATACAGAAGCCTGAAGGTTGCCCACCAAACAGAACTATCCACCTTCAGTTAGCTCTATGATTAATTGCCTATCTCAGAAAATTACTTGGATGTGACCTTCTTGTTCAGGAACACACTCCTCTAAAATATCACTAAATCGGCAATCACATTTGAACCCAAATCAAGAGTTAAAGATATATTTTACAGAAGAGGGTAGAAGTATCATCCCCATCTTTCAAATACATAC
This sequence comes from Clamator glandarius, assembly GCA_033459285.1. Classification (NCBI taxonomy): domain Eukaryota; kingdom Metazoa; phylum Chordata; class Aves; order Cuculiformes; family Cuculidae; genus Clamator; species Clamator glandarius. The sequence goes on along the minus strand of JAUNZM010000261.1, from coordinate 7,141,036 downwards.
AGGTGAACTAAGAACATTTTCATGGTAATTCAGCATGTTTGTCATAGATTGTATCTATAGCCATGTTTTGACATGCGTGTAGTAATGTGTCAACCACACTTCTTCACTACAGAATCATCTCCTTTGAAAGAAATAATGTTTCCAGAGAAGAAAAATCTGAGAAATCTCTCTTACCTGGCAAAAAACGATGCTGCCACCGAGGTGCCTGTCGATACTTCACTGGCAACATACGTGCTCTGGGAAGCAGGGAAGCTGTACAAGGAGGGTTTATCTGCATTGTAGCGGTTCAGTGCTGCTTCAGTCAGTCCCTCTCGACTAGTCTCTGTCATAAGCTGAGATATCTGAAAACAGGAAATAAACATAACGTGTCACCAGCTAAAGCTCACTGGCTGACCCCACCTCATCCAGAAGTGCCTCTGGATTGCAGATGGTCTAAGACAGGCATTTCATTTACTACGTCTTTGCTGCACTATGAGCAAGTTTATTGCTTCTGTCATGCTAATCTACAGTATTTTGGTTCAGCTTTAACCTTGTCTGTACTAAAACTAATGAGTTAAATTCATCTTATCACTAGAAATATCAATAATGTCTATGGCTTTCCATCCATATGGAAAAGAAAGAGTAAAGAATGATCCTTGCTAGGTTTTACTTCAGGGTGACAGAGAGGCAGCTTAGATATGTGCAAGACATTAATATTTTACTTCAGGAAAAATAAAATACATTTGTTTGCCTTTGTAAAATAACACAGAACTAGTGCATTAAGTACTTTGTTGACCTTTCTCCAGAAAAGCCAGCACACAGCATAGAAGCCCCTTGTGATCATAGACTATTTGCCATCTCTCTGGAAAATCTGCATCATCATCCCTCACTTTCACTGGATTTCTTAAAAGGTTTTAGACATCCTGTGATTTCATTCTTTTGATGGCCCATTTAACACTTTTTCCCTGTTAGGAAGCTTCATCTTAGCCTTTCATTGTCTGGGAAAAGAAGAGGAGTTCAATTAGACTTGACCTAGCTCTCCTCAAATTAACTGAAAGATCTTTCTTGACTTAAGAGAAAGCTGGGTCAACTTTGATTTCAGTTTCTTGACTATTACTTATGTAGGAATCTACACTGGTGCAATGTCCTCTATCATACTTCATGCAATTACTAACAACTTTCCTTTCCTCCCTTCCTTATTTTAAAGACAAATAGCTTTTGTTCATCTATGCATCCCTCAAAATTGCAATATTTGCCTAAAAAGAACTTTCCCATACTATTGCTAGTAGAGGTCCAAGGCATTGCTTTCTTCCTCCTGCAAAAAATTTGCAAGAACTAGTCTCTCAACTGTTCAATTTCAATTCTTGTACCCATCCTTATGACCATAGTAACAACAGAACATCTTGGTGAGGCACATCAGGAAAAGTACTTGAGATCACCTTGTAGTTCTCTTTCTGCTTAAGGTTGCTTTATTTCAGCTGCTTAACATTTCAATTATTAAAGGCAAAGTTGATCAACTGTGATTTGCATGTGATGTCATAAGGCAACATTTTTTAGACCAAACAACAAGCCACCTGTTTCTTTTATTGAGAATTGCTACACATCTCCTAAGACCAAGAAGATAATCCAAGAGTTTATCCTTATTTTACATATTTTTAGGCCGACCAACTGTAATACTTCAAGAACAAGAATGCTAAACCAGCCACTCTTATTTTCTGAAGAACCAGTAAAACTGCTGAAATTGCCTCTATCATGCTGCCACACACCAAGCCTTTCTAATTTACTAATCCACTATACCGAATGAGCAGCGCTCACAAAAAGGCTATAGCTGAAATCCTGGATTTAAATCATCTCATGCTACTGTTAAAACACAATAATTTAGTCTTGCTACAAGGACATCTGCCTACACTTCCAGCATGCAGGTAAATAGACATTTGTTCTTCAGTGTTCTGCTAACCTATGTATGTCCACTTGGGACACTCTATACACTTGAATTCACTAAACAATAATTTCCTCAAACTGTCCTTAATTTTATCTAACTCATCTATTTATATTTGCAGTAAACTAGCACAAGATTCTACCCCATCCCCTCAAATTCTCCTGAAACCAGTATAATAATCTACCGTGTTGGGAACTGCTAAGCAGATTGGTTCAAAAAGCATTCCCTTCAGCGAAGAGTACACTTATAAACCCAACCTCACCTTAGTCCATCCAATTTATATACCTGAAACCAGGAATGCACCATCATTAATCAACTGTCATTGCTGACAGTGTCAGTAGGAAGTGCTACTCACTTCTATGGCAACTTTACAGCAGTCAAGAAGTCAATGAGTTGATTTATCTTAACTGCAATCCCAATCACAATCATAACCTCCCCATATTTTGTCATATAAAGATTTGCAGCTACAAATATGAATTTCCACAGCCAGAGCAGCACTTTTCATTGGAGCCAGATCCTGTTAAGTAGCAAGATGGTGAGGCTTATGAGAGACATTTCAGCCAACTGCAAAACAGAAAAGAATTTGTGTGTCTTGGTGTTCGGGATATCCAAAAAACATCCATCATGACATGGGCATAAAAGCACTAAGTGGTTTCTGTGATTACAGAGACATTCCAGTGATTCATGCCCATATCCACAAGTCCTATCGATGTGAACAGCACAGAGCAAACAGAGCAATAAAAAGCCTCAAACTGGTTGTGGACATTTCCTGAAAGGTTTTACTTTCAAGCTTTCTCAAAAGCTGATTAGATGCTTGGTTCTTGAGCTTTTGAATAACTAGTTCTTAAATACAAGCACTCCAAAATAATCAAATACTCACTCACTCAAAGAGATATGAGATTCTTTTAGAAAGACAAAATTATAAACCATTTCCCCTCACCTATTCACTCAGATATTAGTCAGAAAATGGAATTTTAATGCTTTTTAATAAGTGGTGGTGAAGATCTTATAAGGTCTGTATTCAGATCACATTTCCTTACAGGATAACACAAACAAACTGAATAAGAAGCTGGAAATAATCAAGCATAATTCCAAATTCTATATTTTGTGGAGTACTACACTAACCATAGGATAAAGAGAAGATAGATAAATAATATCCATTTTAGGACTTGCATATACTATGGATGAATGCAGAATGGGGTTGTCTCTATATAAATGTAGGCTTTTCAGTAGTACTGCTACTTTGTTGTGCACCCTATGCAACGGTTCCAAGTAATACAGGGATGGTCAGTTGGTCAAGCTGCAAAATACCTGTATGGTACTGACCACAAGAGTTTGCTGGAGAGGCAGGCGCTCTCTTTCCTGTCCATTTACACAACTTACATTGTCACAGAAAGCAGGAAACAACTGTTGACATTTATATCGATGTATTATCTGTGAAAAGCAGCATTCCAGTGTAAACAGTGAGCCCTTCCACAGCTGCCCTGGATGGACACTCAGAATTGGGCATGTTGGTCTTTTTGAGCATCTTCTCAGTCCTAAGGGTCCAGCAGCATCACCTTGTTTACTTACCAACATTGGCACACATCCTGGGCAAAAATCCATTTCTTGATGTGAGCTCTCTCAGAACCAAACAGCCAGACATACGTACTGCCTCTCCTTGAGCTCCACTGATTTAATGTTTGCCCCAGCAGGGGCACTTCTTAGGTTAGAGTGTCTTACAAGGATACCAAATCAGAAACATACTTTATTTTACCTAACACAAGACACAGACAAATTAAGACAAAATAAGATCTAGCTTAAGCTACAGTTCAGGAACAGTTTCCAGTTTTAGCACTTGCTTACTTTGTCTGCCAAAGTCAGATTTTTCAACAGTGAAATGTCTCCAGAAGCAAAAAGTGCTGAAATATTTCCCTGAATTTCAAACAATCTACTGGTTTTTATCTGGGAAACCTGCAATACCATTTTTTTTCTTTTATATCTTTTCCTTCTGTCAAAGCAAGCATAAAATAACAAACTAGAATATTTAATTATGGAATTGTGCCTCTGGTCATACAACTGTGGAAATGAAGGGCAAAGACAGAGCTATGTTACAGTCTGGGCTAGGCTTGGTGCCCCTTTTTTGTCTAGCACTTAGACTATCACTTATCCTGCAAAAATTTGTACACCTATGTCAATCCACAGGCTGAGTACATCACTAAACACATGCCTACAATATTTCACTAATAAATCCTCATCTATTCCCAGAGTTCAATAGATATATAAAGAGAAGTGGGCAGAAAGAAGTTAATATAATTCACATATCCAGAGACCAGTGAGTTCAAATCAGTTCTGTTGCATTTTTTTCTTTTGCCTCATAGATTGGAGAGATTAGAAATCATTTAAACTATTATACCAAACTGAACAGCGGGCTTTGGTGGCAACTCTTACCACCTCATTTACTTTTCCTCAGGTCACAATGGCAAATTATCCCTTTCTCCTCTGACACTGCTCACTGAAGTTCACACAAACTTGAGCAAACACACCCTGGATATATTAAGCATTTAAGGAAAAATACTCACAGAACAGACATTTCCAAAGCTCCTTTTTTTTTTTTTTCCTCCCTGACACACCCTCCAGTGTATGCCTGGCAGTTGCACTTCACATAAATTTGCCTCTTCGGCGCCACCATATCTCTCACTAGATATCACTTCTGGATTTAAGGGAGAAAAGAAGAATAAATTCCTCAATTCTCTTTCCCTTCTCTTCCGTGAGTGCCCACACACCATATACATGAGGTTCAAGATTGGTTAATAGGAAAAATTTTGAGAAATTCCTATACTGAATTGTTGGCAGCCCACCACTGCCTGGCTGAGCAACAAAAAGACAAAGCATGGAAGAACACAACCTTTCATGCCTCAATAGAAGCCTTTTAAGTGCACATGGAACAAGACAGATGTCCCTCCCAAGGCCCCATTTTTTTCTGCTGTCTCATAAAAGCAAGTCATCTATTAACCTCTTCTTATCAAGAGCTGAAGGTAAATCATGATTTAAATCCTCTACTTCACAGGAAAATGATGATGGCTCTGCAGCTGAACTACAGGTGTCAACCAAGCTAGATTCTCTTCCTATGCCAGTTGAAGAGTCACTCTGTGCATGAGACTTGCCACCATGCAGTATGAGGTTAATTATATTTACATAAGAACATTTTACAACCAAGCTCATTAATGTTTCTAAAGCTCCTAACTGAGGACTCCTAACTGAAATAACTGTACAAATGGAAGTTAGCATTTATGAAAGATGTGAAACATCCCTTGTGCTGGAGGTGGTGAATTATTCAGGAAGATCCCCAAAATCTAGTTAATGTCAATGATTGACCAGTGAACTGGATGCACCGATACATATGAAATGTCTGAAGAAGTTAAATTCAAGATATCAATCTGTGTCCAAATTCACTATAAAGCAATCCTCAGTGTCTAGAGATCTTAATCTTGGGAAAGAAGCTCACTAGCAAGGAGAAACTGAAGGAGCACAGAACAAGATAAAAGTCTTAAATTTGTAAGCCACAACTTTGCCAGGCACTACAAATTTCAGAGCAATTAAGAGTAACTTGCCTACAGGAAACATCAGCAGAAAACAAACAGAGCAGGAATGGATACTTCTTGAGTCTCTTCAGCAAAAAAAGTTTAATAAAGGGGATATCAAAGTCCTACTTCACCCAGAGAAGGCATCTTTCAATAAGATAATGCATCACTAAATAGTAGGTGCTCTTCCTTCAATCTGGCTATTTTATTTGAGACCTTCTGGAAATACTGGCTTCATCCCTAACACCCAAGTTATGCATTGATTTCTGTGTAGTAACAAAAAAGGGCAGCAAAGGCTTATCTAAGGACAAAGTGACAGCTGGGATGCACTATGCTGAATGCCAAAAAGAAAAAGAGAAATGTGGATAATTTAACATTTACTATATTTCAATTTGATAATTTCAGGGTGTTGGGAGAGGTTAGCATGTGAAAATAGGAAAGGGAAATACTTAACAGTCAGTTTCAAATGTCAGTGTTAAATATAGCTTCAAATGCTTTGATGTAAATTTCTCTGGAAGAGAGTTTACTAAACTGCCAGTAAAATTAAGCAGGTTTGGGTGAAGGGGGCAGAGGGGTAGAGGGAGAGAGGAATCTTGTGCTGCCCATGCAACTGTCAAATTAATTTTAACACATCCTTCATGGGGCAAAAAGGAACAATTGCACAATTCAGTGAGAGGAACTTGAAAGTGATGAGGATTTGCTAAGTCAGTCCTCTTTAATACACCATGGAATACCAAAGACAGACTCCACATCTGTCACAAACTAGTCACTACAAAGGTGAAAATTAAGGAATTATTCAAGACAAAACCCACCTTTAGAAAAATAATTCTGGAACAGAAGCAAGTTCTTATAGCTAAAGGCAGAGGCAGGATCTAGATGATCTTTAAGGTGTCTTTGAACCCAAACCATTCTATGATTCTACTATTATGACCTTTTTCCCCACATAAGAATACTATGCTGCTACAGCTTGAGATCAATACAACTGTTGATACAGACATTGTGTGAGCAAGAGCAAGACAGCAATTCCTGATTGTCCTTTCCTGTCAAAATAACGTGTTCTACTAGGAACAGGCTGAAAAAGGACACACATATTGTCTGCTGCATTCAGACTCTTTCTTGGACACTGACATACTGAATACTGCTTAGTAAAGACAGTTCACTACCATTGTGAATAGTGAAATGCTAGGGAGAGTCCTTGGGCGTGTTTTGCTCCTGCTTCATGCACACAAAATCTGAAATATTGATCTCCCAGAAGGGGTTGGCATAATGGCATAAATTTTTTATTGAAACCAAAAACAGTGGACCTTTAAAAAGACTGAGGTTTTTCAAAGGCAGAATCACTGGGATGGCAAGAATCATAGAATCACCAGGTTGGAAGAGACCCACCGGATCATCGAGTCCAACCATTCCCACCAAATTTATTTATGCTGTATTTTCCATTGTAAATAATTAAACTATTTTCCTGACCATCCAGTATTCTCCCTCTTACTTTCACGTATTCACTCAGCACACATTCTTGCCTTAGCTTTTGAATTGAAAAGCAAAACAAACAAACAAAAAAATCAAAACCATACAGAGGAACAGTAAAGCCTGGAAATCTGCAGGTTACTTCTTCAGCATAGTGTCCTCAAAAACAGTATCAAATAAGAATTGCATTGCCCATCTATAAGAAGGGTCGCAGGGAGGATCCGGGGAACTACAGGCCTGTCAGCCTGACCTCGGTACCGGGGAAAGTCATGGAGCGGGTGATCTTGAGTGCGATCATGAAGCACTTGCAAGAGAACCAGGTGATCAGGCCCAGTCAACACGGGTTCATGAAAGGCAGGTCTTGCCAAACTAACCTGATCGCCTTCTGTGACCGAGTGACTAAACTCTTGGACGAGGGAAAGGCTGTGGATGTGGTTTTCCTGGACTTCAGTAAAGCCTTTGATACAGTTTCTCACAGCATTCTGCTTCGGAAACTGTCAGCCTCTGGCCTGGACGGGCGCACACTCTCCTGGGTGAAAAACTGGTTGAATGACCGGGCCCAGAGGGTGGTGGTAAATGGAGTTAAATCCAGCTGGAGGCCAGTTACAAGTGGGGTTCCCCAGGGCTCAGTCCTGGGTCCAGCCCTGTTCAGTGTCTTTATCAACGACCTGGATGAAGGCATCATGTGCTCCCTTAGCAAGTTTGCAGATGTCACCAAGCTGGGAGGAAGTGTGGATCTGCTGGAGGGTCGGGAGGCTCTGCAAAGGGACCTGAACAGGCTGGACTGCTGGGCTGAGTCCAATGGCATGAGGTTTAACAAGGCCAAATGCCGGGTCCTGCACTTGGGGCACAACAACCCTAAGCAGAGGTACAAACTAGGAGAAACCTGGCTGGAAAGCTGCCTGGAGGAGAAGGACCTGGGGGTGCTGGTTGACAGCCGACTGAACATGAGCCAGCAGTGTGCCCAGGTGGCCAAAAAGGCCAATGGCATCTTGGCTTGTATCAGGAACGGCGTGACCAGCAGGTCCAGGGAGGTTATTCTCCCCCTGTACTCGGCACTGGTGAGACTGCACCTCGAGTACTGTGTTCAGTTCTGGGCCCCTCACCACAAGAAGGATGTTGAGACTCTGGAGCGAGTCCAGAGAAGAGCAACAAAGCTGGTGAAGGGGCTGGAGAACAAATCTTACGAGGAGCGGCTGAGAGAGCTGGGTTGTTCAGCCTGGAGAAGAGGAGGCTGAGGGGAGACCTTATTACTCTCTACAACTACCTGAAGGGAGGTTGTGGAGAGGAGGGAGCTGGCCTCTTCTCCCAAGTGACAGGGGACAGGACGAGAGGGAATGGCCACAAGCTCCGCCAGGGGAGATTTAGGCTTGAGATTAGGAAAAAGTTCTTCACGGAGAGGGTGGTTAGGCATTGGAACGGTCTGCCAAGGGAGGTGGTTGAGTCACCGTCCCTAGAGGTGTTTAAGGTGAGGGTGGATGAGGTGCATGATTTAGGGAATGGTGGGAATGGTTGGACTCGACGATCCGGTGGGTCTCTTCCAACCTGGTTATTCTGTGATTCTGTGATTCTGTGAACAATGAAAGCTTTATTATAAAACAGGAAATGTGCTCTATTAAGCCTGAGACAACGGTTCATTTGCTTGATCAGCAAATTCCCATATAGACCGTAACTTAGTAAATGGAAGTTGATGCACATTCCCAAGCAACCTCCACCACCAAGACATGAAGGATATAAGCTCATTTTGATCTGGCTTTGCAATAAATCTATATTTCTCAGTTTGCCAATGCCCTCCTGAACTAAGTAATCCATGGAAGAAACAGTTACTACTCAATCTACATCAAAAGGAATCAGTATATTGAGCCTGAAACAGTACTGACCAAGCCTGCTTCTTGCTCACTCATTTTGTACTGATATAAGGCAAACAACGGCAGGGACTATTAGAGGACTGGAAATTACATGATCTGAAGCATTCAGGAGAGCAAATATCTACCTAGAGTGAATTATTGTTGTACAGAAGTTGGAGATGACAGTGCGCAGGGCTCCTTTAGTCTAAGTGATATAGCCTAAACATTTTATTTATTGGATACTACTTCATTATTAAACTATTTTCTGAAAGGTAAGGCCCCTACCTCATTACAAAAAACAAAACAGCTACCATCATTCACCTTCCTCAATACTCAGTGCTTTCTGATGTCCATTCCAGCCTCTCCTATTCCTCCCCAACATTGCCACAGGCAGGACAGCCACCCTGGGGTGCAAATCTGTTCATCCATCATGCCCTATAGTTCCCTCAGAGAAGCAGGGATTCTCAGGCTTCCCATGGGCATCTGCCATGCTGTGAGATATTCCATGTGAGTAAAGAAGTAAAGCTCTATCAGCTAGATTCAAATACGCCTCTCAGTCATGAAGCTCCACCATCAAAGTCTCTGCAGACTGAACAGCAATGTCAGGTTTCATAGCTGGCTTATTCCCACACTTTGCACGTGAAAAATAGGAACAGCAGCTAGCAAAGAGGGGTTCTGGTCTCAGTTTGTGTCTCCAGGCATTTCAGCAATGCAAAAAGATACTGTGCAGCAACACGATAAAGCTGCTTCCTTTCTCATCATGAAGACAACAATAATATAGCAGTCTGTGGGAAAGCTGAGGCTGACTCTAGCTCTCAGAAGGTTTTTCTTAAATCTACTTTTAACAAGTTGTTAATTCCTTTAATTACCTGTATATTCTGCTGCTGCACTATAAAGCTGTGCAGCTGGAAATTAATTGGATCTTTTTCTACTATGAACTTTATTTGCTATCAGATTAGTAACATTTTACAAGAGATAAGGCCTTTCTTTTGTGTCAGTCACTTAAAGTTGATTTCATAAATCCAGATTCAGCGATCACATTGTAATCCCTTATTGCTCCAGCTACGTTTTAAGACCTCAGCAGCCATACTAATTATGCTAAAATAACTAGTGCTGCAATGAGGAGTGTGTGCAGACTATGAAAGATGAGCACATCTGACTTCTGTCTGCTTGTCCACATGGGGCAGCAGCTAAATGAAGTAACTGCACTTTTGAAGCTGAAATGCAAATCTCTCTGTGTTCAAGTGTTGCACAAGTATGCACAAGTTCACCGTGTGCAGGAGTAATACATTTTTTATTAAAACAAACTCTCGTTTCTCTGATCAGTTACTAATCTGCCAGCAACATCAAGACATCAGAAGAAGTTCAAAACTTAGTGTAGCTGTTTCCCTATCACAAATAGCAATCTGTAAGCCACTGACATTTTACTTGTCAGTTGACAAGAACAGCTCTAGAAGGTACCAGATTATGCCAGCATATAGACTTAATTTAAATGGCATTATTGACCAGAAAGCAGCTTCTTTGTATAGCTAGCAAAAAAGTGAGCAATAAAAAATACTATTCCTTTTTCCACACAGGTGTATGAACCTGATCACTGGTCTTTACTTAAAAGACATTTGATTAGGTTCTACTAACAAAACACAAAGAGAAAGAACTACTTCATTTCCAGTATGAAAAAAAATTCTGACAGTCTTAGAGATTCCTGCAACGATTATTGCCTAAGAATGTGGTATAACACAACTTCATCGCACACACATAATCACCCCAAGACTTGACTTGAGGGGAGTGGGTGTGGGAGTTAAAAGGGAAAGATGGCAAGATCAGCACATCTCTGACAGGCCACTTACCCAGCTGCTCACTGAAACGTGCATGGGTTTGACCCCCATGGATCTAGCAAATGCCTTGAATCTATTTAGAAACTGGTACCATTCCAGTGGCTTCTCAATCAGAAAGAAATTATGAATATCAGCTTTTCTATAAACTGCTGCCAAAAGTTTAATTTTATTAGTGCTGACAGATACCACAATAACACAAATCATTTTCTCTATGTGTTAGGTCGTAACACTATCAGTAATGTACCTTATAAAAGGAGGAAACAGAGGGCTTAAATCTTGCATGAAGCATGAACTTCTTAACGAACAGAAGAGTGCTGCTTACAGAGAAGGGAAAATTCATTTAGAAGCTAGGCATATTTGGACCAAGTAATATGGAAACCTGGGAAATTTAAATTGAGAGAGACTGAGAAAACTTTCACAACTCATCCAAATTCTAAGTTTGAAAATCTAATCTGTAGTATCCTCTTCCATACACTTTCCTAAATCATCTTCACAGAGAAGTACATTTTTTAAAACCGACTAAATAAAAGTTAACCTTTGACACCAGTGACTGTTAATACTGCTTTTGCAGCTTTCTATTCTACTTTCTCAATGAAAGATTAACAACTCATCACCTGAAAGGACTCAAAAGAGAATCTTTTATTTCCTGATCCATCCTTTAGTGGAATAAAGCTTAAGGTGCATATTTGAATGCTCTTAAATTTGCATCTGTCAATACAGGTCTAAGGCTCCAAGTACTCTTGGCTCTTCTGAAAATCCACTGAAACCTGCAGGCAGCAAAGAAAGCTTTTAAAAAAGAAATATTGTGTTCAGATCTTAGTGTCTAGTCATTAAGTTAATGTGTTCCTTCCCTCCATTTCAGTTTAGCTTAACCAATACTACAACTCATTTTTCCAGTGTCCTCATTTTTCCTACATTCAAGTAAGATCTTTCATCTTAAAAAGAGCAATTTGTCTCCATTCTGAAGAAGAAAGCATCTTTTCTGCTGCCTCTATTTGGGCTCAATTCCACAGGAAGAGGCAAGAACTGCTAAATACCCAGTCTTCTGTATGAAATTTAGTTACATGCTCACAATGAAAATAATATCACTGAAGCTCCATGTATCATATTCAAGTGAACCATTCAACTCATCATTTGGAATGCAGCCTAAGAGCCAGTTTGCTTTCTCTGTGTTGACCAACCGACATTATATGAGGTTACAAACACTCAGGCACAGAAATTATTTCTGTGCTGAGTTACACAACTGTCCACATGCGCACACTTAGCCTGTGGCAAATGCAAGGTAGTAATGATTTATCTTATAATTATTTTTCTAGAGCTAAATCAATGAAACCAAGTCAAATTAATTTAAATTTGCTGTAAACTATGAACATGCACTCGTACTTAGCATGTACTGGGAAGCTTGCTAAAAATTTATCAAGCTGATCATGTGTCTCATTTCTAAAACTTATATTAGGCTATGATAGCCAAAAAAGGAGCCATTATGCAAAGCTGAATACAGATGTACTTGAAAGTCACACCGTATGTTCAGAACAGTTCAGTGGAGTTAAATGTAAACACAGGACACCGGCTATTACTTGGTCCAATAATGCACTGAGTATGTGCAGAGGTGGAAATAAGGTAAGTACCACCAGACTGGCACTGCAAGAAAGGAACTTTTAGGGAGCTGGATTCCAGCTGGAAAAGACTCAGAACCATGAGCCTTGCACTTACTAAGGAGATGCTCTTATTTCACTCCCACAACCAGAGATGTTGACACATTCTTCAGAAGTCAATAGCATAGCCTTTCAATGCAAAAACCTTGCAAGACCTCAACACCAGCCAATCTCTCAAGTCAAAAAGCATAACAATATTGTGTTCCTCTTTTCCTACAAGGAAATATGGTTTAGTTTCACAGAATGACCAGGTTGGAAGAGACCCACTGGATCGTCGAGTCCAACCATTCCCACCATTCCCTAAATCATGCTCCTAAGCACCTCATCTACCCTAACCTTAAAAACCTCCAGGGACAGTGACTCAACCACCTCCCTTGGCAGACTGTTCCAATCCCTAACCACCCTCTCTGTGAAGAACTTCTTCCTAATCTCAAGCCTAAATCTCCCCTGGTGGAGCTTGAGGCCATTCCCTCTCGTCCTGTCCCCTGTCACTTGCGAGAAGAGGCCAGCTCCCTCCTCTCCACAACCTCCCTTCAGGTAGTTGTAGAGAGTAATAAGGTCTCCCCTCAGCCTCCTCTTCTCCAGGCTAAACAACCCCAGCTCTCTCAGCCGCTCCTCGTAAGATTTGTTCTCCAGCCCCTTCACCAGCTTTGTTGCCGTTCTCTGGACTCGCTCCAGAGCCTCAGCATCCTTCTTGTGGTGAGGGGCCCAGAAATGAACACAGTACTCGAGGTGCGGTCTCACCAGTGCTGAGTACAGGGGGAGAATAACCTCCCTGGACCTGCTGGTCACGCCGTTCCTGATACAAGCCAGGATGCCATTGGCCTTTTTGGCCACCTGGGCACACTGCTGGCTCATGTTCAGTCGGTTGTCAACCAACACTCCCAGGTCCTTCTCCTCCAGGCAGCTTTCCAGCCAGGCTTCTCCTAGTCTGTACCTCTGCTTAGGGTTGTTGTGCCCCAAGTGCAGGACCCGGCATTTGGCCTTGTTAAACCTCATGCCGTTGGTCTCAGCCCAGCAGTCCAGCCTGTTCAGATCCCTTTGCAGAGCCTCCCGACCCTCCAGCAGATCCACACTTCTACCCAGCTTGGTGTCATCTGCAAACTTGCTAAGGGAGGACTCAATGCCTTCATCCAGGTCGTTGATAAAGACACTGAACAGGGCTGGACCCAGGACTGAGCCCTGGGGAACCCCACTTGTCACTGGCCTCCAGCTGGATTTAACTCCATTTACCACCACCCTCTGGGCCCGGTCATTCAACCAGTTTTTCACCCAGGAGAGTGTGCGCCCGTCCAGGCCAGAGGCCGACAGTTTCCGAAGCAGAATGCTGTGAGAAACTGTATCAAAGGCTTTACTGAAGTCCAGGAAAACCACATCCACAGCCTTTCCCTCGTCCAAGAGTTTAGTCACTCGGTCACAGAAGGCGATCAGGTTAGTTTGGCAAGACCTGCCTTTCATGAACCCGTGTTGACTGGGCCTGATCACCCGGTTCTCTTGCAAGTGCTTCATGATCGCACTCAAGATCACCCGCTCCATGACTTTCCCCGGTACCGAGGTCAGGCTGACAGGCCTGTAGTTCCCCGGATCCTCCCTGCGCCCCTTCTTATAGATGGGCACGACATCAGCCAGCCTCCAGTCCAGTGGAACCTCCCCAGTCATCCAGGACTGCTGGAAGATGATGGAAAGGGGTTTGGCCAGCACATCCGCCAGTTCCCTCAAAACTCTTGGGTGGACTCCATCTGGCCCCATAGACTTGTGGGCATCTAGCTGGGCAAGCAAGTCTCTAACCACCTCCTCTTGGACCTTGGGAATCTCATACTTCTCATCCAACCCTTGGGGTTGTGCACAGAGGGAACAATTTTCCTTACTGTTAAAGACTGAGGCAAAGTAGGCATTGAGCACTTCAGCCTTGTCTTCGTCCCCTGTTACTCTTGTTCCCTCTGCATCTACTAGGGACTGGAGATTCTCCCTAGCCCTCCTTTTGCTGTTGACGTATTTGTAGAAAGACTTTTTGTTGTCTTTCACAGTCATGGCCAATCGCATTTCTAGTTGGGCCTTAGCCCTCCTGACTTTTTCCCTGCACATTCTTACCTCCTCCCTATAGTCCACCCGGGATGCCTGCCCCTTCCTCCAGAGGTCGTAGGCCCTCCTCTTCCTATTGATGTCTCTTAGGACCTCCCTACTCAACCACGCTGGTTTCTTACCCCTTCGGCTACTTTTCCGGAACTTGGGGACGGCTTTCTCCTGAGCTGCTAGGAGTTCCTTCTTGAAGAGCGCCCAGCCCTCATGGACACCTTTGCCCTCAAGGAGTGCCTCCCACGGGACTTTTCCGACCAGCCTTCTGAACAGCCCAAAGTCTGCTCTCTGAAAGTTGAGGGCAACTGTTCTGCTAACCTCCTTCTTCATTTTACCCCGCACTGAGAACTCTATCATCTCATGATCGCTTTGCCCCAAGTGTCCTCCAACCTTCACATCCCCCACCAGTCCTTCTTCACAAACAGCAGGTCCAGGAGGGCACCATCCCTTGTCGGTTCGCTCACCAGCTGTGTGAGGAAGTTGTCTTCCAGACACTCCAGGAACCTCCGGGACTGCTTCCTTTCTGCTGTATTATACTCCCAGCCTATATCTGGGAAATTGAAGTCTCCCACAAGGACTAGAGGTAGCGATTTTGAGACTACACTCAGTTGTTTGTAGAAGAACACTCAGTTGTTTGTAGAAGAGTTTGTTCAACTTCCATGCTGCCAACTTCCATCTTTGCAGTGAATTGTGCAAACCACCATCTCGTAGTATAACTTTCATACCAAATTGTGCTGCCCTTTGGCTTTGTGTAGCTGCCTTCCCCTTCTCAGTCCCTACTGTTAACTGTCACTTCAGGTGTTCCTTCTTTCATGTACCAGCATGGAGATACAGCAATAGCTAATTTCACAGTTATCAGTGCTAATGGGAGCTGCCATAAAATTGTCTCATTTCCAGAGAAGTCAGTATGCAGTTGCTAATGCAAAAAAAGGCGGTTCTACAGAAGCTATACATCAGCGGGAGGGACTTCTCAATAAATTTAACAAGGTTGGTCTTTCTAATCTCTGTCACAACGCATGAACACTTGTCCTAATTCCACGTTAACTATAAAAATGTCCTGCTGGGGTTTTGAAATTATTTTTTGACAGCAACAACCATCACTTTTAACAGGAATACATGGAAAAAATATCAAAAGGTGCCAAAAGAGCCTTAAAATGAGATTACTAGCTGGACAGAAACAGTTCCTTCCTGTCCTTGAAGGTGAATGCCTTAAGGCATAGGTTTGATTGCCTTATTATCTTAGTTCGCATAGCTACAGCTGTTATTAGCAGTCATAAAAATCCTCCAACTGTAAGCATTTAACTTGGGAGCTACTTCCTGCAGTGAATTCTATACACTGACAAGGCAACAAGTTATGCTATGTAGTCTTCCATTTGCTCTAGATTTACTACCCTCTCAGCTAATGAAAGCAAAACAAGGAGCAGATCCTCAACTGACCACCAAGTGAAGCTCTGTTGGTACATACTGTAAACAATTAGGAACTGGGCCTCTCTTTGTTCCATTCACCTTTCAACCGCACAGTGAAGAGTTCAGCTTGTGAGCATCAGGCTACACACTTGCTGCAGTTCTCTGCTGAACAGGATGGGTAATTCTTGCACAGCATTCAACATATCCTCAGCTTTTTACATATACTCCTAGTCCACTTCTGTTTTCCAGGCTCAATGCGGTTTTGCATTTAGCAGCAACTTCTGTCATGTTTTCCATCCAAATTGTTTCAGTTGACCATTTTCAATCTGCAAGTCTTCAAGGGACCCAAGCCAAGTATGTTTTTCCAGGAGCTATATAAATATCACTCTAGCTGAAGTTGACCTAGCATTTAATTCAAGTGCAAACAATGATGTTTCCCTAGTATATGTAATCTGCATTTTGGTCCTCAGGACCTATCATAATCCATCTTCACCACGACAGTTTTACAGTATGAAGTTCATACTACTTTTCACACCATATGAATTTTAAACGTGGTGACTGTCCATTCTCAGACAGTTAGGGTGCATTCACTTACAGATCAAGTAATTATCTCCAATCCTCATCTTACCTGACCAGCTAAATAAGGCCAGATGAAAAACAATATTTTCTCCTTATCACTGATTTTAGATTATTCTTTTTAGACCACACTGAGACACAACTCATGTACTTTTCTCACATGACATTAACAAAAAAAAATCAATGATCAGTTTGGAAGATATGAACCAGATATGCGTATTTTCAAAACTGTACAGTTGTGAAAAGTGAATAATAGAGCAGAAGAGGCACTGGCTCCAGTCTGCCAGCACTCTACAGATCTTTCTGAGAAGGCAAGAGAGGAAACAATTGAATATCCATAACCTGCAGCCCTAATAAATAGCGACCATTTTCTAGACAAGGATATTCTTTGAAATTCCATCAGCATAACCTATTGTGAGAATTTGCATGGCCAAACAAATAACCACTTGATTCATCAAGTATTATTTTCCAGTAAAACCAAACTTAGATCAAACCAGGGGTAGACTCCATACAGCTGTAATGATCTTATATCAGCCATTTCCTATCCAGAAGGGCCTAAAAGATGAATAAGTTAGTCATACACCAAGTTTTATGCATCTAACTGCCCAATGTGTTTAATTTTGGAAAGCAGTGCATGCAGTAAACACTACCAATTATTTACCCTTTATTCATGGATACACCTTGTGTTGATTTTCAAAACAAAGTTTGTTCACAGTACACGTGCAGCATGTTCGCCCAGTTTTTGTAGTAAATTACTGCCTATCTCTATAGTACATTAATCTCAGGTACACCTGTACTGTCTGAATCTTCTAAGGCCCTTGTCACTTTCTTACTTTCTGCCCCATTGTAGGCTTATTACTTGCTAATTTTTACCACTAACATCTGCTAATTTTTATTCTTGTTTCTTTTCACAGCCTGGATCACTTTTCCTGTTGGCAGCCTAAGAGATAGGAGAGAACAAAACAAACTACTTGGAAAACTTAAAAGATCTTAACAGTCAAAGGCCAGAAGGTTAAAGGAGAACATCAGAAAATATCCAAAAGTCTTACAGCTACAATTACTTCTCCCTCATAAAAGTTGGTTGTATCAAAAGCAGCATGACCAGCAGGTCGAGGGAAGTAATTCCCTCCCCTCTACCTTACTCTTGGGACACCTCACCTGGAATGCTGCAAGGACATGGATCTGTTAGAGCAAGTCCATGGGAGGGCCACAAAGACAACCAAAGGCTGAAGCACCTCCCATACAAGGACAGGCTGAAGGAGTTTGGCTTGTTTAGCCTAGAAAAAAGAAGGCTCCAGGGAGACCTTAGAGCAGCCTTCCAGTACTTCAAGGGGGCCTACAGGAAAGCTGAGGAGGGACTCTTTATCAGGGAGTGCAAGGACAGGACAAGGGGTAACAGTTTTAAGTTGAAAGAGGGCAGGATTTAGATTAGGTAGTACGAAAACATTTTTTATTGTGAGGGCGGTGAGGCACTGGAACAGGTTGCCCAGAGAAGTCACAGATGCCTCATCCCTGGAGGTGTTCAAGGCCAGGTTGGATGAGGCTTTGAGCACCCTGATCTAGTGGAAAGGATCTCTGCCCATAGCAGGGAGGTTGGAACTGGATGACCTTTGAGGTCCCTTCCAAGCCAAACCATACTAAGAGCCTATGTAAATAACTTTCAAATGGCACCTCTTTATCTTTTTCTTTTTCCTTCCTTTTTTTTTTAAATGTACCATGGCAACAATACAGATACACTTTCTCCAACATAGGACACAAAGCCAAAAAGACATTGCTCCAAGAAGTTAGTACAATAAACTAAATTGACAAAATGCACTTCACTAGGGTCTAAAAATAAACAGTGATTAAAATTAGTGCAGGAATTGTTGGTTGATATTTTTTTATAAGCAAACAGCAAGATTACACTAACTAGCCCCTTGAGAATAAGACAGATTTACAATAGATGTAATTAAATGCATTTAATGAAGTCCAAATATAAGAAAAACAAACAGGTTCATCATCTGAAATAGTGCCTAAACTCTCATAAACTATTCTGAACCCTAATAAATGCCTCATGGTTACCTTCAGTTTTCATTTTGGCTTTCAGCACTCCACACAGAATTTTTATTTGCACATGAAATGTTTTGGATCTTTGCCTTTCAACTTGTTTACTAGATTTGTAGTGTAAGTTTCACAAGTTACTTTAAATCGATTTTTGAAAGGAAGATTTTATTCTATTTTAATTAATTTTTAATAAAGCATTAAATGCTGATTTTCTACTCCACAACGACATGTCAAAAGAAGGATCACTGACTACAGGTCAGTGGAAGTGCAGTAACTGTAGTCTATGTAATTGAAGAAAAAGGTCTCGTGTCTCTTCACGAGGTATAATGCAGGCATTCACTAATTCATCTTGCAGTCATTCACAGTAGGATGAAGGGAAATAAAGATAGGCATGAACTAGCTCAAAAATGTAGAGCACTACTCCATATATAGGATAATAAAGAACCAAGTCTGAAGTGGTTCTAGCACTGCTGCTTAGTGCGTATTCTTAAGAGGCGCTGAAATACTCTCTTCTGTAACAGCAGCTTTCAAAACTCTGTATAATCTGATTTTCTTAATATCAGCAGAATGGCATACAGTTAGTAAAAGCAAAAAGCATGATGATGCTCTGTCATCAGTGGAGTGAGCTTGATTTCAGATCAGAATCTATCCTGAGGTTTATCAGCAATTTCCTTTGAAAAAGCAGCACAGGAGTCTTTCCTAGAGGAATTTAATGTACTTGTGTGCATATATACGTATACACATAGACACATGTATACGCAATTAAAGAAATCAGACCAAGCATACCCAAAAAAATCAGAAATAGAATGAATATATTTATACATTAAACCCTCCATACTACTTATGTATTAAACAAAAAAATCAGGGATAATTCACCAAATACTTCTCAACGCTAAGTTCCTCTACTCACAATGGCCGCAGCAACAGAAGCCACATAAAACAGGTGCATTTTGCCCTGTGACTAACCCAGAGGACTAAGACTCTGAAATACTCACTCCTTCCTAGCTTCCTCTGCAGAAAGGGGGTTTTGTGCACACAGGGTTTAGCACTATCCAACATGATGATTATAAAACTTTAAGAAAAATTTTACAGTTTCAAAATTTTCTTTTCTAGCAGAATAGCATTATATAAGGTTCCCTAGGAGGAAACATAGCACTGTACAAGGATGACAGGATTTTACTATTTGCTGGAACTACTTTTATTAGGAATTAAGGCAGAGTAAACAAAAAGGGACATATATCCCAGACTGAGAAGCTTTTTGAAAACAGAAGTTTCAATCACGCTAGAACTTAAAAAACTTCAGAGGTCAATTTAAAACTTCTGTAATCTTGTACTTTCCCAAGGGTATGCTTTCAAGTGGATCCCCCTAAATCAAAGCCCTTGTTTTCAAGTTTTTTTCTTTTCAGAAAGCACAGTAGCAGCTTGTTGTAAATGGTAAAGTGCATGAAGTCTGCAGTTGATAAAAATTCCAGCTCAAGCCATATTTGACAATAAAAAACAATCAGCAAGATCTTTTTAGTCAGTCTCTTCTGTTTCCAAAGTTCTTCCCAATTGTCGTGGACCCTTATAATTTCTCCATTTCATAATTCACCCTGATATTTATTCTTCCAAGCAGCCACAGAAAAAATCTAACTTCCACATAAGAAATGATAAGATGGCCTTTTTTTCCTGAGTATAACTCTCTGCAAACTGTATAGCACCCATCTGAGGCATATCCTTCCACCTTCCTGTACATGTAAGCATGGGACAATAAAGTTTGTTTTCTTCAAATGTATTGCCAAGTTTTGTTTTGATGCTCGAAGTATTTGGGGTCATTTTCCACATATGGACCTTACAGTCTCCGAAATATTTTACAGTTACCACTCCAGTTCTCTTTCAGCTGAGTTTACATTGCATGTTTCCTGGTAGAATTTCATTTTCCCCCAAGACATATCCAGCAACATTTAAAAAGTCTTGGGGGCAAATTCTGTAATCACATAAGAACAAATCATGTCCTTTTTCTAGTAAAGCTGTGACTACTGACAGGTCCTTTGGCTTTTTGTGGTACAATCTATGGGTTCTTCAAGAAATAATGAAGCATTTCTACTCTATATATTCAAATTGGGCACAATAATATTAGCAGGAATAGCATCAGCAAAAAACATTTTTTTTTCTCACTAATGCTATAAAATTGTCCAGCAGATAAAACAGGATGCTGAGGAACAGTTATTTTCCAGCATTTCTGTTAAGCATTTGTAACAAATAAGTGCTCTCCTACACTCAAAAGGAAACTAAGCCATAATAAGCCTCCACTACCACACTTGAAACCATCATTACTTGAAAACATACAAGGAATAAGGTGCTATATTACTCATATTCATTATATCATAAAATGCCTAGAGACCCTAGAACTAATGGCCCTTTGCACCAATGCTAACTGTCTCTGCCTCAGAGACAAAGCATTGAGGGGGCAGGAAAAAGAGGCAAATACTCACAATATACAATTAAAGTCCTTGAGTAGTGAATGGAAAAGGAAATGGAGAAAGCCATATCACCGAGCTTGGGAAAAACCTCATAACCTACATAACCCCTCTCTCAAGTACCTTTCCAGAAGTCTTGATGTAGCCCTAACTATAATCAAGCCAAGCATCTGCATTCTTCTATGTATATAAAACTGGGAGTACAAAATTGATTATATCCTCTTCCCTCTTTGAATCTAGTTTAAAGGCCTTTCAATGAGCTTCAACTCATGAGCAGGAACTCCCTTCTCCTTTTGAGCCCAGTGACCAGCCTCTTCACAATGACTTACACAGAAGCTGGTCCAAATGTAGACAAAGCTTTCTGAGCACATTTTCCCTGTCGGTCCTGTTTGTGATCACTGCCATGATCTATATACCTGCATGGTACAGTTGAGAATTGGGTCACATTCATTTTCACCTCCTGCACACTGGCAGTAAACTTCACATAAAGTCGTCAGGGATCGGAGACACTGATCAATTAAGAACTGACGATATCTCATTACTATATACTTTCTTCTGATGTGTTCTGTATAATTTCTTTAATAATACTTGCATTAATTTTCCATCTTCTATGTTGCACTGCAGTAACTGAGAAAACATCCAAGAATAAAACACAGATGATTGTGCCTATGTTTTATGTTTAAGTCCAGCAATAATGCCTAGCTCCAGCAACCTAAAGCCTGTCAGGAAGCAAGAAAAACAATAATAAACACAATCTAGCCACTCTCTATTTCTTACAGGAAACAAAATATCACTCTAAATGCTTTAAATAGAAATCTTATTCAAAATTAAGCTTAAACTCTGCTTTTAAAAATAGCCTTGATTTTCCTGCAAAGTAATAGATAGTAGTAAAGGTGTAAAGAACTCACATCACAAGTGTGTTACGTAATTATCCAATGATACCAACCTGCACTCATAGAGCAGTGCAGCCACAAAGAAGTTAAAGAAGCAGAACCTTTAATTCTTTTTTTCTTTCCCATTAGCCAAAAGCCTGTGCATAAATTTAGCCAGCTACTTAATAAACACACATACACATATATGCTACTTTCACAAATCCAAAAAAAGAATCAAACCATTTGAAGTCAACTATGACAGAGGCATATATTTGATTCAAAGAGCTGTCACAATAGCAACACTTCATTTTCGCTCCCATGCATACAACTATTACCTTGCACTGATTGCACCTTAGCCACTTTATGTTGACATCTGCCAGAGAGATGGGAGAGTTTTGTGGCTTCTGGAGCCAAAGTCCTCAAAAACCTTAATGACACAAGTGATGGTGGCTTGTGTATTCCCATACAAGGAAGAGCTACAGATGCTTCTGCTGAGATTAAGCACAATGAGCACCAACCCTTGGTACGTGAGAGCTCATTGCCTTCCCTCCCCTTGAACCTTTGGAGCAGTTCTGAATTCATCTAGAGGTTAGGTGAGAGTGAAAGGTGAAGTGCAATTTCATTTCTCCTTGGAGTAGCTTGTAGATTTAAAAAAAAAAAAAAAAGGTGGTTTCATTAGCTGGGAAAGGCTTTTTCTCACCCACGTACAGATGTAATCCTTCATAAAATACAGTTAGTTACGTTCAAAGTTCAAAAGCTGCTGAACAATCAGCCTTCTGCTTTTATTTGTCAAGAGTAACAGTTCCAACAGATTCTTCAGTGTGGGGTCAGACCAGAGGCGTATAGAAAAAGAATATTTCCCCCATCCACCAGCCCTGGAGTGCAGGACATCATATTCATACCCATGACCACAGCTGTTCTCACACTCCAGCTGATCAGATCTTACAGGACTGACATTGCTCTCATTCTTATCTGTATTACACCAATGTAACCATGTCAACTGCAAAGCAATTATCCTGGAGTGAGACAGAAGGGGCTCTGGCCTTAAAATCATTGTATCTTACAACATCCACCTCTCAAGTTCCCAGTGCTCCGGAATATAAAGGAAGCATCAACCACTTTAACTCAAATCCACAGAATTAAAGAGAGCTGTTCCAACAGAGAACTGGATGCTTGATTTCTGATGACATTTCAGAAACATTTTAGAGAAAAGGAAATGGTTTTATATGATAGCATGCAGAATCACATTTCAGTTACATCAGCCTCTAGCTGTTTACTCCGTACTTCCCAGAAGCACAGCATAGCATCAAAGAAAAAGGCTTTGTCAATTTATTTTTTGCACAGTAATATAATTTTTCATATTTAAAAGCCCAAATGTTTTTCTAAGCAAAATCAAAGGATAGAACAGGATTTTACAAAGAAAAAAAAGAAAAATATTTATGCTTGTATTCCTAAATTTAATCTTATTTCCATGTTCCATTTATGCAAAACAAAGTGAGAAACAAATGTGTTGGTCAAGGAGACAATACATTAATTTGTGTCACTTTGAGTGGTACCTGTTGGGAATCTAGATGGAGACACTCAAAAATTTGCTTTCTAATTCTTTCATCAGCCCCTCTTTCCCTTCCACATCTCAGTTAAAATGAGTTACTCTAGGTCATGTCTATTTTCTCTCTCACAACTCATGTTGGACAGTAGCAAGATACAGGAGAAATATCAGCCACAGGACTGAATGTCTATACAGCTTTTAAAACCAACATGTTGTTCATAAGAATGGTTCAACCCAACAGAGGTTTTAGAAGCCATCAATCTTCACACATTAGAGTATGAAATAAATTAAAATAATTCTGAAACGTACAACACTTACATTGAGCTCTGGCAATGCTGTTGAAACTATTGGAAAAGCATTCTTCACTAATCTGTTCATCACAGCCCTCCATCCAAAACACAGCACCAGTCAGATAGTGTCATCTGGTGTGTATCCTTCACCGGGTTCAGGCTCTAATCTAGGCTCTTTCTCCAGCTGCCTCTCAAGGGCCACTTTCAGAATAGAAGGACAACGAGACAAGAGCTAAGTACATCAGTACTCTCTCCCAGTCAGCCCAGTTACACCTGTGTTGGAAAGCTTCAGTGGTAGTTTCAGGTATTCTAGTCCTTACCTATATATCGGATATATTTAAAGTAAGCCTTCTCTATAGAATATGACACCCGTTGCCTTAGGCAATATGGAAATTTATCTCTTACATTTTTTTATCCTAATATCAGAAAGAAGGGATTTTTTTATTTCACATAAAAACATGATCCTTTTATGATTCTTCCTCTTGGCCTCAACACTATATCCACAGCAATAAGTTCCACAGAACTGTATATTGTATGAAAAGTGTATTTCCTCTTCTCACTTCCAAATCTTTATGTTCTTGAACTATGAAATAAAGCAGAATCTGACCCATTTTCCCCTCTGATGCTGTGCCACCTAATTTGCAGTGCAGGAAATAAAAGGACAATTTTGTGTCAATGTATTTGTTTATATTCTCTCTCTATCCCATCTCTACATCATTTTTCCAACTATTGAAACATTCCCCTCCTCTCAATTTATACTTTTGTTCAACATTGCAAGCAATCAGCACGGCTATTATTTCAGAAAAGAAACTAGTCTCACACATGGACAAAGTCCTTGAGCTACAAAGCAGAGGAGGAAACCAAGACTCCAAATCCTCACTAATTGTGATCTTCTGGCTTTCACTGATTTACAGGATTAACTCACTCCTCTAACAGTCTACAGATTTCTTCCTCACATCACAGCTGGGTCATGGGGTTTTCATACTCATAGGATAAACCTACTTAGCTCTTTTTAGTCCATGGGATACCTTTTACCTCTTTCTTCCCTTGGTCACCCCAGCATCACGAAGGGGAAAAGCAATGATTCTAAGGTCATTAAGCCATGCATAAAAATGCCATAAGAGATCAAATCACACCACAGTAACACAAAAAAAAAAAAAAGAAAAAAAAAAGAAACCCTTCCTACAGTTCACATAAACATCAATTTCCCCTTTTGACAATATTAGAGAATCAGTCTACAACTGGGTTATTAGTTGAGGGTGTGGGCAGGAAGAATGAAATACAAAGACCCAACTCCTGTAATACACAAATTGAATGATCATGGCAAAATGTCAGCTGATGACTCACTTCTGTAGGGCCATATCTAATTATTACTGATGCAGTTTAAAAAGGCTTTTAGTCAGAGGAAATCTACTTCAGAGACAACAACTAATGCATGGGGGATGAAGGCAGAGATAATTAAGCAGGAATATCATTTTAGTGCCAATGAATTTGTTTGACAGTCAAACAAACTTTGGAAACAAAATTCCCGCACTTTCAGTCTTCAAATAGAGTTCAAGTCACAGAATAAAAAAAAGGCAACATCAGTGCAAGAGTTCAGCACCATCGTTCATGAGCTATCAGTAGTAGGAACAAAGTTTTCTACTATGTTCAGGAGCCATCACACTCCAATGTCGATCTCATACATCTAGTTACTGAACTGCTATTGAAACATAAAAGTCATCCAAAAAGTTCTGGAGCAAAACCTAAGTGGATGAAGGCAAAATACCTCCTCCATTCGGTACCTCATACTAAATCACATGGTCATAGAACATCATGGTACTAGAAGAGACAGTGTACAAATCTCCTTTTCTCTTGTTGCTAGGACTCTTTGCAAAATAGGTCTGGCTCTAGGAAGCACAGAACAAATAGAGAAGACATCAGCCAGTCTAAAGATGGAGCAAGTAACTTGATTTCTATGCCATGCATTATACGGCTTAGAAGGAACTTAAATTACCCTGACACTGTTGTAGTCATTGTTAACATTTTAGCTTCGTCCTGCTGAACACTTCAAGAAGCAACAGAAGCAAGTTGAAAACAAATAAATTAGACAGCAGAGACTTGGAAAAAAAAGCTTGGAATCAAAATGCTGGATGGGAATACCCCACACACAGGCGTTGGCTCTGTATCTGAACTTTCCATCTTGTGCCCAGCTCTAATCTCTACTGTTGTTTTTTAAAAGCCTGTGCCTGAAAGAACTGATGTGTTATGAGACAGCCATGACCTAAGTAAACTCCAAACAAATCATTCATCACTGCAAACCTCCAGAATAAGCTGGTACTTTCTCAGAGAACTATGTTCTTCTAAACACACATTACACATAAAGAGGAAACAGAAAGAACATACTATAGGCTTTCATCAATTGTACACAAACAAAGCCTTTGAGAACCCTCTGAATAGGCTTCATTACGCCTGGGGCCAATAGGCTCTCAGTAGTTTAAGACCTCATTTTCCAAACTCTTGGTCAAAAGGGTCTTTTTAAGTGGGGGGGGGTGGGGGGAGTTCAGGAGGGGGGAACACTTTTTCCTTTAATATCATTATGCTCACAATACCCCTACTTAAATTCTTACACTCACTGTCTTTTTCCTTATCAGATTCAAATTTCAAACAACCTCAAGCTCTGGACCACGAGGTGCTTGTCTTACCCACATCAACAGTCACCTTTTCTTACCTCTCTATCACTCAGATCTACCAAACATGCAGTCCTATATTTTTGTTTCTCTTTTAGATAATCTAATTAAAGCATGAAAAAATTCTTATGCCGATCCAGGAACGTAACTAGAGGACTGAGGAAATGCCCACGATTTTATATTCTGCAGCTTACACCACAATGCAGTTAATAATACGTTTTTGGTTTAGATGCATACCAACATGTGAGAAGCACGCAGTTAATGAAGGTTAAAAGAGGCTGCCCATTTTAAAGAGGAACAACTACTTCTAAATAATGGAGCACTTTTACTCCAGAAAAAGTGTGTTATGTCATCAGCTTAATCTAGCTACTATTTTCAATACCTTTCCTCTTAAATGCAAACCCTAAATCAGTCTGAACTACTAAGGACTCAAACATATCTCATTCTTTAATGTGGTGGTTTTGTCTTAGCTACTGCAGATCATCAAGTAATAAAAACATAATGCATTCCACTTATTACCACATTATCCATAAAAATTACAAGAAACAATCATTTCATCATGGTATTTGGACTTTGGCCTTCTACATTAGTACCCCAAGCCCAACGGTTTCTTTTTTTCTTTAGAAGTGCTACATAATAACCAGTAAGCAACAGCAAGGTACTTAACACTGTGATACCTTTTAATTCACATTAGCAGCTGCACAAATAATTACAGCCCTTCTCAGGTGAAACCTCTCCAATTTAAATGAGTTTTCTCTGATCAGGGAAGGATTGAAATCCCTTTGAGTGACAGGGAGATCAACAGAAGCCTTTACAAGTGTTAAAACACAATCTGATCCCCAGGGTATACAAACACTACCTACTGATGACTAAAAGAGCAGGATTTTCAGACTCCAGATCAAATTCTATTGAATTTTAGTTGGTATTTTCCTACATGTATTCAAGAGAAAGGGCTCGCTCTTACCCTAAACAGGTAACCATTTTAGCATTCGAGTATTCATATGAGGGTTTTAACGGGCCATCCTTTTTATTTAAGATCAATCAATTCCCTTTTCCTGCTTCCAATTCCCTATTTTGTAGAAGACATCTTATAGAATAGAATCATAGAATCATTTAGGATGGAAAAGACCTTGAAGATCACCAAGTCCAACCATAAAACTAGCACTGCCAAGTTCACCACTAAACCATGTCCCTAAGCAATCTTAAACAATTGAGAGGCTCTTACTAACAAAATTATATTCAGCTCCTTACAGAAAACAGCTGTTTGTTTGCAAGCCAGGCCTAAGGGACATAACAGGGTTTTGGAAATAGGTCTTTGTTTTTGTCTAGTCAAGGGGTGGCTAAATATGGAATCACATAAAGTGAGGCTGGTGGGGACTGGCGGGGTCTACACCATCTCCAGGTGGGACCAATTTTGCCTGAAAAATTCTTAGCAGCTATTTCTCTGACTTAGTCTTAAGAGACTCCGTTGATGAGTTCCCACAATGCCTCTCTGAAATTGTTAGAAAGTTTCTTTTACATCTGACATGCATCTCCATGTAAAGATAGTATTACTTCTTCTGTTTTTCAGGCTTTAAACATATGATATGTCACTAAATCTGGTAGTATATAAATTCACTTTTGTTTTGCGGACTCCTGGCAGCAATTACTCTTTCTGCAAAAATAGTTGAAAAGTGGCATGTCATTTAAGACTTGTCCGACATTACTGCAGCTGCTGAGCCCTACAATATCACAGCACTCACTATTTTTTTAATGTGTTCAAGTGTTTTTCTACCAGAACTGAAACAAAAATTGTAAATTCACTCCCCATAACAAGGTTCTAATTTTAGGCAGTCTGGACGGGAAGATCCCAGGAAGGCAGTAACATTGTAGAATTTAATAACAGTAGGAATACATTTTGGTGTACAAAATTGCCATGAGTCAATTCCGAGCCACAGAATGTCACTTCCAAATTAATCTTTTCTCTTTTTGGTGATACTTCAAGGAAGAAAACACAGTCAGTTTTCAAGGTACTCAACCATTTCTGTCATGTCATCTTGACTGCCTAAGAAAAGCTGATTTACAATGGGAGGTGTCTACAACAGGCACCATTAAGTCTACAGCCATGAGACCGACTTCTCCCTGGACATCAATTAAACAAGATTATGATGTAGGATACTGTACCCCTCTGTGTGAAATGCAAGGCTTTTTATTCCTATAAATTATTTTCTGTTCCTCTTAGCTAATGCACAATGAGTTTTTTCTAATCACTGTACTTCAGGGAAGGCAAGAAAATTTAAGTAGCTAGCGCCTCTTTGTTAATTCACCTTCAAATCAAGAAGATTTCAAATTAAGATGAGATTACAGATTCATCTTCCTCGTGTTCTTCCTCAGCAGACTTTTATAACTGTAAGTTCATAACAAAAAACATATTTATATGGGAGAGATCTAAAATGTTCTGAAAATGAATAGCAAATAAGATTGAATTTGATACACAAAAATAGAAAAAGCAAACCTTACATCTTCTTATCACTTCAAATCACAAATAAATTGCTTTTCAAGTTTTTCATCTGACTTGACTAATTCCCACTCTAACACAGATATTCTATAACCAAACACTAAAATCCTTTCAAGATGGTTGATGGTATCATTATTATTCCTTGACTGGACAATTAAATTTGACACTTAAGTGAAGTGAGAATTTTAACATTTGAAGGTTCAGTCTTAAAGAGAATATAGAACTTAATATCAACACACTCCACCGCAGACTGACATTACCAGTTTTATTTGAGGGGTTATTGGTTTGTCTGGGTTTTTGGTTTTGGTTTTTTTTTTTTGAGGTTGGGTTTGTTGGTTTTGGGTTTTTTTTTTTTCAGGGGGAGATGTCTTTTCTATTTCCAGATTATTAAAAGTAGAAGGAAATGGTAAGGAATGGTTCTTAAACTAACTGGAGCCAAACTACAGGATCAATCTGGCAAACCAAGACATTTTCATACAAGATAAAGTTAAATGACTGTGAATACAATAAAACAGGCCTTATGAGGAGCAGCTGAGAGAGCTGAGGTTGTTTAGCCTGGAGAAGAGGAGGCTGAAAGGAGACCTCATTGCTCTCTATAACTACCTAAAAGGAGGTTGTACAGAGGAGGGTTCTGGCCTCTTCTCCCAAGTGACAGGAGACAGGACGAGAGAGAATGGCCTCAAGCTTCGCCAGGGGAGATTTAGGCTGGACATTAGGAAAAAAAATTTCACAGAAAGGGTCATTGGGCACTGGAACAGGCTGCCCAGGGAGGTGGTTGATTCACCTTCCCTGGAGGTGTTTAAGGCACGGGTGGAAGAGGTGCTAAGGGGCATGGTTTAGTGTTTGATAGGAATGGTTGGACTCAGTGATCCAGTGGGTCTCTTCCAAGCTGGTTATTCTATGAAAACTGAACCAATTTTCCTAATACAAATAATAAAAACAATTACTCGAGTTTTTCAATATGCATTCTTTCTTTAAGTTTTTTTTTTCTTAGATCAAACTATGAACATACAACCTGCCCAGATGTGATTAAGGTTCACTAGAGCATAAATCCACAAAACTATAAAGTTACATATTTTCCAGATAAAATAACTGTAGCTCTGTTCTGGTTTTACCAAGATTTCTTTGGTGCATGACAATATCTCAATGCTTATGAATAATATCACTTGTTTCTGGCTGTAATATCAGTTACTCATACTGATAAATGTTAAATATTAGAGATCTATCTTGCAATCTGTTCATAACTTAGAGAACTAAGACCAACTTTCAAAGATATTTATGTGCCTAAGGAAGCCAAAAGGGATGGCTGGGAGAACTCAGAAAGAACAGGCCTGTGCTGCAATTTGCAAGTGCTTGGGCACTCTGAAAATCCCACCACCTGCAGCTAAGCACATCAGAAAGCCTACCTCACGCAATAAAAAAGCCCCTTCTGTTCCAGCTGGTGCAAGATGGGTTCTACAGTTCCTTATGGGTGTGGTGTACCAGAAAACAGCAGACCAAATAAGAGGAAAAGAACATGCTGAGAAGCACATGAAAATCTCCCTGAAACTGCTAGGCTCTGCAGAGTAGTGGACCTGTTGAATCCATGAGAACTGATAAAAATCAAAATACCGAGAATCAGATGAATCTGCCGAAGGCCACCAAGAGCATCAGTAAGATTCTATGTGTAGTGCCTGCTATATGCAGGCAAAGACTACAGGATCAAATGTACACATGATGAACTTCTACGTAATTCCTGAATACCAGTCCAGAAGTCCCTGGCACACTAATGCCATTTTCCACTTATAAATAAACAAATGTGGTTGGCTCCTAACTGTTGCTCCAACTAAGTATTATGAGCAAGAGTGAGTGAGAATTGTGTGAGGGAAGAACTGCATATACTGTATGAATAGCTAACTGCTATTAAAAACAAGAGCTTGGTTCTATTATTAGTAGAAGCTGAATTAATAAAAGGTGTTCTAGTTAATACTGGTTGTGATCTGTGTCTCCCCCTACTCAATCCCCTACCAGGAAAACAGGAATTTATAGCATTCCTTGCTCCAGTGCTCACTATATGAATAGCTCTACTTCCACCCAACAGAAGCAAGCAGTGCTAGCAGCCCATTCAAGCTTTGATGGAAAGAAAATGAACACGTTTTGTTATTTTAAAATACTTACTTGGTAAGGATATAGAGTGACACCATTCGTTCTTGACAAAGACCAGGTGCCATCAAGGTACTGATGAGCCTGGATAGCCACAGAGTTGAGAACATTACCATTGCTGGGGCTGGTAGCCACTTGAAAGCTGACCTTGGCTTGGTGTCCAGGAGAGCCATTTTTCTTCTCCACCCCATTGACGATTCCTAGACTGTTGGGTTTTCCACTGTGTTTGTTGGCAACAAAGCCTGTATAATTAGATGTAGCATAAGGAGCAGGCACGTATGCCCAGTCCCTGGGCTGCAGGCTGCCCATGTGCCGAGGACTCACTAATGTGGGGATATTGGAGAGAGGTGGCGGAGACCCTGGCGAGGCATCATAATGTTCTGAGTTGGCAGTTTGCTCTAAGGTCAGCACCATCTGAATGGCCTCTTGCTTCAGTTGGTTCAGGTGTGTGGCACAGACGTCACATCTGTTGTCCTTCTCATTCCATGCTTTACGAATAGTATTAGGAACTTGGAGCTTGTCGTGAATCACCAAAGAGAAACCTGGTTCCTAAAAATTAAACAGAGAAGGGAGGGGGGAAGAGGAGAAAAATGTTTAACCATGGTCACCACTGTGAAACATTATTACTACCGAACTTGCATTTCAAAAGCCAATTTATAAGATAAGCTTAAAATGCAAACAAAGGCCATTAGATGCAGTCGCAATATGCCAGCAACAATACTGAACAAAAATGAGAAACTAGGTTGTGTTAGAAAGAATAAATTCTTCTCCTTTTACTGATATGTGGCAAATATTATAATTCCACTGGAAGCTTCAATGCAGAGAGAATGAATTAACCTGCTTCACACCACTGCACCTAATTTCTGGCTTGAATGGAATCTACTTTTAGTTACACAGGTGAGATCAAGAGCAACTCCACTACAACCAGTGGGTTTGAAGCAAGGTTCACAAATCCATCTACTCATCAATGGCAGCTTTTTGTACTCAAAAAAATCCATTAAATACTCTGTAATAGAAAGGTAAGATCTAGAAGCCTGCCTATAAAGAAAAGAAATGAAATAAAAAAAAACCAGAAGTACCATCTCTCTCCCAAAA
This sequence comes from Clamator glandarius, assembly GCA_033459285.1. Lineage (NCBI taxonomy): Eukaryota > Metazoa > Chordata > Aves > Cuculiformes > Cuculidae > Clamator > Clamator glandarius. Next base: position 7,109,076 of record JAUNZM010000261.1, on the reverse strand, counting down.
TCCTTTTCAGAACTCAAAACATACGGATATTTCAGTTTTCAAGAGCTTTTCAGCATTTCATTTACCACTAATACTCTTTTCAGCCAGTGAAAAAGCCCAAACTTTTTTGTTAATGAAATATTATACCACTATTTTGGGTATCTGCTGATAATGTAAAATAAAACAATACTTTTATTTAGAAAATAGAACATGTGTAAGGTCAATAATTTGCAAAGAATAATTTTGTTCTTGGAAATCACAGGTTTGGTGCAGAACCACGTGATCAGATTTAAACGTCTTGCCTCATACCCTTACCTCTGGGTAGATCTTTGAACGTCAGTGGTGCTCTCCATAGAGCAAGATGCCACCCTGATCTGAGTGCGGTCACTGCATACTGGCCTAAATTGCAAAGTGTTTCAGTAAGCTGTGAAGCTAAACAGTAGTCTTAGCAGGGGCTTATCCCCAAACTTGCCTAGTTCTTACAGTATTGTGGAGTTTTAGAAACACATAGCAATGATGTGTGTGTTACACAGAGCAAAAAATGGAAACATTTCTTTGAAATTTCACACCACATTTTTGTGGTTTTACTGAGCAGGCAGAGCAGACTTCACCTTCCCAACCTTATGTTTTGGAGAATTATTGGTGGATTTTCTTACGATTACTCAAGATTTACACTCAGTAATATCAGACTTTTTTTTTCTCCCCTTCACCTTTGTGGCTTTAGCAGCAAACTGAAATCAGAATGCAAGAGTGTGGGGCAGGGGGAAAATCACACAGATAGACATCACCCTTATCAAGTAATTTTAAGAACTCCATGCAATCCAACATAGGCAAATTTCATATCCTGATAGTTTGGCTGTGCTGGGAAAAAATGGGTAAGGGGTATAACATAGGGAAGGAGAGAATACATTGGTAGATGGTTGTATTCATTATGATCAGTCTTTATTATATACTCAAGCATTTTATTTTCACTGTTTAACTACCGTGAACAGCTCCTCAGCATGCAGTGATTAATTGATTCATAAATCATGGTGCCTCTTTATGCACAGCAGCAAAAGAGCAGTTCTAGCCCCAGAAGCCCAGGAGAGTCATATAAGCTGATGGGAAACAACAGGAGGCTTGAATCCGATCAAGCCTCAAGCTGATCATTTCTATTCTATGCACAAAGGGGGTCAGAGAATCAAAGTGTGTCAGGAAGGCAGGAAGTAGATTCTGCATCAACCATTCCCCCTTAACCTTCAGGAAAGGGGCTGGTGGAAATCAGGGGGCAAAAATGGGAAGCAAAAGATGTCAAATCTTATTTTCCATCCCTTACCACAACTAGGTCAACAGATCACATCAGATATAGGCACCCCACCCATGATGCCAGATAGGCAGGAAAGGGAGTCTCTACTTTTCCCACAATGAGATAGACAAAGCTACCTATACAGCTGAAGTAAGGTGTGAGTATTCTTCCCAGAACTGTTCCACATCAGTTCAGGAAAAATCCTTGCCAGCTCGTCCTTCAGCTAGCTAGGAATTAGCTGTTGTTCATTGAAAGTTAGCTTCCCTTAGGCAACTGGGCTTGAACCCAGGTAATTACATAAAACATTCAGGTCCAGCAACAGTTCAACACAGAAATTCCTGGATACTGCGATAAGTATTCCAGGGAAATAAAGCCTTCTCTAAAGTAAGCAAATGTCAGCAGAATATAAATATTCAAGTAGCACACCAACTTTAGAGAGTGCTGGGCAGCAGTGAATTCAGCTTCATCTCAGTGTTAAAACAAACATCAGATCATTCTCTGATACAACAATAAACAGAGAGAGAGAGGGAGAGAGGGAAGGAAGACACGAGCAGAAAGGAGAAAACAGGCACAACCTGAATTGATTACTCCTGAGACTGGCCCTACTAATCTATCATGCTCTGCTAGATGGATAGCTCAACAATGGATCCAAGTCTGGCACATGAAACAGCGAATTCTACAGGGCAGCAGATAAATCTGGAGAAACTTGAGTTCCAGAAGCACATTAGTCACATTTTGTTCTCAAAACAAAACTAATAGAGCCTAAAAGAGAGTTGATTTTCTTATTCTGCACTGGGCAACTCCACTATAATTTGAAGACGAATCTTGTGACATTCTTGCAATACATTTAGTGGGAAAGGAGCCAAAGCTGGACAGTCACTACACTTTTGCTTGAGTAACAGGGAAATGCAGCTACACAGCACTTTCTGTTTCAGTATCTCATCTGTAAGCAATCATCTGCACAAATTCCCTTAGGAATGCTTCAATAAATAGGATCTTGTCCCATAGTCATATGATATTATCTTGTCCTATATGAGATAGTTACAGACAAGCCTCACTGGATAAGCACGTTGAGCTAGCTGCAGTAAGCAGCAGGAGCTGGAAAGGTTATACTCACTACTGAAACTTGTGAGGTCTAAGAAACTCCATGCTCCCTGGCACGAGAGCAGATTTGCTTGTGAAATCTGAGGTTGACACTGGAAATACCATTTATATTCTGGCACTCATTTCCAGTCCTAACAGAACAAAGTACAGTGACACTGAAAACTGAAACAGAACTTTAAAAATCACAAAATAGTTTGGTTTGAGTTGAGGGCAAAGGTTCATAACAGTTTCTCCTATTGCTGTAATGGTTCACCCATCTTTATACAAACAGTATTACTATGAACTCCTATTCCTATAATAATAAAAATGAAGGCGTGTAAGAGGTCTGAAAGCTTCTGAAGATCAGTCACAACACAGACCAGAGCATAAATGCACAAGGCAAGCAGTGAACTGAATAGAGTGCTCAGTGAGCTTTGTTGTAAGGAACCTTTTCACACTACCTTTGAGTTTTCAAGCTCAAGTTAACATCAATTCCAGCTATGCTTGGTTGTTCATCTCTTTCACTGTAACCAGCTAGTACTTAATCCCTCATCTTTGGTCCTGAACTAAAAACTTACATGTGAAAGACAGAAGAGGGAAGGAAATCTTGATTTTCAGAGACTCATCATAGATTGGTATGCTGAGGAATTCTTTCTTTAGCCAGGGAAGGCATACCCAGAAAACAGGCTCTAGTTAAGAAACACTGAAGTACACGGACAGCTGTACCAGGGCAAATGCAGTCCTAATCTCACAGAGGAGGAGGAACGGCACTACTAAATAATCATGTAAGGCAATGCAGAAGAATTCTCCTTTCTTTCATCTTCCTTCATAAATTTGTACCTTGCTGTATAGTTTTCATGATATTTTAACTCCATCACTAAAAGTAGACTATGAACATAATAATCTTTTCTTTCCCACTACCCAACTTGGTGCCCACCTTCCTCAACAGAGAAAGAAAACAGCCACTTTCATCATGCAGCACATTATTTCACACAAAGCTCACAAAGAGAAAATGCAAGCAGGCAGAGCTCAACTGGTTGACAGAGAGGCAAGCAAGAAACAGGATGAGCAGTTTGCATTTTTACATATTACATAGAACCTAGCTGAGAGAATCATATACAAATATCTCATACACATACTACTTTTTTGCAAACATGTAGCAGGCAGACACTAATCCAGGACAAACTAAGATTCTGTGCACAACTGTATTTGATTTGGTCAACTATAGGCTAGGCAAGTTAGACATTGTGACCCTATGTCATTACTGTACCTCAGAGAAAACTCAATCAGACAATGGATCTCAAGGCCTTCTTATCAAATTGTGTTCTTCAACACCATTATTATTCATTGCTCTTCAGGGAAAAACAAAGCAGTCAATACTAACTAAATCACAGAAGTCAGCTTCCGCTTGGAGATGCTCACAGAAGACTCAAGAGTTCTTTTGTTTCTGAAAGGATCCAGGCAGCAATGACTGCTGGTATGTAATCCATCACACAAGGTGAAGGGAGAAATAGGGGAAAGCAATGATCAAAGTTCTGCCCAGGAAGAAGTGTGTTTTCCAGACTCTCACTCTCCACAGGCAGTGAGTAAAAGAACTAATTAAGAAACACTAGTAGGAGGGAAGCCTTAACCCTAATAAAAGCCACATGTTTTTCCATGACTATGCAAACATATCTGCTCTAAACACAATCCTGTTAGTCCATGGTTGGTCTCTATTTAGGAAAAAAAAAAAAAAAACATACAATTTCCTCTGTTCTCCTTTCTCTCAAGGATGTATTTTCCAGCCCAATAAAGAGATTATATATGTAAATTTACTTTGCAGAGGTAGTTGGGGTATTTTCCAAGTGACTCTGCATTCTAACTTAAATTACATCCTATCATCTTCTAGGCTACATTTCAGAGTTTTGCTGTTTTCAGCATTCTAGAGCCCCAACAGTTGAAAAACAGCTCCTCACAGTTACAATGGCACCACTTCTGTTAAAGTAAAGGGATGTTCAAATAAACTGAAGTGAATAGGAGTTATTCCTCAACTAAGCACGAAAGGATACACACTATGACCATAAATTAGTAGCACAGCACCATCAAACTGCACTTGGATAAAAAACAGTGAGCTTGGCTAAGACAAGACTGAGTCATCTGAATTATATCAGGTGGCAGGATCTCCACTAGTACAAGCAATGTTTTGGTAAGTAAAAGCCAAAGCTGCACATCAGCAAGACCAAGAGGAGGAAGTGAAGTAGCCTCCCTTTTTCTACTGCTCTGCATGTAGCCGTTGACACTTTTTCTGGGCAAGATCATATTGCCTTACCCTCTCTGTCACGGATGACTTCCCTCATGTCCACCATGTCTTCTTCACATAAGCCATCCGTTACTGCTCCCAGCTCAGCAAATGAAACTATCTCATCTCCTTTACCATGTGTGTGTGTGTCTGCCTGTCTGTGTGTCATCCTGCTTCCCAAGTGTTGTTATTACATGTTGGGGAAAGGAGAAAGGAGGGCAATCCTGAACTGGAGAGCTGCAAGCAAGGAACTAGAGGGAAAAAGGAGAGAAAGAGTTCATGAGGAAAGCACAGGGGCATAAAAAAAGAGACTTTTTACATGAGCCGCTTTCCAGCATTGCTGTTTTCAGCAAGCCCTTGCAAAAAGACTGTCTTGTCAAGTGCAGTAAAAACCTCTGCATTGTCTCATGTCTCACCTCTTTAACTATTACCATTTTTGTCCCCCAGACTTGAATGGTGCTCTCCACTGCTGACTTAAAACTTCACTTTCAAAAAATCCATGAGAGTGCTCCATTTCCTATAGTCAGTATCTCCAGAACACATTTTGGGGATCAGTTCTTTTCAAGGAGGGAGGAGAAGGAAAAATCAAATCTTAATCTTGCCTGGTGTAGCCCTCACTACATTTCTATTTTCAAGGTATTTTCCTTGAGCTGGCACATACTACTGATATTTGGACTTCTACAATTTAGCACATCAGTATGAACCAACCACTCTGCAGCCAGAAAAAACGTGCTCCTTTGGTTTAGGCTCTCTGTTTTCTTATCTGAAAGAGACAAAAAGACTGAGCAATGCTCACTTTACAAACTTGCAGCAGCAGGAAGAAGAGAGAAAACCCTGGAAAAATAGGGGGATTAAAAATGGGGAGAAGGGATAGAAGGGGAAGAACAAAAAGTGTTTTCTAATTGCTCCATGGTTGGCTTATGGTTCTGAGGATGGATCAGCACTGACAGACTTACAGCTGTACACATCTGGCACACAGGTGTTTGTGTTAGCATTTGATAGCTAGACAGCAGCCAGCTTTTTAATTGGGTTGGGTAGCAAACATGAAATAGAAGCAGGAAAATCTAAATACACATTCAGTGGTGCAAATCCAAGCCTTGCCCAATGAGCTCTGCAACCCAGACTGAATCTGTGGCCAGAACATGCACAGGGTATTCTGGAGGGAAGATTCTTCTAAAGCTATGTGGCAGACAAACTCAGTTGTTGCTAAAGGGGCAGAATTTGTCAGCACCCTTTTTACAGCACAAAGAATAGAAACAAACATAACTGCAGAAGTCTTGTCACTTCTGCTGGAAAAAACAGCAGCTCCATTCTGTCCTCCTTGCTTTGTATTTTCTTGCCTGAACATTGAAGGATTGCATTTGCTTTCTTAGCCACCAGAGCACACTATGAGATTGTGTTCAACTGATTATTCACCTTGACCCCCTAGTACTTTTCTGCATTATTATCAGAAGCAGTTTTGTGTCATGCATGCAACCCAGATGTGTAGCAGATTTATTTTTTCTCAAGTTTCCAGTCACGACAGAGAACTCAGTTGCTCTTGCTGCCTCTTCACTCAGCTGGGGGGCAACTACAAATTTGGCATAACCAGTGTTAGAATGAGATGCTTTCAAGAGCTTACAAATAGTTATCTTTATCAACCAAAAGTATAGTCTCACTAATGTGGCAAATGTGATGATACCTTATTTTCATAAAATACTTCTTGACTGCCATTCACAAAGAAACTGTTCTTTACTATTGATATTCTGTCATCTACACTTTCAAACTTGTCTGGGATAAGCATGAACCATAACTGACCTATGACTACATGGGCCAGACCTGTTAAAATACAGTAATAACATTAGTTTTCCTTTGATACTTCCAAACTTGCAAGCTTTGATAAGCATCAAATCAATAGACCACTTGAACCTCTTTAAGTAATCAGGCTACAGTAGCAATTACTGTTCTGACACACCTCCACATTTTCAAAGTTCAGCTCGCTTTTCCTGTGAAAAAAAGCATTACAGTTCTTCAATGAATGCCAGCACTGAGCAACTATTGACACTGCAACTAGCGATTTCTTCAACAGCTGTCCTACCTTCAGAATGGTAACTAAATGTCACATGTTTGAAGGTCAGGACATTATTTGCAACACCTATATACTTAAGATTTTCTGATTTCTAAAGGGGTTTGTAGCAAGCTGAATACTTTTCCAACTGTTTTCAAACATGAGAATCATATTCCTTTTATTTTAGGCAAACAATGATTAGAGAAATTATTGTGATTTTTATTTCATAGTTTAGCATTCTCAAAAGAGCTATTCAGCTATTCAGTGTGTAAGATTTTTTATTAAATCTGTTCAGCTTCAGCACACCTACACTGACATGTATCAGAGAATCAAAATCTTTATACTATTCAGCTTAGAGTACTCTGTTTTTTTCAAACCATTTCTGCATGCTTACTTCTCTCCACTGTAAGGAATATCAGCATGCAAGGTCACTGCTTTTACAATAGCTAAAGAGCTTCACCTTTGCATGTCCCATCTTCCTTATGTGTTGGTTTTGGGGGTTTGTTTATTTTTGTTTGGGGGTTTTTTTGAGGGGGAGAGGTGGGGGGGATGTTTGGTTTGTTTTGCTGGGTTGTTTGTTGTTTTTTTTAAATTCACTCAGCTTTTGGAAAAAAAATTAACCTATTTCTCCACTTCACACTGAGATTCTAACCTGGTTCAATACAGCTACCTTTTGTTGATCTTGGATATGCTCTCCTCAGCTAACATTTATTCAGGCTTTCTTCTCTAGTGTCTTTTCTACCACTATCAGATTTCCACTCTTCTCAACTTGTCTAGAAAAGAGCTGGGAAGGTCACGGATATAGACTGGTTGGAAGCCTTAGTACAATACTAATTATAGTCAGTTAAAATCTGAGGAGTTCTACTGCAGTTTAACAAATCCATTTGAAATTCATGCCTGAAGTTGACTTCCTTTCATGTCCTTGAACATGACAACACCAGGCAACCCAAGTAATCTTAATCTTAGAAAAACTACAAATAAAAGTAAAATTCTACCAACTTTATTCAAATCAGATTGAGCTTATCTGTGTGCTAAGAAATGGAGAATGAAATTTTGTTCCTAAGCACAGGCAAAGTATATCACAAAGACAACAGTCACTTCACGGTAATAATGAAGACTCTCCCATTCACATTCACAGTCAGAGGCACATGAAAAATTGAAATGTATTTGCTTCTTGTCTGTGTTTCCATTTTGCATTAGACAGATAACATTGTTAAAAACATGTCATTTGGAAATAGGTGTGAGCCTCCACTCTGCACTGATTCTCAAATCTTTGTACGTGCAGAGCATTCTAAGCTGCACACAAACCTGCTCTTATAACTCACACTAGAATCGACCAGGGACTTCCACCAGCATTTTGTCCTAACTAAACTTAAGACATGCACTTCAACATCTGCAAAGCTTCTCCATGTGTTCTTTAGGAGATATTTCCTTTACGTGGATGCATCCAGGGTCAAGTAGGCAGTGTGAAAGCTGGAGGGTTAGTTAAGACCATGAAGAACAGTCCCTGATCACTGTACAACCCTTGAGATTGCAAGGGAAAATTATGAGATACCCACTGATGGTGTGAATTCAGGAGAGGGGGACAAGGAGGAATCAAGGGAGTGATCTATGAAAGGATTATTTTTAAAAAAACTAATTACTATTACAAATTGTTTGAAGATCTACTCATGGAGTCAGCAAAGGTATTGAATTGCTGACCTAGAAATAAGATTGCATCTCTATTAATATGTTGTATGCCACGCTGCTTTCCCAAAATACTTTAAGCTGTGTTTCAGGTGGACAGAAATTGCATAAGAGCATCCTGTAAGTGGCTTCATGGTTTGACAACACCTGTCTGAAACATCCTCCTTGACACACACCAGGCCTGAGCAGGCTGCTGCTTTTAATAGTAGCCACATACCAGGTGCTGACAGTCATTTGCTCTACAAGCAGCTAATGTCCCCTGCTGTCTAGTCATAAAGGCTCTCACAGTCACACTTCCGATCTACTAAATCTCTCCCTCCCAGTAACATTTGGCCTGTTATCATTTACCACCTCCTTCTCACCCCAAGCCATTTGGCCACAAAAGGGCTGCTCAGCTTGTTCCTGCCTCGAGATTCTTGAAATTCCCATCATGTCCAAGATCAAACTACACTTCAGTGACTCAGTCTCTTGGAAATCCTCTTTTTGCCTCAGAGAGGGAAAAGCAGTCAGGATCCTGTTCCTTTCCTACCAGCAATACCATGCCAATGCTCCCTCCCCTGGTTTGCACAGCCTCTTGCAGTTCAGGCTCACTAGGTTTACCAGGTGCACAGCTCCCAAAACCTAGCAGATACCCTTTGACTCTTCTCCTGCCCCTCTGCTGTGACGCTCCACCTCACTCTGCACTAATCCCAGCTTCAGGTTAACTGAGTTCATACTTACAACTTTGGATGGGCATTACATTAATCATAATTTTTATTAGCACTTGGTTATGTTTTTACTAACAATGTGAACTGAGAAAAGAAAAATACCAGCATAACCCACTGAAATTTTATTCTAACAGTTTTTCATTAGCTCATTGTGCATTATGTTTGCTTGTGAAAGTGCTTCAGCTTTGACCTGGTATCAGACAGTAACCAGATACAGTTTTGTATTTATAGTTGTTTCCATTAACACACTTATATTAAGAGCTTGCTAATGATCTAATTATCAAATTGCCTAATTATCGTTTTGCTTAATTTCTTTTGTGCACATGGAATCACTTGCAATGATTGCCTGTGACCCCCGGAACCCCTAAAATGAGATGTAATATCAAAGACTTTTCTTTGGAAGTGAAATTTCTATATGTAAAGAAGTATATGTATACTTCTCTGTCTAGAATTTTATCACTTCCGATGCCCTATATTCTACATCTCTCTAGTGTACAGAAGTTTAGATATATCGGTATCATTTTTATGCTTGCACAAAAATATTACAGACACATGGAAACAAACAAAAAAGTTTACCTTTATCTTAGAGGGTGCTGAATGCCCCTAACCTCTGTGCAGTCAAAGAAATCTAAAGAGCATTAGATTCGCCATGAAAGAACATTTATTCCACCTAGTATACAGGGCAGGAAGCAGGAACACACTTCAGCTTTTTAACTGGGAATAATTTCACGAGCAAAGTTTGAAGGTTTCCACTCTGCTTGCAAGCTCAGCTTACGTTTGGTTAGCACAGTATAAATATTTGGGGTATGCAAAGGGGAGGAAGAAGAAAAATCAAGATTCTGAGAAACCTAATGAAAGCAACAAGAATTTGCCAGCTCTCAGTGGCCACAGAATTACCGCATTGTGACCCTCTCTCATATAATATGAGAATAAACTGCAGTGTATGGGACACCTTTTCGCCAGGCAAAGCTCTATTCTCCAGCCCTGGGGCATTTGCACTGTTCAACTATGCTAACACAGCTCAAGTGGTAGAATGTGTGTTATGACAAGCCCGTAACACAAGGCTTTTTCTCTTAATCTGCTGCAAATATACCTGCTGAATTTCATTAAACTATGCCTGTGTGTGACTTTCTATACAAACAACAAACTAATCTGTATATTCAGCATATGTTTCAGCTCCAATTTGGCAGACTGTCTGCATCTGCTGAGGCATGGATTGGGCTGAATTTGCTATTTGGTGCCAAGGGTAGGTGACAGAGACAGGATTTGAGGGGTTGGTGAGTGCAGAAAGATGTGTGGAGAAGATAAGAAGCTGTGGTCAGGATAGAAGCTGTCAGGCTGCCGAGTGGGGCTTTACATGAAAAGAAGAGATCTTCAGCTCCACTTACTCTGGCTTTTGCAGATGCCAAAGGACCTGCTTTTGGCTTCTCCCTCACGAAGTGATCCAGAAGGCACCTACCACACCAGCACTGACTCAAGCTGACACAACTGCATGCTAGGCTGCTCTGAGGCTACCCGCTTGGGTCCAGAAGCTGATGGGTTACTTGGCCCCCGGACACCTAGTGATGTGGGTATGGCCAAAACCTTCATTGATCTGAACCTAACTAAAGCTGGTTTAGGGTACAATATGATTCTGTGGGCCTTGGTCAGCCCCTAGGGAACACTGCTGTTTCTGAACATACTTACAGCCAGAAGCAAGCAACATGGTCTAATATTTGCCGCTGTACTTCTCCAGGCTGGTAAACTTTTTCAACACATATCTTTACGGTCAGATTTCTGACATTAGAGGAGCTTTTGGAGTACAGCTAATGAACTCTTTTGTTGTTGTCACCTATTAAAAAAGAGCATCCCAAACTCAAAAAGCAGGCATTGTTTCAATTAGGGATCTATTTGGTTTGTTGAAAAATACTCACACTGCAACACCCCAGGCTGTCACAGCCTCCACAGCCTGTATCCCACCTTCTGCACCCCGCGAAAATACCAGCAGTTCCAACAGCGGAGGATGTGACTGGGCTCAGTTGGAGAGTGTTCTCACCAAAGTCTCAATGAAAGCATTCAGAGCTGAAGGAAGCCAAGCATTCCCCTCCCCACATCCATTCACTGAGAACAGAAGCCTCAAGCCCTTGCTGTGGGACCACAGGGGACAGGCACATAATGAGCCCTCACTGCCAAACAGCACGGAGTTGCTGGCCCCTCGTGACACCAATCTACACGTGTGGGATAAAAACATGCCTCCCTCCCTCTCACCACAGTTCACATTCTGTCCTGAATAAGCTGACTGCTGACAAGCCCAAGTGAGGATCGGCCTCTTGACTTGTGTGGTCTGATGAAGGCTAAGATTACAAATCTTTTCCCAAATAGTCCCCAAGTGAGCCATGAAAAAAAAAGAAAAAAGAAAAAGGAGGAGAGGGGAGAAAAAGCTTCCAGTAGAGCCTCGTAACATTAGCCAGCCTCAAACCAAAATACAATGTTCCTCAGATTACAATGTCAGCTGAAAAGCTCTCTAACCAGTGGGGAGGAGAATGGATTTCCAACCTTCGTAAAGATTAAAGACACTGATCATGACTTCAGGCTCGTACAGGGCTCCTTGTGTACCCAGTCACAGCATAATCAATAGGGAAATGGGAATAGCATCTGAAACGATGATCCTATTAGTTCTAGTGCTAGTCACTGCCACTATGGCACTGTTATTGAAATACACTGAATAAGGCTACCTACTCTTCTCCGTCTACCCAAGAGCACCTCCTACAGAGTAACCATCTGTAAACTCATGCTCCAGGTTCTTTGCTACTGCTTTAACTTTGTAGATTCAGAAATCAAACCAAATTAAAGAAAACTTAAACTACCTCCTTAAAAAATTCTTAGGATCAGCGGAGTAACTCAGTGGCCTCTTAAAACACCTTTTTAGAATCTCAGCAACCACTGATGAGGTCAAAGTTATGAAATCTACATACCTGCATAATTCATGCAAGCTGGGGGAAACATCCTTTTTATTTATTGACAAACAAGCAGACGATTGGATTTAGATTTTTGAAAAAGAATAAAACAAGGTTAGCATCTGGAAAGATGCTTCCAGGAAAAGAATACAAGCAAAGGGAAAACAAGGAGTTGCTATTGTACTGACTTAAATTTATTTTGTCTGAACAGCTGAAAGCTATGTTACAAATCCAGAAAGAAGAGAGGAAAGAAATCCAAATTCAGTTGTGAGATAGAAAACTTTCCTACCATTGTATCACCTTATTTTCCTTACTTTCGTTTCCAGAGTCTGGCTCTCATCTATTTTAAACTTAATATTAGTCTCTATTTACCTCTTACGTACATCTCTACTCTTGATTCACACAGACCTGGGCAGTTCCTTCAGAAATTGCTCTGTTATTTGAAGCAGACAAGGCATGAGCTAAGGAGCAGAGTGTCTTGGAATTAACACCAAACCACATTATTTCTAATCCTGTAGCAGAAGAGCCACACTGAGATGGAGACAGAATAAGAGTGGGAGGGCAGAAGGAGCACATCAGTCGCAATTAAAAGGTGCCGCTAGCTTTAGGCTAGATTCACAAAGCATAGCAATACAAAGCACTATGCTTGTCCTTTACAGCCAGCTACCATAGCTGGATCTGGAATCTGGACCCCTTAGTGCCTGTAGCCCTTATATAATCCACCAGGAGCAATATGGACACCTGAGCAGTGACACCTGGCAGGAGAACCACATTACCTGGCAAAGAAAAGCTATGGAACAGAAGTTTGCATCTTGTGGCTATAGAACACCAGAGCTATGTTCTACCACTATTCATTCATGCACCCCTAGGCCTTGTTACTAAGGATGGGACACGTGTGTCTCCTAGGGGGGCTAAAGCCCTTACTAAAAACCTAGCTAAGCTCATAAATCGAGCTTTAAACTAGATGTGAAGGAGGAGGGGATTGAGACCAGGCTAGACAGGAGCGAGCCTGGATGTGGGGCACTAGTGATTCGAAGTGAGTGTGCTGGTGAGGACCACCAGTAGAGCACCACACAGAACGTGGGGGTGAAAACACATGGGGGTGGTAAGGGAGATACGGGCGCTCTGGTGATAGCTACTCCAGTTACCAGGCAATTGGGAATGAACTCTGTTCCCTCTAAGAGGGCTGAAGGCTTGGCAGCTCAGTTGCACCAATGCATGCAGCATGGCTAATAAGAAGGAAGAGCTGGAAGCTGTTGTAGGGCAAGGAGCCTATGATGTTGTTGCCATCATGGAAAGGTGGTGGGATGACTCATATAACTGGAGTACAGATATGGTGGGGTACAAACTCTTCAGGAGGGATAGGAAGGGAAGGAGAGGAGGCGGGGTAGCCCTCTTTGTAAGGGAGGACTTGGACACCATTGAGATGGACTGAGGAGATTGAGTGCCTGTGGGTTAAAATCAGAGGAGCCCATAAGAAGGTAGATTTTGTGATGGGAGTCTGTGACAGGCCACCCAGCCAAGGAGAAGCAGCTGATGAGCTCTTCTTTAAACAGCTGCGGTTAATCTCTAGATCAGTGCCTCTCGTTCTTGTGGGAGACTTCAATCTTCCTGATATCTGCTGGAAGTACAATAGAGCAGCAAGGAAGCAGTCTAGGAGGTTCCTGGAGTGTGTGGAAGACACTTCCTAGCACAGCTGGTGAATGAATCGACAAGGGAAGGTGCCCTCCTGGACCTGCTGTTTGTGAACAGAGAAGGCCTTGTGGGGGATGTGGCAGTAGGAGGACGCCTAGGACTAAGCGATCATGAGGTGATAGGGTTTTCTGTTCTAGGCTAAGTGAAGAGGGTGGATAGCAAGACAGTAGCACTTAATTTCCAGAGGGCAGACTTTGAACTCTTCAGAAGGTTGGTTGGCAAAGTCTCATGGGAGACAGTGCTTAAGGGCAAGGGAACCTATGAGTGCTGGGAGCTCTTCAAAAAGGAGATTCTAGCGGCTCAGGAGAAAGCCATCCCCATGTTCCAGAAAAAAAGCCGGCGGGGAAAGAAACAGCTTGGTTGAACAGTGAGATCTTGAGTGATATCAAGAAGAAGAGGAATGTTTATGGGCTCTGGAAGAGGGGACAGGCCTCTTGGGTGGACTACAGGAGGGAAGTGAGATTGTGTAGAGCAAAAATTAGAAGGGCTAAGGCTCAACTAGAAATCAGACTGGCAAAGTGAAAGATAACAAAAAATCTTTCTATAAATATATAAATAATAAAAGGAGTCCCTATTGGATGCAGAAGGAACAACAGTGACAGGGGACAAGGAAAAGGCTGAGGTACTTAATGCCTTCTTTGCCTCAGTCTTTAATTGTAAAGAAAGTTGTTCCCTCTGTGTACAAACCCAGGAGATAGAGGAGCAAAATGAGGCTCCCATGATCCAAGAGGAGGTGGTCAGAGCCTTGCTTGCCTGACTAGAGACCCACAAGTCTATGGGGCCGGATGGGATTCACCCGAGGGTATTGAAGGTGCTGGCCAAATCCCTTTCCATCATCTTCCAACAGTCCTGGGAGACTGGGGAAGTTCCACTGGACTGGAGGCTGGCTGATGTTGTGACCATCTACAAGAAGGGTCGCAGGGAGGATCCAGGGAACTACAGGCCTGTCAGTCTGACCTCAGTGCCAGGGAAAGTCATGGAACAGGTGATCTTGAGTGCTATCATGAAGCACATGCAAGAGAACCAGGTGATCAGGCCCAGACAACATGGGTTCACAAAAGGCAGGTCTTGCCAAACTAACCTGACCACCTTCTATGACAAAGTGACTCGGCTGCTGGATGAGGGAAAGGCTGTGGATGTATCTTCCTGGACCTCAGTAAAGCCTTTGACACAGTTTCTCACATCATTCTGCTACGGAAACTGTCAGCCTCTGGCCTGGACAGGCGCACGCTCTCCTGGGTGGAAAACTGGTTGGATGGCCGGGCCCAGAGAGTGGTGGGAAATGGTGTTAAATCCAGCTGGAGGCCAGTTACAAGAGGGGTTCCCCAGGGCTCAGGACTGGGTCCAGCCCTGTTCAATGTCTTTATCACTGACTTGGATGAAGGCATCGAGTGCTCCCTTAGCAAGTTTGCAGACGACACTAAGCTGGGTGGAAGTGTGGATCTGCTGGAGGGTCGGGAGGCTCTGCAAAGGGATCTGAACAGGTTGGAAGTGACCCACCAGATCGAGTCCAACCATTCCTATCAATCACAAAACCATGCCCCTTAGCACCTCGTCCACCTCTGCCTTAAACACCTCCAGGGAAGGTGAATCAACCACCTCCCTGGGCAGCCTGTGCCAGTGCCCAATGACCCTTTCTGTGAAAAATTTTTTCCTAATGTCCAGTCTAAATCTCCCCTTGCCGAGCTTCCCTCTTGTCCTGTCTCCTGTCACTTTGGAGAAGAGGCCAGCACCCTCCTCTCCACAACCTACTTTCAGGTAGTTGTAGAGAATAATAAGGTCTCCCCTCAGCCTCCTCTTCTCCAGGCTAAACAGCCCCAGCTCTCCCAGCCGCTACTCATAAGGCCTGTTCTCCAGCCCCTTCACCAGCTTTGTTGCTCTTCTCTGCACTCGCTCCAGAGCCTCAACATTCTTCTTGTGGTGAGAGGACCAGAACTGAACACAAGATTCAAGGTGCAGTCTCACCAGTGCCGAGTACAGAGGGAGAAGAACCTCCCTGGACCTGCTGGTCACGCCGTTTCTGATACAAGCCAAGACGCCATTGGCCTTCATGGCCACCTGGGCCACTGCTGGCTCATGTTCAGTCACTGCCAACCAACACCCCCAGGTCCTTCTCCTCCTGGCAGCTTTCCAGCCAGGCTTCTGGACTGCACTGCACAGGGTTGTTGTGCCCCAAGTGCAGGACCTGGCATTTGGCCATGTTAAATCTCATGCCACTGGACTCTGCCCAGTGGTTCAGTCTGTTCAGATCCCTTTGCAGAGCCTCCCGACCCTCCAGCAGATCCACATTTCCACCCAGCTTAGTGTCATCTGCAAACTTGCTAACGGAGCACTCGATGCCTTCATGCAGGTCACTGAAGCTAAAGAACAAAGAAGCTGCCAAGCAATCAATATACTAAAAAAAACATTGAATAGAATTTCCATTCTACTCAGGACCTGGGCAAAGGATAGAGACTGTCCTACAAATAATCCACTTTGTATTTACTTTTCTTATGAGCAGATTAACAAAGGCAGAAGAGCCCCAGGACATTGCACTACTCAAGCTAGCAAAAATACTAGATAAATCCCATTGGAAAAATAAACTGCGCTTGCACACGGGGAACTTACGTAAAGACACAGTTCCTATATGCCAACTGACCTTTTTGGAAGCATACAGTGGTCCCACTAAAGTGTATATAAAGTGGAGGAGGTTTTTTGTTACCCATACTTCAAGTTTACAGGCGGAAATATAGTAGCATTGCACATTCAAATTGTTCATTAAATCTGTAATTACAAGAATTTTAGCTATTTTTGCAGCTGTTTGTACAGTTTAATATTAAGAACCAGAACGGTGGCTCCAGCTCAAAGTCTTCATCTGAAATTATGTCACATATTTTATCAACACTACACAAGCTACACATAAGGTCTTCAAGGCTTTTTCAAAAGTGATACTAGAACACTGGGATCTTTTTGTGTTATTAATGTTTACAGCATCTGCACTGAGGACTCAGCTGATTACCATAGGGACAGCCAGTCTGGAGTTACAAGGGAGTCCAATTCCCCCTCCCCACTTCTCACCTAATTTTAAATGCTTTGGTGTTCTCAACTAAACCCTGCATTTAGTATTGTAATTTAACTCCCTGTCCCATGTTACCATCCATAGAATGTTTTCTGGCATGATCACAAAATTCCACCAGAGACCTTTATTGGCATCCACTTCTATAGCATTTTGTGAATTTATTATGTAAAACTTAAAGGACGTGGAAAGAGAAGGATTACAGAGGCATCACTTGGTATTCAGTGCAAATATAACTACAGCAAAGTTTGAGGTATGTATTCACATTCAGAGTTTTTATGACTGTTCTTTTAAATACACTACCCCATATTAAGATAATTTTATTTTTAGGGAGAGTTGCACCTGCACAGATAGAACATTTTACATCATCTTCTGTAACAGATGTGAACCTCTGTTTCTCCACCCCACCTGCCCATGTTCCCAGCTAGACTTTGTATGCAATTGTTTTCAGGTTTATTGTTGCCAGCGATGCCAGCCACGTCAGATGCATCAGGTGTTCCCAGTGCTCTTACACACAAATAAGCACTGAAATGTCTCTGCCCTGAACTGTGTTATGCCTAGTTTCCTCATGTTCACATTAGCATTTAAAAAATTGACACAGAACTCCTCCTTTGCTACTTATTAACATATAAAGTCAGCTTTCAGTGGACAAAAAAAAAAAAATAACCCTCAAATGTTTAAAGACAGTACAAATTATTCCTCTTCACCACATTTAGTAACAGTTTTAAGTTCAAAAAGAGAATTTGCAGTTCAATGAACAAATAATTCTAACTCCATCTTGACAATACCAGCCCCAAACACAAAAAGCAAAAATGTGCACTTCCTATACTCTCCTTGCCCGAGTCCTCAGTTCCGGCTAAGCACAAAGAGCTTGATTATGATCGAATCTAAGTGAGGGAAGTAAAGCAACAGAATCACAGAATGGTTAAGTTAAGAAGATATCTATGGAGGTCACCTCATCCAACCCTCATGTTCAAGCAGGATCATCTAGAGCCAATTTCCCAGGATCATGTCCAGACAGCTTTTGAGTATCTCCAAGGACAGAGACTGCACAACATCTCTGGGCAACCAATGCCAGTGCTAAGTCACCTGTGTGGTGAAAGTGTTCCCTGATGTTCAGATGGAAGCTCCTAAAATTTTTCCTTATTTCTTTTGGAGCAACCCACATCTCTGTGTGGGCTACGGTACCTGGTAGAACAGATGCAGCAAACATAGCAAAGTGCAAATGTCATCCAGAGTTCAAATCACCATTTGGGAGATGATTCCTAGAGATTCCCCACCTTAGGCATACTTCCAAGGCTGGTACCCAGGGCAACAATGTGAATACTTATCAGAGCAACCACCACTACTACAAGTCATTCTCCCTGACTTCCTCAGAAGAGGAAATCCTCGGGCTTTCTTTACAGTGACAGAGCATGTTACAGACTGGGCTTACAATACTGTCTACTGTCAAATACATTGCGTCACACTTCAAAACGAGAGCAAATATGCAAACTGGTGCAGTGCAGCCCTTTGGTGAATCCTCTGTCTGAGTGGGAAACGGTTGTCCTACTGGCAGACTTCACTAGATTTGGGACACCACCTTAAGTCTTTAGCCTAATCTTGATCCAATGACTTTCAAGTCTCATCCCCAGAGTGTTAACTCCTACGTCATCTTTCATTTACAGTTTTTAGCACATCACTCATAAGATAAATCCAAAAACCAAGTTGCCTAGGCCACTATGTGCAATGCCTAAAGCAGAAAGGATTTCCTAGGGTAATGCAAGAAATCTGCAATCTGGTGATAACTCACGTAGTCATACAAGGCTCCAATATTCCTCCCTGTGGGAGGGCTTATAATGTGTAGTAACCTTCAGAAATTTTGTCCCTTTGTCTTCTGCAAACTCTTAGTCATTTCGTATTAATATAAGTCTGCGGAAATAGAAGTAAATAGTATAAGAAAACTCCTCAGATGATCATTTTAAGTGGTGTCACAGCAGTCCTGTGTGTGGAAAACCCCATGGGAGGGAAATGGGTGTCATACCTACCCCTGAGCAGCAGCAAGGCTCAGCCAACAAGCATGGTGCCTGAGTGTCAATGCTGTAAACCCACAGGACCATGTTCACAGCTTTGGCGCTTTCCAGCTTGGACCACTGAACTTGACACCAGTGAAAAATTCAATTTTCAGAAGGTATTTGCTATACTATTCTCTCAAATCTGCTCTCAGAGAGCACAGAGGCATCATGTGGTCAAGCAGTTGTGGGTACTAACCCCCCCATCACCTTTCATTGCCCCCACCAAACATTTTCCTGTCCTTCTGAGCTCCCAAGGGTTTACAGCTACCAGAAACTTTTTATAAGTCAAGATACCACTGCAATACATAAAATGGCTAAAAAAATTAAAATAAAAATAGAAACCTTATAAACCTAAAAATAACTATAGACTACTCTTGGTTGGGTGGGGGAGACAGGGAAGAAAAGCACAGTAATAAATCCAGATATTATGTGACTTACTCCAAAGAACATCTTTTCTTGATTATGTTTATTAGAGAGCTGCTATCCAAAACCTCAAATTACCCTAATTCGAAACACATCAAGCTCTTTTAATGTAAAATACTAATTGAAAGAAACTAAATCTTGCAAAAGCAAGGAAGAATCCAATTTTATGCCTCTAACTACAAACATCACAGTCAAACAAGAGCAGGTCTTTATGTCTTTAAAGTCTTCTCTTCCCTTCTAAACACTCCAGGCCTAGAGTCTTGCTCACACTAATTTCATTAGGACCAAATTCCAGAACTGCATCTCTTTCTTTTCCTCTGACAAAATCCCCAAGTTTTTCTTTATTCCTCCACTTTTCCATAAATACCACACAAATATGCAACAACTTTACTTTTTTTCCAGCATTTTGTGAATTAGAAAAAGAAAATTCCCATAAAATAAAGGATTGCTCCATATGTGACACTTCAAACTGTGATCACTAAATGTAGTAAACTACAGTTACCACTAAGGAAATGCTAGAAGAACACTGCATGCTGAGAATTAATTCCCTTTCCACTTTCTCTGCAAAGTGGAGAAAATCATGTTTGGATTTAAAATTAGAAAAGTTTAAATTAGGAAAAATTAGGTTCTTGAAGCCTTTTTATTTTTCCTTTCTAAAAGGAACAAACAGAAAAGCAAATTCCTGGGGCCCTTTCTTTTACCAGGTTTTCCTTATATAAGCAACATATAAGATAGCTGAGAAAAATAATATCATCAAGTTACTTACTTGTTTCCTCAGCGTCCACTTATATCAACAGCTCAGTTGGGGTATAGTTTGAAAAGCTCCGCAACTTTGGAAGTGCTTCTGCTCCAGATTTTAATTTTTACTAACAGACCTTTTAACCAACCACCTGCCAGCTCAGTGGTGTGCACAATGAAGATTTTAACATTTACCCAGGCATGCTACAGAAACAGTCCCATTAACAGATGAAAAGCATTGATCTAAGTGGAATACAAATATGAGTGAGCAGACATTATGAAAGTGGATATTTGGACATTTCGTTCTGCCTAAGTTCTACGACACTCTCCACAGCTGCAAGATGCTTCCATACGGCTGTACATTAAACTGTCATTTTCCATTCTCTCCCCCAGATGGAGAATCACATGAAATAGAGTATGAACACTTCTTTTGAGATGCTAAGTATTTATACCAACAAAAGTCACCCACACAAATCATGATACGCTCATTAGAGAAAACTAAGTAAAAGAAATTATTTTGTATGTGGAACAGGCTGCAGGAAGACTTGCAAAGAATTTTACTCAGACCCATCCTTAATTTTGGTGTATGAGGGCTATGCCTCCATCAAAAATAAGCACGTTTTGTAGTTTCACTCTGAAGAGTAGTCTCGGATCTCTATTTTTTATTCCAGAGTTTAATTAACATTATGCTAAGCCCACACACTGAGTGCTGCAGGTTTGACACTGTATTTCATGAGAAGTCGTTGCAAAGAGGGTAGGAGAGGCTGCATTGTCAAGGAGCTAAGCTTCAGCAGTATTAGAAATGCTTCTGCAACAGTAGGACTACATCAGCCTAAAAGCTTTGTGCACTGCGCTCTTCTCTATGCATCTCAGTTTTACCTTTTAATTTGAAGAAAATGAAGCCTAACTTGAGTCTTTAAGGCATATGTAAAAGCTGAAAGATACAGTTTTATTCCTCCCCAGCTACGTTAGATGTACTACAGACTAGTTAATAGATAACGCTCAAATTCTGCTATTTCCTCTACAGGATGAACACTCATAATTAAAAAAAAAAAAAAGAAAAAGAGAAAGGAAGGTTTTAGTTCTCTGCGTTGATCTCACATAAAATTAAGTGCCTCACAAACCCACAGACTAGCAAGGGTACACTGCAAGTCCTTCTTTCTCATGTTACCACACAGACCATCACTGCTTTTGACACGTGACCAAAGCCTAGACATCAGGAAACAGAGGGAGACCATTCTAAACACAAAACAAGAAGTAATTATACCTTACTTGGAAGCCAGATCATGCCCAACTGGCAAATCAGCTATCGCTTATGTGTGTGGAGTGAGTACTTTTTCTTTTCCTTGCCAACACTCCCTTGATAAATTGATGAGATACCCACCTTTCCCCATCCAGAGTAAGATTTATAGTGTCTTATGAAGCAGGCTATTAATATAAGAACAGAAACTCAAGATAGCACGAGTCAGACAATAAGTAAGTGTGAACTGAATTGATGCAGGAAGTTGAGGTAAATGGAAAAGAAAATCAAAACAGTCAAAGTGACCAAGGAAACCTTATTCAGTACATAAAAAGTTCAGCATAGAAAGCATTAGCCTCCCCAACCTGCAACCCGTAATAAGCTCCATTATTTAGGGATGTCTCACTGACAAGTCCATCTCCTTTGGCAATAGGATTTTGGTTTTGCTACTAAAAGATAAATACCTGAAACTAGTTTCAACTGGAGCAAGCACAGTAGAACAAATCAACACTGTGTCTGAGAACCATATCTTTGAGTAGGAGCAGTTCACACTCTTGGCGGGCTTTGGGGCACAGTAACAAGTCAAGTTGTATGATTTTGTCAGTGTCATAGTTTGTTTACCATAGTTTTCACCTCTCCTAAAAGGCTGACAACTACACATATCCTCAAAAAGATGCAACTAATAGTATAAGCACTTCCTCAGTGACATAGCAGTATAACCAACAATTTGCACAGGTAACGTCAGGCATTAGAAGAATTAATGTAACTCAAAAATCAATGAAATAGTTTGAATTAACATAATACTGCAAATAATTTTTACATAATAAGGCTAAAATACTGAAATATATACTATATAATATATACTAATTATACTATAATTTTCTCCAAGAAAAAAGCAAAAATGGTGCTGGTGGTTTATTTGCATGAATTTCTAATGCAATACCCAAACCTGGAATTACTTAAGTGAATGTAAAGCACAAAAAATCTTGCCTTGACCAGCTCTACCTATGTCCTTCCATAAGTAGGGACATTCTATATAAACTTCCAATGGCATCTACGCAGAGGTAAGATAAAAGGTAACACAAAAACAAATATAAATTCTAAAAATGTACTTATTTTAATTTATATTTAAAAGTGTTCTTTATTTCACAAGAGAAAATTTTACAAAACAACATGAAGGCAATAGTATGACCTTTTCTTCTATCAGCCATTTTAAAAGGAGCATAGATAGAAGCTTCAGAATCTGCCTAGAACAAGATAAAGTCCATAGAATATGCCAAATTATTTCAGTTCAGATGTTCCTATGATTCTTAGGCCATTTTTTCATTTTGAAAAATATCACCAAGATAGAGGTGCTTTTGAGATCACTACACTAAGCACATGTTTATGTTCTGAAGAATCTAACAGTACTGTGAAATATAAATCAAAAAGAGGCAACCTACTCTTAGTTTATGAACAAAAGAAAATTTCTATCTACTAGCTCTCAGCTTTTAAATCAGCTTAGGCACTACAGTACCACCTCCACTTACTACTCAGCAGGAGAACGAAGGCTGGCAAGATGGTTTATGGCTAGGCTCACTTATCCAGCTCCTTAAAGACCAGAAGGCCGTTTTCAAGAACTACACCCATTTAAGGGCTTAGGATAACCAACATGAATAACAGAAGTGATGTAGCAACCCTGAGATGACAGATAAACACCACACTTGTAATTGCTTCTTTCCAATATTCTTTGAATATCAACCTTGAACTTCCCATTGGCAAAAGATTAGAAAATAAAGCACAGGAAGGAGTCCCTGCTCCTCTGGTCGTAACAGGTACAAAAGAAGGAAGAATCTCTGTCATGAGAAGATGAACCCACCACTGCTGTGGTAGTGTTATTTATATTCAGTAAACACCTAGAGATCACAGTCAGATTAAACTGAGAGCCTGTAGAGAGCCAGGAAACAAATCCATATATTCCAAACCCTATACAATGTCCTCAGTTCTCTTCAGCTGAGATAGGAGGATGCCTTCAAGATTATTCTCTTAATGCTGAACAACAAGGAAATTGAGTGTTTCTGTTCTTTGTCTGCTCTTCATTTGTTGTTCATTAACTTTACATTTAACATTTTACTGAAAGGAAATAACCACTGCGAAAACAGTAAGTACCTTCAAAATAAACATACATTTCTGAATTCTGAATTGAACAGTAGTCTTACAGCAAACATCTTCTGATGTATGAAATGGTGGTTCCCCAGGAAGTGGAAGCATGATAACAAGTTACATAGATGTTAGGTAAGGAATAGAAGAACAAAGAAAAAAACAACCAACCAGATGCACACATAGCTCCATAGGAAAAAACCCTCACAATAATCAGAAACAATACAACGAACAGCTTTGGTATACAGAAACACCGCTGTAAAATTGAAAATTTACAGTAATTTACACACCAGTGTGCCTGACTCTTCTGAAACAAACACAGATCCAACAAATACAAAAGTAGTCTTTTCTGCTGGCTGCAGATTGATTTTTTGGGGGGGTTATCCTTACAAGCAATACACGTTCCTGAATGGGCCTCTTTCACTCCTGTCCCCAAAACCAGGGGCTTAACTTATCATGGCTCCTCAGCACAATGAAAACTGCATCAGCTGTATCATTCACAGATTTGGCCCTTAAAAATGTTGGAACTTCAGCACCTACTTACAGAAAGAAAAGAGAAAAACTAGAGTTTTGATCTGAAATTCACTTATCACCTGCTTGTCCTCAGCAAATTTGCAAACACAAATTTACCAGCCACCCCTAATTTTCTGTCCCAAAGCGCTTGATAAAAATGGAGGCAGCTCTGTTTCACAACATATATACTCCACTTGCAATTCACAGTGGCTCATACTAGTGAAGACGAGGTATTTATGTTGCCCTGACTCAGACAGCACAGGCCTTCACTTGACAAAGATTCAGCAGCACAAACTTCATTTAAAGCTCATCATCATGACAAATTTGGATGTGAGCACTGAAGTACTGAACATCATTCTAGGCTCCCTAGATGTGAGGTCTTCTGAGTCGGTTTTTGGAGGTTCCTTAAACTCAGTTACCCAACAGATACACTCTTCCCTACTGACTCTAAAAACTCAGTAACCCAACAGATACACTCTTCCCTACTGACTCTAAAAACTCAGTAAAAAGACTATACCAATGGAGGTACAGAATTCAGTTATATACCAGAAATGAGTATGATTAACAGACCTGTAGTGTTTAATCAGGGTTATAAGGCCAACCACATACCAGGATCCCCTACATCTTTGGGCAATTACCTCTTAAGTCCAAACTATTAATACGTGAACCTGCAAACATGGCTGGGAGCCACGTGGCCCGTGAGTAGCACAAGCAGATGCCAGCACTCCTGAGCCTGTGCTGCAGGAATACCACTAAGGACTGATGTCCTTCAGACTAGAGGCTTGGATGCTAGTCTCAAAAGCTTTCTGACACTACAATGCTGATACAAATCAGGGGATGGGTTTGGTAATGGGAGGATCACCCTCAAAAACAGGATGCCAAAGTAGGAATCCACATGACAGAAGACATCAGACTGAGACCAAACCTCAATTTAATGTTAAGGGAATGAGGGAAGAGAGGTAAATAGCTAGCTCTAGAAACTCATTCAATGTCCTGCTGTCTGGCATAACATTTCTGACTGATACTGGCATTTTCCAGTTTCTGCCCAGTAGCTAGTCATTTATGGCATTATCTTTATCAACTTCTGAATAAACAAAACACTTCTTGGGCAATATTAGGCTTCTTACTCTGTCTCTCTGCACCTTTTTATCAACTGACAATGAGGATTTTTCTGTTTCCACTTTGATTTAGAACCACTGTAAGCCTTTGGTGCAAATCTGATAGAGATATTAGTAATTGCATGTGCTGTAAAAGTTAAGCTCTATTTTTATTTCAAGTATGGGGCAGCAGAGGAAGATCCTGCCTGGGTACACTGGTACAGCTTCAACTAATGTTCAGTTTTAATTGACCTGCCACGCAGATGTAAAGCAAGCCAGCCTTCCCATATCCCAAAGCAATTCTGAGGAGCCATTCAGCCCTTCACTGCTAAAACACACACATGCATTCTGCAAGAGATTTTTTTTTTAATTTGTAAATCAGATCCTTTCAGCCAGTACACACTGCTCCCAGCTCATACATTTCTGACTAGACACTTTCTGAAGAATGGTCACCATTATACTGATAATTCCCTAAAATGAAGCTGATATTAATGAATAGGAACAACTATGCAGTCTTTTATTATCCTCACATTAAAGACACTGTACTACTGAAGTTTGGCCTTCATGTTTCGTTTCTACAGTGTGTGTGTCATGTCTCAGTTGTTATGCAGTTCTTCAGTAATTCAACTTCAGTAGAATACATTTGAAAACGGGTGAAAAATGGCATTTAATAAGCCTACAACACAGTGATGCCTACAACTTGGCTGAGTAAATTACACCAACTTATCTGATTTTAGAAACAGATACTTGGATGGGAAATTACCTGGGAATCCAAGGTTCTGTAAAAACACTATACTGAATACTGGCCCACTGCTGCAGACTTGATGAATAGGAATTAAAAGTGAAAAACTATCTGTGTACGAAAAAGTATCTAGCTATAGGGAGATGAACACTGCACAGTCAGACACATTACAACTTAAGTCCATCATCTTTGCCACACAAGAGCAGAAAGAACAGCATTAACGAGTAGAAGGGTGACCCAAAGCAACAGTAAAAATTAAGACTCTACTTGCCTTTATGGACAAGTGGAATGGTCAGAAAAGGCAGGGAGTTAAAATTGCTATCTCCTATGTTCCTTCAGAAGTGGGACCAGGGCAACCTGAATGATGCTAAGAAGGATGAGGAAGAGTAACAATAAGTCAGCAAAAAGCAATCTGAACCACTTTTTTTTAGGGACAGTTTTACTGCCAGTTCAGCAACCCAAACTCTCATGTCTCCCATGCTTACCTGCAATCCTGGGTGCCTCCCAAGCAAAGCTCACCTACCCCAAAAAACAGAGGGTAGAGACGTTGCATCCCACTTTAAAAGGGTCCTTACCTTTAAAGGGACCTTAAAAGGAGGTACAGGCGGCACGTCACTTTTACAGTTGAATACAAAGTTAGCTGAGTTTGAGCAAGTTCACCACGATGGTACCTCTACTAGTTGAGAGTTCAGTACTTGATACACAGTCCTACACACTTAAAACCAAGAAGATAGAATTTAACAAAAAAATAGAGTCTTTCAACTATCCGATGTGTTCCCACTGTCTGTGAACTTATGCACATACTCCTGTTAAGTTACTCCACTGGTTCTTAGCAGAACCACAGAGTTACTGTGAGATATAATGCAGCTTCTATTAGTACAGTAATAAGGCATGCCGGTAAAATGGGATTTGCAGGGTTAAGTTGCAGTCTGAATAAAACATGGCAAAGTTAAATGAGGATAGACTGGTTCTGGTATATAATAGGATGAAGAGAAAGTGTAGCCAAGTAAGCAGATACCTCTAAACCCAGCTGCAGCTCAACTGAAATTCTGAAATGGAAAATTAATTGAGGAGTTTTATCTATAGAATAGTAAAAGGTGTCATAACGAGGGCTTTGATTAATTGCAACTGGAGCAGAACAGTTGTCTATGTTTGCATGTCGTTTTAAAGACTCGAGTCTGTCAGAGCTAAAAATAAAAGAGAAGTAGGGAAGAGGACAAGGAAGAAGCAGAGCATAAATAGTTCCTAGTGGAAAAAAATACCTCTATGCACACCAAACTCTCTTTTTATTGCAACTCTTAAGTCATTCCTCCTGGCTTCAGCAATACCTACCACAGTGGGCTGAGAGCCAGCCAAATCGTTCACAAATCCCAGCTGGATGTGGCAACAACAGCAAAAATTTGGGGGAGCGTGGGAGAGAAGGTGGATAAAAATGGAATCCACCAGCCTGGTCTCTATCATTTATCACTAAAAACTCATTTGTTTCTAAAGTTGTCTTCTCCCACAGTGGTGGAGACTTAGCACCTGGCTGTGGAAGCACGAAGCAATATCTGCAGAGCAATCAGGCTGCCTCTCAGCAGGATGCCTCTTCACAGGAGGTCACAAGAGAGGTCTCGGAATTAAAGAAGGGTACACAGAGCCTGGTAGACATTTTTCGATTTGTTCTCCTTGAGTAGGCAGAGAATCAGGATAAAAAGAATGTTTCCAGGCACAAAAAGGTAGTATTCTTGCTCCTTGTAATCCTGTTAAAAGGAGTCACTGTGTTGATTTCCCTTTCTTTCTTTTTTTTCTTTTTTTTTTTTTTTAACAAAGTTAGCATAGTAATTATCTTAAGAGAGTACAAAAGACATCATATTAGGAAACTTCAAAATACATGGGGTAAGGTTGTAGAGAAAAAACGCTCGGTCTTTGGTGCCAAGCAGCTTTCTTGTCTACCTGTCATGCCTGGCACATGGCCAAAAAGAGGAGGGGTTTGGGGGTTTTTTTTGGGGGGGGGCGGGGATGGTATTTGTTTGTTTGAGGTTTTCTGTATGAAAGCTGATCAAATGGTACCTCCAAGCAATACAAAGCCTCCTGCATTTAAATAGGCTACTATTTACATTGAACATAATATACCCAACCAGATAAATACAGAGTTGTAAACCCCATGTAAAGCCCAGGTGCATTATTTGTGGCAGGTCACATCTCTCTGATGTTGCCCTATCCTGTTTCCCAAATGGAAGGCTGCAATGGTTGCAGTTTCCCTGTTGGCTCTCAGGTAGAGTTTATCCTCCCACTGGCCCTCCTCTAGCTACACTAAACCATCTGTGCTAGAGGGAAACGGTTCCCTGCCTCTGATAGATACCATTTACAGCTGCCCCTGTAATGTGTTAGTTGTACCAAAGGGATGCCATTTCAGCATCTTCATCCCTTACAATTTTATTAGCATCTGGCAGCTACAGCTACTGACTGTCTCTCAAGTGGGATAAAGAATGGGTACAGAAACACGCCTCAGAAACAGAAAATTAGCTGTAAAATTGGGAGGCGAGAGGCAGGGGATTTAACTGACAGCCAATCTCCAAGGCTGTTTCCTGTAAACTTAACTTGCAAAAGACTTCTACTTTAAAAAAAAAAAAGCAATGAATTACCATGAACTTTGAGCTAAAGTAGGTACTTTACAAATGACACTGAAGGTTCACACAATCTGTTTTCTACCACACACAGAACACAGCCCAAACACCTGTGGATCTGCCTTGGAAAGCATGGTGTCTTGCCCTAGCTCTGGGACAGCAGGCAGTTCTCAAGCCATTGTGAAAAGTCAACAAGATTCCCACAGTTTGTTAAGCTATGATTTCATCCCCACCATCACCGCTGTGTCTACATCTCAGCATTCAGCCACAGCTCCTTTGAAATAGTGCTGATATTTCTACTTTACATGTTCTGGTCTGGCCCTTTGGCTTCTCCCAAAACCGTAAGTAGCTGGTATTCACTGACGTCCCAATGCAGAACAACCGCAACAACCAGTTTATGATGTGCAAGCCAGGGTGCAACTGGGTTTCAGCCTAGGTCTTCTTAGGGCACATTCACCACATTTAAATAGAAAGAATTTCTCCATTATAAGGAGTAAAATTCTAATTCAAAGGCTCTTGGACAGATCAGAGACTGGGGAGGAAGAGGGATCTTTGAAGGAAACAGATACAGTGTTCCTTTGTCATGTGCCTTCCAGTTCTTCACTGAATATTTCTCAAATGCTAAGAAAAGAAACAGGTTTTATTATATTTTAGGCATCCTTGCTAGCACATCACTCAACGACACAGCTGTAAATTCAGTTTTACTAGTCAATTAAATCTGACTCACAGCTATGTGTCACAATAATAGTACAAAAGTGACCAGAGCCAGAGCTAGATCTAGGCTTATGTAATTCTCTCAATGGGACTTTCAAGAAGACACAGTCAACCCAAGCCAGTGATAAAATTCACACTGATGCCAATGACTGAAGAGTTCAGTCAACACCGAAATTCTCACCATACTTTTTAACAGATGCAATGCTCACCCTTTCTGAAATCCCTTCCTCTATGTCTTTTCTTGGCAGTGAGCTGCTACAAGCAATACCAGTAACACACCAGCAAAAAAGCCTACCCAACACCTTTCCATGGAAGACAAATGCAGAATAGAAGATCTTGTGACCCTACTTACAGATCAACAGGTTCCACAGTGAGTGTGATTTCTAACACTATAAAGTTTCAGACACAAAAGTCTGGCCTACTAGTCCAGAGAATGTCTATGCTGCTTCTAATCAGACAAAATGAGAATATCTCTGCAGAGTTTGACAAGAACGTCAGATTTTTTTTTAAATAATATGCATATGAAAGATTTTATTTTGTTTTTCTGTCATCTGTGCCTCTCCTCCCCTCAAAATGGTCTGAGTGTTTGAATAAGGCATAGGTAACAGAGTTGCTTTTCCCAACAACCATTCTCTTACACAGAAAACAGTCTGACCCACCAACAACACGCTCTGTTGCTCACTTGCTCAGGGAGAAGGGAAGTGTTACGACATCATATAAAATGCTTCTAAAAGGGCAAACTTTCTCCTAAGCCTGGAGCTGGGCACTGCTTCGCTCAAGCTAGATGACTTGGACTTGTGTGTTTGTTACGAACATATTTACTCAATTATCTTGACAACATGTTTCATTTTCTAGGATCTATTCTCCTTTTCCCCAGTTCACAGAATCACTAGGTTGGAAAAGACACACAGAATCATCGAATCCAATCATTCCTATCAATCACGAAACCATGCCCCTCAGCACCTCATCCACCCATCCTTTAAACACCTCCAAGGATGGTGATTCAACCACCTCCTTGGGCAACCCATTCCAGTGCCCAATGACCCTTTCTGTGGAATATTTTTTCCTGATGTCAAGCCTGAACCTCCCCTGGTGGAGCTTGAGGCCATTTCCTCTTGTCCTGTCCCCTGTCACCTGGGAGAAGAGGCCAGCACCCTCCTCTCCACAACCTCCTTTCAGGTAGTTATAGAGAGCAATAAGGTCTCCCCTCAGCCTCCTCTTCTCCAGGATAAACAACCCCAGCTCTCTCAGCCGCTCCTCGTAAAACTTGCTCTCCAGCCCCTTCACCAGCCTCATTGCTCTTCTCTGGACATGCTCCAGTGCTTCAACAGTTGTTGCACCTCAGACTCCGCGAAAACATTTTCCCCATGAAGGGGAAACTGTCCACAGCAAATCTGCTCTGATGATGGCATTAGCCCTCAAAAAATTTGCTCAAAATAATTAAAAAAAAAAAAAACACTTGACACTTCTAACTGTATAGGGAAGGGAGGAAGGAAATCTGCAGTCCCCAGGCAGATAGGGAACAGAGAGGTTGTGCATAAGCAGTTTGCCCTCTCATGGCTAAAGAAACAACAATATTTCTTCTATAATGGACAAATTACAGGTTAGAATGAGGACCTACACACTATTGCACAAGTGAGGTCCTTTGCTTGAGCTCACTAATGGTAACATTCATGTGGAGCACGTAATGTTTCTGGAATGTCTTTCATATCTTATCTCCTCTAATATTTCTCTCCTTGTTTCATCTTAGCAAGATAAAATTTTATTTTTAAGATTAAGACAATTGCTGATGGAATATTACTTACTTTATTTTGCCCATCCCCCCCAACGTTTATTCTAAAATGAGAAAACTCAGCTAACTTGGTAGAAAAGAACACCATAACAGGATTTTATATCACTTCCTTTAATATGTGAAACAAAACAGTTACTCCATTAGACTTTGAGAAACACTTATGGAAAATTACAGGTGATGAATAACCCACAGGAAGACTCATTTTGTTCCTTAAATGCAATACTGAGAATTAAAATATTGAGAGAGAAGAAAGTCTAAAAGATCAAATCACATTTTGGTTCCTACCAAAAGCTATATAATTTCCAGTTCCCTTAACACTTCCCATCTGTTTACTCCAAGCTTTGCTTCATAAAGTAAGAAGAAAGAAAAAAAAATCAGATGAATCCATAAGCAGATCAGATACTTCAATTAGTTTTGCTCAAGCTATAAATATTTCTGTTACAAATTCAAAGAACAAATCCCATTGCCTGGCTTACAAACACCATCCTGTTGTTTTCCCCTGGAATAGCCACAACAAAGCAAACAACTTTGTTCTAAGAGGTATACAAAATTGGTATTCCTCTGTATTTTTTTTTCATATTTTTTAAATGTAACGAAGAACCAAAGCAGTGTTCACTCCAACAACCCGGATCCCTTCAATGAGAAATACCAACAGCCACCATTGTGAAATAGGAGCAAGGAGCCCTTGACCATTCCATGTACTATTTTTTTTAAGAAATGGATCAATCAGCCCAGTGGCACAGCAGGGCTTTACTAAAAGCACTATCAAATGCACAACAAGTCTTTTTCCATCTCCAAGTCAAGAACTCCTTTGTTAATACATTTAAATGAAATATCTAGATTTAAATTAGAAAAATTCAAGCCTTTTAATGTTTGCTGCACACTAGTGATGTGTTGTACATACTTCCAGTGTATCTGTCCTTATTAAATAATGAGATGAAGGATTGTGCAAAAAGATTTCCACTACAAGTGAGCAAAAATCCAAGACAAACCTGATCTGTTCAAGTCATATATCATTTGTTTGTAACAGATCCAATATACCATCCTGACAAAGTCATCTGTTACCAAGCTTGTGTTCAAGACTTCAGGGATCACCTTAATCACAGCAGTTAACAGCTCAAATAAATCTTGTGGTGAAACTCAGAGGAATAATTCTTTTTTTTTAGCTCCATACCATGAAGAAAATAAAATGCAGTGATTCAAGGCTTCTAAAAGGCTTCCACCGGACAGTCCATAGCTTAATGGAAGGATCTTGAAGATGCAGTTCGTAACAGTTCCTACGCACAAAGTCTATAACTCTTCAAGCCATTATTTTATAACAGCCTAGAGAGGATGGGAATCACAGGCAAGAACATCAAGTGTGTGGGTTTCTCTTAATGGTAATGGCAGCTAAAGACAGCTCCACAGAACCATACTGCTCCCCTCTAACCACTAAAAAGTCCATTGTGAGCCAGAGCTCAGGTTGACATTTGACAGTGGTGCCTAACAAAAGCAAAAGAAAAGAAGAATTTAACACTACCATGTCCTACTAAGCATGATCCCTATGTTTAAGATCTCCTGTGATCTTAAGACAATGAATTAATACATTACATAGACGGGCATAAAAATAATAAACTCAACTTAGTAGAATCACTTTGTACACATATATTTGACAGAAGCTTACAGCTATCTAACAACAGAAAAATCAGGCAAACAGCTCAACTTAACTTTGGGTACCTCAGATCATGTTGTCCCACACCTCCTGACACTATTGATGCCTCCATCCCTATTATTCCCAGTGTGGATCTTAACTAGCATTGTACAAAACTTTCAGAACAAAACCCAAAGCTACAAGAAACCATAAGGTATAGAGACAAGGTTTAACTACGGACCTAAACCAGTTTTGTTCAAGTCATTGCAGTTCCATTAAGAGTTCAAAGTAAAAGCCACCCCCTTTGAGGAAATGCACTTCTAAGACTTGGGATTTTAGTGTCATTTTACTTTTATCACAAAACCAAATAAACTTTGTGTGCAAGCATCAGACAGATGGATGCTTTACCAGTCCTCCATCTCTCCTTGCTTAAAGTTCTGACTGCAGCAAGCAGACCACAGAATTATTTTGTTATAGCAAACCAAAAGCAGAATAATATTAAAAGAACAGAAGAGTAGGGACCCTAGATCTACTCTTCCTTCAGAGAAAATTTTATTTCCCAGTTTCACAAGCTCTACTGCCTGACACACTGGTGCCAAGTTACAGAATTAGGGCATAGTCTTCTACGTCCAGTTTCCATTTCAGAGGAAACCACAAAAACTTACAGACACACATAAATGAACACAAGGGCTATTGAGTTTTACATAAGTCTTGGGTTTGTTTTGTGGGTTTATACAAAGTAAAATCCCACAAAAATTAAACTTAAGGAAAGACACACTATCCACTACTATGCAATTTTAAAGTAACAGACACAAACAAGATCTCCAGTTACCACTACAATTCAGGGGTATTCTGACAATGTATCACACTTTAAAACTTCATTCTTTCAAAAGAGGAGTACTGAAGTAAGAGATGTTACTCCTGAATTTCAGTGCTAATAATCATGATTATATTCAGTCCCCTCACAGAAATCACAGCTTACAGCTAATACTTCCACAGAAAGATGTATGCTTGGCTGAATGATTTATTCAAACTTTCACACCACCTCGTAAGCTTCACTAAAGGGTTTTTGCTTCCCATTCAAGCTGTTTGTTAGGGTCTCAAATACCAGCCACCCATCTATACACTGGGATCTCCACCAAGTTACCAGAAACTTATTCTGAGAAAGAGGAACTATCTCAGCTTGTTGATAACTTAATATGAAATATAAAAAAATTAAAAGATGGGGCATGGAAACTCAGTTACATCAATGCTATAACAAACAGCTGCAGGTTACACTGGATGGCATCTTCTTCTCTGATTTGCCCAAAGGCAAAGCCCAGAACAATCTGAAATGATTTGTGACTAAGGCTATGGTGCCTTGGTTTCATGACAAGTAAGAGCAATGGATAAAACAAGCAGTTAAGACCAATTTCAGAACATCTTTAAAGGAAATACAGACTTAGTCACAGCCCTGTTCAATTTGCTGAAAAACAGAGCTATCTTGATTTGTCCTCCCACAAAGGTATGTGCTCCCCCCTCCAAACAGTGGGTCAGGATTCATCACGCAGAGACATCTTTCGAAACAGTAGTGTCCTTACTCAAATGCAGTCTCCAGTTAAACAAAATCTGATGGCCAACCACAAGAGTATACAACGGCAGCAGATTCACTCTCTCATTTAAGCAACATTCACTTCATTACAGTGAGAAGCAAAGTTTGACCCTTGGAGTTTCAGAGAAAATTTTTTAAGGCTAGAAAAATAAGAAACATCTAACGACTGCTGACTAACAATAGGTACTGTATTAGGAAGGAAGTATTTAATAGCTCAAATATTACATGTCATCAAGAACTTTTATCTAGATGATAGCCTCCAGATAATTTGCTCTTATTAATTCATGCCAAAAACACTAATTCATAACAGATATACTTTGACAAATCTACTTCACATTTTTCTGTGGTATATTAACTATGACTTTCTTTCAGAATTCATTCCATAGTGCTTTGTTAGGTTTCTCACTCTACAGAATAGTCACAGTGTGTTGACTGTATTTGATGTGAAGAGACTAAATCTGATCCATGCTGGGTAACAAAGATTGGCTAGAAAAGTCACTTGAAATAGCTTCTGGTGTCTGACTGGACTGATTTGTCAAGCATTTCCAGCATGAGCAATCATGCTTAGTAATTTCAAATAGGATTTCTGAGAAGTGCTATGGATGTGATTTTCAAATTAAAGTTGCACTTAAGCAGAGAGCACATTTACTGGATTATTTCAGTGTCCAGAGACAATGCAACATTAACATCATGAGATTAGTTAAGAGCAAGTTCATTTCCAACTTTGGCTGCCCATGTGGGAAGAAATACAACTAAGGAAAAGGGGAGACTTCTGTATACTCATCTGCCTCTATTTTTAACTGATATCTTTTTTTTTTTTTCAGAGATTGCGGGGAAATAGACATTTCCAATAGAGAAATAATCCAAATTCCTTCCATTTTCTTTCAAACTATTTACATAAAGAAATATCCAGTGAAACTACAAAATCGTACCACTACTGAAGACAGAAAGTGAAAGAAGCGAATTCCTAATATTGCCTGCTGAAACATCAAGTTTCAGGGGCAAATATTAAGTGAGCTGAAGTGGCAAAACACTTAAAAGTTTTACAATCAGTTCACTCCTTCCCAGTGGGACTTACCTCAGGCCCCTTGGTGCCACGTAACCTGACCAAAGCCTTCATGTCAGGAATGGGTCAGAAGCTTGATTAGCTGTCATGCTTCCTGTTGTCTTCCTCTGGACTAACAATACCCAACCAAGTTTTCCCAGCAGTACTCCAGTTCTTGTTTAGATTTCCCTCTCAGACTTTGATCATTACCTCTGCTAATAAAACAGAGGACCAGTACTGTAAACTCCATTAACTGCTTAGTTATAATTTTAGATCTAAAGAGATTTGAGCTCAAATGATTGACTTTATTACTTTGCATGGCTGCTCACTGACCTCTAAGTATTCAGTCATTCCCTTTAGGTGTATAAGTCCAAAGAAAATCATCTTTACCTGATAAGACTGCTTTGCTCTGCAAGATATGTACAAATGGAGACAACAGGAGGAAGAAACATGCTCCATTAAAAGCTTAACATTAAAATAGATTACAGCAAAGATACACACTAACTAAAGACTACAGTCTTTAATTCTAGAAAGAAAAGTTCCTGGAAGCCCTAAACCTCCTGAAAGCTTCCCCACAGAAAATTCTGTTTATCAAAACAGAAGAAATTGCTATTGCTTAGATTTGGGCTATGGTAAGCAGTACCGCATATAGCCTAGCAGGGAAGTACCCAAAGGTGGAAAAAACAGGTAAATAAAAGGAAAATTAATAGTTTACCAAACATTTTGAAGAGGCAAACATTTGCTAATAAAGTAAATGAAGGGAGAATTCTGGCAGCTGAGTTGGACTATTACTCCGAGGTGATGAGATAAAAATAAAAGAATAATCTGCTCATTCAAGGACACCTACCAGCCATATCTGTAAGAGGGGAGAAACACTGTTCAATTCTAAAACCACAGAGATAGAAATTGCCATTACCATTGCTGCTTAAAAAAAAATCACTGTTTTTTTTTAACAACTGCATTAGTCTACAAAGTCCAACACAGAAGGGAAGAAAAACTAGACTAAACTTGTAGCTTGGGAACCAAGATTGGGAGTGGAGAGACAAAGAGATGGTTATTGAATATGTTTCTAGTCTGTCACAGTGAGATAAGCTCAACTAGATAGCCAGTAGGAGTGGACACAGGTTCAAATATAAATGTTTTCTTACACCCAGTCAGAAAATGTTGGTGTGCACCAGCCCACAACACTCTGTCTGTGCACCAGTTTTTAGCTAATAACAACATCACTGTGCTTGAGCACCCACTCTATACACCAGACCTGTCTCCTTCTTCCCAAAGATCAAGTCAGTGCTCAAAGGAACTCACTTTTTGTTGGTAGAAGATGTGAAAGCAAAAACAGAGCTCCTCAACAGCCTTTCATACAATTATCTATGGGACTGGTTTGAACCTTGGCAGCACCATACACAGCTGTGTGTCAACTCAGAAGGGAACTGTTCGGAAGGTGATTGTAGTTGATTTTCTTAATTTATTAAACAAAAAAAGAGTTACAGGCACAGTCTCTTTTTTGTGTTGGACCTCATATTGCTGAGAACCTCTCACAAAAAAACTGGTTGAAATTACTGGGTTACACTGCCCTTCCTGAGAGAGAGAGGTTTATGAGAAGTCTCCTTTGCTACATAACTCCTCATTACTCTTCCACCTTCTAAAGCTGACACTATCTTGCTCCCTTCTGGTGGGACAGCCAGGCACGCTAGTGTATCACAGTGCTGGAGAACAAAGCCAAAGGAAAAAAGTACAAAAGCAGTAACAGCAGCTCCACATCCTGACCCTCCCTCCCACTGAAGTCACTCCAAAAACCAGCCATTTGCTTCCTTGGAGATATGTATGAAAGATTTCTTATTTTTCCAAGTTTCCAGTATCTCAATTTGGGCATCACTCACACTCATGTCAAAAGTCTAGTGCAGTCCTATTTGCCATAATTCATCAAATTGTAAGATTTTTAAGTAGAACGATTTGCAACCACAATCCAACAAAATAGTTGCTTGAAGTGCTGCAGCAGCCCTTAGCACATCAGCTATACTACGACAGAAGTATTCTTGGGTGTTTCTATAGAAATAGCTGAATGTAGAACTATCTCGGGCAGATGATACATTACTCTGCAAGAAACCCCAAAAGGCACAAATGAAGTAGAAGAAATAAAATAAACGAGATTTTCTGTGACCCTAAGGATGGGATTATAACATTTTTTTTTTAAGCTTGAGCAGGAAGCCTTTCTAAATTACATTTCTTGGATTTTATTGTATTATCTTCATGGCACAGTTATTACATATTACAGGTAATGACTCTCTTCTGCAAGTAACCTAATATTGAACATGATTGATAACCCCTATCTGGGCTTCAGAGAACACTGAATTTCTTAAATGGAAAGAGGGAACAGAGTTGGATGAGGTAAACAGGGAATAGCTTGAGTGGATTATGTGAATGCATACAAAAAACTCACTGCTAGGTTTTCACTACAATACCTCATTGTCTTGAAAACACTCACTAATTAATGAAAAAAAAATCCCAGATCTTCCATTTGTAGGTAATTCCATTCAGACTATAAATACCTAAATTGTTGTTGCTGTTTTTTTACCCATTTGATAATTTTAATGACACACATGAACCACAACACACACACACAAAATGTACACATATACCCACCAATTGCTTGGGGTAATGGATGAGAAACTCAGGTAGGTCCAGAATTTATATTCCAAGGGAAATGTGGCTATTTTGGTTTCTCTTGTTCCTTTAAACAAACTGTACAGGCTGGACTCACTTGAACAGACTACTGGTGCCCAGCTGTCTTGGACACTCCAAAGAACCAGGTTTATTCAGGCACTGAAGAAACAGTAGGGTAATTGGGCAGGTGGCCCAGCCACAGAGTGTGCAATGGAGACTTTCACTACTTCCCTGAAGGAGAGGCAGATTCTGACCCACTTGCCTAGAATGAAGTGCCCACACTCATTATTTTTTTATCATTAGGTGTTCAACAGGAATATGTCCAATAGGGAGAAATATTTCAGCAATGCTCTCTACTGAAAAAAACACCATTTCTCAGAATACCTGCTAGAAAATCTCCCTGGCTAGCTCAAGCACATGACAGCTCATCACTCATTTCAAAACATTCTGACTCTAGAAATTGCCTTTGCAGGGAAATTTGTAAGTGTCCTCTAAATGGTCATTTCTTGATGCTTCACGACATCTTGTGTTTCCCGTTTGTAGACTGACATGGACGAAGAGGACGTGACATAGAATCATAGAATAGAATCATAGAATAACCAGGTTGGAAGAGACCCACTGGATCATCGAGTCCAACCATTCCTATCAAACACGAAACCATGCCCCTTACCACCTCATCCACCGGTGCCTTAAACACCTCCAGGGAAGGTGAATCAACCACCTCCCTGGGCAGCCTGTGCCAGTGCCCAATGACCCTTTCTGTGAAAATGTTTTTCCTAATGTCCAGCCTAAACCTCCCCTGGTGGAGCTTGAGGCCATTCCCTCTTGTCCTGTCCCCTGTCACTTGGGAGAAAAGGCCAGCTCCCTCCTCTCCACAACCTCCCTTCAGGTAGTTGTAGAGAATAATAAGGTCTCCCCTCAGCCTCCTCTTCTCCAGGCTAAACAACCCCAGCTCTCTCAGCCGCTCCTCATAAGGCCTGTTCTCCAGCCCCTTCACCAGCTTCGTTGCTCTTCTCTGGACTCGCTCCAGAGCCTCAACATCCTTCTTGTGGTGAGGGGCCCAGAACTGAACACAGGATTCGAGGAGCAGTCTCACCAGTGCAGAGTACAGAGGGAGAAGAACCTCCCTGGACCTGCTGGTCACGCCGTTTCTGACACAAGCCAAGATGCCATTGGCCTTCGTGGCCCCCTGGGCACACTGCTGGCTCATGTTCAGTCGGCTGTCAATCAACACCCCCAGGTCCTTCTCCTCCTGGCAGCTTTCCAGCCAGGTTTCTCCTAGTCTGTAGCTCTGCACAGGGTTGTTGTGCCCCAAGTGCAGGACTCAGCATTTGGCCGTGTTAAACCTCATGCCATTGGACTCTGCCCAGCGGTCCAGCCTGTTCAGGTCCCTTTGCAGAGCCTCCCGACCCTCCAGCAGATCCACACTTCCACGCAGCTTAGTGTCATCTGCAAACTTGCTAAGGGAGCACTCGATGCCTTCATCCAAGTCATTGATAAAGACATTGAGCAGTGCTGGACCCAGTCCTGAGCCCTGGGGAACCCCACTTGTCACTGGCCTCCAGCTGGATTTAACACCATTTCCCACCACTCTCTGGGCCCGGCCATCCAGCCAGTTTTCCACCCAGGAGAGCGTGCGCCTGTCCAGGCCAGAGGCTGACAGTTTCCGTAGCAGAATGCTGTGAGAGACTGTGTGAAAGGCTTTACTGAGGTCCAGGAAGATACATCCACAGCCTTTCCCTCATCCAGCATCCGAGTCACTTTGTCATAGAAGGAGATCAGGTTAGTTTGGCAAGACCTGCCTTTTGTGAACCCGTGTTGACTGGGCCTGATCACCCGGTTCTCTTGCATGTGCTTCATGATAGCACTCAAGATCACCTGTTCCATGACTTTCCCTGGCACTGAGGTCAGACTGACAGGCCTGTAGTTCCCTGCATCCTCCCTGCGACCCTTCTTGTAGATGGGCACAACATCAGCCAGCCTCCAGTCCAGCGGAACTTCCCCAGTCTTCCAGGGCTGTTGGAAGATGATGGAAAGGGGTTTGGCCAGCACATCCGCCAGCTCCTTCAATACCCTCGGGTGAATCCCATCCGGCCCCATAGACTTGTGGGTGTCCAGTCGGGCTAGCAGGACTCCGACCACCTCCTCTTGGATCATGGGAGCCTCATTTTGCTCCACTAGCTCCTGGGTTTGTACACAGAGGGAACAACTTTCTTTACAATTAAAGACTGTGGCAAAGAAGGCATTAAGTACCTCAGCCTTTTCCTCATGACATGGACCCATTTCTCTGCTATATCTGATGACTTCTTTTCCTTTAATGCTGGATTAATTATACTCCCTGCAGAGGTAAAAACAAACCTAGGGCCTAAGAAGGAACTGCATCCACAACTTCACTTGGCAACCTCTTCCAGTGCCTCACCACTCTCATTGTGAAGACTGTCCTCCTTATGTCTAGTCTAAACCTGTCCCTCTCCAGTTTATACCCATTACCTCTCTTCCTATCACTACAAGCCTTTGTGAATAGTCCCTCCCCAGCTTTCCTGTAGCCCCTTTCATCTACTGAAATGTCACTATAAGGTCTTCTCTGAGCCTTCTCTTCTCCAGGCTGAACAACCCCAGCTCTCTCAGCCTGTCCTGATAGGGAAGGTGCTCCAGCCCTGTCATCACCAACCCAGGTGCAGGACCTTGCACTTGGCCTTGTTGAACCTCATGAGGTTCTCACAGGCCCACTTCTTCTGCCTGTCCAGTTACTTCTGCATTACATCCCATCCTTCTGGAACAGAAGGATATTATATTGCTTTTAATCAATGAAAGTGAAGAGGAAAAAAAAAAGCTGAAAAAAATATTTTAAAAAGCCACAAAATGTTGCAGACTCATTTCTGTGTGAAACAGAAGAAGTGTTTGTGGGTTTGGGGTTTTTAATTGGGGTGTTTGTTTCATTTTTTTTTAATAAAAGTTTGACCAGAGATCAGATAATCCTTAAAAGGCACGATAGAATCAGTTAATGCCCCCAATCATGAAACCAGAGCAAGCCACTAGCAAGGAACAGCCTCTGATGTAACTGTAAAGCAAAGCACATCAGGTACATCAGTGTTTCTCTCTGCTGTCAGATTGCTTTGGTGAAATTGTCCTGTGACTTTTAAAGCTGTTTTATTTATTCAGGCACTCACATCATTATCTATCCCCTCAAAGTAAAAAAAGAAAAAAAAAAAAGTGGTCACTTAAATATCAATAGAAACACTTGGATTCAGCAGAAGTTGACTGCTTGTTAAGTTCTTAAGGAGTGCATTTTTCCTTCTTGCAGGATGGGAGAACATGCTTGCGCCTTCTCTGCCCAGCAGATCAGGCTGGAGGAAGCAAGACAAGGAAGGTTGCTTGAGACAATTCTCATGAGCCCTGTCATTTGCCAGAGGAGGAGCCACCACTGGCTGCTTACCCCTTCCGAGATCTCAACAAGCTCTAGGAGGGCAGCAGGGAGGCTGCAGGGGAGAAAGGAATATGTTAGAGTTTGTGAGGGGCTAACATGTTGACACTACCAGGAGGTTGTAAGAGCTATTTCAGATATCCAGCTTCCACATGAGCTAAATACTATCCCCACCCCTCTTCCTCGCTCATACTGATAAACAGCCAAATTTTAAAGATATTTTTAAAAATTAAAGTGTCATGTTATGGATGTTGGTGTTCATAGTGTCAGCCTTTTTATTTTTGAAGACATGGTGAATTTTCTACTCGTCATCATGATATCAAGCTGTGGAAAGATCTTGTCTACTTTAAAAATATCTTCCAGTAACAATTTCCTGAGGTAAGCCTCTATCAATAATAGCCCAGAATATTTCTCTTATTGCAAACTGAAGGAATTATTTCTCCTTTATTCGTAAATTTCTGCCAGCTACAAGCTAAGGCCTGTGAACTATGACACAGGACATTTTCCAAATTCAAGAGTTTATAAACCAAACAAGCTCATGAATTCAAACACTAAAGAAGAGAAATAATGAATAATAAACCCAAAACCAACTGTTTGGAACTATAAAGGAGGAAATAAGTCATCAGTGGAGCAGGTCTTGACATTATTTGTAATCTCATTCACGTTACAAGGTGAACACCGTGCAGAAGTGGTTAAACAACAACCTATGAACTTCAATAACAGAGTCAGGAAAGAAGTTTTGTCCCATGCAAGCTCTATTGTTTGTCTGTTTTCACACTGTCTGTTGTCTGTCTTCTAACTCAGAAGTTTGAGCTTTGCGTCTTTACTATGCCATCATGTGTCCCATCATGCCTTCTGAAAAAGGGATTTTTCTAAAATGTTCTCAAACTTAAGAGCAGCTCTCACTTGTTCCTTTTTCTGCATAAATGCTGCACTAAAATTTATGTACAAAGACGGAAATGCAGTCTGTAGCAGTAGGTTAAAAAATTACGGCACTATAATTCAGTAATATTTCATTCTTTGGTATTTTTTTTCCTTGAACTGCCGTTAAAATCATTTTTCCTGACACGACCTTTCTTTTCAAACTTGAGTAATCTCACTTTTGCTCTAAAGCTTCTGTTCCAATGCATCAAAAGAGCAATGCATGAGTAGAGCAAGCAGTTTGCCCAAACTATACTGTCACCAGAAATATACTCATGTGTTAAGTTTCTGAGACTATATTTTCTTCTTATGCTGATTTTAATGTGGTACAATTTTCCACACACTTAAATTTTGTTGCTTCCAGCTTCCCCGTCTACTATGTCAGAAATAGCTAAAGATTACACCGATTAACAAAGCAACTTGCCAGAGGAGCAAGGCAGTAGAATTATACCTTTGTACATATTACTAAAATGTACAAAGACTAAGAAGCAGCCCATAGCAACAGAGAGTTCTAAACTACCATCCAATACTCTGCTAGAAAATAATCTGAAAGTGTAAATTTATGCAGTACTAGAAATGTCTCATAGTTTAAAAACAAACAAAACAATCAAAACAATGAAACAAAACAAAAAAACCTCACCTCTATCCTTTTTTGCTCCATAAGGAATCTAGAGTAGAAGGTAGCCCCTAAGTAAGACCTGTTCTTGAACGCAGCTTGCTCCCAATAAGGGAGAAACAGAGGAAGTGGGAAAAGTTACACACAATGGAATTATTTTTCCCCACTTCAGACACAAACAACTAACCAACAATAGCCTGTAGTGGCCAATGCCAGACACTTGACCAGCTATGGAATTTTACCAGTTATTTCTACTCCTAGACTTGGGATTTTAAGGAATAGGTATGAATTTGCACTCTCAAAGGGTAAATGTGATTTATTTTGACATACTTGTCATTCAGGTTAAGAACTAGTTCAACTTCTCAAGTAAACCAGTGTATTATAAGTGACTTTTAATTTGGGGGGAAAAGACACTCAATTGTAAAACTAACAAAAAAGGCTACCAAAATGATCTCTCTGGCTTTCACTTCTCAAAATGATTTAGCAAATGCCTCCTTATCATAGACAGGCAGTATGTTTATAGGCAACTGAGAGTGAGTTGTTGGGCTCTCAGACTAAATCAGAAGTGATGAATGATAAGAAAGATTTTGGGAAGGGGTAAATTTGTCTTTTTGACAGCTGAGTCAAGATAGAGGTCATTGAAGTCTCTCTCAATCCTACAAATTAGCCTTACATTCTCAGACACAAAATTTCAAGGTTAAAGCCATTAGAATATCAACTCAGTATAATCATTTGTTGAGGTTTTAGTAAGTATTTTTTCTACTATGCAGAGTGCATCTAAAAGCACTTTTTGACCAATTCCCATAGTAGGATTCCCTCCCCTAGGCTTGCTATCCCAAACAGTGGACTTGAGATACTTCCTAGTCAGCCCAACCTATCTCCTATAGAACTCTGCTCCCAATAATCAGTTTGAAGGCCAAATCAAATTTCCCACGTGAATGTTGAGTGAAACACTAAGATTCAAACAAAAGCTCACAATGGAACTCTCCTGGCACAGGCAAAACAAGTATTCAAAACTTGGAAGCAGAAGTCACAGCAACCTGAAAAAGCACAAGTCAGGGGTCACCACGGTTCCTTGAGACAGTCACTTGTGGACCATCCTTTTGGGGACAAGAAGCCACCAGTAAATTGTGCCCTGTCTTCAGGGGAGCACTGGGAGTACCTCACTACTTGTCTTAACTCATCCCCTATCTGCACTTCTCACAAGACAGATACATGGGAAAGAACACATGCAAAATCACTGAAGAGCAGAAGATGTGGTAGCTTACTAACGTGCCAAAGACTTTGACATCAACTGGGATCTCTAATACTAAGATATGGAACTGAAAGAACTGAAGGCTTTCTACAAGTAAAAAAAAAAAAAAAAAAACCAACAAAACCAAAACACAAAACCCAAGGAATCTTACTCATACACTTGAGGTTTCACCTAGGAGACAGTTCTCTTCAAAGTGTTCAGGTTACCTATTGTGTGGACCAGGAGCTAAATCAATTCCATCATAATGTAGAAGAAATCTTATTTCTAAGCAGAAAATACCTTACTAGCTTCGAGGTTTTTGTTTCCTCTCCTCAAAGGAAAGTTTTACTATAGTAAGAGATGGCGCTTATTATACGGAGCTTGAAGCACATATCCAGAACAGCTTTCTGAATGCTAAGAAACAAGATGCAATTTCTTGTACGTGATCTTTAGAGGGCCTACACCTCCCCCTTTCATCATGCTGGTGCTAGCACTTCCTTGCTGGTTACCTCGAATGAGAAGAGGACATACCACACGAGTGGGTTTCAAACCCAGAATTTAATGCAGATTCCCCATTAAAACTGCCAGTATACAGACACTCAAGATCCACCAGTTTTGAGATAACTATATGACTAAATATCTTTCTGAATTGATTCTAAAAAGCTAGAGAGGACTTAGCATTTCAAGTAGAGGAGACCCTTCCTTGCACATGCTAAATTCATTATATGTGAATTTCTCCCTTTGTAGAGAAAACATGCTCCATAAGAATTCCTCTCTTGCTATGAGGAATAAGATGCCACTTCCTTCAAAGAGGTAAAAGCCAGTGCTATAAATTAATAGTATCTTCAAAGAAACATCCAGTGAAAATACATTCTTCTACACTTTGTGACCAGAACTTCTCATAA
This sequence comes from Clamator glandarius, assembly GCA_033459285.1. Classification (NCBI taxonomy): domain Eukaryota; kingdom Metazoa; phylum Chordata; class Aves; order Cuculiformes; family Cuculidae; genus Clamator; species Clamator glandarius. The sequence goes on along the minus strand of JAUNZM010000261.1, from coordinate 7,064,234 downwards.
ATTCCCTCTGAATGTTTAAATCAGGTTTTCCATGCTACTTGCTATCTGTTCTTCTGCTCCAGCTCCTAACATACAACAATTGGCACAGCATTATAAGAGGACATTTATGTACAATGTATCTTACTTGTATTCCTTTTATCTAAAGAATGCTCTGAACTCTTGAACCTTATGGAAAGAAACAGAATGCAATTTCAAATAACTGACTTCAAAACAACATTTCATTATCCTGTTTCTCACATCTCATTGAGACGAGTCAGTAGTGAAAATCACAAAACTGTACTAATTATCAAACAAATGTAACAGAAAGAAAGTTCAATGCAAGTGGGCATTTTTATTTTCTGAAAACAACAAAATACCCTCTGGATGCTCTCCAATTTTAAAAAAAAAACGTATATAAAACTCACAGGTACAACTTTGATGCAACAACAGACCTCCAATATATTTTCCTTTTCATCCTTCTTGCATTTGCTTCTTCTAAATGTTACAAACAGTAACTCTTCAAAACAAACACAAATATCTTATGGATTGTCATGAGTCACATTTTTAATTGGCCACTTCTTTTCCATGTAAGACATTGCCACCACCTGGTATACGTCTCTGGACAAGTACGCTTAAAACCCCCACAAGCTCAAGTATTTTATGGCTGCCCTGTAAATTAGCCCTCAGATCTTTATGCTTCCCTTCAAGAAGCGAAATTTATCTTCAGGGTTTGTTCCAAACAGAGTACGTGTGCAAGGAAATAAATCCATCAGTGGCATTTCCCACCAAATTACAACCCGGTAGTTATAGTTGACTTAGAACCTTCCTCTTCTTTCCTTTCTAAAAACCTGTATAGAATTGTATCAGTGAAAGAAAATCCATTAAAAAAACATCCCTTTATCAATTCCATTATGACCTTTCCCTATATCTGCTAATGAAAGCCAAACCATCTTATTTACTTTAGAAAAAGGGGATCTAGATGTATGATTACTGTTGCAGAGTGGTTTGCTTTCTCAAATGCCAGCAGGCAAGTCTCTGGGATACTAACTAGTTCCTGATGCTCCCTACTGAGTGTCACTATACCTAGCAACAGACAATGGCTTGAGGACAGACTAGTTTGGTTCTGTTTTTTTTAAAAATAAAAAATCATCACATCAGAATAATATATCTGCTGGGCAGTCAATACCAATGTTCCTAACACAGGAGGGACTAAATCTTGTCCTGTATAATCAATGACCAACTGATCATTAGGATCTATGAACAGGTTCAAATACCAAAGTAAATCTTGCTGATTAAAAAACAAAAATCTTTAACAGACTTCCGCAGGACATGTAGGTTTCTAAAGAGCAGAAGGCATGCCAAGTTTCCTCCAGAAAAAAGGGTCATACCCTGGCCAGGGTTTGTTTTTATTTTTTTCTTTTGTTGTTTCAGATAGGTCTTTTCCTGTTTTATAAACTTTAAGAAAGAAAAGCGAGGAGGGGAGTAAAAAAAAACCTGTGAACTGGTGGTATAAGTTGTTCTGGGGTTTGACTGAAGGAGAGCAAGTGGCCCCTGAAGGTGGAACCAATGCCAGAATGATTTAGGAAGTAGAAAGCCCAGGTAAATCCAATGGTTATTCTAAAAGGAACTCTACAATGGAGTTACAGTGTGTACTTTAACCTATTGTGTCCTATTTCCAATCCTTATTAATAGGGAAACAAAAGTCAGTGCACAAAGCTTTACCTCCGGGACCACTGCAGATTTAAGAGATTACCCCAGGTCTTGGTCCCACTTGTGAAGCTGACTCTGCAGGGCATTACCCATGGCTGTGCCATCCGTGCTACATAACTTTGACAGCTTCCATCCTACTGACAGGCTCAACATGAGCCTCAGCACAGGGAGGCTGTTCAAGGCAGAAAACAACCACAGAAATATCTTCTGCTAGCAGCCTCAGATAGGAGGATTCCTCTCCCACAGGAAAACATTTCTCTCTGGACCCTAGTGTATGCCGTTATCATTTACTCTGAGGCAGGAGGAATACTACAGGAAAAGCCACACAGCCTAATATGCTAGTCAATACAGACCATGCAAGTTCATCACCCTGTAAACTGAATGAACTGCAAGGAATTTCTCATTTCTTTTTATGTCTTAAAACACTGTCAGAAAAGTTCCCTAGCAAAGATTGTCAAAGAAGTTATAATAAAACATAGACTAAGTAGTAAAATATCTTGGAACTGCAATGAGCAAAAGGAAGAAAAGAAGGCAAAAAATACAAAGCCAATTCTTTAGTACAGAAAAAGATCAGCTGCAAGTTTTGAAGAAGTACTTTTGCTTACTGTAAAGCACATTTTCCTGCAAGGGAATACCTAGAATCATATTTGATGAATGCTACCTTTTGCTACCCTGAAAACTCCATTGCAGAACTGCAGGTTCTGCAGTTTCGTAGCACCACATGAAACAGGTGAATGCTGGAAAGACGCCCATTACTAATGAGGCAGACCTGAAATGAGTAAAATGAATGTTAAATCTCTAGTCACCAACCTGTTCATTCTTTAGCCATTTAAAACAGAAAAGAGCTTTGATCCAGCTCCAACACAAATACTGTTGTTTACACACAGTGTTCAATATGTTAAGCCTTGATCTGGAATTATATCAGAGACTGGCTGCATATTTCACAACTCTTGCTGTTAACACCCAAGACACTTCTGACTCAGAAATGCTGGACTGACTTCCTTGCAGGTGAACGTTCACCTGCAAGAAAAACCTACTTTAGCAGCTGCTGCCATGCCTACTGAAAAGACTATAATAATAACCTCTCCAGAGACTAAAGAGTGTAAAGACATGCCTGGCACCATTGACTTGTAGAAGGCAGTTCAGTAATATAGATAAAAGAAGGAGGGGTGGGCTTGGTGCCTACTGTTTGTAAAGCTGTATTGAAACAGCTTTGTCTTTTCTTTTTTTATAATTCTGTGAAACATTCAATTCATTATGATGAAAACACAGATTCTGAAGGTAGAAGTAGATACTTCTTAAAAAAACACAGCTGGAAGGAGGTAAATATTTTACAGTATGGTTGCTGCTTTGGTGTGGCAGCCTTGAACATACCTTCACATCTTACAGCAACCAGCTGAAGTTTTGATACCTATCTATTATCAACAGTTGTTAGCATTTAGCAGACACATAACAGCAGCCACATGGAGAAAAGAAAAATCAAGGACTGCAAGAGAAATTAATTTCCCTTGTATATCTGATCTAGATCAAAATAGATTTCACATAGTATTCACTGAAGTGGGAGCAGTGTTTTCCAAAAATTTCATAGAATCATAGAGTCACTAGATTGGAAAGGACCCATTGGATCATCGAGTACAACCATTCCTATCAATCACTAAACCATGCCCCTCAGCACCTCATCCACCTGTCTTTTAAACACCTCCAGGGAAGGTGACTGAACCACATCCCTGGGCAGCCTGTTCCAGTGCCCAATGACCCTTTCCATGAAATATTTTTTTATGATGTCCAGCCTGAATCTCCCCTGGCAGAGCTTGAGGCCATTCCCTCTCATCCTGTCCCCTGTCACTTGGGAGAAGAGGCCAGCTCCCTCCTCTCCACAACCTCCTTTCAGGTAATTGTAGCGAGCAATGAGGTCTCCCCTCAGCCTCCTCTTCTCCAAGCTAAACAATTCTTACCTGCACCAGCTGACAGACACACTGCTGCAGCCATGGTTCCAGAAATGAAGGTGCCCCTCTGGGCAGAGAATTGCATTTTTTCATAACCTGCTGGCCAGTTCCCAAAGCAAAAGAGATCATGCTATCCTGAGTCAGGAGATGTCAGCTCTTCCTTCCTTGCTCATGACACGCAAGTCCTGGAAGCTGCACAGCCATAAGACCAGCTTACACTGGAGGAACTCCTTCGCAGTAATAGGTATCTCCTCTTCCCCAAAATTCAGTCTATTACCCTTCCCCAGCCCTTAAACATCAGTCTTATAGTTAAAGAATTGCTTTGTGCCAACAAACAACTGAAAGAGTCTAGGAAAATAGTTTGAAACTCCCCATCTGAGCACAGGAGATGTTTGGTGAGCTAAGCACTATTCTTTCCTTTGTACAGGTTGCTTATTGCAGGATGGAATCCACAAGATGTAGCACAACAAAACAAATAAAACAGACAAATTCTAATTACTATTTTCCACCTCTTTACGTGCATTCAGTGCTGTACCTTTAATGTTCTTAATTAGAGAACTCTTCCTGTTACCTGGTATCTCAGAACTTATATCAACCATCTTCGGGGACATACAATGATATAGCACCTCACCTATTCAATTCACTACTAAAATACTCCATAAAGCCCACTACATCTCTCCTATATCACAAAAACACATCTTGCTACCACCTATCCTGACAGCCACAGGTATCTGTCAAGAATGAAAGAAGTTCAGACTAGTTTAGAAGACATTGTATTTTATCTACATTTGTTCAACATGACTATACAACTAAAATTTTAGATAAAGTACCTTTAGCTAAGATTTAATGCTTTCAATTAGTATGTCCCATTGCCACCCCAGATCCTATATTCCCAAGTTTGCCTTAGATAAAACAGCTCACAAGCTCGATATTCTTGATACAGTCTAAGAGTATGTGCACAGAAAAGAACAGGGCAAATGTAAAAGTTTGTACTTGAAAATATAAATAAATAAATAAATATTGAAAAGGCACAAGTTCCAGTTATTTAAAGGCAGCTTAAAAAAATCTATGTTTAGAAGCTTCTTCAAACAAAAACCTATGCATACACGCTGGCATGCAGGCATGATAAGGAGACACAGATGGTCTCTTTCTCAATATGTGTGTCAGTGAACCACTTAAGCTTTTATGAAAAGCTGCTGAATTTGTGGGTCTAACTTTTCAGTAATTTCATAAAAGGATGGAGGTTAACAAGAATTTAAACATTATATGCATTAAAAACAAAAAAATCCATGCTGTCCTCTTATACTTCTCCAACCAAACACAGGATGTCTGTTAGATTAGCTAAGAGGTATAGCTGCCTGTTAAGCACACAGTGTTTTAACACAACATGCTTTCATTCTGTTATAAACAATTTATAGAAAGCGCGCATCACAAGACACAGTGGAAGAGCTCCCCTACTGAGCTGATTGCTCACCATTCAATAGCTTACAAACCACTTGAATCAACTGATAAAGAAATCTGTATACCTACCCCTTTTCTCTTCCCACAGCACTGTAACCCTCAGTGGCTGGCAGTAATCCCAGCCAGAGCTTGAATTACTGCAAAGCCCAAGAACCTCTTCAGTTCATACCCACTCACTCTCTACCCTCCTTTCCCTCACCCCAACTTATACCTGGACTTTTTACTAGGAATGTGAACTGGTTCTAATAAACGGGTAACTTTCTGCCTCTCAAGAAGGGAGAAGAGGGGGAGTATCTAGAACTGGAAAGCAATAGCACAAAATGTATTTGGAAAGACACAGTTGGGGAAAAATGCTCCCCCTCTCTTTGCACTCTCCAACTTCCAGGCCCTCTTTGAATTTCAGTTAAAACACAAAAGGATGACCATGGTGTGATGCAAGAAGGTGGAGAAACTTTTTGCAAAGTAGATGCCATTTAAAAGATCAAAATCATACTAGAGACAGAAGCTACGTAATGTCTCTCCCCTGCACTTGTTGCGGTTTGAGCTAAATTAGAGCCAGTTTTCTGACCCTTAACTCAGTTGCTCTAAGGAACTTCATTTTCTGTAAGGTAGCTGCACGTTTTTGAGATAGTGTTCCGTTCTAGAAGTGATAATGCAGGACACTGGTATGCAAAAAGGCCAGCACTTATATTTATTCCTATAGTAACTGAGGCAATCCTCAAAGGGCAGAAGAGGGCTGCACTTCCAAGGAGGAGAGGACAGGGCAGATGACCTTGAACTGGCCAACAGAGTATTCCATCCCATATATGTCATACTTGGTATAAAATGAGAGATCACAAGGGTCTTACCCCTCTTCTGTGATGGCCGATGCCCAGTGAGGACCTCAGCTGTCTGATTGCTCCTGATCCCAGATCCATGTGTTCCTGAATCCAGTTCCTGAGTCCAGCTTCTTCCTAGCCATTGACCCACTCCCTTGTGTCTGCTCTACTGTATTTGTGGTGATGTAGTCATTTATGGGTCAGGGTGCAATCTCACATATTTTTAAATATTTTATTACTTTCTAATTATTATAATTGTTGTTATTGTTTCATTAAAGCCATATTTTTATTTTCCAACCTGCAAGTCTTTTTCCTCTCATTTTTGTTTCCCGCTTTCCCTGGCGGGAAAGGGGATTTGGGAGTCCAACCATACAGTTTTTAGCTGCTGAAATTAGCCAGGCCAGGGCTAAACCATGACATCACTACATCAGAGTCTCTGTAGTTCCAACTTTTTTTCTTAGTTAGTCATGGTACACAAAATAAAGGGCATGCTTAAGTACTTCCAGGATTGGAGGCTAAAATTTCTAAGGATCTTGTCATTATCCGATGTCTACTCAGATCTTTCTCTAGCCTTCCTCATGCTTTTACACTAAACATTGGTAGTTTTACCTAAGGCATGCTAGACAGAAATTGAGGCCAAGTGACAGTACAACCTTGAGAGGAATCCAGGGTAAAGGAAATCTGCCAGAATGTCACTGAATTTTCCAGGTGCCTCTCCTAGAAAATTGCAGTATGTAAAAGAGACAGAAAACCACTTATCAGCAATGCTTTAAAGAATAACATGGCAGCAAGAAAGACAAGATATGGGAAATGAAGACTCCAAGATATCACTTTCCAAGCACAACTCATGGATAGATTCCTCAATCAGCATGTTTCTTGGTTATAATTTGTTATTAAAATATCACTGTAGTCCCCATGCCTTTGAAATCCTTATCGCACCCTACTTGCCAGCATACATGTGTTTTAAATACTCAGGTGGACATTCCTTTGCTTCCTGTATATTCTATATGCACCCAGCCACTGAAAAGAAGTTACAATATAGAATTAGGTTAGATGTAGGAAATACTACACCAGAAACATGGCCGAGCTAGAACTTCTACTCTAACTGACTCTTCTTGAATAAGATGCAAACCCCTTAAAATGTAGTCTGATGTGCAGCACACCAGAAATTACTTCTTCCCCTTCTCTAGAGAGTAACCGGTCCTAAGAAATGAGGACTGGCATCTCATAGCTGAATTGAGACCATTTCCATCCTGACTACTGCAGTCACAGTACCAGTTTCTTTTATAAGAAAAAATAACATAAAAACTAAAAAAGTGAAGGAGGTGTATCTTCAGAGATTGTTTCGGTATTGTATCTTTATAGCATGTGCCCTAAGTCATCCAATGAAGGCTCATTGAAGCTTTTATCTCTTTTTTTGTACAGTTCATGGTTCCACGGTTTGGGAGAGACTGGCCCATGAGGTAGGTGTTGGTGTAGGGATACGTTCAGAAGAGCACCGGACCCGGGACAAGACAGGGACTAGGAGTGCAGACACAAGTCAACAGCTGGATACAGCTCCACTCTTTTCTTTACTTTTTCCCATAGAAACACAAATACTGAGAGATCCTCCGTTTCTGGAAGGTTCCCTCACCAAATCATAAGGACACAAATAATACATTGCTGAAATTTTAGCTGTATCCAAAAAGCAATAGAAGCAAGTTTGGTATGTCCTGAGACCAACACAGGCAAGGTTTAACTCCCCTCGTACTGCCTATATTGCCCAGCAAAGGAGGGCTTTCAGATTCAACACATTGTCCAGTTCCCATTTTTTTGCAATGAGCAGTAATTAAGAGATTTATATAGTTAATAAAGCTGCAACAGGAACACATACAATTCTTGCCTGTGAGTCCTGATTTAGAACATAAAGAATAATTCCAGTAGCATAAAAATCATTGTTTTATCAAAAGCCAGGTCATATTTTATCTATCTATAGCACAGACTATGTCCTGACTGATGTCCTTAACTGATTTGGATTTAGCCAGATATCACAAGCACGCTGGCAAGCAGCCAGAAGGGATCATCAGCAGATGGCAGAATTGACTACAACCTATTTTGCAGTTAGAAACGTACGGCTGTGTCAGTATCTACTGGTGAAATAAGACTTCTGAAAGGGGGCAGGCAGGAGGGAATTGGATTCAGAAGGCTCTGCAGATTATTGCTGCTCCTTCCCTTGCAAAGAAACAAATGAGAAAGATAAATTACATGTGGGCTACAGAGGAGTGTCTTGGATGGGAAACTAAGCTATAGCCTGCTAGTATTCACTAACGAGCACGTTCCCGATTTCTAAACATTTACTGTGGATGTATTCCTGGTCAGCCAAGGGTTCAGGCTTTATTTCTATTTGTTCAGGTGTCGGGGTGGGGGGATAATATAGCAAGATACCTAGCACATACAGGTCCAAATTAACAGGCTCCAACATACAGCATGCAGCACAGCTATGATGTCAACTTTTGTCCAAGTTCTAGAAAGATCTTACAACAATATTTGAGATGGCAATATTAACTGTCTGCAAACAGGGACTTCTTATTCTCATCCCTCTCCACATAACCTCTCTTGCTAGACTAGAAGCAAGGGATACAAACTGTCATCAACAGATATATTAGGGTTTAAAGAAATCAGCTAAAGTCATAGTCACGAGCGCTAGGTACTGCTGAAGTGCTCAGTTAAAGACTACTCCTTCCTTAGGCAGTTTGCAATCCTTGTCAAACAAGACAGTTAATACTTAATTCCATCCTTTTTTTCAGCTTTTCACAGATGAATGAAATGAGACTTAGCATCACTGTGGCTTTCTCAGCTTCACAGCCTGTCAGAGAAGGTTCTAGTGCTGAATCTCTGTAGCGCGGCTCAGTCACAAAGCCATATCCAAACCAAATTTGAAGAGTCCAGAGGACAGAGCTGAAGTCCACAGATGGAATGAAAACCCATGAGCACTTCCAGTGTTCCAAGTGCTACAGCATATGTAAAAGTGAGTGTAACAGAGGAGAATCAAGGGAAAGAAATAGGGAAATATTGTGGGGCTCTGGTGTGCGAGTGGAAATCATTAGCAATTTTACTGCTGGCTTTTCTTAAACCCTTTCCCAAAAGCTTTAGACATGATTGTCTGAGTTGATGCTTTTCAGATGAGGTAACAAAATCTTGCAAAGCTAGGGATCATAAACAGTCAACCCCTAGCCAGCTAATTTATATCATTATTTGCAGTTTTAAGCTTAATCAGCACCATGTGTCCCCATGAGATGACTGAGTAGCATTGCACAAGGTTAGACCATCTGGTGCTGGATTTTTACTTTCTTTTAATTTTAACTGTTACCACCAGTTCTCCTGTGCCCACTGCCTCCCTTTAGTCCCTTCGTCTGCTAGACTGAGATCCCATGTATAGACATAAATGCAGATACAGAGAACAGTTTTGCCTCCCACTTCCCCAGTCACTCACAAGCACATAAATTCTCAAACACTTCCATGCCTTATGCCAAACTCCTTTCTTTGCCTTCCTCAGTTCACACTTTCCCCCCTCATATCTTCTGTCCTCTCAGCGAAAAAACTAGTATCAGTCTACAAAAGTAACATTGTCTTCTAATGACAGTCCATGTTGACCAGATGACCCCAACTGAGAGTGTATAAGCAGGGTTCAGTATCACTACATCTATCTTCATTCTCCAATAGAAGATCTAGTGTCTGCATAAGAACATTGAGGTTTTTCCCTACTCATTTTAAGAGCTCTGATGAAGACAGGTATGCAAGTCCTGTTCACCTGGTCGTGCTCAATACTGCAAGCATCCAGTGTTAGAATCTCTCATCCATCACCATCCCCACTTCTTGAGCTAGGGTGTTAAAACAAAGCACTGCATGTTCTAAACCAGGACTTTATAATTCATCCAACTGCTGCTATCAAAATATTGTCCTTAATCTAAAATTAAAGATAATTCTATTAAATATAAAACATTCAATACCAAAGAGCCGTGATAACTCAATTTTCCTTGCCTGCAGTACAATCTGGATTTAACCACTTAGTATATTTAATAAAGAAGTTACTCATTCAAAGGAAAATAAATGAAATGCTTTGCCTTGAGGGACAGTTTTACTTAATAGTTTGGTGTTACAATGACAGAATGTATGATCTGTCAGTATGGACATATTCTGAACTCTGGAAAATTTTGAAAATGGGTGTTCTGTCCACCTCACAGCAGACTATGCTCAGGAAGTATAAGGCCCCTTCAATCCACAGCACTGTCCTTAAAAACACAGGAAAACTATTTTGTTAATTGGTAAGGAGATCAAACAGAAACACCCAGACCAAAAGTAAAAAAAAAATCACACCCATGGAAAGCGATTTCTTAGTTTCCAAAGTTTCTGATGTACTATACAACAAGTGACAGATTTTAAAAAAAAAAAAAATATATACACACACCCACACACTCTTTAGGTATTATGGGAACACAATTTAAACAGTTAAAAAAAAACAATAAACAAAACAGCAGCTGAAGGACTGTTGGCACTTTTTTAAAGCAGAAAAGAGTTAGACAAAATACTGAACTTGAAAGCAACATTATAACTGAAGTTGCCATCTCTATCTGACAAACTCAGAAATGGCATCAGCTGAGGCTCAGCTACTCTGAGCTCCAAGTAGTCATGCACACCTGCAGGTATCTACAACACGAACAAGATAGAACAATAAGCATGAAGCCAATCTTGCTGGCAAACACAGAATGAACGTGCCGCAGACTGAATGCATCACAGACTGAATGCAACATGAAACTTGCTGCATCTTTAATTATCTATCCTTGCACATAAGTATTTTCTAGATACAGCTGCATGTATTTCATTTATAAGCCAAAAGATTTGTTACAAGCATAGATTTAGAACAATTCCACTAGCCTTGAAAGAAATGCCTCTCTATGGACACCACCACTGGCATCTGATCCCACATGCAGCTCACACGCACCCAAATGAAATAATTCCCTATCACACTCAGTAGCAACACTGATGTTTACTGTGATTATTTAATCCTTTTATTAATTTATTCCAAAAATGCACACATACTAACAGACAGTGGAAGAAGCAATTCTCTTCTCCCCTCTTTCCAACAGTCCACAGACCCATGGACCATCCCTCAGGTTATCAGCAAAGCACAGAAATAGCTGTATCTCATCACAGTAATGGTCCATCCATCTCTTCTATACCAATTCATTTAGGGGTTTGTTTGTGCCCTGATGCATGAGAGTTTCTCCCCTTCTAGATATTTAATCTGATTTTGAGAACCATGAGGCCTTCTGGGCTCGAGTTTCCCTCAGCCTCTTGTCCCTCTAGTTTGTCAATTATATCAAAACTAGTGATCACATTTGTAACCCTCTTTGCAAAAAATGCCTCTAGTTGCCAGACTCCAAACATAAAAGGCATTTTAGACTGAAGTGATCCTGCAACAATGAGTATGAAAAGGGGAATAAAAATAGGTAAGGGAGTTTGTGATCCCATAGGAAGCAACTCAGAAGGGAAAAATGAAAAGCTGCTCTTTTCTACAGAAGGGTAGCATTAAAAGGCCCAACAGCAAAATGTTCATCTGGGGATGAAAGTCAAGATATATAACAGGAGCTCAATAAGTCTTCATCAAGAGCTCTTTCAGGACCTTAAAAGTCAAAAAAGGAGAGGTACAAAAATGCAAACAAAGATACATTGATAAGGGTGAGTATAAAGAGACTAGTACAAGCAGAGAGAGACAAAAGTCAGAAAGGCTAAGGCATAGGCACACTATGAGTCACAAGTACCAAGAGAAATAAAAAATCTTAAGGAAGATTCATAGTTAGAAGTGAAAGGATGCAGAATAGACAGATCCATTATTGCAGGAAAGTCTACTGTTAACCAACAGAGAATGCAGAGAAATACCCAATGGCACAGCACAGACTGAATTACTTTTACCTTAGGCTTCACATTATCTTTAATCAAAATTAAGAACTAGGAATTGTAAAATAGGAAAAAAATAGAAAGAAGATAAAATAATACATGTAGGTACAGAGAATATGTCTACGATGACATGGTTTAATGAGATGTACCAAGAAGACTGAAAGAATAAAGTAGTTTGAGAATTGATACAGGATAGGTAGAATCCCAAAAGGACAAACGTAATTACTAGCTCTAGAAAGGAAGCAATGAGAAGCAATGGCCAGCACAGCTTTAACACCCATAAAAATACTGAGATGAAAGAGGAAAACTTAAAATCACAGAATGAATAACAATACTCAGAGAGCAAATAACATCAAGTCAATGTACAACTTAAAAGATGGCAGAAAAGTAGTGCATGTGTAGCTTAAGCGCTTGAAAATAATTCAGCTACACCACATGATAGACTAAGGAAGCATGGTTTATGTCGAACTACAGCTAAAGAAGCACATGGCTGGCTGAAAAGACATTCTTGATCAACTGTTCTTAGCAATTCACTAACAAGCTAGGAGAATGAGAAGCATGACACTTCAGGAGTTTACTTAGGGTCCAGTACTACACAATATTTTTAACAGTGATTCAATGAAAAAGTGAGCATACTTGCAGATTTTGTGGATCTTATTAGTCCAGGAGAAGCATTACGGGCACCTTAAAGGGCAGGGCTAACATACAACACCATTTCTCCATTTCCAAATAAAGACATTTCATTATTTCTCTAACTAGAAATGACTGATGCAGTAAATGGAAAAAGAAAGTCCTCAGATTCAAGAAGGGGTACAAGTGCTTGAGCAGTAGCCTTGTAGTATTTAGATAACAAAGAGTCTTAACACTTTCTAGCACTCTTATCCTGCTAGTTTGATGCTGTTCCTTAAGCTACTGTCTCCGAGAAGCAGTGTTTGATAGGCTTAAGTTTGGAAATCATTCTGTCAGACAACTGTAACAACAGCTTGGGTACTGAGTCATGGTTTATTATGAAAGCTTTCCGTATAACAAGTTCCAGAAAGTTAATAATAGCTGATCCTTGAATTGACAAATACATTAACTGCCTAGGTCCAAACAAAAGACAGCTGCTATCAGCCTGAACAGAAATACTCAGATGTAAATAGTTCCAACACACTTTTGAAACCATGAGGGTTTCAAGTCCCGAGAGACATCTAGATATTAAGTGTCATGAAGTGGTTGAAACTGGCATCGAAACAGCTCTGAAGGGCACATAGAAGCATGCTTTCAAAGCCATATTTCATGTGCTCATTTTCACATAAACAATGGTGACCTAGGGCAAAGAGGATTACCTCATACAGATTAATGAACACTTGGAGCTGACGTCACAAAGCTTCATTTCAAGCGTCAACTATTTCTAGTTAACAGCTAGTGCCAGAAACGTCTCACATCTCAGCCATTAACAACAACTGTAAGAGCTTCCGTACCTCAAGTAACGTATCACCAACTACAGGAGATGAGATAGTATAAAAGGATGGGGTTTGGAAAATAGAAGGTTGCTGCAACACCCAGAGCTCAAGCCTACAAGCTGGCAATCCAGCTTGTACCAGGCAAAAAAAACCCAGCATGAAATGTGAGCTTCTGAAAGGTTTTGTAAGGATTTCTTTCCTATTACTCTGCCTGTCACATCAGTTACTGTTCCAAATGAAACAGCCAGGACAAAACCATCAAGCTTGTTTCAGGTAAAATGTAATTGAGCATAAGAGTTTAGCCTCCTGAAGCAGTATTTGCACATCTTTCTTCCATCAAGTATATGCTTAAACCTTCATCTCCCCTCCCCCAGTTAGAGAGGCTGCAACATCTGAAAGTCAGGTTCTCCTTCACTCAGGTAATCAATTCTTCTTTTTAAAGGTCCCATATCTCCCTTGCAACAGCAGAGGAAGAAGGAAGGAAAACCTATTGTGTGCAGCCTCATGGCTATAAGACAAATAGGTAACACTATTCAATAAGCAATGGGGGAAGCGATTTACAAACTGTCAATTCCACTATATATTTAGGCTCTTGAAGATTTATGAGTCACGATTTTAGGGAAAGCACACATTACTTCACAGAAATAATTCCAAGCTTCCACAGAACCTACAGTTTAATGAAAACCACACACCAAACCTCCATAGTTTAATCTATAAAATAAGGGAAAACACAAGGAAAAAAACATAGATTATATAGCAAAAAAAGAAAGTGTTGAGTACAGCTTTTGAAATTAAACACTATCATTTTATACTGCTGAGCTACAGTAACCTGCAGCAGCCGGCCACTGATGGCACAGTAAATATTACTGCTCATCCTACAACTTCATTTCCTGGGACCAGTCTGGTTTTGAAGCAGATGACTTACAGGAGTTCTATCCAGAGCTGTTCCTTTGTTTTCTGATGTTGTACCCTCCTATTCAGTGCCAACCTTTTTAAACTTTATAGAGCACAAAACCACTGCAAAATGTAAAATACTTGTAAGCAAGTCATCAATTCTTCTCCCAAACAAAACAGTACAACAGGATTATCTGGGAGAAACTCTTGCTTTTCTGAAGCGCATGTATGAGACAGTACAAAGACTAAGGAGAATATATTCCCTTGAATCCCAATTTTCCTATTCACTTTCCTACCCCACTCCCAATTCATAAAATCACTGATAATAGCTCAACTTAGAAATCAGAGTACCCAAGGAATGGTTCTAAATAATCCACACACAGACACAAAAAGATAAGGTGTGTCCCACAGAATAAATAGTGAACACCTGCCCACAAGGAATTAAATTCCTCCTTATTTCTTATTTCTCTCATATTTACATTTAATCACAAGTACAGCTGAAATCACCTTGTAACTAAAACAAGGTTTCTATCTTTATTCGTGAAGAATTTTTCAAGTTTGATAAGTAGACATTATACTGGATGACCAAGAATTTTATTCTTGGAAAGGGAAAAACTAAGATTGCCTATTAAAAGACATGAGTGAATACCTCATGTTTGAGACAAATGATTTTGGCATCTGCAGACTTCCTGAGAATACTCATACAAAATCCTTGGGGGGAGGAGGGGGAGAAAGAAAAAAAGGGGGAAGAAGAAAAAAAAAACAAAAAACAAGGCAAGCCTACACATGTTTGTTTAGGCATCAAAACCAGTCCACAGATTGACAGGCTCCAACCAACACTTCACACTAAGATAAGTTCATTGAAGAGGTTTCTTGTGCACAAGACTACGATTTTCCCTTGCAAGTACCAATAACCTACTTGTACTCACTATATATAGTCTTTAATGTCTATTAATAAAAATAATTCAAAGCCTGCTTGACAGATAGATTTTTGTGCTGTAAAATGTTAGTATCTGGGTCTGATTCTTCCCTCAAAAAATGATAGACAGACCTTTACAGAAAGACTGCTACAGAAGTAAAATGAATGACAAGTATTGGAGAAAAATAAATACTATGGTTTGTGTTTGGAGGGGGAGTTAGTCTGGGTTTATTTGTTGGTTTTGGATTTGTTTTTTTTAAATAGGGGATTAATCCTGCTGCTCTCCTGCCCCTTTACATCTAAGATGCCATCTTCCAGACATCACAGCAGGTGTGTTCTAGCCCACCCATAGCCGCAGGAATTAATTAGATATTCCCTGTGTCTGAAAGAGACCAGAATTTCTTACCTAGTGATTACTGTTTGCAGGTCTGCTTGATTACAGGCCTGCTTAATAGTATTGTTCCTTCACAGCTGACCCAGTGAACTTAAGTATTTCCAGTGTTGCTACCTGCAAAGTTGAAAGATATACTTCATTTTTATGATTACTGCAGCCTTCTGGAAAAGGTGAAGGAAACCATGATTAAATTAATAAGTTCAAAGTTCAACCAACTGATTTCTAATGTCAAATGTGTAAGTTTTTTGTCCTTCAGTCCATTGTTTCCACTAGCTCAGCCCCTCGCAAGTGCAATAATTTTGCTCATTCAAGATCTACTTGCTCTGAAGTCTTGTGTGAAGGAGAGGGGAAGGGCTAAGAGCTGTTAAACTCACTATTAGGAGACATCACAAGCAAGAAATTCATTAGCATATTTATTCATGCATTCACAAGAAAAAGTCACAGCAAATCTTTTATCATCAGCTTCAAAGATGTAACAACTACATGGAAGACTTCCATTCTGAGCAATGTTTCTGAACCCTCACAGTTCTGATTCTTCTTGGCAAGTCAGCAGAATGGAAAAGCCAGCAACCTAAAATGGGGAGCAGAAATAAAGGGGACCTTCCATATTTAACTGCATTGGGCAGCATATGTGGAAATATTCCTGTAATTTATTGGATAAGCAAGAAATTCATCTGTCTGCATAGCTGTTCACCAGAACTGTACAGTGACACATCATACTTGTATATCACTGCAGAAAGTTAGAAAGATCCGCTGTTTCTTTTTCCTCAGCTTATACTACCCAGATTATGAATTCCACAGCCACTAAGGCACTGGCTCTTCCTGCAGAGGCTGGGGAATCAGAAAATTACAGTATTTCCTCTGAAAAAAAAAACCAAACAAAAACAAACCAAAACTTTGAAGATCGTCACTTATTTGATTAAGCAGTTGGATTATTCCACAAAGTACTCCTTATAGTACTATTTAGACACATATGATTTGTATAAGCATACACAACCTTGGTTACCATGAGACTCAGAAATCTGAAGAAAGCTGAGTAAAAAACAGATCTGCGTCAGAAGAATACTGCATACGTTTTCCCTGTAGAGGGTAATATCAAGACTGTGGATGGAGTTCTCCTAGCTCTGGATAGGTATTTGTTATCATTCAGATTTCACAACAGAAAAATTAATTGCTTAATTGAAATTTCCCTTCATCCTCCCTGCAATGAGATAAATCATCATTATACAATACTTAACACCACCTACAGGAAACTGGCAGAAATACCTCTCCAAGTAGATAAGCCATTTGATGAAAAGAAGGACAAAATTGAACTAGAAATCTCTCAGGCATACGCATTTCTCTCAGATCTGTAACAACTAGGCAGAGGGTTACCCTGAAACAGTGTGTTGACTTCAATGTTTCCTCTACCCTGAAACAAAAAGCATTGATTATCAAAGCCAAAGGAAGACTAGAAATCACAGAATAACCAGGTTGGAAGAGACCCACCAGATCATCAAGTACAACCATTCCTATCAAACACGAAACCATGCCCCTTACCACCTCGTCCATCCGTGCCTTAAACACCTCCAGGGAAGGTGAATCAACCACCTCCCTGGGCAGCCTGTTCCAGTGCCCAATGACCCTTTCTGTGAAAAACTTTTTCCTGATGTCCAGCCTAAATCTCCCCTGGTGGAGCTTGAGGCCATTCCCTCTCGTCCTGTCCCCTGTCAACTGGGAGAAGAGGCCAGCACCCTCCTCTCCACAACGTCCTTTCAGGTAGTTATAGAGAGCAATGAGGTCTCCTCTCAGACTCCTCTTCTCCAGGCTAAACAACCCCAGCTCTCTCAGCTGTTCCTCATAAGGCCTGTTCTCCAGCCCCTTCACCAGCTTTGTCGCTCTTCTCTGGACTCGCTCCAGAGCCTCAACATCCTTCTTGTGGTGAGGGGCCCAGAACTGAACACAGGATTCAAGGAGCGGTCTCACCAGTGCCGAGTACAGAGAGAGAATAACCTCCCTGCACCTGCTGGTCACACCATTTCTGATACAAGCCAGGATGCTACTGGCCTTTTGGCTACCTGGACACGCTGCTGGCTCATGTTCAGTCGGCTGTAAACCAACACCCCCAGGTCCTTCAGGTCCAGCTGCCTCCAGGCAGCTTTCTAGACAGACTTCTCCTAGTCTGTAGCTCTGCTTAGGGTTGTTGTGCCCCAAGTGCAGGACTCGGCATTTGGTGTTAAACCTCATGCCATTGGTCTCAGCCCAGCGGTCCAGCCTGTTCAGATCCCTTTGCAGAGCCTCCCGACCCTCCAGCAGATCCACACTTCCACCCAGCTTAGTGTCATCTGCAAACTTGCTAAGGGAGCACTCGATGCCTTCATCCAGGTCAGTGATAAAGACATTGAACAGGGCTGGACCCAGCCCTGAGCCCTGAGGAACCCCACTTGTAACTGGCCTCCAGCTGGATTTAACACCATTTCCCACCACTCTCTGGGCCCGGCCATCCAGCCAGTTTTCCACCCAGGAGAGTGTGTGCCTGTCCAGGCCAGAGGCTGACAGTTTCCCTAGCAGAATGCTGTGAGAGCCTGTGTGAAAGGCTTTACTGAGGTCCAGGAAGATACATCCACAGCCTTTCCCTCATCCAGCATCCGAGTCACTTTATCACAGAAGGTGATCAGGTTAGTTTGGCAAGACCTGCCTTTTGTGAACCCGTGTTGACTGGGCCTGATCACCCGGTTCTCTTGCATGTGCTTCATGATAGCACTCAAGATCACCTGTTCCATGACTTTCCCTGGCACTGAGGTCAGACTGACAGGCCTGTAGTTCCCTGGATCCTCCCTGCGACCCTTCTTGTAGATGGTCACAACATCAGCCATCAGCGGAACTTCCCCAGTCTTCCAGGACTGTTGGAAGATGATGGAAATCTTCCTTCTGTTTGTCTGCCTTAGATGGTGTTTCCTCACACCTATAGTATTTTGAAGTATTTATGAAGAGAAATTATGCATATGAAAACATTCTCTATTGATTTGCTGGAGGAGAACTTATTTTCCTAGCATTTTGATCCTAAAATACCTCTACCTCAAGAAGCCTCAGACCCAACCTCCTTCCCAAAGCAAGGCCAGCTGATAAAAGTACACTCAGCTGAACTGATTTCATTAACACCAAGGAGCGTTTCCCATATCAGTTTGGGCTGCGCCCCTTGATGAGAGGGCATACATACCTACACTACAAGGAAGATAGAACAGAAGAAAAAAACCCCAAAATTAGGGATGCCGTTGAGTCCTACTGCCTGAAACCAGAACATGTGTAGACCAGCAGCAGCTGTTATCCCTCTGCATCACTCTGAAAGTAAACAGTAAGATCATCACAAGTTCAAGGAGAAATTCATTATACATAGGGCATGCAACTGACAGATTTCTGAGTTAGATGTTCTTGAGTTTACCTTATATACAGGCAACCAGATTAAGAACTCCTGCAACAAACTTATTGTAACTGTCATGTACACTTGCTTGTCCCTCCTATAAGTAGAGGCAATATCTACCCCAAATCAATGGGACAATTTTAAAATTTTCCTCTTTGCTAAGATTTGTTCACTTTATTTCCTTTACTGCACATTCTTTAGTCATTTTTCTTTACATTAAATAGTTCCAATAACAGCACAAAGCAGAAAGTTAAATATGTAAATCTTTGCTGGATCAGGACCAGAGAGACCTCTACCAGTATTTCATGCTATTTAAAAAACACTTCCTTGTGATCAGCTTTAGCAATTTTAGAATTTTTATTAGTATTATCCTCAGTGCCTGCAGCCACTCTTCAAAAATGTAGGGAAACAGATGCATAGTAAAAACTCCACTCTTACCCTGAATGAGACTAATCAATATAACTCTAAATTGTGTGGGGTTTTCCACTTCTTTTATGGGAAACAGCAACTAAAAAGCAACAACTAGTATCTGAATGATGGGTAATTATGGACAGCAAGTGTCATTTCAACATAAACAGTAGAAATAAATGCAAATTACACAACACTTAACTGTTACAAATTGGTTGTTATCTAAGACAATAGTCTACAAGATGTTGTTTAGAGTATCTCATTAATAAAATACAAAATTGTTTTCAGCAATTATGTGTAATTATTGCCATTTTATCACTGGCCAAAAATAGTCTTTCACTGCATGCTCGAACATATAATTCTATCACAGACTGCCAAGAAAACCATCCTGTCTTTGGGCTAGAATTGGAGTTGTACCACGCTGACACAGAAATGTCACACACTAGCAAAAGGCAATGCTAGTTTGGAGATGAACTTGCTGCCAGGGAACACTAGTAAATGTCCTTGAAAGACAAAGGTCAGCACATACAAAGTCATGAGCCACTTTCATCTTTTAGGATGTCTAGAAAATCATCTTCAAGCCTTGTTTTTACTTCAGAGGTTTCTTGTAGCTGGTTTTTACTCAAGAACACCTGTACCTAAGCTTTAGTCTTCTGACTTGGTCCATAATATTGAGCACTGTACATGCGTTTGTGAATTATCTTGACAAGCTCCTCTGCAAGAGGCAAGGAAAGAATCACAAGGGAAAAACTACCCCCAACCGCTCAGTCCCTCTAATGTTTCAGAGGGACAGTGCTTCAGCTCATAAGCAACAATCAGCTCTCTTGCAACCTAGCACACCTAGTCACCTGTCAAGATCACACACTGTTTCCTTGATTACTATGGACACTGTACCACAACCAGTGCTTGTCTGATTTTACCTACAGCCAACAGAGCTAGAGCTTTGTCTGGGACACAGCAATCTGGGCAGAGGCCAGGACATCAAACCTGCAGCTAGAAATTCTCTATAGTGCCTGCGTGTCCCTTGCCTCCTCTCCACATAAACTGCATCCAAACCCAATGTTTTTCACACATACTTCTCCTAGCTCTATGCTTCACTTCACAGTTCCAGGCAACCTGCAGCAGAACCCCTTTGGTCCCTTCAACCTCTCTGAAGATTCCTATAGCTTATTCTTCCCTTTGGCCTTACACACACCCTCACATCCTACCTCCTCTCCTTTCCTACTGCTGGCATGCGTCTGTCATACAGTCATCATATTACAGGCACAGGTTCAGTGATAGCTCAGTTATTTCTATGATTTTACTACACTGCAATGCCAGCATTTCCTCAACTGGAGCTATTGTCGAGTTCCTGTGACACCGGACACCACATGAAATCTGTCAGAGTGGGAAGATAGGCGTGACTAGACCTGGCAAATCTGATGAAACTTTATTTGGGCCCTAATTTTGCCTACAATTTTTTTGCGTGTCTTACTGAATCTTATTTCTTTACAATGAAACCTGCCCATCTCTGTGCAGGTCAGAACTGCAGCTTCAGGCCACCTTGAATTAGACAGCTGCATTTTACTTTCAGAAGAAAGTAAAAATATTTTGCTTTTTAGATGACAGTCAATTTACAGGGAAATATATGTATGAAATATTTTTGCAACTGAACACCCTCCAGTTTAAGTGAAGTCCTAGAACAGTCAGTAGACATTATCTGAAAACTCAACCTTCTGTATCTATTTTTCATCAGCAGTAACACCTCCCAACCTTTGCCATCAATTCCTTTTACATAAATAAAACTTGACACATGAAAGAATATGGGGAGTTTTTCTCAACTGTCAGTGGTCTTATAGATTTTAACAGTGGTGAAAATACGTCTTTGCAAGCATGAGTTGAAATACCTTTAAGAAACCCAAATATATTCAATGGGATTTCCTAATAAGAAGTCCAAATGCATAAAATGTACATGATTTTTTAAAAAATGTACAATACTTAAAAAAAAGAACTGAAAAGATGAAAGATACAAAAACAAATACAAAAAATTAAAAGGGACATACGAAAGCAAGGGAGAGCTTCATGTCTCCTTGTCAGCACTCAAATAACTCAAAGTTAGTAGACAAATTCAAGTCAAGAATAAACTGTGAACAGCATTCTCATACCGATCCAAGAGCACCTAAATGTTGGTTTATCAATAGATCCATCTCAAGCTCTACAAACGATGCTCCCCCCAGAAGTCCATCAACAGTTTTTGGAAGGGACAATTTTAGGCATCAGTTGACACTGAAATCTGAATCAGCTGCTCCTAGGGAAAGGGAGCAGACCAAAGCAGGAACAGGCAGAATAACTGCCTTAACAAGGGGGATAATGACAGGTAGTTTGACAAGCACCATACTGACTTTATAAAATGTTTCACACACACAAATTATGCAATGCAGCTAATAACATGATGGGGGTGGAAGGAGGCTGGAAAAGCAGAACACTGTTCATTCATTCTGATACCATGTTGTTCATATATTACAGAAGCATCTGTCTGTGTTTTGACAATCTGCCAGTCCATCATTACCTAAAGCACGACTTGCTGTAGGCAATTTGACCCTTTTCTTCCTTTCCTACGCCCTCTTGCATATTCTAAAGAATATAGGCTCTCCAGTAATGGTATTTGATGTTTTTAAATGCAGTTTAAGATTATTTTGCATGTCAAGAAATCCCATAGCCACACTCAATATTTTCTGTGCAAGTGCAGGTTGCTCTTTGTTATCAGGAAGAATGGCAATTATAGTTTTGTTATTCAGACATTTTTCAAACTTAAGACTAAAGTGAGAATGGTTCTAGAACTTTACCCAGAACAGAAGCTTTAAGCAGCCTGGGGTAAGTAGACTGAGTGTGGACTTAAACCTTGAATTCTTACTTCTGCGGTTCATGTAGAGTTGGTGATAAAAGTAAAATTGTGCTTCCAAATATAGGTGTTCATATGCCTTATTTTTAAAACAAGTAGTTGCACTCAAGCAAGATACACAGATCAAGACACCTTTCTGTACAAGGTTCTTCAGATCAAGACACCTTTCTGTACAAGGTTCTTCAGCTGATCTTCTAACAGTGAGTTGATGGGAGTACTTGAATTACAAGACTTAAAATAAGGAAGAGGTAAAGGGTAAGTCACCAACTAATATTTGAGAGGGGAAATGATAAAAAAAACCCTGTAAGATGTGCTTTCTGCTTTTACCTTTTGTACAAACAGATAACTACAATCCGTACCCCCAAGCATCTTCAAAGAAAACACACTACAAAAAAAAAATTAAGAAAAACTCAAAACACAAACCCCACAACAAAGCCTTCCATCCTTTCCTCTCCATCTCCTACATCATTTCAGGCGTCTGTTTTGCTAACTAAAGTGGAAAACAAACAAACAAAAAACAGTCATATAAAAAGACAACCGAGAATCGGGTTCTTAAAGGTGCATTGGTTTTGATAGGCTGGCAATCCCGACTGTTGAAATTTTTTCCTTCTTCCCAAGATGTCTTCAGCTAAACCATCAGGTTACCGTGCCTTGAAATCCAGAAATCAACCTGTTAGCTGGGAGGGTGTACTGGATTTAGCTGGGGTGGAGGTAATTTTCCTCATAGGAGCCTATATATGTTTTAATGGCTGAGCAAAACTGTGTTGATAACACACCAACGTTTTAGCTATTGCTGTGAAGCCCCAAGGCTTTCTCTGTTTCTCACTCTGTCACCCCAGAGAGCAAGCTGGGGTAGACAAGAGGTTGGATATGGATATAGCCTTGGGACAGCTGACCCCAACTGACCAAAGGGATATCCCAGGCCATCACACTCAGCAGTGAAATGAAGGGGAGGGAGGTTTTCTAAAGTAGCTGTTGCTTAGAGCCTGGCTGGGCATTGGTCTGCTGGTGATGAGCAACTGGTTTTGCATGATTTTTTTTGGGGGGGAGCGGGCTTTTTTCTTCACTTGAACTGTCTTTATCTCAACTACTTAGGGTTTTCCTTTTGCTTTTGCCCTTTTATTCTCATCTTCACCCTGCAGGAGGAGGGGTGAGCAAGTGGTTGGGGGCTTACCTTTCACCTGGGATCAGCCCACCACTGAGGGGCTTGCTAGGTGGCAGCTCTGCTGGTAGAGAAGACTGGAAGTGGGGTCCATGTACAATTTTATTACTCATTCCCTTCAAACACTCAGAAAACAGCATTTGTTCAGTATTACTGACATACATTTGCATTTGAACTAGAAATTAACTCACTGTTGGGCCTGATTAGGAATTGCCTCTCAAATCAACAAGCCCTTTTCAAATGCATGCCTATCCTGATAGTAAATTGCTTCTGCCTTCTCCATGACAAATACCTTTACACAGGTTTAAGGCAGGACTTATAAGTGCTCAGTGTCCTGAAAGGTGTTAATATTTAGTCCCACACTCAACACCTGATTAGTGATTCACAGCAAGTCAAGTCAAAGCTCACTCCTACCAGCCTGTGTAATTCCTTTCTGATGCTTCCCACACCATAACAGCAATAAAGCATTTAATACTGTTTTCAACACAGATAACATACTGCGTCTGAAATAGTCTCTATAAACAGAATGGCAACTCATCCCCTGCACATGTGACTTTTTCCTCCAAAGTATTTCTATATCCACCAGACTTAATGCTGATATCCTCATCCAGGCAAAAGTTACTTTGAAGCCCTAAGAATTTATCCAGACATTATTTGAAGAGCAAATTAGGTGTTAAGCTCAGCACAGTGATGACTTCAGGCAAAAAAAAGGTGCTCTGTAGGTGTTTGAAAGAAAATAACATAGAAAATCCAGCAAGTCTGAACATTAAAATCTGACAGAGTTACTTAACACAATTGATGATAGAATCAGCTCAAGTTGAGAGTATCCTGAACTCCCTGCTGCCTTGCACATAACAAATCTTCACTAGGACCAGGCTGTGTCAAAGAAAACACAGAATAATCATTTCCACTCCTTTGTACTCATTTTGCTCTAGCCCAAATGACCACAGAGAATTAAGGACCACGCTGTGCCCAAGTCTAGACAAACTGTTCTGATTCTCAAATAAAGGGTTTCTTCATGTAGACACCATACGATGGATTTTGAAAGACTGCAGAGAGCCATGCTTCTGCAACCAGAGACTATAGAATTTAGCTGAAATGCCATGCACCTGATCAAACAGAAGTGAGAAGCAGGAGAGGGCTTGTATGTTAGTATCTCATGAGTATCATGTATGCAATGTACCTGACTGGCACATCAAATGATAAAACAGATGCCACAATGCTATGCTTCCTCTGAACAAAGGGTACCAAGTTGGCATATGTATAGGGACAAGCCCAGTACCCCAGTACTTCATGGGGAAGTTCATATCCACTATTGTTCATGGGGAAGTCTATACATTACACACAGCCCAAAGCAGCAAGAATGGTGTGACTGCTACAAAAGAAGCATGTTACGCTAATTGTGTAAGCTCCAAGCACTGCAGGAAGGAAGGGGGAAGGCCAGGTAAGTGTTTGATGGTGTGCCAGGCTGGCAGTGGTGCTTACAGCATGAGAACCACATACCCACACCCAGGAACCATTACTCACTTTTGCAGACATATCGGCACAGAATCAGCCTGCCAGTTCAAGCACTTGCAGGATCAGAGCTATAACCATATACACTGACTATTTACTGAAGAACAATCCCCATAAAGAGGCCATCACTATATAAACAAACATTTGATAGTGTTGCCATTTTTAGCTAATCCAGAAGGGTAACAACCCATGAGATCTTTTCACCACTTTCTCAGTCCAAAGGCTTCTCCCCACCTGTGTCCACAAAGGAGAGCACTGAGTACAGGGGGGCGTGAAAGATGCAAGAGGGAAAATTACAGGCTATTTACCAATGTTACCTCCTTTTGCCTCTAGGTAGAAATGTCCTAAAGGTTTGTGTTCTAATGATGCAGGTGGCAAATAATTCTTCCAGGGTAAAATTTCCCTATGGTCATAAAAACAGCTGCCCATAGGAAGAGAAAAAGAAGTGGAGATGTTTGAGGAAACATTTTCTTTCCTTCCAAAATGTTACTCACTGAAAGTTCAAGGAACTTCAAGGGAAGGTTTATAACAACATAAGTGTCATTTCTCTTTCACTTGCTTCTACAACTAAAACAGAATAAACATCTGTGTTTACAGTTTGCAACTTATAACTGATTTTTTATTACCATGTCAAATTATTCATAGTGACTTAATCATCAAATCCATTTATGCTGTTACAATTGTGATGATGCCAGAGTAATAACACTGTTTAACCACAGCGAGGTGAAGATTTACAACATCTTTCACCTGAAGATTTCCGTAGAAAACATAGAACTACTAAATTTTCCTGTGCCCCTTGAATAAATGGATCTTTAACTTGTAGTACTTCAGACAGTGAAACCTGGGTATTGGTATTTGCAGAGATACATGGCAAGTCAGTGAAACTTGCATCTCCATCTCAAGGACTGAACCCTACAATCTTTCCAGAGGCCTTCTTGCATACTCCAGAAGCATAGGGAGACACCATATCTTGGGTTTCGTGACTCTTTGCTGGGGCTACACAGCATTTAGAAGTATTATAAATGTAACACTAATCTTTCAGACTAGAAGGCTGTCCAGATGGATGACCACTGCTGTAACATGACTAATCAGCACTCCTACGTCACAATCAAGAGAGTAAATTCTCAGAGCGACATCGTCAGATTTTTTGTACAATTTAGATGTTAAGAGCAGAAAGCAGTCCCTTCTTTTGTGTACCCAGTGCACACTATAATAGGACCACGTTTTCCACAGATACTTAGCATTTAGCATGAGATGTAAATAATGAAATACAACAGCCAACAGGATGGAGTCCGAGAAGCATGAAAAGGTAAAATAAAGCAGGAAATAACTCAACCAGTACTAATGAAGCAAGAAAGAACATGACATTGTGTACAAATTTTTTAGACAATTTCAATGAGCTGTATTTTTTCTACTCCTAACCTGCCCTATTATGAATATGGCATAATCTCCTGTAACACACTAGGTAACATCAAGCCTGGCCTTGAAAATGTAACAACATTGTTAAGGAGTCTGTCCTTTGCCTTTAATTAATGGTGTATGGTATCTGACAGACAGCAAGTGTTCATAGTTCACACCAATGAACTTCAGCTTTCAATGCCGGTTAGGTGTCAGCAAATACTGATTTTAATGGCAAACACAACTGAAAGGAGAAACATATTATTGGCATCAGATGAGCTTGAAACCTCAGCAATGGAGAGAGGATGCACATAGTGGAAATAAGAATCCACATGAGAAGGAAGACACTAGTTTTGTCAGTTATGCCAGTTCAAAGAGAAGATTTCAGGAGAAGGTAGGCATAAGTCAATAGCCCTGCATCAAATTTATAAGTCCAGCATGAGGTCAAGTCCTGGCGTACAAAGGCTTCAGTTCTGTGCTGCATTTCACCTGTCACATTCTGCCATTGAAAACTTCTCACTTGCCCGCTTTCACTCAGGGCTGGAAAGAGGGGAAACAGCCATTAGCCCATGGAAAATTCAGTTACAACTCAAACTTTTCACATAAATAGTCAAAGTGCAACGTGAAGTGCAACTGATGACTCTACAAGAGCAGAAAGCAATATGGTCTCTTTGCAACAGCAGGTCTTCCTAATGCCACAAAACAATAGTAGATATCAAATATTATGCATGACTCAGATGAAGACTGCTGGTGATAAATCACTCCATCAGAAGGCTTTCTGATTTAACTCACACTGAAAGATTATAAGTAATAACAAGCAGTAATCATTATACGCATGCCTTTGAACCACTACATCAGAGAAACTCAGTTGCGATTGAAGTAATATGCTATCCACTCAAAAGCCAGAGAAAATTCTCCAGTTAACAAACCCTCTAAAGTCTATCCAAAAAACTACTTATCCTGTGTTCCTGTAGTCAACATTCGTCTCTGCACCAAGTTTAGGAGAATTGAAACAGACATGTATCTTGTGCTGCATTCTATACTGTACATCAGCCAATCTTGTGATTCAAATCCATCTGCTACATGCTGCACTAAAGAAAAATGGAATGAGACTGGGAACACTTATCTTGCCAGATAAAAGCAGAGCTGTTATTATCAGCCTGATAGAAGGAGTCCTGAATTTAGCTGGTCCTTCTGCTCTAAGAAACTTGCTACTCGGCTAGATCTATAGCTAAATATCATGCTGGCAGCACAAATATGCTATTAAGTCCCTGCACATGGCAACCTATTAGAGCACACAAAGATACTAATAAACTCATCAGTCTAAGAAGATAAACAGTGATGCATCAGCCTTTGACAACCTGGAATACAACATTACAATTTCATTACATTTTTGGGTTGGCTCTCCCCTCTTTCCCTCAAATTCTTTATTCTTTAGTTAAAAAGACTTGACTGCGTAAATAAATAGTAAATAGTCAGTGTATATGATTATAGCTCTGATCCTGCAAGCACTTGAACTGGCTGGTTGGTTAGATCTGTTTATTCCAATTTTTCACTTGTGAAAAATGTTAAAACTTTTATACCACTAGATTGAATTAAACAGTAGAGGTCCAAGAGGAAGCAGTTGCTGTACTTCTTTCAAAGTTCTTATCACACTGATTTGTGGGTCCATTCCTCCTCCTCTGCATGCCTCTGATCCTCCTTCTCAGGGGTATAAGCAATACCAAAGTGCTGAAAGACTATAAGCAGATTTGGACTATGCTGCAGGCCAATCCACTGAAATTAATAACATTTCTCTGCAAGGTACATAATTTGCAGGAGGCTGAGCAGCTTAGGAGGGAGACAGGCGAGTCTGTGGAGAGTTTTTCACACCTCTTATAATAGGCAACCAAGATATTTCCAAGTTTTCAAAGGTAAATACAAAGAAAGACTGTTTCTAATATATACAGCAAGCCCATTCATTAGTCATGTTTATTAGTTATTTTTCAGACGGTTTGAAGTTCAAACTTGGATTAACTTTCATTATTGTGATTAGGTACTAGAAAACAACTCCGCTCAAATTTGTTGGTATAAATAATAATTGTTTGATGCTTTAAGATTCCCATAATTTAAAAGTGTTTAGAAGTGTCAAAACCACCAGTTGTTACCAGAAAAATAAAAAGTTATTCAGTACTTCCTTCAGTGCCCTTTTATCTACGGAGCTCATTTTGTGGTCATATCTGGTAGGCATGGCAAAAAGACTAGAGACCTGGCTTCATTTATTTCCAGAAGCTATCTAGTTCCTTCAGACCCATTTCACCTAATACAAAACTAAATTCTTGTTGAAACATTTATATGGCTCTAGGATGAAAAAAGCGCTATTAACACAAATACAGTAGCTTCCATTTCTCTGTACCTTGTACTATGATGTGTCACTATGTACCTAAGGAGGGAATGACAAAAGCGATACAGCTGCAAAAATTCAGAATCAAAACCTCACTACTGTACCAAAAACTCCAATAAACAGTAAAGTATAGAGTGTGGGAGGGGAAATTTCTACAGAAGTATAACAAATTAGTCCGACGCTCAAAACACATTTTTCTGCAAAGCTACTGAAGACTCCATCAGGATTTCTCTTCCTCATTTAAGATGCTCTGCAGGATCCTTTCCCACAGAAATGACAGAACTAGTTATTTAACTAGAACAGATTGCACAGCTCAAGCTAACAGATATTTATTCTACTTACACGTACAAAGTGGTCCTAACAGGTTTGCAGGAATTTTCTCAGATTCCTGTGGCAACTGCTACAGTTTGTCATACAGTTACCTGATGTGAAAAGCAATTTTGTTTCTTGGTCAAAAATACTTGCTGTTCAAGTTCTTCTTCTGGCCTGAAGTTATTTAGAGGGAGTTCCTTTTAAACTCATGAAGAAGTAGTAACCACAGCACTTTAAATGAAATTGTTAATGAACCAGTCCTCCTCTCCATCCAAAACCACTATATCCTTTATTTGCTCTCTGCTTTCTCATTTGAAGAATGTGAGATCAATAGCAGCCTCACAGCGCTTTCCTCTTAGACACACTCTCTTTTTGCGAAAGATTATCAACTTGCTTATAATTATTATTCAGTAAATGAGCTTTAAAAGGAAAAGAAAAAAAAGTAAGTATAAAGCTTCAGCACTTGCTGCTAATGGATCCCTCTACCCATATCTGCCTTGAAACCAAGAGCACAGCAAAACACTAAACAGGCTATCACAGCTGGGGCAATACAGAGCAGGGCACAGGGCAGTTATAAAGAACACTAGTCCAATTAGGAAAGTTTGAGTGTCAGGCTGTTGAATTCCCTATCATTCCCTGGCACCAGTGCCTTTAATTAGGCATTGGATTGATTACTGCCTTTGTTCTCCGTTGACCCACCAGTGACTCTGACAAGGGTTGTATTTTCCCCTGCTACAATTAGAAGACTAGGGTGAGTGTCAGCAAGCATTACACAGGCAATGAGGCTGCTTAAAACTAGAGCCTTCAGAGAGAATACGTCTGTGACATTAACACACACCTCCTTCTTGAAATCTTTAAAGGATACAGTAAGCTGGAGTTTGTCCTGGTCTGGCAGTAAATTATAGTTAAGGTTAATTTAAATTTACTAGTGTATTTATTTTCAGTGTTAAAAAAAAAAAAAGAAACAAACAGAGAGCAGGACTAGCAGTACAGAATCTATAATTCCAAAAATAAGAGGAAGGCAAGCGAGAGAATGGAAGCGACTGCTGTCTGAGTATTTAACTTGTAAAACACCAGAAACTACACTGGACAAAGTAATTTTTAATGGAGGTATATAGATCGCTTTTTGGCAACCTAGAGCATTAAGGATATCCACAGAATTAAAGCCACAATGCAAAATTCATCAAAGAAAGTAAAA
Organism: Clamator glandarius; assembly: GCA_033459285.1. Classification (NCBI taxonomy): domain Eukaryota; kingdom Metazoa; phylum Chordata; class Aves; order Cuculiformes; family Cuculidae; genus Clamator; species Clamator glandarius. Next base: position 7,034,074 of record JAUNZM010000261.1, on the reverse strand, counting down.
CCTGAGAGAATGCAACGCTGTAAAAACTGTTTCCACGTTTATTGTTTTATGCTTCATAACTGGGTAGCACTTAGAGGCCACAGTCAAAAAAAAATAAACAAATCTATTAAAAAAAAAAAAAAAAGACATTCAAGATCCTTTATGTCATGTACTGTACAAAGACAGCTTTTTCCCAATGAGAACTTGTAGTCTTAGAGGGAGAAGGGGATCAGGACAATGGAACAAAGGTAAAAATAATTGCAGGTAGCATAGTTTGTTCAAGGCCATATGATTTGTCTGTGCAAGAGAGAATTCCAGCTTCCATATAGAAGGTTAGCAACTATTCACTGTGCCACATTGCTTTTAGTCATTAAAACTCAGGTCCTGGGAATCAAACTATAAGGCTCCTAGTGACTGTGACAAGTCATTTCATTCCTCCATACCTTTGATCTTTAGTCATATATTCCCCAGGGCAGGCAAAAGGCTAGAGGATAAATTCATTAATACTTGTGAATTATTTGAAGGCGTTTTCAAAACTGAACTAACGTATTTATAAGTAGAACTAAGTCCAGATATTAAAAATTCTTAACATATTTTGAATAATTAAACTGTCTGAATATGGGAAAGTTCCTATTACATATGATTTTCACTGGCATTAGCAGGCAGCTCTCAGAACACTAGAAACTGATAGCAATTAAAAAAAAAAAATTCTTTTCTGCCTCTTCCCTGGCCTTTTCTCTTCCCATCATTCATGCCTAGCAAGCTCCCACGGTGCTGCACAGCAGCCTTCTGAGGCACCAGAATGACACTTGTCAATTCTGCCACCACATCCAGGTAACCAGCCTCTAGGGGATTGGCCCATGGAGGAAATTGGCACCTAGTACCCATATCCCTCTACCACGTCAGTGCTCCCACCACTCAGAGAAGGAAAGTGATTGTCAAGACTCATTTCTACCTTGCCAGTCCATATTTTGGCTCAAGAGATAACTGGAATAAGCGAGCTTTCAGATTTCCTCCTTGGAATGGACAGAGGCAGAGGAAGCTCAGAATCGCATGAATTTGAAAGCAGACTTGCTTGGTGTCTGGCAACAAGGTCTGAGGCTAGTACCACTCTCTTTAAAATTCAACAATTAGACATATAAGTTTATTTTTACCAGGTATCTTATACAAAAAAAAAAAAAACCTTGGTTTTTTTTTGTAAAATAGCCAAAATAGGTATAATTCACAAAAGGACTGAGACACAGTCACTGAGTATATGAGGCAGAAGTTTTAACAAAAGGGCAGAGGATAATGCAAGAGAAATACAGCAATGTTCACTCTACTCCTAAGATTCTTTGAACTTGTTGAAATACCTATAACAGTTCGAAGCAGCCCTGTAATTGTATTAAACCCCAAAATATGACGAGTAGTCACAGCCAGGGGACTTGCAATTAGTTCCCTTTTTCCCCACAACAGCTGAATGAAAAATATAGAGAATTAGCAGCACAACAGTCACAAAAAGATGGAAATCCAATTTCACTTGCAATCTACTACCATTATCAATAGAACACCATGAGCTTCGATAGAGAAATCACAGCCTCTGGGACCACAAGATCAGCTTAAGGTCTGTGGCTACTGGAGAGCTATAACCAAATTAAGTTTTGAAGTACAGTAAAGTGCCCAGGATATAATTTTGAGGAGTGCAGTGGTATCCCACAATAAACTCACAACCCAGGAAGAATCTGGTATTACCAGGATGTGTTATTTTATTTCTTCAGTAAATCCTTATAATTAAAATGCAGATGGGTCAAATAAATCCCATGGTGCTTTAGCGAAAGTCTGACTTTCACAATAGATGTCCATCCATATTTTGAACATAAATTGCTAAGCCATTGATACTTTCCAGTCAGCAATCCAGACTTCATAGATTTTAGCCTTGCTGAACACCAGAGGGATAAGGCAGAAACTTTCAGTGACTGCAGATTAAGAAATTATGATGAGTTTCTGTTACAACTGCAAGCACTCGGTCAAATATGAATTTGTTCTGCCGCAATGCAAATGCAGTGTTTGATTCACTAGATAGATAGAAATTCCTTTTGGTTCATAGGCACAGCATGGCAGGGGCAAAGGAGAATACTGAATGCTTAAGGCATGTGTCTCAGAGAAGCTTAACAGCTGACTGTGCTGACCAGCTGCACAGCAGCACGAGCAGCCCCATGCACTTGGTGTTACACTCCCTCCCAAAGGCAGAGCCTTGCAGTGGACTGTTTCACCACTTCAGAAAAACAGCTCAAGGTGGGAGATCTCCATGTTATACAGCTCTGGAAAAGAAGCTTTCTGCATTGAACGAACTGTTACAGAGACAGACACCAGGGCAGCCCAGCACAAACACCTAAGTCCCAGCAGGACTAAGTCACATCTTTTCACAGTCTGCACAGGAGGAACGTGGACACATCTGTAAGATGCATTTATGATTTTCAAGCACCTTTCCCCTTCTTATAGGCCTTCTTCTATTAGATGCTATTTAATACACTATTTGTCACTGCAAGTGGTCACTCATGGCCACAGGTAAGTAGTGCACAAAACTTATTTAGACTGTTCCTACTGTCAATACTATATTTGTCTGTCTGCCTGCATTGCCATACTAAATTCACTGCCTTCAGATTAGTTCAAAGGATTGGCATTTTGTTAATGAAATTGGCATCTCTACTCATATTCTGCTTGCTACCTACCCCAAAAAAATATGGGGGATGCTAACAGAAGTGTAATAACTAAGGCTATCATATCTGTAAGGGCTAGCTTATTTTTCCTTCTAGTTATGAGCACATTCTTTCTTCATGCAGTCAAACTGTAAGGGTAAAACCAAAAATTTGCCTGTGGCTATATGTAGTCATAGTGTTTACAAACATTCTGATGTCAGAAGAGCAGTTCATGTCTTAATCATTCAGCTGTGTGTAGATATTTGGCTCTAGAAAACAGAGACCTCCAGACTGAAGGAGAACAAGGTGAAGCAAGGTCTGATTTACTAAGTAACATTTCATGCACTGATATCCCTTTTTCTAGGCATTTGGGAAGGGGGTGGTTTTGCCAGGTTGGCTTCCCAAAAGTTCACCACGAGGTTAGGCAAGTAACTGCTGGCAGAAGAGGCAGAAACATGCACTTGGGAGGACACTGCAGCAAAAGCAAGGCAACAGGGGACTCAGAGGGGCTGTACAATCTCTTGCCTTGGAGATGCTCCTAATTTCACTGCACAAATCCCACAGCAAGCAATCTAACACCCAAGTTCACCCTGCTTTGAAGTGGAAGCTGGACTACGTAACTTCCAAGAGTCCTTTTAACCTAAAGTGTCTACCATTGAGCCTGGCAGCACTTCATCCCCAGAGAGCTGCGCTGCTCTACTCCATATCTCTCCATTTCCACAGAGCCAGATTAGCGAGCTTGGTTTGAATTTTCCATCTGATGCTGATGTTTGGTAAAAGAATGATTAAAAGGGGCAGTGGTGGTACAAAAACAAATTTTAGCTTTATTAGCCCCGTGTTTTTCTGTAGGGAGATCTACCTTTCCTCTCATGCCACCAATTCAGCAGGCTGCTGTTAGCCCTATAAAGATTTAATTGTGCCACATTGCCCCAATTCAGACAGCTTGTTCACATTATCACCTCTGATGTTAATTGAGAGGTGCTCTTTGATAGCACCTGGTACCCAGAGTGAAGCCTGCTTTGACACCCCTATATACGCATTGCTTACACTGATTTTGTTCAGTGTTCAAAATTCTTGCTCGCACATCTGCTTTTAGTTATTAATGTGTAAGCAAGCTTGCTATAACATAGTCCCAAGGCCCTAACTTCACTTAAAACTATTCTCATTATTCTCTACCACCAAATAGATGACAATACTAAGGCTTGACTAAACACCACTATGAAATCAAGTCCAACATCCAGAAGAAAAAATTATTATGACAGCGACTGCAGTTGTAGTTCCCAATTCCTTTATGTCAGGCTTAAATAGTCTTGCTTACAGAACCACTAAAGTCCTTGCTGTTTACTAGAAGCTGTAAGGAATTCACAGTAACTCTGAAACAAGGCAACGGATTTTGGAAATACCTTTGCCAACCTAAAAACTGACAAGATTTTTCACAGTAAGTTGCTTTCCTTGCTAATCAATAACAGGATTAAAATGAAGGAAAAGTGAAGTCTGATCCATTCTATTTTACCAGCTCCTGTAAACCCTGGCTGCCAGGCAACACAGCAAGCCCCTTCCTTAGGGTTAGAGTTAATTGCTATAATCACAGAGCCAGTAGCAACCCTGTCCAGGTGAGTCATTAGTTAGGGAAAAGAAAATTATCAAGAGAGCAGAAAATGGAGTAGAGAGGATAAAACTGCATAGGAGTTTTGGGGTTTTTTTAAAGGAAAGAGGTACACAGTGTGTTTGTTGGTTCCTGAAGAGAAAACGCAGCACATAAGGAAAGCACAGGGCTGTCTCCAGTTAGCAACTCTATGTTTTGGGTGCTCTAACAAGTATCAGACTGCCTGAGAGGATCCTTCAACAGACAATGGCAAAGGGAAGCACAAACTCCAATATTGCTTCACACAACACAGGGGAGCCCTCTAACAAACACTGGAACACCTACAGACATATTTCACTCGTTTTACACCCTATAATTTCACCAGAGTCACTACAGTTGCCAGAATAAAACCAAAGATGGAGTCTGGTGCAGGATGTACAGTTTGCAATTAATTTAATTATTTTACAGTTAAACGCACATGCACTGCAATGTGCTTCCAGTGCCTTTTCTACCTTAATGCTCATGCTGGTCTCCAGCTCCCCCACAGCATGCTGCCAGAGGTCTGACATAATAACAGTATTACAACAGAGCAAGCAGGTTGCCACAGATCGTTCAAATTAAAAGCAGCCTAACAAGCCATTCCACAGACAAAGAGGCAGCACATCCAGTGCTGCACACAGCGAGAATAGTGCCTCCAAACATGCCTACCTCTAGAGCCACCACAGAACTGATGCTCAGCCTTAGAACCCACAGCCACTTAGCTGACTTCCAGGAACAAGAGCTACAGGACTGGACCCTCAAGGTCTTGGCCAAGCAAAGCAAGGTTGTGCCTGCGGTCTGGCCGTCCAGTATCAGTGGGGTCAGCTTTACAGAAAGTTACTCTTCTCTGCATTAAGTGCACTGCACATCAGAAGCTCTTCAAAAAACCCTCTGCTGCTTACAGGTCACAGAATCATAGAATCATAGGTTGGAAAAGACCCATCGGATCATCGAGTCAAACCATTCCTATCAAACACTAAACCATGCCCCTCAGGTCTATGCAACAGTATTGTGAAGCCTAGAAATGTGTAGCAGACTCTGGCAGACAACAGAACACAAGAAGATAAGCAGCAGCTGAGAAACTTTTGAGGTACTTAGCTAAAACATCTACAGAAGTGGGGGCTGTTAGAGCAGCAGCATATGCTCAAACTCTTTAATTGTGGATGCTAAAGACTGACATTAGCTTAAATGTTACTATGCATGTAACAGCCAGCAGGAAAGCAGGCATTAATATGATAACAAATATATTATTTCTAAGTTTTACAATGTTTTTTCTGAAGTATAAAGCTTTCTTAGATGGCACATTCATACCCGAGATGACTCTGTAGAACTGCAGGGAAGTGTTATCCTGGTTGCTCACACACCTGAAAACTACAAACAGTAGTTTTTGGGTGTGCTCTTTGCCTACTGTTCTCAAGGTCTCAACCTGAGGCTCATGAGATTACAGACAAGTTATAAACAAATGTTTGGAATACTAATAATGATGCTTATGTTTGGATCAGAAGGCATACAATCAGAAAAAAAGTTACAAATTCATTTCTTCACCTGAAAAGTGTCATGACAAGAGTAGTTAAAGCAACAAAAACCTCAGTGAAGAAGAAGAGTATTAAAATCTTAAAAGTGGTATTTCTGTAGTTTAAACCTTGTTAATGATGACAGCAATGAATAATGTCTAGAGACAGGACACAGAGGGAACACATTTGGGATACTGCGCAAGCCGTACAAATTGTTACTTATAAATTCTAGGCATATTATCAAGACAAACTTTTTGAAAAGTAGAAAAACATTTTCATAAACTTCTGCTTCTCCACTGGAAAGAAAACCACTGAGCAATCTATTCCAATTAATGTTCTAACTAATGAAATGACAAAGGCCCCCTTTCTATTCCTTCAGATGCAGTTTAATAGCATTTATATGTTGTCAAGCTTTGCATCATCCATTTGATCTCTGGAAAGGCAGAGAGGCAGACAGAATACAAAACAAACAGTAACAAATACCACATGAATACAGAATGCCTAACAGCATGACATTCACAACAGCAGACAGCCAAGGACAATTAAATTATTCATAGATATGAACTGTCCAAGGTGGGGAGGGGGGGTGGGAAAAGAGAGAGAGAGAATTAGCAAACACTCCCTTGAAAAATCACAAAGAAAAACACTCAGATGCATTAGCAATTTCTTCCTTTATTTTTTAGTTAAGCTAACAGCTTCTGGTACCAATCAGAGAATCAGAAGTCAAGGTCTTCCTAAAAGACATTTTGTCATAAAATAATAAATAATTAGTTACCCTATATTCAACAGCCATATTCCAAGCCCTTTAAGGCTGACAACTTTGAAATGCAAACCACACTCCCCTCTTCTTTTCTGTACAGTCAGAAAAGCCAATGCTGAGCCAGCACACAAGAGCTGTTGGGGAATGAGATGGGCAACATTAGCAAGAAAAAAAAAAAGCCCATTAGTCAAAAACACAAACTAATCAGTTCACCAAGTTGCTCTATCTCCTCTCCTTAGCTGTAAAATAGAAGAAGCAGGCATTTACTGAGACACGGGCACACTGATGTGAGTAATTGCAACTGTGTAAAGCCCTGTGATTTCCATGAGTGTTACAAACCACTTGACCTGTACACTTCTAGGAGAATCCTCCTCTTCCACTGAGCAATTAAAAGTCTTTTCCTATGGAAACTTCAGGACAGTCCTATTCCATATTATAGGGAAACAGATATTCAAGCTCCTTACAAAAAGCCAGCAAGACAGACAGAAACGGCCTGATGGCAAAGGCTAAGATAACAAGAAACTGAGAGCTCCAATACTCAAGCACCAATTTCAGATAATTGCAGCAGCAGGGTAAAGCAAACAGCTACAGCCAGCCATCAACACCACATCAGGGTGGTGGGACAGGACATATATCTTAACCTCAGCTGCATCCAAACTACCCGTATTTATGTTGCCAGTGAAGGCAAACTTCAGCTAAGGTGTCTGTTAGTGATATCTGGAAGCCAAGACGTGTGTACGCGTAAGTCCTTCTGCCCTGACAATCAGTGTTATCTTTCTGCTGCTCAGTCAGAGGTTACCATCTTACATCCCTGCAGCTAAGCCCACAGGAACTCATTTCTCAGAGCCCGCAGGTTTATTGTATTGGCTGCAACTAAGAGCAACAGGGATTTTATCTGGATCTTTATGTACTGGGAGTATACGCTAACCATCCAACATTGGCAGACTCTGCTTGTTTTCAAGGTTGGCCAGAAATTCTGCCCTGATCTCAAGAGACCTTTCCATCAAAACTTAAATTACCAATGTTTCAGTTTCAATGACAAGTTATTATAGAAAATTGCCTTGAAGAAGTTAAAAACAACACACGTTGAAGAAAGACAAAGAGCAAGTCTGATTGTTTTCACTCGTTGGTGATGTCCAGTGGCAACAAGGAAAAGATGAGAGGCTTTACTTCAGTACAAAATAGATTTGCAGACTGTCTCGCAGCCCTTTGAAGACAATAATTATTTTTCAGAAAGGAAAAGAAAGAATCCAAGAACTTTCCTTTTTCTTTCCCAGCCATCTCAACCTCTACTAAAATAACCACAACAAAATAAAACAACAAAGCGGAAGCCATGCTTATTACTTACCTTTATCATACATGCATCTGGCCAAAAAACTGAATACGTTGAATACATTTCATTTTAGGTTTCTAGACGTAAAAGGCCTGTCCTTCACCCTGAAAGTCATTTTGCCCCCTTTCAGAAAGCTGTGTGGCTCAGAGAGAGGATACTGGGAGCTCTGCAATCGTTGCTGCAGAAAGTGGTGCAGAAAAAGAAATGTATATACACATACACATATACGTACATAAGTGGAGCTGAGTCATAAAAGCTGCACTGAAACAATCCTATCGTCTCATTTCATACAGAGGTGGATAAAGGCACAACAGAGATTTCATTCATGCGGAGGTCTAGGGTATGCTGGGAAGTCTCAGTCTGACAATTTGCTGCAGATGCTTGCTTAGAGGAGCCATTTATCAGTGTCACCCATGAGCATCACTACACACTGCTTCCTCAGCAGCATGGTTCCACACCAGCTTCCCACACAGCACACTCTGGTCCTTGATATTTCAGGCACAGAAATAGTCCTTATCTGGGCCGTAGCAGTGTGTGCTTATTGAAGCGCTTCCTATTATCCAGAGTGCATGTGTTTGGAGTAGGAAAGGGACAGAATTTATTTCCTTTCCTGATAAAAAGAACAGCAAATTAAGAGAAGTCACAACAAGTTTTCTTCCCCCTCTCCCCTCTTCCTTTATAACCCTGTTTAGCTCATTGCTTACAAACAACTAACACAAGCATGCATAGAATCATAGAATCATAGAATCATAGAATCACAGAATAACCATGTTGGAAGAGACCCACCGGATCACTGAGTCCAACCATTCCTATCAAACACTAAACCATGCCCCTCAGCACCTCATCCACCCGTGTCTTAAACACCTCCAGGGAAGGTGAATCAACCACCTCCTTGGGCAGCCTGTTCCAGTGCCCAATGACCCTTTCCGTGAAAAAATTTTTTCTAATGTCCAGCCTGAACCTCCCCTGGCGGAGCTTGAGGCCATTCCCTCTCGTCCTGTCCCCTGTCACTTGGCAGAAGAGGCCAGCACCCTCCTCTCCACAACCTCCTTTCAGGTAGTTATAGAGAGCAATGAGGTCTCCCCTCAGCCTCCTCTTCTCCAGGCTAAACAACCCCAGCTCGCTCAGCCGCTCCTCATAAGGCCTGTTCTCCAGCCCCTTCACCAGCTTTACATCAGTAGAGCCAGCTCCTGGAGGATGCAGGCATCTTAGACATTTCATCTCTTGTTATACCTAAGTGGAATATTAAACAGGCAAGACAGTGGCAGACCAAGCTCAAAAGAACTAAAAAACTAGGACTGACAAAGAGGGCTGGCAATTTAAAGCACTTCAGTCTGTAAAGTGTTTCATTTATAGCCATCAATGCCAGTACATTCAGCCCTCATGTATATGCCTTCACCTTTAGCTCTCCTTTCTCACCTTAAGTCTTTTCTATTCTGCATTTAAAGCATTGGGAGCAAGTACTCCTACTTAAAAGCTGTCCTTGGAGTGCCCACTATAATATTACAGAATTAATAAGCTATATACGCTATAAGAATTTAAATTAATCCAGAAATCAAACAGTATTTCCTTCAGAGACAGTCATAGGGGAAAGTAAAAGACAGGCTGAATTCATAACTGTTACTGATGCACTAAAACATACATCTTTTTGTTGAGTTGGGTGAAACTGTTCGTGTAATATGTTGAGTCCCTACTTTATACTAAGTCTCAATTTGACGTTATGGAATATATAGGTCTTTGTGACTGGTAATCAAAATAAATAAATTACTGAGATACAAGAAAGAAAATGTAGCTACATTCTTATATCACAGAATGCAGCCGTACCTCAGCCTTTGGAAAAGCTAATTTCATAATGAAAAATACTGAAGTGCATGAAATCAAATGCAACTTTGGTTTAACTGCTTTCTATTCCTCTGGCTGCTTGCAGGTTTCTGTTTTGAGAGAGAGAAAGATAGGAGAGGTGAAAAAATACAGGGATGGCTTTTTTAAAAGAACAACAACAATAAAAAACACAGCCAAAAACATCATAACCTTCGTATGAATTACTTCTGTAAAGCTTTAAAGACATCGGCAGTGAGCTCAACCTTTTAAAGAACTCTGGTTCTCTCCCAGTTCTCCCCATCTCCCCCATGTGCCACCTCTCCCATGGAAGCACTGTTCCTTTGTGACCTGGACCAACCAAGGTACACCTCATTGCTCACTTCATTTCTGTTCCTATGGCCTGTCTTCTTCCTCTCAAAGGCATTCTTCTCCTTGCAGTGGGCTTTTCCTATTCTTATAGCAGCTTGTGCCTTTTAGGACATCAAAATGTATTGGCCAATCTGCTGTAAGTGCCTATCCTCATCCCTTTCAACTTCAAAAATTGTTAATGATGTTGAAGCCAAACAACCAACAGTTCACTAGTCAAGATGGGGATAAAGGAAAGATGCAATTAAATTCCTCTGACAATGAGAGAGGATTGCAGTGGGGAAAGCTACTCTGAAAACATTTATTTTTCTTTTTAATATCCAAGCTCTTGTTAAGAGATTACAAGAATCAGACCCCAACTGTTCATTTGAAATGAGAAGGCATTTCAATGAGAGCTGCTTATCCCAACTCATGCTCCTTACCAAACAACCTCTTTGCAGGAACACTGAATCAATGACTTTGCAAACACAAACTGCAAAATCTTGCAGAGCTTTGTTTTCACCGTCGTGGAAGAAGGTATCCAGAAGCTGCCTTAAGCCATTTTCTTCTCTTACCCACTGCACCTACAATAACATCTTTCTCTCACTTTTAAATCTAAACCAAAATCCACAGAATTTCTGTCAAATCCATTATTCAAAAATGGATTTGACACACAGAAAAAAAAAAAAAAAAAGTCTTATTAGGCAGGCTAAAAGAGCAGCTCTGGATTTAAGCTTACCACCCATGCTGCAGAACTGCTTACAAAGCCATTACTAATGGCCTTCCAGCTACCCATCATTTCCCCACGTTCAGCCTGCCCAGACAGCTAGCTATTCCTTTCTAACAAATACCATTTTAATTGCATCTCCCACTTTGTTAGCCTTCTTGACCTCCAGTAAAAGCCATCTACAGTCTAACAATCTCTTAAATCTGACACTCACCAACTAGCACACTTGTATGCCTTCCTGCTAGCTTCACACGTATGCAGGCTTATTGTCAAGAATTTCCATTTAGAAATCTAATGGGTATGAGCTGAAGTGACAGCTTTAGGACTAGTGGGGAGAAAAAGGGGGAGGGGGGGGAAGTGAAAAGGGTGAGGTGAATAGGAAAGAATATGTGTGTGTATTGGAAATGCCCCCCATCACCAAAGACTTCATTGTGCCTTTCTGGTGCCAGGGCTTCTCCAGTCCCAACACCTTCCTCCCAGCAACAAACGCCAGCAGCACAGCCCCAGCCAATGTTAACTCTTCCTGTGGGAACGCAGCCAGCAATTTCAGCAATATTAACCCTGGGAATACTAACGTGATTTAGAGAACTTGTTAAATTTTAATGATACCATTAGAAAAGAGGAAAACATACAAGTCACAACTCCCGATTTGGTGCATTTGGCCGCTGAATAGGATATTAATGTTTTTCTTTGCCCAGCCCTATTAAATGAGCAGTGAAACTAAGAGAAATGAAGAGTAATGGCTTTTATTCCTGCTGTTCAGCGTCTGCATATAGCCAAGACTGCCTACTGCCCACTAGGCTTTCTGCTGGAGCCTATCAGGCAGACAGAGTAAACGGGCAATTCTTTCAGCACTTGGCACTCAGTGGGTCAGAGGTTCACTTAGCTAAGAGGCACAGAAAAATAAAACTGTCTGATTGAAATAGTAGCATACAACCATTCAGGCTACCAGTTAGGAGGCAAAAGCCCGCTCTTCTGAATAACTTCAGCATAATTAAGTCCGAATTTGCCCTTCTGAAGGAGTTTGCCCAAGTGGCTCTTACAGAAACACGCAAACACCAAGTTCTGCCCCACTTTTAGCAAAGGAGTTGAGAGTGACCATCATCTTTGGCACTGCAGGAATCTCATATCTTCAAGTACATCTGTGACAAAGCAAATGGGCAATTCCCAACAGAACCACACAGTGGCCCACAGAAATTGAGGGGTTGTATTCCTGAATCCTAATTTATCTTCAGATAATTGAGGGGGGGTGGAAAGAAAGAAGAAATGCAACACACAAGTTGGGGAACATTAATTCCACTGCCAAGGTAGCGCTGCTCAGGCAGTTCTGAAAAAAGTTGAAATCCCCAAACCACTGTGAATTTACTTTTTCTTTAGAAAAAGAAAATATTTACTGAGTTGAATGTCAAAGTCTCCTTTCATTTGCTTTTCTCCAAACATTCATGTCAGTAAAATTTTGTTCCCATGCAAGCCCACAGAATAGAGAAGCTGTTGTGAATACCTGGGTGCAAATAAACGATCACATTACGGTATTCATGATTTAGGGAGCATGGTGAAATATAAGTTAGAGTAGAGGTTTGTTAATAATAGATCACAGAAAATCTGCAAGTTGAAACACATTTGTAAAAAACAAATGCATACAGAGCAAGTTCCACTTCTAGGTAACTTGGAAGCCAAAACACTTAGACTGTATTCCCAGTTTAAGACACTCCCACAGACATTGGGGATGGACAGATGCTTTACATCAGTCATATTGCATCAGATGCAGTTATCCTATCTCCAGTATACACCGTTCCTCTGACACACACCACCAGCGAGAAATTAAAAACATTTTCCAGACCCACACTCACACTGGCTTGTGTTATTTTTTTACTAGAATAAAATAATTTTTTACAAGCATTTGACAGAAATCACCAAATCCATTGAATAGGATCACTAACCAGCTACTAACAAAGCAGATACCACGGGGCCTGTAAATTAAGGTCTCCTACTTGTAGGCCAACAAAGTGAGCAAAATCAGCCCTAGTTTGTTTAACAGGAAAGCACAATGAGTTTAAATATACAATATAAAAATCTTACATCAACGTAGGATTTCCTTATGGGAATCTAGAAGTGTCCAGTTCCTTCTCAGGAGAGGAAAGTCTTTTGTCTTCATCATGAATTGTAAACTGAGTTAAATTTAAGACCCCATCAGTCTCCTCAGGTCCTTCAAACAGAAGTTCCTTGGCAATCTTTCTTCAAAAAAAAAGATTTTTTGGACAAAGACTACTAGAGTATATGGTTTTAGAGGAAAACTGAGGAGTAGAAACCAGTTCAAACTGACATCTTTTTGCTTCCCTCTCAGAAAATAGGGAATGTTGGACTCGATGATCCGGTGGGTCTCTTCCAACCTGGTTATTCTATGATTCCAAGTGCAAAATGAACAGTAGGCTGTGTGATTTAGTAGTACAGATTGAACAGAATAGTAGGTCTTAGCAACAACAAAAAGTAAACACGTTTGAAGATCAAATTAAATCAAGTACACCAATGCTGGAATGGTAAGTACGTTTTAACAACCTTTCTATACTGTATTATTTCAAATAAAATAAACTGTATTCTCATACCTTAACAATAAATCCAAGCTGCAATTGAACATATCCATTTCTAAAACCTGATTCTTTTGTATAGCTAGCATCATATTTTCCTTTACTTTCCCTTCTGTAAAGTAATTAAAAAGTAATCCCTATACTCTGTACTAGTTGCAGCTGAGGCTACGGTTGGATGCATTGTGCTGCTCTCATCAGTACCTTTCTCATCAGAGATCGCTGGGTCCTCACATCTGCTGTTGTAATAGCGCATCTAGTCACTCCCTGACCCTTCAATCAAAAGGATGTAAGTTTAGAAGGAAGTGCTATTGAAAGCATTTGAACTATCTATCATTTTGATAAGAACTAAGGCAGGGAGCAACCAGTACGTATTCACGCAGGAGACCTGCAGGGATGCTAACTTATGACCTTCATATGGAGAGGAGAAAAAAAAGGCACACTGGGAGACTCACAAGGGGCCAGTATGTTTTATCACCGCACAGTCTGAGCAGCGTGCCTGACTGCTGCTCTAAATGCATGCAAGCACTCCCCGATTAGAGCGATACGATAGGTAGAGCTGTGGCCTAAATGAAATCCTGCTCATGTTGCTGAACTCAGAATCCCATCACTAGAGCAAATTTCATGTAAGTCAACAGATTGACAAGGTTCAGATTCGAGACTCTTCTCTTTTCCCCTCCCCACTTACTTGACATTTCTATAAGTAACCAGCAATAGTTCATGTTACACCAGTGTTCGGGTTTCAGATGGGATAGTTCATTTTCTTCCTAGCAGCTGGTTTCGTGCTGCATCTTGGATTCAGTATGAGCATAATTTTAATAACATACTGTTTTAGTTGGATCTAGGACTCCTCAGCTTTTCATACCCTGGCATTGAGGAGACTGCAGGTGCACAAGCTGCAAGGAGGCAGAGCCAGGAGAGCTGACCCAAACTGGCCAAAGGGATATCCATGCTGTATATGCTCAGCACATAGACTAGGTGGACTTGGCTGAGGTTGGTTGGATTTTTTCCATTGCTGGGGGCAAGCTGAGCATTTCTCTGTTGGCAGTTAGTAATTTTTTCACTTTGATCACTTGTCTTCCTTGTGGTTTATTTCTCCTTTTGTTATTTCCTTTTTCACTACACAATTTACCACTATTTTATTTTAATTTAGTTATTAAAGTGTTCTTATCTCAACCCCCAATTTGTCTCACTTTTCCGATTCTCTCCCTCATCCTAATGATGTGGGTAGGGACCATGCAGTCCTTAGTTGCTGGCTAGGGTTAAAACCACAACAACAAGGAAGAGTTTTCAATATTTGACATTTCTTGCAGTCTTTTTCTGAACAGCCTCCATCCCAAGCTCAGAATGGTGCAGTCAACATTCCCTTCCCCTATTAAGTGTCTTGTGTTGGTCTGTGCTTTTATTTGGAGAAACATCTAAGATGCTCTCATTGAAATGTTACTAAGCTATACTGTCATATCACCTAAAGAGTGGAGGGAAATGAAGCATAAGAAATGCATATTCTGGTTGCAGATGCTGAAGATATTGCAGCTGTATTGAGAAGGTATCCAATTATATAGTTTAGCTTTTAAAACCAGATCTAAATACAGTTCTTAACAGCTTTACTATGCTTATAGTTGTTTAAAAAGAAAAACATATACACAGTGGTTTACTAAAAAACACAGGCAACTCTAAAAAAAAAAAAAAAAAAAAAATCAAACTGGGCAACATAAGTCATGGGGGATTTGAATTCCATAAACCTACTAGTAAGGATGCAGCTATAATGTGATTATCTAAAACAACCTTGCTCCAATGACCACTCCATGTTAACAGAAACTGTTCAATTAAACACTGTCATGTCTTTCCAATGTGCAAGCTGAAGCTTCCAAAGAAAAGCAGCGTTCCAATGCGTGACTGCCCCAGACTGCTTACATTTGTTGCTTTACCACTGCTTTCTAGAAGAGCAATAGCTTAATTAATTGTTGTGACTTCCATCAGTGCCACAGGACAACTAAAATTTGGTCCAATAATGGGAAAGACTGTGGGAGACACTTCTAGAACCTTTCACTTTTGGGATACTACTTTATCAGGGAGTTGTTACATACTACAGCTTACTTAATTCAAAGTAAATGAGCAATCTGCCTTTCTGCAATGAAGGACAGTTCTTGCATTGCAGCTTCAGCAACAAATAAGGTGGACTAGTCATCATTTATCCAGTGGCACAGGGGAAGCCTATGTGCTTGTATTCATCACATTTTATTAACATACATGCCTCTCAAGCTACAACGTGACACTTTGCTAAGATCTTAGCTAGCAATATAACTCAGAACATCTCTCATGCTTCCGAAATGCAGGCCACGTCACAAAATGCTGCAGTTCCTAGTACATCATTATGTGGAGCACGACAGTCGAGTTTATTGTGGTGACGGGCAGCAAGTTCAGTGCTTGGAAGCACCCCAATTATATGACGTCAAAGGTTACGTGCTGCTGATATGGCAAAACTGCAAATGTCTTTCAGCCCTACGTACACAGCACTGCCCCATTCTGATAATCTGCTGATGCAGGCATGAATCCCATTACATGCCAATGGCCCGTACTGTTAATGTGTGACATATTTTCTAACACTGTCTGGGGAATTCAGCACAGGCTACCTTTCCTCCTTCTCTCCTTCCAAAAATCACATGCCAAAATCCTGCACTTGTACAACAAGCCAGCTACTGATGTTGCAACATTTACTTCTAGGAAAACGAGCCTATCTAAGGATACAAGATGATTTTAGAGATCAGTGCAGTGTTCATGACACGTAAAAAGAACCTTGAAGGACCTTTGTCGCTTAATAATAGCCTGGCACAAAGGGGCCAGCTACAGGCTGAGCACTGTGCTCAGAAATATACAGTCGGTGTTTTCACATGCACTGGCAAGTGTCTGTAAGAAATCAATTTGATCAAAATTCTGCTTGTCACCAGAGACTGACTTTAAACAAAGCATTAATACTCCCACCACCACCAGCAACAGCTTAGCCTACAGTCTCCTAAAAGGAGTGATTTTCTGATAGGAAAAACACCTTTGTCTGAATTCAGTATTTATAATCATCAGCCTGTTCCTAATTTACAGGGCACTCAATAAGGGGCAAACCTTTTTTGATCCCATGGAGAAAGCTACAAAGGTAACAGTTCTGACACTTTCCCAAAAAACTGTCTTTAATATACAGTATCTTCACCCTTACCTCAAAGACATTCATAAGCTTGAAAGAACTATTGATATCATTTCATATGTTGACACTGTGGGTTGCAGCAGCAAGACTTCCAGCTGTTCCTAGAAAAGGGTTTATATTAATTTGCCAGAGATAAAGACATATCCGTTTGTCTCCTCTGGACTTCTGTAAGCAGCAATAATTCCAGTGTAACTGAAGTAGCTTATGGTTTCCCAGCTTGCCAGGAAACACACAATTGTAAGAAGATTCACACATGAGTTACGCTAAATGTTTAGTATTGTGACCTGTGATGCAATACAAAAGAATGGTTGTTGTTGCTTTAACTTTAATGGAGTTAATCCTTCCAAATGCTGACAAATTACTGCCTCAGGCTATTTAAAATCACATTTCTAATGCAATAATCCTATCTGCATTACAGTGAGTTAGGATGAAATGATTAGGTGCCCGAGATTTTTTGAACAGTGAATTAAGTCACCATACAGACTGGCCGTGCTTGTTCACAAATTAAAGGTCTGGGCGGAAATAAAATTCCATTATTCTGCTACTTGCTAAGCTTTGAGGAAGGGTTCATTACTGTCCTGTATCTACTCAGAATGTTTCTGAAGTAGCTACAAGGAACCTATTTTTCATTAGACCAGCTTCAGGGGTTTCTTCGTTATTAACAATTATTACACAAGACTTTGACTACTGAACACCTATGAAATAGAAATGGCTAATTCAACAACATGCAAGCAAAAACTGAGGTAGAACATCAGTAAGGCTGTAAAAAAAGAAAAAGAAAAAAGAAAAGACCCCGTACTCTGAATGCAAGTACTCCCCCCATTTCACACACACGGTGCTAAACCAGAATTTACCCAATTCTTATACCTAGAAGCACAAGATTTTTAGTTAGAGGGACAGTCCAGAATATAGTCCACCTAACAACATCAGTGCTAGCATTCAGAATAGGATCTTTGCTTTCTGACACGTTCACAATGTGCCCAAGTAGATATTCATGCCTAAACATTCAAACTACCTCTTGGCTTAAAGGCTGGATTTAGGATTTTTAGAATCTGGTACTAACAAAATCAATATTGCCAGCTTAAGACTGTTTTTATTAGCATTCAATTGATTATTTATACACAATATAATGTGATACACTTAAATATAGCAACTGTTCAATTAAACAATGATTTTTTTTTGTTGTCAGATACCTGCACAGTTAGTGTTCCATTGAAGCCAGATATCACAGGTTGGAACCCCAGGCAATCCGATTTCACACAAATTCTGATAAATAAGAAGGGTGATGTCAAACTTCTATGCTATAGCTTTGTCTGCTGCCCTTATAAAAATGTAGGCCAAGAAAAAGCTTATTTTTTTAAAATAGAATCAATATTAGTAATTTTGGGGACAATCCTTATCATGAAGGTGCATGACATTGTAACAAAAGCCCCACAAACAATGGCCATCAAACACTCTAAGATCCTTTCAGTTACAAACCACCATGTGCAACTCTTAACAATCACTTGTGCCGGTCATTTCCCACAAGGGTGCTTCACATGGAGGTTACAAAAAGATTTCATTCTCATAAAACATAAACTCTCATATGCAGATAATTGCTGTACATCATTAAGTCACCTCTGTGTTACAAGAGGTGGCAAAACAAACAACAAGCTTTTAGCATTTTATATGTTTGTAATTGAAAGTGAACCTGGCATTTTAAATGGGTAAAATAAAGTAGCACAAATATAAATATATATCTCTCACTGCCTCATCAGGAAAAAAAAATCAAGTTTTCATCCTGTTGACTTACTAGGAGAGAATGCATCTATTTAAAACTGAAAGCTTAACACCTCAACACTAACAATGAGCTACTCAGAAGCTGTTTGCTCTAGGTTAAGTGTGGCTTTTTCTGTATCAAATGAAAAGCTTCAGAATGTAGCTTCATACATAAAGCCTGGTCTGTTTGTGTAGCAGTTAAGTATACTGTTAAACTCTATAGATATACACAAACTCTTACATGATTACACACTGTAGAAAACATCAGTGTAGGTTCACACTCAGATACATTACTGCAGATTACAGTACCTGCAACTAGGTGTGCTTAAAAACACAGATACCCTCATTCTACTTGTTCTGCAGTACACAATGCCAGGGTTATGTGCATTCCTAAATACAGTACAAATGTGAAACAGGTGCCACAAGCTATATTTATACTGCTATGAAATTTCTAAGTTGTCTTCAACAGCATCACCAAAAACCATCACATAAGTCATCATTGAGGTTTAACAAGGCCAAATGCCGGGTCCTGCACTTGGGGCACAACAACCCTGTGCAGAGCTACAGACTGGGAGAAGCCTGGCTGGAAAGCTGCCAGGAGGAGAGGGACCTGGGGGTGTTGGTTGACAACCGACTGAACATGAGCCAGCAGTGTGCCCAGGTGGCCAAGAAGGCCAATGGCATCTTGGCTTGTATCAGAAACGGCGTGACCAGCAGGTCCGGGGAGGTTCTTCTCCCTCTGTACTCGGCACTGGTGAGACCGCACCTCCGAGTACTGTGTTCAGTTCTGGGCCCCTCACCACAAGAAGGATGTTGAGGCTCTGGAGCGAGTCCAGAGAAGAGCAACGAAGCTGGTGAAGGGGCTGGAGAACAGGCCTTATGAGGAGCGGCTGAGTGAGCTGGAGTTGTTTAGCCTGGAGAAGAGGAGGCTGAGGGGAGACCTCATTGTTCTCTATAACTACCTGAAAGGAGGTTGTGGAGAGGAGGGTGATGGCCTTCTCTCCCAAGTGACAGGGGACAGGACGAGAGGGAATGGCCTCAAGCTTCGCCAGGGGAGATTTAGGCTTGAGATTAGGAAAAAATTCTTCACGGAGAGGGTGGTTAGGCATTGGAACAGTCTGCCCAGGGAGGTGGTTGACTCGCCTTCCCTGGAGGTTGTTTAAGGTGAGGGTGGATGAGGTGCTTAGGGGCATGGTTTAGGGATTGGTGGGAATGGTTGGACTCGACGATCCAGTGGGTCTCTTCCAACCTGGTTATTCTATGATTCTATTCTATGATTCTAGATGTGGCTGACTAGAAGGTGATCAATACATTTTAAAAGCAATATTTAAATGTTACAATATTGCCAGCTAGCTGTGTCCTGCTGGCCACCAGAGTCTTGAATTGCAAGATGTTTTGCAGGTTCTGAGCAAGTACCCAGAACCAGGAGTGTGATCTGCTCCTTCCTCCACCAAATTCAATACCCCCAAAACTCTATTTCCCACAGCAGCAATCAAGAGCAGACCTCACAGGACCTGAAAAATGCCAGCCATATTGACACAGCACAGTAGACTTCAGCATCTATCCAAACTGAAGCAAGTTTTCCCTAGATGCACAACAGCTTTGCACATTCATAGAATCATAGAATCACCAGGTTGGAAGAGACCCACCAGATCATTGAGTCCAACCATTCCTATCAAACACTAACCCATGCCTCTCAGCACCTCGCCCACCTGTGCCTTAAACACCTCCAGGGAAGATGAATCAACCACCTCCCTGGGCAGCCTGTGCCAGTGCCCAATGACCCTTTCTGTGAAAAATGTTGGGCCTAAACCTCCCCTGGTGGAGCTTGAGGCCATTCCCTCTTGTCCCATCCCCTGTCACTTGGGAGAAGAGCCCAGCTCCCTCCTCTCCCCAACTTCCTTTCAGGTAGTTGTAGGGATCAATGAGGTCTCCCCTCAGCCTCCTCTTCTCCAGGCTAAACTACCCCAGCTCACATTCTGGCAAGAGATGCTGCACATTTTGCCCTCAGAGGGCAATCCCAGTAAATTACTGCAGCAAAGGCAGCTGACGGGCCCTGGCTGAGCTAGAAGAGCCCACACCAGCACCCTGGCTTTCCCTAAGCAGACGCCAGGCTAGCCAGAGGGTGCCAGCAACATCAAACTTCCAACAACACTACATCACACCCAACCCAAAGAAGCCAATGTCACCAGCTGTGACATTTGTATCTTCTGCCATTTAGACAGGCCCAAAGCCTCCTTGTGCCGGGCAGTGGCTGCTGAAGGCAGAAATCACAAACCCAGAAAGTTCTTAACAGCTGTAAATGAGCCGGAATGGATGAAAGGGATGCTTCTGCCAATAGCCACAGGCAGGTAGCACCCACCTGCAGAAGGGAACTGTGTGCCAAAGTCTGGAGTGCCTCAACAGGATTGAGCCTGCAAGTACTACTAACAGGCAGAGCCCACAGCAGCCACCACGCTTGTGCCTCCTTCCTTCTCCCTAAATGCACACGTTGGATAGAAGCGGTTCTGTAAGTGGCACTACTACAGAACTGGAAGGTTTGGGGAAAGAAAAAAAAAAACAAACAAGACCTAACATAGGTATGGAGCTAAAAATAGAGAAGTAAAGCTTACTACTGACATGAATAAAGATTGGCCTGTGCAACACAGTCAGCTAAACTATGTGAACAACAGAACGGCACAAACAGCAATAGTAACAGAGGAGGGTTATCCTAACCTTCTCAGGTTAGGATCGGATAGGCCAGGATTGCCACTATTAAAATAACAGAAGCCTGTACAAATCTCTATGTGACTGCAAAATCCACCAATTTCTATTTAACACTGTGTAAGAGATGCAAAGCCTTGATGCTTCTATTTCACTCTCCTTCCATCCCAAATCTCAGTTATTCCCACAGCGCTCTAGCTGTATCA
The DNA here is from genome assembly GCA_033459285.1 of Clamator glandarius. Taxonomy (NCBI): domain Eukaryota; kingdom Metazoa; phylum Chordata; class Aves; order Cuculiformes; family Cuculidae; genus Clamator; species Clamator glandarius. The sequence continues at coordinate 7,012,848 of JAUNZM010000261.1, read as the reverse complement.
GCAGCTTCCCGCCCATACCCACAGCTGATAATCACTGCCAAATCACATAGCCTGAAATTTGTGAAGATTTTGGTACAGGGCCACTTTCCAGGGAAATCAACCATATACTTACATGGCTAAATTGACTATTAATTTTGGTGGTTCCACCTTTCCGTTTTCATGAGTAATTCAGTTAAGCCAGCTCTTGAGACAAGGTAACAACCAGCTCTCCAGTCCTTTGTTCAAGAGTGCACCGATTCCCTCTCAAAGGGCACATAAATAAATAATAGCGAATACAACATAACAGCAATATCAGGGACCCTTTCTGGGCAGTTGGCTCTTTTCCACAATACCTCTTTATCGTAACCACTAATGAAAACACTTTGAAGTGGAAGAGTAAATATTATCATTCGATAGTACCTGGACCCAACAGGAAAAACAAATTGCATTGTATTACATTCTGGGAGCTGCAGACCCATACACAATGCACTTGGAAGGTTGCTATGGAGGAACCCAGCACCTACTGTTTTGGTAGCAAAGGGTCAGCCAAGGGCTGCTACTCACTCTTGTAGGGCTGTTAGTCATAGAATTATAGAATCAATCACCAGGTAGGAAGAGACCCACCAAATCATCGAGTCCAACCATTCCTATCGAACACTAAACCATGCCTCTAACAGGGAAAACAAAAATAAAAACAAGAAAAAGCCAAACAAAACAAACGCAAGGAATTTCAATGTATGCCTTCAGAGGGTCCAGATTCCCCAACAGAGGTAGAAAGCAGACTTCCAACTCAGTCCATGTTCACCCAGCTCTTCAAACCCAATTTCAGACACACACACAGAATCACCAGGTTGGAAGAGACCCACCGGATCATCGAGTCCAACCAGGGTCCAGCAGCTTTGAGCATTCCTTAAGTCTTATTATTTGAAAGAAAAAAAAAAAAAAGAGAAGAGTTAAAAAAAAAAAAAAAAAAAAAAGTAGTGCTTTAGTGTAAGAGAGCCTGGTCACAAAGTTGTCTTCTCCCAAGTGTCAGGGGACAGGACGAGAGGGAATGGCCTCAAGCTCCACCAGGGGAGGTTTAGGCTGGACATTAGGAAAAAAAATGTCACAGAAAGGGTCATTGGGCACTGGCACAGGCTGCCCAGGGAGGGGGTTGATTCACCTTCCCTGGAGGTGTTTAAGGCACGGGTGGATGAGGTGCTGAGGGGCATGGGTTAGTGTTTGATAGGAACGGTTGGACTCGACGATCCGGTGGGTCTCTTCCAACCCGGTGATTCTGTGCTTGTTGAGTTAGCGGCTCCCCGAGCGCCGGGCTCGGTGCCAGGGCCCGCACAGCCTCCCCGGGGCAGCTCTGCGCTCGCACCGCACTTCGCTGCCTGCTCCCGGCAGAGCGCCGGCCGCGCATCGCACCCGCTGGATATTCCGTAAATCCATCCCGCAGGGATCGAAGCCGGCGGAAGGGGGAAGAAGCGAGGGCTCCCACGGGGCGCTCCCAGCCCCGGGAAGAAGCGCGCAGGGGGGATGCCGCCCCCGACTCCCCGCCCCGCACCCCCCAGCCCCGGTCCCCGCTCACCTTGCCGCCGCCGGGGCCGAGGAGCCGCAGCGCCTGCCGCTTGAGCTCCGCCAGGCGGGCGCCGCAGTGCTCGCACCAGGCGCCGCGGTCCGAGCCCGGCGAGGAGCCGCCGCCGCTGCCCGAGCCCGGCGAGCCCGTGCCGAACCCCGGCGAGCCGCCCAGGGAGCCCGGGGAGCTGGTGCCGATGCCAGGCGAGGCGGGTCCCGGCGAGCCGGAGAAGGAGCCCGGCGAGGAGGTGCCGGAGCCCGGGGACGGGGTGCCGGAGGAGCCCAGCGCCGAGCCGGCTCCCTCGGGAGCGGGGCGATTCCCAGCCCGGGACTCCTCGTACGCCTTGCGGTACCAGCTCTCGGGGGAGAAGGGGGCGGCGGGCTGGGTCGGGGAGCAGGGCTCGGTCACCTGCAGCGGGAGAAGGAGCAGCGGGTCAGCCACAAGGCGAGGGGAGGGAGGAGAAGAAGAAAGAAGAAGAAAAACCAAAAACGCCCGGAGCCGCCAACTCACCCCGCATTTTCGGCTCCTCGCCGTCACCGCGATCCTCTCCTTATTCCCAGCCACCGAATTCATGGTGGCGCGCTGGGAGGGTTTCCCACAGGTTCCCCGCTCGGCATCCGAGGGGAAGGGCCGGTCCCGGGAAGCCTCCCCAGCCCCCGGGAAGGCGGCTCGCTCCGCCGACAGCGCTCAGCCCCGACGCGCCCTCAGTTCTCGGGAAAGCGCTCGGGGCTGGGGGTTTCTCCCGCTCGGTTTTTCCTCATTGTCTTCCTCTCGTTCCCTTTACGAGCCCCGTTTTCCCAGCGAAGGCAACATCCAGAGCAGGAGCGCTCCCCGCCGGGGCCGGCGGCGCCGCGGAGCATCCGAGGCGGCTCCAGGAGGAGCCGAAAGCGGGAGCCGCGCAACTTGTTCCCTTCGCTCGGAAGGTTTGTAACCGAGTTAAAAGAAACCCTCCGAAAAAAAAAAAAAAAAAAAAAAAAAAAAATACGGGCTCTGGGAGGAGCCTCCGCGTCCCTGGCGGCCAATATCCTCCTGCCCGGTTGTGCCTGACAGTTGTGCGAGGGAGGAGGGAGGGAAGGAGCTGCCCGGTCAGCCCCCCCCGCCACCAGGGTCCATTTTATTTTGCAGTATTTCTTGACTGACGGCTGCGATTCCTCCCCCCTTTTCCAAGAAAGCTTGTTGCTTCCACCGCGGTTATTGGTTAGTTTCCTCTGTTCGGGGCTCTTCAGGAACGTGATTTCACAGGTGTTCCCAACCCTCCCTAAATAACTGGGAGAGAAAAGCGAGCTGTGTCCGTGACGGTCACCGGCATCTCTTTTCTGTGCTGTAATTTTACGTGTATTAATTTAATTTGCAGTTAAGAGGGTAATAAATTGATCTGTTAACAATGAAATCCTACAGGCTTGTGTCCCCATTAATCTTTCCCTTCCGACTATGATTTCTTTCTGCGTCTGGTTGCAGATCCTCATTTATTTCAAATCCTGCAGGTAGCACGATCGTTTCTAATAAATCTCCCTCCTCAAAAGCAGTTGCTGATTTTCTCAGAAATGGATGCAATAGGGAGTTAAATGCCTGATCCCCCAACAGGGTCGTAACGCAGACAAGTTAATGCAATTGAGAAGGCAGAACACATGAGGGACCTGCATCCACCTTTTCACCTTCCTATTGTTACTTCCATATAAATGCATTCTTCCAGCATCCCTAATGTACCTGGGTTGTAACAGCCATGAAGAAAACGAACCAGTGCAAGGCATCACTGAGCAAGGAATCTCCCAGTGCCTTTCTGTTTTCACAGATTCCGTGCCGGTAGTAAAGATGTGTAAGATGTTCTGCTGTGTTTTAACTTGACTGGGTTATCACCCTTACGGCAGAGCAGCCATTCCTGATCTGGTTAAGAAAGCTTTAATCCAAAGCTGACACGAGCAATGCCGCCCACGGTAGCCAAGCTGAATCAGTAGCATCTCGTGCGTTTACAAAGGTCCCTCCAAAAAGCTGGCCAAGCGGGCAAACAAAGGAGGGGCACCCCAGCTCCTACTGCATGCGAATGGGTTTCACAGAAATCCGTAGGCAGAGATCCCGTGTTTTGTTCTGTAGAGAGACGTGATAGGGATGACAAGGTGATGCAGGAAAACGCTGTACAAGCCTACGGCAGCTCAGAGCAGGTACGCTCCGCGGGCCCCCAGACGCTGACTGTAGGCAGCCACATGCCACTCACACCACGGTGTGTAACTTCTCATTTTCTGGGCTCAGCGATTTTTGTGGCGAACTGGCAGATTCACTTTGTTTTTCTGCAGACCTTTAATTACGAAGCTGCTAGCTCTGCCTGCCTCACCACAGCTGCTCGGTCACGATGGCACATCTCCCTCTGGAGACGACGGCTGTCCAGTGGGAAAGGGCAGCTTGACTAACACACTGACAACTCCCAAACCACAGACCAGGGGCCTCTCAGGACCAGGGACTAGGAGGCAGATCTCTGCCAGCACCCTGGGCTCCCCTTTCTCCGCAGATCTTTGGGCTCCAGGCAGCACCCACTCAGTTCAGGCAGGATCCGCGAGGCACCACCTTGCAGGAGGCTGGTGGAGCACGGGGATCAAAACGGCGTTCCAAAGCTGTGCGGCTCCCAGCAGCCTGGAAGGGGGAGAGGGGAGAGAAGGTACTGGCCCGCGAGAGGTTCAGACTGGACAGGGGGGGCCAGTTTGGACAGGGAAGGTCCAGATTGGATGGAAAGTTCAGATTGGACAGGGGATCATATTGGACAGGCAGGGTTCAGATTGGACAGGGCAGTTTCAGACTGGACGGGGGTTCAGATTGGACAGAGAGGTGAGGTTGGACAGAGGAGGATCAGACTGGATGGGGGTTCAAACTGGACGGGGGGTTAGATGGGACGGGCAGGTTTCAGATTGGACAGGGGGTTCAGATCCGACAAGGAGAGTCAGATTGGACGGGGGGTTCATATTGGATGGGGGGAGTCAGATTGGATGGAGGGATGAGATTGGACAAGGACGTCAGATTGGACAGAGGAGGTTCAGGTTGACGGAGGGGGGTCAGGTTGGACAGAGGGTTCAGGTTGGACAGAGGAGGTTCAGATTGGATGCGGGGATCATATTGCTCAGGCAGGGTGGACAGGGGATATCCGACTGGACGAGGGGGTCAGATTGGACAGGGAGGGTTCAGGTTGGATCGAGGGGGGCAGCTCAGATTAGATATTAAGGAAATAACGTCTCCTCTCTCCCGCTCCCGGCTCGCCGGGCGCTGGCGGGCGGCGCGCGCCCCCTGGTGGCGGCGGGAGGAGGCGCCGCTCGGGGCTGAGGGAGCCTGGGGGCTGGGGAGGCCTTATCCCTCCCTACAGCCGCCGGAGAGGAGATGGCGGAGAGGTGGGTGCTGGCCTCTCCTCTCGTTAGACTGGGTATTGGGAAAGATTAGTTCACCAAAAGGGTTCGTAGAATGGTTTGGGCTGGGAGGAACCTTAAAGATCGTGGCGGGGGGGTTGGAACAGGATGATCTTGAAGGTCGCTTCCAGCACAAACCATCCTATGATTCTCTGCTCATCCAGTTCCAGCCCCCCAGCCGTGGATCCACTGGGTCGGGTTGCTCAAAGCCTCATCACGCGTGGCCTTGGACACCTCCAGGGATGGGGCATCCACCGTTCTCTGGACAACCAGTAGCTCGCCACCCTCGCAGCGAAAAAATTTCTTCCTAATATCCACTCTAAATCTCACCTCTTTCAGCTTAAAACCATCACCTCTCATTCTCTCCCTGCAATCCCTGATAAAGAGGCCCTCCACAGGCTGTCAAGTATTGGAAGAGGCTGCCCAGGGAAGTGATGGAGTCGCCACCTCCAGAGATATTTAAAAGACATGTAGATATGGTGCTTAGGGACACGGTTTAGGGGGGGGGCTTGTCAGTGCTAGGCATACAGTTGGACTCGATGATCTTAAAAGTCATTTCCAACCTTAACGTTTCTGCAATTCTGAGAAATGCCTGCCATCCCTGGTGAGGGGGTTTGGGCTACAAAGGGCTGTCAAGGATGTCTTTTTCCAAGGTTGGACTCCTCCTAGGGTTTCTAGGATCTGAGCTGTTGCCTCTCTGACAGTGTATGGTAACACAGTTCCCCTGCCCCACTGCTCCTGGGTGGGGGTCAGATACTACAAGTGTGCCACTTGGTTCTGTGCTCCCCCAGAGAGCTTGGTCTGTGGTGGGATGCCTCTTCTCTGCCAGCTTCTGCCCAGCTGGGCTCCCTTCCCTTTGTTCCTGCCTGCTGCCCAGCTAGCCCGGACGAGCAGGGTTCCTACCCAAAGCTTGAGGAGGCACTGCCAGTGGGGTGGCTGAAGGGGAGGTGATCTCTGGCAAAGGGCCAGTGGAGCAGATGGAGTAGCCTGAGGGGAAAAAAATGCATCCTATCCACATAGCAGGATCTTGAGGAGGATGACAACGGCTTTCTCAGTCCTTAGCTGATGGCTAAGTTTGGTTTGATGTGGAGAAGCAGAGTCATGAGCTGTGAGGAAGAAGAACACCTCCAGTCAGGAATTAGGACCTCAGGACATGGCAAAATTGTTGTTTGATCCTGAAGAGTCTCAGTAGCAAATTTCTATTTTCTCACCTGTCAGGTTTGGAGGAACTGTTAAGAAGGTGGCATTGAGATAGCTCTTCTTGCAGCTTGCACTTTTGCTGGACTTTATTGGCCAAGCCTGGGTGATGGCTCTGTTGCAGCTGGATCAGTTCTCCATCATGACAGGTGTTAGTATTAAGTGACATTTTGGGTCATTTAAGAAAGGCTTTACTGAATTGTGAGAATTTTTTGAAGTAGAAATATTCTAAATTCTCCAGTTGTAGGTATTTCGCTGATGAAATCTTTCCCATTCTTGTTATTTTGTGCTGGCCAACGTATAGGACACTATGGTATCACTCCAGCAAGAAGCTCTCCTAGGAAGCCTTTCTCTGGAATAACAACTTCCTCTCAGAGAAGCATTGAGGTCTGGCTTCTCCATCTCTTTGGGCTCCCTTGTGCAGAAGTTGATATGATTTCCTCTTACAATCCCTCATGCTTTGTGTGTCGCTAAGGGAAAATGATTAATTATCAGAATCACCAACATGCCAATGATGGGCAGCTCTGCAGCTACCTCTCAATTTCAAGTTTACATATTTCTTCTGTTATTCAAACTGGTAGTAATGGGAATCTACCTTAACTTTTGTCTTGGCAAAACAATTATGTTAGCAGTCTAGAAGTTAGACTTAGCTGTTGTTCTTAACTCCAGACAGAGCTGAAAACATGGGGTTGTTCAGACATTTATAGGTGTGCGGGAACCAAAGCCTTAGAATCAAGCATAAGTATCAGACAGAGGTTCAAGCAACAGCTGGTCTCAGAGCCCTGAGAATGGACTTAGATCTCCATCCACATATTGCACTTCTATGGACTGTTGTGATCTAGTGTACAAACTTTGAGTTTCTCCATCACACTGCAGCACCTTTATGGGGATGTATTATCACTTTCCTGCTTTCAGTGGGTTTCTTCTGAGTATACCTCAGTATGGGTGCAGTTAAATCTGACCTAGAAGTTTAGCTTCATCACTCAAATCTAAGATGCTGGCACAAGCCCGATTCTATCAATAAACAGCAGCTTATGAGAACTGGAAATGTCGTTTGCATCAAAGAAATCCTTTGAGGTATTCACATTTATAATAAATCTCAGGATAAAAAAAAAGGTGACAGCAACTGTACCTTGAAGAGTCATCACTGCCTGCACAGAAGCTTTGTTTCCAACTTTGGTGCTAATAAGTCTCAGTATTGGGTCTTTCTTACAATTTTAAAAAGGTTCCTTGGGGAGATTTGAAATGCATGACAGCTTCAATACTTGCTTAAAGCTGCATATTAATGAGCTGAAGTCTGTTGGGGGGCAGGGAAGAAATTGAAGGCATTTGTAGTGATAGTGACAAAGAATTAATTGTAAAGATAGAAGCAGCTAATTATTAAGAGTCACAAACAAAATCACTAGAACTTTTCCATTTCGATATATTTCTTCTCCAAAACCTTTCTAATTCTTATTTGCATCCCCTTGCCAAAGTGTGGGATCATTTCAGTGAAAAGCTCTGTTAAGAGCACATTATCCTCTCATAGCACACACATCAGCAGAAACGCACATATCCACAGCCTGAATATTCTGCAGGATTTAGGAATTCATGTAGTACAGAAGGAAATCAGCGGTACAGACAATATTTGTATTTCTGATATTGTAGGTAATATTCCTTTTTAATTATCTGGGATACACTGTGCTTCTGGAGTGTGCTTTTCAACTTGCTCTGGAAAATTGTTGAGTAGGATTTTATGGAGAAGTAAGACTGGGTATTTCCTCTGTATGAACTAAGGGATTTGCTGTGGCGCAATTTCTAAATCAGTCCCGAGATTTACCTTGTGTATCAGTATAAAAAAAGACTGACACCTGAAAATGCATACTTCTCACGCAATGCTACAGTCCCTAGTTCTGTGGGGGTATGATATAATCAACTCTATAAGCGGTCCTTATTACAGCTTCTCCTTCTTGCTGTTGCCAGCAGACCTGCTTCAGTACACTTTAAATACACTTCTCCCTACTCCAAGCAACAGCAGAGTTCCACTGTCAGCCTGACAGGTGAGTATCTCCCTATTTGCTTAGCATAACCATTTTGCCTCAGGGCTGTTGCACAGGTCGTTACACTGCTCTTCCATTGCTTCACCAAGAGCCCCCTTGAATCTCTCTGTAATACAGAAGGAAGCCATTTGTGTTCAAATTTGGACAGAGTCTCATTCTGTTGCAAACCAGTTGCCTTTCAGTCTCACCCTTGCCTGATACTGTAAAGCAGTCTATTTTCCACAAAGGGCTGTCTATTTGGATTTATTTTGAATGGAAAATTTTTCTGTGTCTCAAATGTAAAATACTTCATAGATTTTCTAGAAACCGCTTACTGCCACACAGCACTGCCTACTTTTATTAATCTTTATGTTCTCAGTGAAAATCAATGCCTACTTATTAAGGCGATATTGATATGTGTTTCATAAGTAATAAAGGATGCCATGTCATGCACATACTCGCAGAGCAAGGTTGCATGGAGAAGTTTACAGTCATTTTGTGCAGTGGGATGCATTGCAATGACAAGACTGCAGCCAATTTTGGTTAAGTTCATAAATTCAAATACTGAAATTTGACAGAATCCCATTTTCTGTAACTTGGGTGCAATAAGTATTCATTGCAACTCCATAACTAAAGGCAAGGCTGAAAAAGGAAACAAAGCGTGAGTACCTGCGAATCCCAAAGTGCTGAGCCCTAGCAATGCACCTTTAACACAGAAGGGCAACAGACCAAGGAAATATTGGAGTAACAACAGCCAGAGTCACAGGCTTTGAAGGAGAAAGATGTGAGCTGTTTCCTGTGTAGAAACCCTGCGTGCCTCTGCAGCACAGAGAAAGGCGTCCAACTCCTTACTGTGCTGGGCTTCAGGGAGCCACATCCAAGGTAATGTTGTAGCAGCACCCGACATCAGTGGGGTTGTGCCAGAAGCCCCCAGTGAAAGTGTCTGCAGGCTGCAGAGCTGTGCTGAGGGGGCCTGTGGTAGCCTGAACTGAGAGGACCTGGCTCTGGCCTCACTGCTAGCGATTCTCCCAAAGCACAGGAACCCCATCTGGAGATACCGGAGGGAAAAGAATTCCTTTTAATCATTCTTCACAGGCTCTCATAACTACCTCAAGAGGCTGAGGAAAAATGTGTCTTTCGAAAGAATTATTCTCAGTAATCTTCAGATAGAAGAAGAAGATGGTATTAATGGTATTAACAAATAACAGTATTAACAGGAGGAATATGGGCCAGCATGTGCCCAAATTAGAAAACAAGTAAAGTGGCTCCTGGAGGGCATCAAACGTAACGCAGGTGTGTGTGCTTGCTTCACCCTAGGGGACAGGGGCATAGATGCAGATGGCATGGAAGGGGTAAGTGGAGATAAAATAGAGAGATGAACAGGCAGCCCTGAGAAACAAAGAGCGAAGCATTTCTCTTTTCTTCCGTTTCACTAGTTTGAGGAATTTTGCAGCCAGAAATAGAGGTATATTGCAAATCAGCTTCTGGCTTCATAACTGGTGCTGTTATGAGGGTTTTAGCTTTTATGACAACCAGACATTCCTTGATGACTATATCCTGTTAGGAAGGGTTAGGATCTACCTATCTCGAGGAGGCAAGGGAATCCTTGGTAGCAGGCTGGCCTACTTGGTGATGCAGGCTTTAAACTCGGACTTGGGGATGGGGAGGAGGTATCCAAAGTCGCAGCACTCACACTATTGCAACTAGGGGAATAAGCTAGGTCACTCAAACCAGTGACACATGTTCCTGCCTCCCAACAGGCAGCTGCCTCCCAAGGTGAGAACCAGAAGACCAACCACCTCAAGGGTGTGTATACCAATGCACACAGCCTGGGGGACAAACAGGAGGAACTGGAGCTCCTCACCCAGACAGAAGGTTATGATATCATAGGAATAACTGAAACATGGTGGGACAACTCACATGACTGGAGGTTGGATGACTTTAGTCTGTTTGGTAAAGTCAGACGGAGAAGAAGGAGAGGATTTGTTACGCTCTGTGTTAAGGAGAGTATTGAATGTATAGAGGTCAACTGCAGCAATTATGGAAGCCCTATCGAATGCCTCTGGGTCAAGATCAAAGGGGCTGTCTTCAGTAGGCATCTGCTACCATCATCCAAACCAAGCAATATTTGGGTCACTTAAGCAAGCTTCAAGTCAACAGAACCTAGTTCTTGCGGGTGACTTCAACTGCCCAGACATTTGTTGGAAGAACAGTGCAGGAGCTCACATTAACCATGAAGTTGCAATGCCTAGAGGCCTGCTTCCTCATACAGATGTTTGATATGCCAATCAGGAATAAGGCACTGCTGGACTTGCTACTCACAAACAAAGAACACCTGCATTCTAACATGTAGTTACATCGATTAGTGATAACAGCTTTGGCTGCATGATTGTGGAGTTTGGGATCCTGCTGAGCACACTGAATGTTATTACTAAGGCAAAGGTGTTAGATATCCGAAGAGCAAAGCTCAGTTTGCTCTGAGCTCTGTTAGGACGGATTCCATGGAAAGCTCCCATGGATAAAGGAGCTATCAGATACTGGGAATTTTTACAAGAATGCTCTCCTGGAAGCACAAAAACAGTTCATCCCCTTTAAAAGTAAGCAAAGTAGGCAGAGCAAGAGACCTCCTTGGTTTAACTGTGAGCTTCTGAGTCTGCTCACAACCGAAAGAGAAACATGCAAGAGATGGAAAAGCAGAAAAGTACCTGTTTAGAACTACAAGGGCGTTGCAGAGATGTAGTTAGAAAAGCAAAAGCTTAACAAGGACAAGCATAAGGTCTTGCACCTGGGAAAACATAATCCAGAAGTGCAGCATAGACTGGGATCTACCTGGTTAGGAAGCAGCTCAGTTGAAAAGGATCTTGGGGGTCTTGGTAGACCAACCCAATATGAGTGAACAGTGTGCTGCCATGGCAAAGAAAGCCAACAGGATACTGGAGTGCATCAACAGGGGCATCACCAGTAGAGACAAAGAAGTCATTATCCCACTCTTAGACAGCACTTGTCAAGTCACACCTGGAATACTGTGTTCAGTTTTGGTCCCTGCTAGGCAAAAGACATGGGGACAGACTAGAGAGGGTCCAGAGAAGGGCCACAAAGATGTTCAAAGGACAAGGAAGCCTGATGTACTAGGAAAGACTGAGACACCTTGGTTTGTTCAGCCTTGAGAAAAGAATGCTTAGGGGAGACCTTATCACCATGTTCTAGTATTTAAAGGGTGACTACAAAGAAGATGGAGACTCTCTTTTTACAAGCAGCCTTTGAGCACCTGTGGCATCAGAAACTCTTTTTCAAGCTCTTTTCAAACATTCAAACATTTTTATTATCACTAAGGTTAGGGTTAAGAGTGAACCTTAAAGCATGCACATTTCTAAAAATTTTAATGTTCCATTTTTCTTTCCATTACACACCATTCCATGCAGATCATATTCCCTATGAAGCACCTGCAGAGGGTTGATGACTGGCTTTTCTGCCTGCCATTTCCCTGATAAGTCTTTGTTACTTGTCTTTAGGTTGTCATTGCCTTGAAAGTCACAGTTTGGTCCCTGCATCCCTCTCTTCTTCAGCTCACTGTCCGCTGGGGAGGCAGAGCCATGGCTAGACCCGGCATCTCCCGTGGATATGGGTCAGTGGCCAAGAAAGTTATAGCACTGCTCTTTTTGCCCTTCCCTGTCTACCATAATGAGTTTTTCATCAGCTAATTCATGCTCTCCTGCCCTGACTACATGAATAACCCACCAGGAGAGGCCAGGAGGATACGTGACTGGACCCAGATGACTGCAGGTTTCATGTCTACTTGTCAAGGGATGTTCAGACTTGGCAGCTCTGGAGTGCTCAGAAAATGAGACGAGGAGGGCATACCTGTTCCTCAGAGGGACACCATGGGGCTGGTGCTCCTGGTGAGCGTGGTTTGCTGCGTACAGGAACTTCTTTCAGGTTTAAACAAATGAGCAGTCTTGTCACTGAGCAAAGAAGTCAGCATACGGGGAGATGGCTTTAACAGCCTGTTTGTGTGCCCAGGCAGGCTTGGGTAAAGTATTGCTGCATGTTTTCAGGGCAGACATACTCACAGCTTTAGGAAAGTGTCTGTCTGTCCTCTCAAGCTGTGCTCTGTCCCTGGAAACAACACAAGCCAGGGGCAGCTGTGCTCAGCAGCATGTCCCCACATGCTGCCTTAATGATGTGGCTCTTTCCTAAGACACCATGACAGAGGGAAAACATCCCACACCTTGGCAGCTAGCAACACAAACACAGTTTCAGAGGATGGCTGGTGGTAATTGATGGGCATTTCTTCCTACTGCTGGAAAGCTTTGGCAGAGTGGAATGCATTACCCCATGTTAACAGGTCTGGCAGAACTGGGTTCTTCAATTTTTCAGAGAGGGCTTGTCTGTTTGTGAATGTTTTAGCAATTTAACATAAATGGAAATTTATATTGCCTTAATGAAATCAGCATGACCTTCTTGGATGGTTATTTGTTTGGATTTAAAGCCCCTTTTACTGGTTATACACATTTAGCTTGTACCCATGTGAGCAGGTGCATGTTGAACTGGAGAGCCAGTTTTGAGCTGGTAGCAATGTTAAGATATAAAGCTGCATCAGTTTGACAATGCCAATTTAACACAGCAGCTGTAACTACACTGTTGAAAAGATTAATATTTTGCAAACAATATGCTAAAAATTTGCTAAATGATATGCTAAAAATTAAAATGGTAGTGGAGGAAGAGGTTAGCACTGTCTATCCCCATTGCTCCTTGCTGCCTCTTTCCCAGAGATTTCCTTCTTTTCAGACTCATCAGTATGAGGTCCAACACAAAAAACCCCACCAAGACTGTGCCTGTAATTCTTTGTTTACAATTCCCTTGTGAGTTGACACACAGCTGATAGGATGCTGCCCATTCTCAATGCAATTCTGCAGGTCATTTTCTAAAAGGCTGTTGAAGATTTCCATAATTTTTGCTTTCACATCATCTATTGACAAAATATGGGTTCCTTTCAGTACCAACTTTGTCTTGGGATCTTTTCACTCTAAGCCTCAGTCAGTAACTGAAAAGTTTCCATTGTGGAATTCTTCAGTTTCACAAGCTTGATGTTCACTCACTGTTCACTCTCACACCAGCATTTTCCACCTGAGGGTAGGAAAACATCTATATTTGAACACACGTCCACTCATTCACTGTGACAGGTGAGAACATGTTCTGTAACTATCTCTTTGTCTCTGCCCTCCCACACTTTGTTCCCAAGCTCTAGGGTTAGTTTTCATTTGTTCTGTGTCTGATCTTGAATGTCCACGTGTAGACAAGGCTTCAGAGTACTTGTAATCACCTACATTTTAATCTGGTTGTTTAGCATGTTCCATAATTAAGAAATGTTCACCCACACAATTAGCATTATTAAGCCTTTTAACCAGTGCTAGCCTCACCACTGTATTTGTTGCATGATGTCTAGAAAAGATGCAATGGCAACAATTTACAGTAATTAATTTGGTCCAAATCTCCTAGCAAAGGCAGGGTGAGAGCCTGGAAAATGGCTGATGCTGTAGGAGAGTCACGCTGCCACTTTGTGACCAAAGAGTTTTGGACAGCAGCCGGGTGTTTGGCATGAAAATGCAACGTGCTGCAGAGGCAGCTGAGGCTGGTCCTCTCTGAAAGCACAGGCCAGTATTCTGGAATGAACATCACTAGGTAACAGCACTTGTTACTAATTTTAATGTGTACTGAGAAGCCTTGGGTGCCAGTGTGTTCACAGTTACTTCTCTAGTGAGACTGCAGATTGAAACAGGCCTTTGGTCCAAAAAAGCTGGAGTCAGTGTCCTGAAGCTGGCAAATCTCGGTGTTTGTGAACATGTATGTGATGCTATCCCATACTGCTGGGAGCAGCTGGTGCATCATTATTCACTAGCAGGCACAGAGCAGGGCTGAGAGGCAGACTGAGGAGGGGATGCCTTTTGGATCCTGGAGGCTCGGATGATTTTGTAGTGATCTGTGTTCTTGTCAGCAGTGGGAGACTGAGGTTTGCTCCTATGTTATTTACATTTCAGTCTGTGTGGTGATGGTGCTTTTGCACAGTGGAGGGGATCCTGCAAGTCTGAGAGGCAAATTCTTTTAAAGTTGTTTGCATACAAAAAAATAAACAAACTAGAACCAGTAAATGGAAGATCTCAAGAGAAATGGAATGTTTCTGTGGCATGCTAGGCCTGTTTAGAACAGAAAAGAAAGAATGTTGTGATTCCAAGTTTCTTTCCCTAGGAAAAGCTGCGCTCTGTTGCAGGACGGTGATGAGAATTGCTGTAAGGGCCATCCTCTAAAGACGCACATATTTATCATTCAGAGAATCTCCATCTTATTTGGGCTTGAAGCTGGTGTATATATCACAGAGAAGACATTTTCATTGCTAAAAAGTATGGAGAAAACTCCAGAGGGATCAGAAAGAGCATTGACAACATTTCTGAAGTTGAATCTGTCCAATTACCTGCCACACAACTACCCTGTCAGAGAGCCACCCCATTCCCACTTGCAAAGGCTGGTGTCTCAAGAGGTGATTCTCAAAATTACCTAGAAAGAAAACATCTTGGACTGACAAATACAGATGATTGCCCATTTTTTCCTGTGCATCTCAGGCTTGTCCAGTTGTTCACATTCTTTCACATGCTTGACTGGAACAAATTTTCTTAGACTTCAAAAGGAAGGTTGTAACCTTTTCAGGAAGTGTTTTAGGAAGCTGCTCAGATGCTAACCACGCGATAGGGGGCCCATGTGCATTGAAGAGGCTTTGTTGAATGGGTCCCTGACAAACCAGCAAGAAAAAGTGGCTGCATATCATTCTAGTCAATCTGGAAAAGAATAGGCAGCTAGGGCCATGTGGCCACTTTGGAATTACTAATTGCCATGCAGATAACAAGGTATAAATAAGGACAATTAAATGAAGGCAAACGCTTGTAGGCTTCTTCAGGGGAAGCTCCTGATGACATTCAGGGTGGGTGTACATGTTTCTTTGTGTGTCTCTGTGTTTACCATTTATTGTGTTGAAGGAAAAGAAGGTATATCTCCTCCTGGGATGAACTGTTTGCCTTATAGGCTACCTACACCCCTAGACACCTGTTGCTCTTTCTATTTAGAGCAGACTAGTGAAATGAAACTGGGATAAATTAGGCACTAGAGTTGTTTCAGACTTACTAAGGAGATATTAAATCTGTAAGAAGTGAAAGAAGAAACTATTAAGATGCTCACAGTAGTTATTTTAAATGCCTCATAATTATAAGCATTACCAGTAACAGTTCTATAAACCAGTCTTGAATAATGGTCAATTCACATTCCTTTGAGCAAACAGGCCAAGGAGGTGTTTTTTAATGGATTGTGTAAATGAATTCAGTATGCTATCTAAACCAAACATCCTATTATTCAAGACTGTCCTCCAAGCTTTAGCCATTTGCAACACTGATAGCAGCAAACCTTAAAAATCAAAAACCTTACAGCACTTGTCTTCATAAATAAGCATAACTTGCATGCTTCACAACCTCAAAGACTTTTTTTCATGGAGCACAATACTAATCCCAAAATTTTTCTGCATGCCTTCTTCAAACAGGTAAGAAGTTCCTTATTGGAACCACTTGGCTAGTATCATGAATGAGAAGGTCTGCATCTTCTCATTCATGATACCAGCCAAGTGGTTGGCACCAGGATGTGGCATCTTAATAGGACTTATTTGCTGCTGCATTTTGACGTTACATCTGTTGAAGAAAGGGCCTGAGCCACCTCTCTTATTTCTCAGGCTCAACCTATTTTTAGGGTCTTGAACTTGCCAGTAAGCAGAGTAAGTATGAAGAATCTGTCTTAATGAACTCTGCTTACAAGGAAATAACTTCCTTTGACCCATGGACTAGATTGGCAAGCACAGGCCATGCAGGAGCGTGGAACGTGGAGCCTCAATTAATGAGTAATTGAATTCTGCAAAAATGGAAACTATTTCTAATCTGTGAATGTAGCAGTGCATGGAGGATCTACAGACTCCTTTCTGTAACTAGCAGGCATCCAAAATATGCTGCTGACGCCACTAGGACCCCTGCAGCACAAGGCATTCTCTCCAGGAGGAGGAACATGCCCATCACAGTATGCTCTGGCATGTGAGCTTTTGACCCATTCAAGTACCACTGAAAAAGGCACAGCTGGCACCTTAAACTTCCACCGTAGAGAATAATTATGTCCTTTGGATGCAGCAGTGTGAGGAAAGGTAGGAGAAGATGAGAAAGCTGTTTGGCGTTATTGGTTCCCTGACAGCACATCTGGCACATTCCAGAAATTAAGATAGGCAAAGACAACTCAAAGGAAGTACTAAAGGTTGCAGGTTTTAGAGGTGTCTCATTCTTTTACAAGCCTTATTCTCTCACACTCCATGATATTGGGTATGTTAACCGTATTTCCCTAGTTTCTCTCTAGTACAGCTTATGTCTCCAGTAAACTGCTCTAGGAAAACACAGACTTCACAACAAGCCATTAGATCAGATTACAAGCTAAACACCTTGTGGTTCTCCTTATTTGCACTTGTGCATGTTGATGTTGGTTACAGACACGAGTACCACAACCAAAATGGTGGGGGTACCATAATACACAGATCCCTTCAGGAACAGCCTACTCCTGCATTCACCAGAATGCAGGTATTAACAGGCCAGAAAGTACTTGTACAAATCATACTTGTGTTAATTGCAAGCCCCTCTAACAAAGCCCTAAGAGTTTTGAGAGCCCTTCCTGGAGCCTCTCGAGGCATCTCTGTACATCTGTTTGAAGTGCAGACCCTCAGTATGAGGGTCAAGATTGATGAAAAATGCTGTATAGTCTCTGTGAGTTGGACACCTAATGGACAGTAAAGCTGGCCCCTTATGGATTGTGGTAGTAAACTAATGACATTATTGGTAACATGAAAGTAGTAATGGATGTGGAGAGTCTCTCTTACTTTTACAATCCTGAGTGAAAGGAGTGTGACTTTCTGCAACCTGGCTTGTTATTTATGTATTTTCCTTGATATAGTTCACATTTCTATTGTCAGTGAAGCAGCAGTAGCAGTATGAAATCTGGGAACTGCTTTCCCAGCGGGAGTCTGCAGGGGCAGCTGTAGTGGAGCTGTCAGGGGCACAGAGCAAGGCTTTCTTCCCAGGTGAGGCCAGTGATGTCTTGTAAATGCCAGTGTCCAGAGGAACGCAGGGACTGAACCTGAAACTGGCCATTTCTGAACAAATTGATTTAATCCGCCTACTATCTAAAACATGCCCTGCACATGGAATCTTATCTGTTGTTCTTAAACAAATATTGTAAGGCCTAAAGATTTCATCGTTGGAGCAGAAGTTTAGTGCTACCTTACAGTTTATATCTGGTTCAGAGCATGACAAAAGGAAAGGCAACTTGCTGGTCTCGGCTGGGTGCACATGAGTGCTGGACAAACAACACGTAATTCCAATAGTGAAAGGGGAAGAATGTTCCACTGTTGCCTTTTTTATTATCCTTGTTATGAATTTTCCTTGCCAAAAGGTAACTTACAAAGTTAAATTTTAGCAGTGATGAATGCACTGTTTATTCTCTTGCCTCTTGAGATACATAAATTAACTGATGCATAGATCTGGTTCTCAGCCAGATGTTGGAAAAGCCAGGCAAGCTTTTTCCCACCACCCTTTACTGGTAGTTTCAGATGGTGTTCCTTGTAGACCTCACTGTTCATAGAAATAAGAACCATATTTGAACATCAGTGATCAGAATTTGGCTTCCGACAAAGTACAGTACAACGTACAGTAAATACAAGGTAGAACTGCATGTTGTACTCTTCCAGAGCTACATACTTTCCAATTATTTTTATTATTTTTGGAGCTATTGCCAGAAATAAGGAAGGCAAATTATTTCCTATTTAAATGAAAACTGAGAGTGAGTTTGACCGTGAGCTTCTAAAATCAGGGCCATCACAAATGCAGAAATGTGACAACTCTATAAAAGAGACATTAAAAAAACCTTTGTGCCAAATCCTTTCTCATAGATGTGAGAACATATTTCGTTTAAAAATAAAAATTGTTTGTACCATGAGCATCTCTGGAGAGGGAAATACGTGTATTTTTCCTTCTGAAGTGTTCTCCGCTTATAATTTCTTGTATCTCTTCTGAATTTCCTTGAAGTTCCATTCCTTTCTCTGAGGTTTCCATGGTTATTGATCTCTTGAAGTTGTTCTATTAGCCCAGGCAGCCACTGTTTCTCGGTGCATTTCAGTCTTTGAACGCAAATGTTGGCTTTTCCCAGTTTGTGGGCACTCTACCTGGCAAGTCTTTGTCCCTGAATTGCATTTTTACTTGCCATCTTGATTTGTGTATGAAGAAATTGTTCTCTGAATTTCAGTGTTTTTTTTCTGAGCTCACCTTAGTACAGAGCATGGTTGACATTAGTTATCTTGGTTGTGAACTTTGCATGTAAATGATGCATGGGTTCAACACATCTAATTGTAGATCATTTTTTCTAGCTTCTGTGTTTGTCCCAAATGTCTGCAGTTTATCATTCATCTTTTCCCATTGTGACTGTATCACTGTAAAGACTTTGCTTCCCCTGTGAGAATATGCAGGGACTAAGCAATGATGTTATCCAGCTTCTGTGTTATCCTGAGAAAACACAGCTGACATTGCCTCCTATGGGAGCAATGATATCTGATTATCCAAGGCTGGCTAGCACGGCTTCCAAAGTGGCTCTGCTCTTCCACAACCAGGGACTAATATCTGTGGGTATACACCATTTTCTGAACATTTAATTGGTCCTTTCCTCTGAACACTAAGTGCCTAGGTTCTGAAATAAGGATGCTAGAGAGAGCTTATGGGGCTTGTGAGAATCCCTTGTTAAAATTCTGCCATCCCTTCCAAATGAAGAGTTAACATGATTCCTCTCTGCCTGGTGGAGTTCATCCTCTCAGTGGATACTGCTAAATCATCTCTGCAAGGCAGAATGTGCCCTTGGCAATTAGAAAAGTCCATATGAAGAGCTTTCTCTCTTACTCTTTTTGTTTTTTAGCTTTGTAGTGTCTGCTACTGTCCATGGAGTTCATTTAACTGTTTTTATTAAAGAGTAAGTTACTGGGAAACATCTTCTACCACAACTAATCCACTGTATTATGCTGGAGAGGTAGTACATTTTTTTTAAGAGGAAAGCAGAGATCTCACCAACAAGAGCATCTCCTATTATATTACATTGCCAAAAGATATTACATCATGTTGTGGTTTGAGCTAAAGTAGAAATCGGTTTTCTGACTTCAGCTAAGTCTCGTCTAACTAACTTCATTTTCTGAAAGTTAACTGCATGTTTTTCAGACAGTGTTCTCTCTGGAAGTGATAACAAACATGGTTTGGAAGATGGAGATAAAAAAATATTCAGCCGTTTTTATGAGAAAATCCAAAGGATGCACTTCTGCATGACCCCTTTCTTCATGGCCACTCAGTTTTACCCCATGGAGCCACGAGATATCTGTGAAAATATCTTGAAAAGCCAACATCAAGTTGCTAGTAGGAAATGAAAAGGATGAATCTCTCTTTGCATTGGTGTAAAACCAATACTTACGCACTTTCAACAGTTCCTTCTACCTCTGCTTCCAGTGCATTTTTACAGATGCTTTCAGGATATGTACTTTGGTGTGACATCAAAAAGAAACCTGTCTTGGCAAAGGAGCAACAGAGGAAACTCATAGCTTATTTGTAGAAATTGTAAACCACTGTAATTAATTAAATAAAATAACTACTAAAAGAGCATGTATCACATTTTACTGGGTGTGGCCTCTTGCTTTTGATCATAGATGTTCTTAGATCAGATAGCTGGGGATTTTTCGAGCACACGCCATTCTCTATTTGAATTTCATAGGGCTACTGCAATAAGAAGGTGAATGACAGCAGCACTGCACTATGCCTCCAGATGAGGAGGTGCCAGAGGGAACTACCCATGAAAATAAACTACATTAAAACAACTGAACCTCAGACCAGCCTCTGTGAACTGATTAACAGCTACGTTGAGAAAACAGACATGTCTTGTAACGTATTGTGAAAGTTAACAAACTGTGGCTGTGGTGAAGCAATGGAGCTCTTCTTTCTTTTTCTTTCTTTCTAGGAATGGGTTGACCCAAGAGCCTTGTATTTAGAGTGGCCTTCTTCTCACCCCTCGTTATACAATTTCGTTAGGACATTCTCCCCTCCCTATCTCAACAGTGGATGGTAAAACATCATATATAGGTATTTGCAACAGGGAATCCTATTCTAAAAGGGTTTCTAAAATGAATAGATGAAGCCCAGGATAAAAGGAATTGATTTAGCATATAAAATTGCAGAAGCAACATGTGTGTGTTTTTAAGGCTGCAGCATTTCTAGGAAAATGGCAGGAAGGGGTCACTTTAAGCCTCCATGCAGTAACATGTCTAGAATTTACTTTTTGTACTCTGAACAATATGGGAAAGTTCTGTCTGTTGACTCTTGCTGAATCTTGCTTGCTTGCATTATTGTGGATGAAAACTACCTACCTGCTCCCATGGTTTATGGGTTTGGTCATTTCAATGGAACTACCTGCATGCTGGTTTTACATCTCTGTTAGATCTTCCACAGATGAGGCTTGTTTTAAAGAAACTAAAAGGTTTTTACAGAGGCTTGTGAGCCAGTACATCACTATTTCTGAAGCAATTCTGCAGACAGAACTCCCTTTTAAGTCAATGGGAGCACTGTCTGAATAAGGACTTCGGGATTTGGGCCTCAGGACATAAATGCTGCGATCAATCTTCTGAGCATAATGAATAACATTTTCTTGGCTTTCGGAACTATACTAAACCAAAAAGTAGCCCCAGGGATTCAACATGGGTTAAACAGGAGAATATGCTTTGTTTCAACCTATATCTTTATTGAGCTTTTAAATCAGCATAGTCCTCATGCCTAGCACTGCCCTGCCCCACAAAAAACCCTCCAACAATAAGTCCAGATGTTTCAATGGTTAGTTTTACAATTGAATCTATCATGGCATGAGACACCATGAACAGAGTTGTGTTCACAATTGCCACAGACTAACCTGTTTAGAAGTTGTGACCTGAATGTCTAGTGTGGAACAAAAGACTTAAAGGCTGAGAACTTTATTAATTATGCAACAGGGAGGTCTATAGGCACTGATTTTGATCAGAACATCATAGTACCAGACGCTGTGCAAATATCAGAGTTAGTGATATAAAAAGTCAACAGTCCAGGTAGGCAAGACAGATACTACCTGTCTCCTATTCCTTATTATTACTCTGACTTTATAGATGGGAAGTTCAGCTAGGGAGATATTATATGGTTTATCCAATACCTCCCACAAAGTCTAGCATAAAACCTGACTGCCCACCTGGTGACATGCTATCAAGGCTGCACTCTCTCTTTTACACAATGATAACAATATATTGCAGTACTTAAAAAATCATAGCTTCCCGTCCTAGTTCCAGCATCCCCAGTGACCATTTCCCCTGAAACTGAGGGCCTAGGTTCTTAGCTTAACTTAAAATGAGAGTTTTGCCAGTGCTGATTTCAGAGGGAGCAAGTCTAAATCCAGTGACAAGTGACACCCTGATGCAGGCAGCTGTCAAAGCAAGGAGCAGGGCATCAGCAGTGTGGGGAAGAGTAAGTGTCTCTTGCATTTTCAACCCTCACGGGTTATCATGCCACTGTATTAATGAAACACAGCATGAGAACCAAGAGAAAAGATAGACTGAAACAAGAGAATGAAGGGAAAATATTGCAAATTCTTGTTGCCTAAACAGGGGTAAGGGCCTGACAATTTTGCAGGCTTTTACCCCTGTGAAAACATGGATGGAGGTGCACAAGTGAACAGCCCAGTTCTCTTCCTGGAGTCCCAAGTCTGATGCTGGCCCTTTAGCATTTTAGTGGAGAAAGTCCTACAACTTCTGTTTCTGCCTGCAGTCAGTGGAGGGTCTAAAAGAACCATAAATGCCGTGTTGCTATGCATTGCAACGGGAAAACGTTGAATGTATGTGGGTCTGTCACTAACAGATAGAAAAATGTTTTGGAGAAGCAACTCCAAAGCTCATGAAGGAAGCATAAAAAAGCAATGTATTACCTGGAATACGAGAAACAGGACTTCCAAGCACAGGTTCAGCAGCTGTCAGAATTTCTCCAGTGTAACAATAAGACCAAGGAGATGGTCTCCACTACATGTGCCCTTACACAGCTCAAGTACTTGAAGTTTTAAACAAGTTAAGTCTTGTCCAGCCTACAACTTGAAGCAGTGATGTAAACAGCCGGCTGATTCAGTTGTATTCGTAGCTGTTGGGTAGGGTTTGTAGGGTTTGCTTCTTTTACTTTTTTTTTCTTTTCTTTTCTTTCCTTTTCTTTTTTTTTTTTTATGTCTGAGTAGTGAGCTCCTTTCCCTCTTCCTTCAAGTAGGTCAAAGCCCCTTTGACTTTCCCAGTTGCTTCAAAGCCTCGGCTCTGTTTCTCCGGGTGGATTTAGCCCAGGTGCCAGGCTGGTTCTTTCCTTAGAGGCTTCCTGGGTGATCCACTCCCTTATCCTGGTTCCTGATCTTGAGGGAAGAGGCAAAACAGCCAGCAAGGAGAGGCATGTAGCAAGAAGCATGTAGCTCAAGACCACTCAGCAATTCAATTTGTCCACCTCAAAGATGAGGACAAAGTAATGTATTTTTCTCTTCAAATTCAGAAGAGGGTTTTTCAGCTACAGCAAAATAGTTCCCTAAGTTTCCTCTCCTCCTCCTAGGGCAAGGGACTCCGCTCTTCCCCAGGGAGCACAGAGGTGCAGGGCACTCGGTTACCCTATCTCAAGGTGTTTCAAAGAGTCCCTTTATGCAGCCCACTACCACCATGGGGAGATGGGTGAGCATGCCATGGGCTGGCAAGTCGTGAAAGACAAGGGCAAGGGAACAGTCGCATGTGGAACTGCTCAGCTGCTTCGGGGTGACCCACAGGCAGCTCCTACACAAGCCGGTCGGATCACTGCTACGTGATCCTCGCTAGCAGGGAGCACTCAGCTTTCAGTTTACTACAGAGTCTGAGGCTGGTTCTTGAGACATCATTCGCCCCGCCATTTCAAAATTCCATAGGTGATGGAATTTGGTTGCTTATGTCCAAAGCGAAGACTGCAACTTGGTTTCATCTGTCCAGTTTGCACATATCTTTCTTGTGGACATGTATAAGAAGACAGGACTGAAGGAGATGCTGTGTAATAAATTCAGATGCAATCTCACTTTTTACTTGGCAGAATAGCCTCTTCCTTGAATTTGAGGACTGTAAGTTAAAAAAATATATATGCTATCAACAGATGTATGTTCAGATCCTACCTGTACTGTGAATTCTAACTATGTTGTACACAGCCATCCTGATTTGATGCAGCAGTAGCTGAGGCAGCCTCTGGGGTAGCACCACCAGAAACAAATTGTGCTCTCTCTGGAGCACTATGAGCTATGAAATGATTTCCTGAAATAAGCATCTTCCTGCTGACATCCAAGATGAGGCTGGCTGTGGCTCCCAGACTGCAGAATATGAATGAAACTTGTATTCATGCCAGCTGTGTTAGAGATCCAGTACAACACACTGTATATCAAATGGAAGAAGAATGCATCTAGGGAAAATAATTTCAGCTTCCAAAGAGAGACTAAAGAAGGCTAATAAAAATATTTTTTCTTAATGGGCCTTTGTTGCTCTTGCTTTAATCTTCAAAAACCTGTATCTTCACTCATTATAACAGTAATGATTACCTTTTGTTTTTCATTCTTACTGACAAAGAAATGCAATACACGGTAAATGTATTAACAAGAGTGCATTGCAGCGTCTTAGGACCAGTGCAACAGTGGTACCCAGATGGAAAGCAGCTTAGAACCAGGCAAATGTGGTTCACCTGCATTAACTCTTTGTTGCCTTACTGTTTAAGAAAACATTAGTGAAAGACAGCTTATCTTAGAAAAGTAAAAAGAGACTTAAAAAATGGTTTCTTTCAGATTGCTTCGTCACCACATTTAGATCGTGCTAATCTGTTCTTTGTGAAGCATAGCAGCTCCCTTGTGGCTATATATGAAAACAGGTCCTGTGAGCTCCCAGCTCAAATGAAACAAGCGGGTAGAGCAAAAGACCTGACATGAGCAGTCCTGTGCTCTGTTCTCATCTCTGCCGCTAGAGGGGCAGGACAGGGTATAAGGCATTCATTCAATGCCTCTGTGTGTCAGTCTTCCCCGGATTTCACCAGCTGATGAAGTCTATTGATGACACAGAGCCAGAACATTCAGTAAAGACAGAGTGTTAGGACACTGTACACAAGGAAACCAAACTTGATAGAGTAGAAATCCAGTAGAAATGGAGTGGAAGGTGTGGGGTACAAAGTGCAAGATGGTGCCATTGGGGATACCACAGAATCTTCTCTCACAAGCTGAGACCTCATCAGCTGAGTGCAACCATTGGTTGCCTGTTTGAAGATGATAGACAAGGCAAGAACTCAAGGGGAAAGAACCTGAACTCAAGTTAAAGGACAACAGTACAGTAGCAGTCAAGAAAATGATTAAGATAGAAATAAGAAGAGCAGTGAGGTCTGTGGTGATCATCTAGCAAGGACAGTTGAGACACATACTCTACTCTAAGATCTTTCAAAAAATGGTGGTACATCAGTTTATGAAAATCAGATTCCAGTCCTTCAATCATAATTTCTGAACAGTTAAAACTCTTGACTTTAAAACTGGTTATAAAAATGGAACTGTTTATTGCTATTGTTTACTGCTACTGTAAACTATTGCTTACAGTAGCAGAAATGTTCTCAAGGATTACTTAGTAAATTTGACTGTGGCAATGGTTTGAGTGTTACCTGCATGTTTAAAATGAAGCAAAACACCATGTGCCAGTAGATGAGTACAATAAAATGGAATAAAGTGGTCCAGTTTAATTGCCTGTGGTAAACAAACCACAAATATCTGACAAAAACTAGAAACTGAAGAAAGTTTATTTGACCTATTACATTATTTCAAAAGGAGTAGCCTACACAGTGCCTTATTAGTTTAACACAAACAGGGATTATATTTAAATATAAAAGCTTTATCTTAGTAGCATGCTTTCACAATTCTAGTCATCTTAAGGTACTCACTTACCTAAGTATTACCCAACTGCACAGGCCTCATTTTCTATTAGTTTTACAGAACCACTCGCAAAGTCTTTTCTTGACTTCATTAACATTATTTTTCCTGTTACTTTCCAAACCAAACTCCATGATTTCTTTTCCAGACCTGACACAGTATTTCCGTCGAAAGCTCTTTTATCAGGTGTGAATATACTTCAACATGTATACAGAACCCAAGGAAATGCAGCTACACAGGTTTTATTTTAATTATAAGTGCAAGGTCACAAGCTGAGCTTTGTTATACTTCAAAAGTCCTTTTTCCAACTAACTGGCAAGCTACACTACTGTTACCAAAAGGCATCTCAAAAACTAAAGGGTAAGATCTTCAGTTTAATCTATTACCAGCTTTGCAATGTAGTCTCTGTAGTGAACAGTACTTGTTTCTGGATCTAGAGCAGCGGAGACCATGTCCTCCATTTCTTCCTGAGTAAAGGGCTCACCTGAAAGACAGCAGAGAATAACAATTTGTCTCGATAAGCACTCTTTTTGGAGCTGACAAATTACAGTGCTTTTGCCTTGCAAGGATCTCTTTTTGGCCCTCACAGAGAGGAGAAAAGAAGCAATCCTAAGCATCCAATTCCTTCATTTTTGCCAATTTAAGTTCTGCACACCAAGTGAAAGGTCTAAGGGAAAGGAGCAGAAGGCCTGGATCACCTGGATCTTCTGATCTCCTTCTACTTCACAGACTCCAAAATAGCCTGTTTCTCTCTGCCACAGGGATTTCAAAACAACTGTTTTTGTCAGAATGAATTCTTCTAATGTGTACATTAGAATTAGAATCGTTTGCCTATCCTTTCACTTGTATTTGCATCATGAAAAGCTTCGGGGTTTTATTTTGTAGGTTCTTCAAGCTGCTGATGGCCTACTGCATCCCTCTTCAAGAACAAGGTCATCATCTGAGGACAGGTCTTGCACAAAGCCTCTGCATTGTTTTGTACTAGAGGCAGGCAGGCGTGAGTCAGCCATGCAAGACAAGCAGGCTCTTCAGGGGATATTGAGGATTACATTACCACTTAGATGTGGTCTTTGAATCTCTTTGTTTGCATATGGCACTAGAATCAAGATAATGCAGGAAAGAATGAGCACTGAAACTATGTGAAATATCTGGGAATCTAAACTCCAGTTTTCTAGGAAGACATAAAAAAAGGCACATCCTTAGGAAGCACAGAGGTCTGCACAGAATCATAAAAACGCACACAAGATTGAATTATGACTCTTAATAATAATCTTTATCTTATAATGTCTGCAAGCAGGCAGGTAAATGTCCTTTCCTTGCATTACTCACCAGTGAAATGTTCTAGTCTGAAGACACTCATCATGGCAACAGTATTGTCTGAAGACAATGTACCTACTCCTGCAAGTTTTGGCATGCAGAATGAGGACCTCAAGGTGCCATATACACATGTAATGTTTATTTACTTAAATACTGATATTACAAAAGTCATGTTACCTTCTTCAGTCAAATATTTCTCCAGGTCCTCCTTAGTAATGTATCCACATTTATTCTGATCCAAAGTCTTTAAAGAAAAAGATAAAACTTGTGGCTTTAATCATACCATATCAATAATCAGCAACTTCTTTCCAACAATTAGGTACCTGAGTATTTAGTTACAGACCTCAAATGCATGTAGAAGAACATCTTCTGGAACAGGAGGGTATCTGAAACCATTGATACAAAATAGTTAAGTCACTGTTTGCCAGGTTGCTGTACTATTCTGAAAAAATAACATATAAGCACTAAAGGAAAGGGGAATGTTATTTGCTATGAGAATTTACTGTTTGCCTGTCAAACATTTAATACTAGCTTGACTTTTTGGAACACTCTATATCTTTACCTCTCATGTCTTCTATTGTGCTCCTGCTTAATTTTCCTTATGCTAAGGAGCCAGATGAATGGCTTCTGCATGTCTGGGCAGGCTGAGTGGGTTAGTAGGAATCAATAATAGCTGATTCATTCCACACATCAAACAAACTAAACAAAAGATGGCCAAACCAAGAATGCAAAGTTTCGTTCAGGTACACTGTTAGCTAGGCAAGAGATCATATAAGGGGACTTCAACAGTTGATGATGAGCAAAGGAGGCTGGTAGATACGAAAGAAAAGGTCTGCCACTAACAATTTCAGCAAGAGAAGACAACTGGGCATGTGTGTGCATGATTTCAGAGCTGGAAAGGAAACACTGTGCAGCAATGGGGAACTTCCACATCCCAGCAGTCTCTCTTCAGCTCCCAAGAATATTAAAGAGAAGATGTTGAAGCCAGGGAGGTTCTAACTGCTTGACTGTTTTGTCCAGACCCGCCTTGCTCTTTTACTATCTAAAAATCAAATGTACTTAGAAGAGGTCTTGTTGTTTGTGATCCAAATCTCATGTGCCCTTGGATAAGTGAACTATGGACACAGTGCCCAAAAGATAAAGTGAGTCTTGACAAACCTACACTAGCCTGAGGAAAGTGTGTGGAGGCTCTTGGGGTTTTTTTTGGGGGGGGGGGGAGAATGTGTGTGTGTGTTTATGGAGAAGAGCCCAGAGCAGCAAGGCATCATTTTGAAAATCATCAGTGTGGTGCCAGAAATGTGTAGGAAGGCCAGAGAAGGCAAAGGTGTGGGAACCTGGGAAGGCAATGCACCAGCACACCAGGACCCAAGCACTACTGGCTGGTCCATGCCCAGGCATGGGCACAAAGAGTCTCAAACACGGCCCTAAGATGCACCCCACTGTCTCTGGATGCTGCAGGACAGTTTGGGGAAACACTATAGCTATTTCATGTGTAGAACACCCTCCTAGCAAATACCCTCTGTGTGCAAAATAACTTCTCAGTATTGGATGACGCTGAGCCTCCCAAACCCCTTGAATACCATCTTTAAAAAGAAATATAAATTCCTTATAAGTAATCTTGCTTTTAGTGCAAAATATCAAAATAGCACAAGTTCCTATGTATATGCAAAGATTTCTGTGCACCTTTGAACAATGGACAGTGTTTTTTTTCTAGACTTTTAGATTCACAGTCTTTTAGAGAGCTAGCTGTATACATTCAAGTATTTGGCAGTCATTTTGAGACACCAATGTGAAGCTGATTTATACAACTCATTAAAAATACATTGTAACACACCATGCTTCTCAGTAACTGTAACTCATATGTTCAGAGAAAGTAATGGTTATGACCTTAATTTGCATATAAAATATTTCAGAGATGCACAAAACTTGTTGCATAGCAAGTTAATTCTTAATTCATTTAATTCTTAATTCATTGAGTTAATTCATTAAAAACACAAAAACTGCACATTATCACAATTCAGGACTATAAATTGTTATTATTTATATAATCCATATAACATAATTTTATGTAGACAAAGTAATTTTGAAACAAAATCTACTAAGGTAATGTAAACTGAGTCTAAATAACAAAATACTTGTAGTCCTTCCAGTTACACAAAATTGCTGTAGATATATTTATTCAGAACCAACCCTGTCAATCTTGAATAAACTTCAGACACAGAAAATCCACTTTCCATTACCTTCTGTCAAGCATTACTTTCATCATCACTGGAAGAAATTTTTCCAGATGAAAGTATCCAGTCGGTGGTTCTTCTTCTACCTAAAAATAAAACTTAAGCATGGCAGGTTATATGACTCATTAGCAAACTGATACAAAAACCAGAAAATTTGGGTGATGCCTGCATTACATTGCAGAGTTAGAATGCGATTATATGTGTCAGGTTTTTAATATCACATGGCACCATAACATCTGAGTGGAATGCTTGTGATCAAATAGAAAGACATTAGAGGAAGAAATAACAGCCTAGGCAAAACACACGCCTGCTATTATAAGCGCTTTCAACAACTCAATATTGCCCTCTTGTGCTTACAAACCATTCATGCAAAAGAACTTGATGCCTCGTACCTGATCTTATCTCCCACAATAACTCAGCAGAGGTTTAAACATTCAGACTGCATGCTAGCAGGACCTGGAACATCCCCAAGCAGTGTAATGTGATCACGCAAAACAGCAAACCATTAGCACGTTCCTTGGCATGATTTTGCCTGTGCCACCTAACGCTCCCCCTGGCAGTCACCAGGCCTGGCTAGGACCTTAGGAACTTTGTGCAGCCACTCCACATAAAACATTTACCACGGTAGAGATGAGGTGCTTTGTGCCAGCTGGCTGCAACACTCAAGGATGTTTCTGGGCATATTTAATGTGCTAGTTTGGACACAGCCCCAGCCTAGTAGTACACCTCAAGGATGGAATTTGTTGCCTCCACATGTTTTATAGCCAGAGAGTCATATGGGGAAGGACCAAAGAGGCACGTATACTGAGTCAAGGCAGTCTGAAACAGTCATAAGGCAGGCCATAAAATGCTAGACACAGAAAAGCTTCCCTTTGCCTCCCAAATAAATTAACAGATCGGTCCCAAAACATTAAGGACTTCTAGCAGCGTTCTCACTGCATTCCTGTATTTCCACAGGAGATAAGCAACGTGGTGAAAAGTATCCTTTATCATCTCAGTGTATCTCTTCCCTGAAAATTTCAAGTTTTATTCCAGAAAGGAGCTCTCTTAACAGAGCTATCTTGTTCCTGTCTGTGTTGAAAGTGCCTTGTGGTCTCACGTGGCATCAGTGACACCCTGCTAGGCTCTCCAAGGCTGAGAAGAAGACTAGGTACTGATTTGAATTCTGCTGACTGAGCCAGGAAAAGATGAAGTAAGAAATCTTCCTCTTGGGAGCTGGGTCAGAGTAAGAAGTGAGGCCTGATATATCCGGTTGTTTTCTTAGAGAGCTGCAACTGCTGCTGCACACTCTTTTCCAGTGCTCTTGAAGGGTTTTGATTGCTAGATGCAGGCAGCCACCACCTCTTGCTGCTTTAGAGTAGAAAGTGGCTTGAAAAAGCACTTTTCCCTTCTGTCTGGTCAGCCTAGCAGAAGGGAATCTTTAGCAAGGAAAGAAAGCTGTTGCATGTTTCATGCTAAGTCACATGGCACTTTTTACCATTACAGAACCATTTGTTTTACTGCTGGATTGAGTGAAAAAGTGTAACAAAAGGCCTGGCAAAACTTAACTTCTGTCCAGTGACATAGTTAATACACTGAACTATTCCGTGAATGACACATATTGAGACATACAAGTACACAGGTTGTTTTTAGAAGGAACATCTGTGCTTCGACTAGTCAGAAGTCCATAGAGACAGAAAAAGTAATATGGTAGATATTTATTGGAAGTAGATTTGTCTTCTACTAAGCAGAACAACCAAAAGCAAGGACTCAAAACATCCATACAGAAGATAAGTTACATAAACCATGTTTAAGAACAAACCAAAACACCAGATTTGCTTATCCAAAAAGCTAAAGGTCATCCTAATTCTCATACTAGAACTCACCAGCAATGACCACTTCAGAGCTCAACATAACAAATATCTGTCAGAGTGTCAGCCCTAACTGACAAATACCTCCAGATTTGCATCTTTTTGTTGGCGTGCTATTTGTATTTTGCCTTCAGAAAGCAATCTGTAGAAGAAACATGTCCTTCCTGACAACAGACCTAGTCCTAAATGTGATAAGCAACGTCTGACCTGGAAAGAACAGCTTCCATTTCAGTGGCTCTACTGGCCTACCAATATATTGAACTGTTAAAAATAATCATATTTCTAAATTGGATAGGTAAGTGAATCAAATGAATGTATTAACCTCACCTAAGTCAGTTAAGTATTCAGATTTGCAAACACATGTATCCTGTTACTCCCGCATGTTCATTCCTGTTCTACACTTCATTTCCCACTGATGTTTTCCTTTTTCTATAATTCCTTCTCTTTTCACAGTGACTGTGACAATAACAGTATTTCCTTGTTCAAACTTCGTGAGTTTTTCTCTGTTTCTTTCCTTTGGATATATCCACAGCTCCCATAACAACTATATAGTAGCACCCACTATGTTTCATATCTCTACTCTCGCAGCCATACAATTGTTGTCAACATAACATCTAGAGACCTGAGTCACGAAGAAACAAAACAATCTACTAGCGTTATCCAGGAGATCTGCAGCAGAGCAGTGCACTAAATCTGGGATTTCAGACTCCAGGTATTGTAATAACCCTTGGATTATCTTTCACCATCTCTAGGCTTATCGTTTAATCTTAACTTTTTAAGTACGGTATTAAGTACAACCTTTAGCATAAGGCAACATAGCAAACAATATATGATAATTTTTAGAGATAAAATAATTACATGAATGCTTTTTTGGCAGATATTAATAATTTGAGGGCAACATATGCTAGTTTAGCTACAATAAGGCTAACAGAAAAATTAAATGACAGAGAGACACAAGTAGTGAGAAACAGAAATTAATCACAGTGTACAATGGCCAAAAACACTGGAGAAACAGCTTGGTTACAAACTAGTGAACAGAGACAATTTTTACTTTATCTAGATTAAGATTAAATGGTTTTATCACAGTAAATTATAATGATATCTTACATAAATTAAGACATATTTGTGATTAACATAATATATCAAAGGTTCTACAAGAAGACGGTGTTCTAGTACTAAGTCTATGCCAAGGTTTCACTTACAGGAACCATGAAACTTTCTTTGAAATTTAACTTCCAGTTCAGTGTTCTTCAAGGTTAACCATTACTCTTGAAGGTATTCTTTCTTCTTGCGGTATTTGTACTTTACTATCCTTATAATCAACAAATACATACATGCTATATTGCTGTGTCTTAAGAATCTTGTGCCTCATAGCTTCACTACATTGTACTTTGTTACGCATTACTTACCTCAAATTTGCAGCAATGCTGACAACTTTTTTAAAAGTATACATAGAAAGTCCAGACTCTTTGGGAGGGGGAAGCAAGCTTTAAACTCTCCTGATTCCCCTAGACTGGGAGGGGCATGCACAAAGCATCCCCCTCCTTTTCTCAGTTCTGTATCTTGAGTCAGTTGCACTGTTCATTTGCTGCAAACAAAAAGCTCTGTGGGCCACTGAAAATATCATCTATATTAAGCACCGCAATTTCTCCTTTTTTTTTTTTTTGCCTTGTTTGTCAGTGGGAGCTAGGACAATCTGGTACTGAGAGTACAGAACCAGAGCAGACAGATTGCAGTGTTACATCATAAGATCTTTCTCTTTCTCCTTTGATGGTTCCTTGCACTTCCTCATCTGAAGTAGCTGCATCAGACTTAGCAGATTTCTCACACTTAAATCTGATCTACAAGACACTAGACAACTCTACTGAGGAAAGACTGCTATTTCAACCATCCAAATTTCTGTGGGGGACAGGAAGAAAGAGATCAATCCCCAGTATCCTGACCTATGCATGAAAAGAAGAAAAATCCTCCCTCACCTCTCAGACCCAGCATCTTCCAGTCTTCAAGGCAGCGTATCAGTTTGCAAAAGAGCATGAAGTTTTTCATCCCATTTATTAATCATACGCTGCTGAGGCACCCGCACACCATCCTTTTTATTACAAGAATAAGGTAAGGAGACAAAAATTAGTGTAGGAAAAAGACTGTGGAGAAACGTGATTAAAGTTCTTTACCTCTGCATATCACTGGGTGAATGGGAGGACTGCTAGGTCTTGTGAGGTTTTATGTCTGAATTTTGACTTACAGGCTTAAGTAATCACATAAAAAAAGATTACTTACCTATAACTGAGAAATTTCAAGGCTAGGATAGAACTCATGAAGGACAGAAAGTTGAGAGATCTGGGTATAAGACATCAATAACAGGATCCAGTGAAAAAAACCAGCAGGTCTTTCCTCTGTGTATTTTTGGAAAATGATGTACCATTTCAACACGTGCTCAAGAACTAATTTTTAGAACTTAATCATCCAGTGTGTGTCCATAGCGCGTTCAAAAGAGTGAGATAGTTAGTGTTCAGATATCCTAACCTGACTGAGGTTTAGGACATTCTTTTTCATCAGCCAAAAGAAATTTTTCCTCCATTTTCTGTAAATGCCACTCTACCTTGGCACAATGTCACAGTGACCTTCTGGGGTAAAAGAGTCAAAGACTCATTGTAACCGATCAATGTTGTTGCCTCATCAGCCTAAAGGCTTGCTTTAGGGCAGCCTGAGAGACTGCCTGCCTGAATCACTTCCATGACACTTCCAACCTCAGGGAAAAGAGCTTAGGTTTTCCACACAGCAAGGCAGAAGGGCCAATGTGTGCAAGTTTAAGACTGAAATAATACAGAAAATCTAAACATTTACCTGTGCAAGCACCTCTTGTACTTCTGCCTCAGTTGGGAAGCAACCCAGTGACCTGATAATTGAACCAATCTCTCTGAAAGAAAGAAAGAACATCTTTGCCAGAAAATCCGCAATACAAGAGTGTCTGTGGAAAATCCAGATACCAATTCAGCACTTGCATATAGAAGTATGCACATACACGCACACAAGCACGTACAAGCATATGTACGAAGACTTTTAAGGTAATGTCTTACTAAGCAATATCTGGTTTTACAGACATTAAATATTCTGGAGATTTTTGAAAAAGATATAACTGTTCTTGTGACTTTCCCCAAAAATTCTGCTTTACCATTGTGTTGCAGTTTAACTTCTCTACTGCTGCCTTCTAATTGATAAGCTTAATTTCGGTTAAGTCTACATTTGTATTATTAATAAACATTTGGAAACCTATTGAGATGAAAGGTAAAAATAAAATACATATTTACATTAAATGGTATAAATATGCAAATTCTAACTGCACTAAAGAACAATTACAACAGGTCAGGAAGGAGACAGCCCTGCTACGCCCCTGCTATGCTCGGAAAGAGTCAAACAGACCAGTATGGTGGCTTATCACCACCCTGTTTATGCTGCAAATTATATTCATAGCTTGCATTTACTGCTCAACCTGGAGCAGTTGTTTCAAGGCTCTAAATAAAATTCTGGCCAAACAGCCAATGCTTAAAAAGAGTTTTAAGATAAACAACATCACAGACCAGAAACAAGAGTGCAGTAAATCTGTAAAAAAAGAGTACTAATGAGACTTATGGTGTGACTGAAAACAAAATAACAGAAGCATCAATATTGCTTGTGATTTTCCATCCAATTCTACACCACAGAAATTCAAGTACATTTGAATAAGTATCCACAGTGCTCGTGGTTCCCATGATTCAGACTTCTGGAGGTTTCTTTATCTTCACCAGTACATTTGGTTGAAAAAAATTTAGATTGCCTAACAAAAATGGTAGCTGGAAGAAACAATGACCTTTATAAAATCATCTTACAACAATAAGGCCCCAAATGTGGCACACCAAGCGCACAGAAAACTGTAGGCCAAAGTCAGTCTTTGGCCTTCTCAGATGGGTCCCGAGGAGCTCCCATTCTGACTGAAAACATGTGAGAAGCACTACAAAAGACAAAAGAGAGGAAAAGGCTGGCTGCACAAAAATAGTTACAAAACAAAACCCAATCCCACACATATAGTTGTTACGAAACGAAGCCATCTGCTCAAATGACTCAGTGAAACCTTGCCCCCTGTGGAAACAAATGGAAGTTTGGCCACTGACCTCAATGAGGTCAGACATTTAGTCCTATTTTTATAATCCATGTCCATGCATCCTGGTTCTAGTATGAAGATGTGTTGTATTTGATGCTTTCACTCCCGCACTCCCTCATTTTTCCCAGCTAAAAGATACTTGTAAATATTCTCTGCATCCTTGAGAGAAGAACACACCCCAAATCCTGCCTCTCTGCTGTCCCACACTGTTTCTGCTCTCTCAGACTGCCAGAGACAGGCAGGTTGCCATCACCTCCTGCCTCACCTCACACCCAGCAAAACTGCAATGTGACTAAGGTAAGCCAGGCCCTCAAAGTGTTTGCAAAATCTGGCATTGCTGGCTGCCGTTTGTGGCAGTCTGTGCGTGTGCCAGCACGAGGGTGTGGTTTGAAGTGCCTGTGGTCGAAAAAGTCATGTCACATTTGGAAAGAACATATGGAGTTAAAGGGCCCAATTAGGAAACAATACCTTCTCCCCAGCCACTTCCTCTGGCTTAGTTTGTTAGCTGTAGTTTCTGCTGTGTAGTTTTTAGTATAAAAAAATGATGGTTAAAATGAGTTTATGTTCGTACAGGTTCTGTAACACAGATGCAATAAAATTTTGAGCCACAGATTTCAACCTACACACACTTTCAATGACAAGATCTGCAAAACCATGAGAGCCCTTGACTCAAGGTGTGTTGTAAGCAGCATGAAACAATATCACAGAATCACAGAATCACAGAATCACAGAATCACAGAATAACCAGGTGGAAGAGACCCACTGGATCGTCGAGTCCAACCATTCCCACCAATCTCTAAATCATGCCCCTAAGTACCACATTCACCCTCACCTTAAACACCTCCAGGGACGGTGACTCAACCATCTCCCTTGGCAGACTGTTCCAATGCCTAACCACCCTCTCCGTGAAGAATTTTTTCCTAATCTCAAGCCTAAATCTCCCCTGGTGGAGCTTGAGGCCATTCCCTCTCGTCCTGTCCCCTGTCCCTTGCGAGAAGAGGCCAGCTCCCTCCTCTCCACAACCTCCCTTCAGGTAGTTGTAGAGAGTAATAAGGTCTCCTCTCAGCCTCCTCTTCTCCAGGGTAAACAACCCCAGCTCTCTCAGCCGCTCCTCATAAGATTTGTTCTCCAGCCCCTTCACCAGCTTCGTTGCTCTTCTCTGGACTCGCTCCAGAGTCTCAACATCCTTCTTGTGGTGAGGGGTCCAGAACTGAACACAGTACTCGAGGTGCGGTCTCACGAGTACAGAGGGAGAAGAACCTCCCTGGACGCTGTTTCGAAT
Source organism: Clamator glandarius (assembly GCA_033459285.1). Classification (NCBI taxonomy): domain Eukaryota; kingdom Metazoa; phylum Chordata; class Aves; order Cuculiformes; family Cuculidae; genus Clamator; species Clamator glandarius. Next base: position 6,976,786 of record JAUNZM010000261.1, on the reverse strand, counting down.
ACAGGCCAAGATGCCATTGGCCTTCTTGGCCACCTGGGCACACTGCTGGCTCATGTTCAGTCACTGTCAACCAGCACCCCCAGGTCCTTCTCCTCCTGGCAGCTTTCCAGCCAGGCTTCTCCTAGTCTGTACCTCTGCTTAGGGTTGTTGTGCCTCAAGTGCAGGACTCAGCATTTCATCATCTTCCTCATGCTTTATTTCTTACTAACTTGCATTTGCATCAGGAGTCATGCAATACCAATGTAATACCTGGGGCAAGCCAGAGTGATTTTCCATGTTCTTAACAGGAATCTGATATTTCAGGCAATAACATTCATGTACCTGCAGCTGTGGTTAAGAATTGTGCTGTACTGCCACCTTCTGATACACGATAATCAGCCATTAATAATCCCATTATTGTGATACAGCCCTGCAACATGAGCCCAGGAATAATCAGGCTACAAATTGTTGTCCATTGTTGGCAGCTGTGCTATGACAAAACTGTGAAATTGTGCATTTACTACACTAAATAGACTTTTGGATGTCCCCTCTAATATAAAGATGTTATGACTTACTGCCTGAATGGATACATTATAAAAAGTCTACTTGTATCATTTCATTGTTGTAACATTTTCTCAAGCTCTATATCCATTCTACAACTGAACATGAGCCAGCAGTGTGCCCAGGTGGCCAAGAAGGCCAATGGCATCTTGGCTTCTATCAGAAACGGCGTGTCCAGCAGGTCCAGGGAGGTTATTCTCCCCCTGTACTCGGCACTGGTGAGACCGCACCTCGAGTACTGTGTTCAGTTCTGGGCCCCTCACCACAAGAAGGATGTTGAGACTCTGGAGCGAGTCCAGAGAAGGGCAACAAAGCTGGTGAAGGGGCTGGAGAACAGGCCTTATGAGGAGCGGCTGAGAGAGCTGGGGGTGTTTAGCCTGGAGAAGAGGAGGCTGAGGGGAGACCTTATTGCTCTCTACAACTACCTGAAAGGAGGTTGTGGAGAGGAGGGAGCTGGCCTCTTCTCGCAAGGGACAGGGGACAGGACAAGAGGGAATGGCCTCAAGTTCCGCCAGGGGATGTTTAAGCTGAACATTAGGAAAATAATTTTCATGGAAAGGGTCATTGGGCACTGGAACAGGCTGCCCAGAGAGGTGGTTGAGTCACCTTCCCTGGAGGTGTTTAAGGCACGGGTGGATGAGGTGCTGAGGGGCATGTTTAGTGTTTGATAGGAATGGTTGGACTCAGTGATCCTGTGGGTGTTTTCCAACCTGATGATTCTATGATTCTACAGCTGTGTAGCCAGAACTGCAAATGTAAATGACAAACACATAAACAAATAGTATGTCACGGTGCAATGAGAGCTAGAGGCTTCACAGGGCTGAGGAGGTGCAGGGCCTCCCCATGGTGGGTGTCAGGGTCTGTCCCACCAAGCAGCCAGGAGGAGCAGTGCAGCTGGGGGAACCAGGGCAGACCCAGCCCCTCCTTGAGGATGGGCCAAGAGATTTAAGCAGGCACTCTTCCAAAAGAGCTCTATGGGCAAGGGAACAGCAGTAGTTTCAACCACGGCAATGTACCCTGAAATTCTCCCTATCCAGTATAACTGAAAAATCATTTCACTCCTATGAAGTACCCATAATTTCTTAAATTTAGAGGCACTAGAAAGCATGCATTGCTAAAACCATCACCTAAATATTTTGCACCTCTTTCATCTATATTTTATAACGCAGAAATGATGCTTGGAACATTTAAAGATATTTTCCAATTTGGCTTTGTGAGGAATGTCTAATAACAACAATTTCACCAGTTCTCACATTCCTTTGTAGTGTTTATACTTGATAATTTATTTATAAATAAAAGCTGTGGTGATATTCTTATGAAAATAATAATTGGAAAATTACTTCAGTAAACTTCAGTGCCAACAGTTTATAACAACTTCAGAACCTGCTCAGTGGGACATAAACATGTGGTTTATGTATTTTATAACTAAAGCCATACTGTTATGTGTACAGAAGTTCATTTTAAAACAAAGTTAAAGTAGCACTATCAAATATCTAAACTTAAAAAAATACCAGAATTAACATTATTTAGGAATTTTTAAATTTGTCTTCCTTTAGCTCTGCATCTTATAGCCAGTTATGCCCTGATCAGCCTAACAGTCTATGTTTTTATCTTCCACTGAACTTTTTCTTACTTCTTCAGGTACCTATTTTGCTGGCATTTCCATGACATTGCATGCTAAAGGCACAGTGCATGCAGTTCTCCCTCCTGACTCTCATCCGTGCATCCCATTCCCTCAGTTCTGCTCATCCTACTTCGAAAAGGAGAAAGCTGAACAAAGAGCACAAAAAGAATGGCCAGGCTTATTAAACAGCATCTCCTAAGAGATTAAACACATCCAGACTCTTCAGGCTTAAATTTCTGTGATGGAGTATGGATGTGACAGACAGCAATGAAATTATTAATGGTGTCAAAAAGATCAATAGAGAGCAATTGTTTGCTATTTATCATCAGACAAAAAAAACACCCAAACCAAACAGATGCCATTTATAATGTGGAAGATGTACAAAACCAACAAGAAATATTGCATATCTAGTCAATTCCTTACATTCCTCCCCCAAGTAACCATTAGCAGCTCAGATGAGAATACTGGAACAAATGATCTTACAGTGCAATAAAGTATGATAAACTTTATGTTCATTATATTATTATTGTTGTTAAATTATATAATCAAATTACACGCATGTTTCTTCCAAGTCTCCTAAAAGCACTCCCTGTCAGATCAATACCCACCATTACCCCAGAGGAAGAGGGATGCACAGGATTCACTGCAGTTGGAGACACCTACTGAGAGCAGGTAATGGTGACACACACTGGGAGGGTTACCCCTTGATGTGTTGGAACTATCCTGAAAACAAGGGGATCCTTATGGGATCCAGGACCTGTAGTGCCAAATGAGCTATCAGAGCAGAGATTTGCTAGTAATAATTGTAGCCTAAGACTTCTTGCAGTTCCTTCTTGCCTCTTTACTTCACCAGCCCCAGCATACTTCTTAAGCAGTTTCAGTCTTCAGCCACTGAATAATGCAAAATGTCCATTAAACAAGCAAAAATGCATTTTCCAATCAGGGCCAAAAGGACTATTTCAATTACATTTTCTGGTAAAGCAGATGCTGGGTTTGGGAGATATTTACTTCTGTGTTAGATTCCGTAACATTTCTGTGTGAACACATTTACAAACCTGACATCCAGAGTTTTACTCTCTGCATGGTCAAACAGTGATTCTCCGCCTCCTTGAAAAACCTCAAAAGCTTCTACAATCTTTTTCTCAACTTCAGCTACCATGTGATCTGCAAAAAGAAACATAATATTCACTGAACTGTTGCAACCAATTTATTTCCAATTTGAGAATTGCAACAGCAGAAGCACTAAAACTGATAAACAGGCAGAGAAGGTACTTTGAAAAAAGCAATAGTTATTCTGAAAAAGAACTCACTCTAAATTCAGAATCCGTCATTTATATTAGTAATGTGGCCTTGCTATGGCTTTGCAGATACATCAAGCCTGGTGGTAATGGAGCATTTCAGCTTCCTGATCACCCAGCTGTCCAGGTGCAGACTCTGCACTGAGTGTGCCACAGCTCCTTCTGGACCACCAGCCTGAGCCTTTCCTGAACACCGAGGCGCCAGTCGTACGAGCAAGGCAAATGTGGGCCCAGGGTTGCCTTGAGATGGGCCTGAGTCACTTCATCCAGGTCCCTGCATCCAAGGAAACACTGGTGATCTTATGTCCACTACATAAGCAATAAAATATGAGAAGCTGAGAACCAGGAATAGAGAGACAGCCAAGATGGGTGCAGAGTGAATATGTCTCACAGTAAATACTTTACTGAAAACAGTTTGGAAAGGAAGATGATCTCAGCAAAGGGGAAGGAGTAATTTGCTGCATTCACCTTTCATATCACAATCTCAAAGAATGGGGAAAGAAGAACCACAAGTTATCACAATTATATCTCATATAAAGCCAGAAATTACATTCCTGGGGTAAGGGAAGTACCAGGAAATACATTCTGAAGAAAGAAATGTGAAGAGAGGAAGGGGACTATCTCACAACAACCCTTCCTGGCAGGAAGCCACCACAGAGTGAATGTGTTAGCCCATTTATTAATATTTGACTCCAAAAGGACAGAACATAGGAGGCAAACTGATATGGAGTTGACCTGTTCCTGTGGCTAAATACAGTTCCAAACTCCAGCCAGCAAACCAACTGTCAGGAGGCAGCACTTTGTGAGCTAGCCCCGGGGCCTCCAGACGCCTCAGGGAAATCTGAGTGACAGCCAGAACATGAAATTGGTAAGAAGGGCTCTTTGTTTTCTCATTTTCACACTTCTTTTCTGTATTTTCAACATAATAATTAAAACATAGCTCTCCTCTATTAGATTATTTACTCTCTTCCTTAGGCTCATCTGGTGCTGTGTGTTTGAGCAGCTCTGCCCAGCACTAAACCACTGGACCTTGTTTCCACAGGCATAACAAATTCATACCTAGTTTTCTACAGTCCCTAGAGTTGGGGCTGCAGTGTGCAGACAGTTTTTTTTGATTCCTCCCTTGCCTTCCTGACAGAAATGCCTGCTTTCTGCCAAAGAGTATCACAACTGAACACTGCCAAACGATACATTTGCTTTGTGATGTGCCTATCTTTATCTCAATCCATGAGTTTTTTCATTGTATTTTCTCTCCCCACGTGGTTGAAGAGGGCAGAGAGCAGCTGGGCTGGTGCCTGGCAGCTGGCCAACGTCAACTCACCACAGGCTGCAAGCAATTTCAATATAGCAGTGGACTGACCCAGACAGGAAGCTCTTCTTCATATGGGAGAGAGGTGCAACTCCTTATATAGGTGCAGATGACTGCTGCCTTCCATCTGTGTCTCGTACTGAACAGAGGGTACATAAAGATAAGAGAGGTAGGAAAATACCCTGGATTCCTCTCACTGACTTTATTACCCTGATGGAAGCATGGGCAGGTAAATGCGTGATGGATTGGAGACTGGAGCTCATTGAGGAGAAGTGCTCTGTTCAGTTCCTAGACACAGGACAAGATGTACTCTTCTCATAGCCTGACAATACCTACCTTCTATGTGCCTAAGCAGTAAAATACACATTTAATTCCTTTACAAAAAAACACAGTTAAATCCAAGTGGACCTGACTCCTCGTAGAAGAGGTCCTAAAGAGTCACAAACTACTAAATTTCATGGGAGTTTTTTCAGTGACTTCAGAACATCCTGGATCCACTGTTGGAGTTTAGTTCTTGAGATCAGGCACTTCAACTGTACACTGTCTTGCAAAAGAGAAATGCTGAAGAAATATTTATAGCTGTATACCCTTGACTTGATAAGTGAACCTTCTGTAGAAATAAAAATTAAACTGGGGGAGGCAGGGAAAGATTCCCAGAACTGGAACTATGTAGCCATCCAAACTTCTCAAGCTTTGCCTTTGTGAAAATAGTATACATTAATCTTCATGGTTTCAAGAAGCTTGTCAAAATAAGGTCCTGAAATGAAATGAACTTGATGATTTAATCTAGGTACCGGATAATTTATATTTCTTCCAAGAACTGAGAGGAAGTTGTGACTAAGAGCCATATCCATGGAAGAAAACATAATATACTGTAGTCCTCTCAAAAACTCTCTGTAAGATGAGTGAACACCTAATATGCTATTGCATAAATCTCTCAGCTAGTTATCTGAAGATCTCTGTGATTCACTTTAAAACCCACTTTGGGAGGGAGAGAAAGACGGATTCCAGCTCTAGGTCAAGGTATACAAGTTTAAAATTACACCTTCAAGAAGGGCATCAAAAGATGAGACATGCAGTTAATTTAGTAGATGTGATGCTCTGATGTACTGAAATCTTTCTGTACTATGAGACTTCTCCATGGGTAAATCAATGAAAGTTTCATGTTGCCCCATGGAACATTTAGCACTTTTCAGGACAGAAATACCTATGCTGTGATAGAACAAGAGATTTCTACTAACTAGAAAAACAATACATAATTTCAAAGATAAAGTTATCTGATTACTTCTAATAGCTTAATGAATAAATATTGAAACACGCTAGGCCAAAATAGATTCCAATACCTACAATTACTCATTCCCTCAAACATGTCCTAAAGGGATGACACACTATTTCCAATTTATGTTGCTAAAATGTTTCAGATACTTGTAATTTTTTTCTCATTTTCTCATTCTCATTTATTTTGCTACCACATTTGCAATAAGAAAACAAAATGTCCTAAAATCCATTCCTCAGATACATTAACTGGAAAGACTATTCCCTATCAGGTTTTTTTCCTGTACTTTGCTATTTTCCCACTTTGTTTACCACGAACAAGATAAAGCTCCAGACGCTGCCAGTTAAGTAAGACTGCCAGGGAGCTGGGACTCCCAAATTAATTCTGGTGGTTCTTTCAGACCGAATTGTTTCTCTTCAGCTTCTCCAGACTGTTCCCCAGCACTCTGAGGCCCATTTGAAGCCAGTCCTTAAGCAACCCGCCTGCCACTGTTGTGACATTTCTTCTTCAAAGACCACAGCTTCACTCTTTGTAGGGAACAGCAGCAATTAAATAGATGTGGCTCTGCCGGGCTCTTGAGTAATGAGCATTTTTAAAAGTGATCTCTAGTTGATACCATTTGCTAGATTCTATCTATCTGTTGTTTAATGTACAAGCTTGCTTTCTTTTCCTCCTTGAGGCCTGTTGCTCTGATGGTTCAAAAAGCCAACCCTGCCTTTCACTGAAGAGAAATTATGTGCAGAAAAAAAGAGGTATCAAAAGAACGGGTAGGCCAACATGAAAAAACATATAAAATGCTGCGAAGCAGTGTCTATCTGCTGCTCACAAAAGATTTAGAGTCAATGGAGCCTAATGAATCTATTTACACTATAAGACACTCTGAAACTCTTTTCATGCTATGTAAAAAGTAAAATTAAGGGTTGATTTGTAGAGGAGTTGTATTACTTAGTGTTATTGCCCAACACATCTGAAACTTTCATTGTGATAAATATAGTCAATATTATATTTAAATTTCTGTACACATGTGGACTACTCCATCCTCTCTTCATGGTACTATGTTATGGCTACAAGCAGGTGTGAGGAAACCCCCCAGGCCGCTGGTGACAGAACACTTTCTCACAGGGGGCTGCCTTGCTGAACCAGTCAGTCTGAAAGGAAAAAAGACACAACCGGGAAACCCCTGCACAGTAATAAATAGTTTTAAAGTCTTTACATGTTGTTGTTTTGGTTTTATTTAAAAGTGGAGCTATCAACAGCTCGTTTATAGATGTGCCCATCCACCAACCAGGGCTTATCAGCAGGAAGTACAGAACAGTACCATTAGCTACATACTCAGCACCATTTCTTCCCTTTTCCATTAGCTATTATTTCAGTCAAAAAGTAGGCAGCAACCTTGGTCTTGTCAGCTGAAAATGTCATGCAAAGATTGACATGAAGGAAAAGGAGCATTTTTAAGAAGGTTCTGGAGACAAGAGGGGACACGGCCGTGCAGGCAGCCGCATGAGAAGTTTTAAATCCCCCTGCAATCTCCACTCGACTTCGGTGTACCATCTCTTTCTGCTCGCAGATCCAAGCTATGGTATGTAACCACCCCACACACACTGCTCCAACACTGTTCCATAGGAGGCCCCTATGATCATCCTTTGCAAATCCTAATTCTTCCCATCATCCCCAAAATCAAAACACCCTCTGTCTTACCATACAGTGCCAATCAAAAGGTGGTTCAGCTATAGGGAGTATCTGAGCAAGCTGGAGGTGGGAAAGGTACAAAACAAAGTAAGTGTGAAGTCCCTGCCTAAAAACTGACGCTACTCACTTCATGGTCAATATAAAAAGGTATGGCCAACGAGCAGAAATAGCTAAACAGATCTTACTCCTTAAAGCCTTAATGTGGAGTTAAAATCCTAGAAATGTGTCAAGATGCAGGAACAATTCCCAGTAAGAAGGAGATTCAAGATGTGAAACCAGTACCATATTCCCTTTAAGGGTGATTCTCCATCTATTGTCTAGGTGTACAGGGTAGAAGGATGCAAGATATTTGTCTTTAATATTTGCAGCCACTGTTCACTGTCTCATCTGACCTCTTACAAAATCCTTCACGAAACTACTAATGGAAAAATAAGGGCAAAATAATTGGGGGAGCGCAGAACAAAACTGACTGTAGTTCTAATGAGAATAAAGGTACTGTACATTTGCTTAAATACAAAGCAAAAAACAATCATTAACAGTCTTCAGGACTGTAGCTCTGAGCAGGTTATCAATTCCCTCTTCTGAAATAATCAGGCTTTTAAGCAAGTGTGAAGTGGACTATCACCTAGGTCAAGATATTAAAAGCACTAGCAATAGTCAGCATCACCACCATATGTGAAACCTCCAATATTCTCAAATAAGCTCATCAGTTTTATCAAGATGTTGTGTTTCCAGGAAAAAACAAAAAAAGGGAAAGCCAGTGTGGTATCATAAGATGAATTCTTGGTTATGACATCAGCATAAGGTGTTCCCATACTACTGCTTCTCTTTCCTAACTCCAAAGCAAAGTATACAACACCCTTTATTTTGTTGCCTTCATGCTAAATGGGAGAGCTTAACTGACATAAAAGTAATTCAGAAACTTTGCCTAACTCCAAAGAAAAAAAACTTACAGCATTTAACTACTTCGATTTTAAGGAAATTACTGAGGAAAGTGAACACAAGGAGAAAACAATCTTGCAGCTATTTGAATCTGACTTATTGGCCAGACCTTTCTGCTCTGTAGAAGAAAAAGCATACATTAGATTTTCTCTAGTGACTTATTAATTCCAGGGGAAGCTTAATGTAAAGTCAGCCTAATACGCTGAAATAGTAGCTGTATGCCATACTCTAAAAGTACTGAGGCAAGAGAAACATTTTCTTCTCTATTCTGTACTTCCTATGGCATGTATCATATTAATATATTAGATACCAGAAAAGAAACAAACACTATGATTAAGCTGTAAGCTTGTGGAATATGCAACGTTATTTCTTTGTACTTTGTGATACATAATGGATTAAGTTAAGATTTGTGCCCACTGGAGAGTTTTCATTCTGGAAAGACGAATCAAGAAGATCTGAGAAAAATCAGATATTTATAAAGCAGTTTGATTCTTCCAAAGAAGGGATAAACCAATTCCTGAACTGCAACCTGAAGAAAATAGGTTGAGACAAAAGTATTGATGGCAGCGATGAGAAATGCATCACCTGAGTTTTGCCATTCAGACTGAGTGAAGAGATAAAAGTTTCATGATGTTGGGTAAACCACAGTTACCAACAAATGACCAGGCTGAGTTATTCTCTGCCAGTGTTATCTACTCTAGTTTAGGAACCTGAGCCATGACCTGCAGGTTCAGGAAAGGGATAATCCATTCTCTCTTGGATGAGAAGCATCCCATGTTATCACAGATGATACTTATGCACTCTAAAGTGTAGTCTGTTTCCTGCACAACAACAAAGAAGTTTAACTGGTCTCTGCAGACGTCACTTTCAAGCATTCTCAAATTAAGTTTCAAGAACAGCAAAAGCAGTTTCTTTTACTTTTTTCACAGTTGTTGAGAACTAGCCATATTGTTGCTTCCTATTGTTTACATTGAGAACTAGCCGTATTGTTGCTTCCTATTGTTTACATTTGTCACAGCATAAACCATGTGGCATCTACCTTAACAAGCAAGCCCTACCAGCATTGTGAATGAACAAAACCAAAACCCTACATTTCTCATCATCTGTGCAATCAACCTTGGGAGAAAAGCATTACTTCACCCTACTGTCCTACCTCTTTTCAAATGGTAGTACATGCGAGAGCTGAAATATTCTCTGGTTGTTTCACCACAGTAGCTGCCTTACGTAAAACTAATAGAGAAGAAAAATAAAGGGACTATATTTAAAAATAGATAAGCAGAATGAAGCTCTCAGAGTGGAGCAATCAGAACAATTTTTGCACAGTCCCATGGCATGTGATGTGAATAACCATGAGAACAAAACCAGTAGCAGCAAATAAGGGTTTAGAAAAATCAAGTAATTAATTTGATGTCTGATAATAAAATACAGGCTGTCAGTTTGACGAAGGCTGTGGCAAAGTTAAGTGCAAAATCTACTTCAAATTCTGACACAAAAGTATTAAACACATTTTTTCCTTTTTGTCTTCTTTATATAAGACAATTGTAACATCGACAAAATATATAATAAAGTGATGTGGAAAATTAAGCACTGTCTTGACTCCAGCATTGGCTATGGAAATGAGATTATTTTATAGAATGACGCTAATAATAAAAAAAAACAACCCTAACATTGTTCAGATCAACTACAATGGAGATATTTTGGTTATTGTAGGTAAAAGTTGACAAACCCATTAAAGACATTAAAAAAGGATATGACAACTGTGCATTTTGACCTCAAAGTTGAGAAAATGTGACAGCCTTCAAAATATTGTTTGTATTAAGGTGGCATTGATTTAAAAGGGAATATTCACCATTGACAAAGTTCTTATCCCTGTTAACTTTCCCCAGAGGTGGTGGAATCATGGTCAGTCTCGTCTACTGCTCTCCCTTCTGGATCAAAGATGGCTTTTCATCAATGGAGAAAATATTTCTTTCCCCCGTGGTACACATTCTTGCAGGTCATCAAACTCATTTTAATGCTCTCACTCCTGGTTGCTCTTGCAAAATGCCATTGTTTTGCCTGGCTTGTGCTGGGCAAACAGCTCCCACACCAGTTCACAGAGACCAGAAAGTATCCTCAGTACTTGATAACTCATACATATCTGCCTTGATTCAGAATGATGTAACGGTTTGAACAGCTGCCGCGTTAAACCTGACTCCCACATCCTTACCAGAATCCTGTTTGCTTGCTCTGTCCAGAGCCTGCACTATATTTCTTAAAGCCAGGGGATGCAGATGGCAAAGTACGTCAGCGTGAAGCCCCAGTGGAACCACAACCACTGCCTGGGCTTGCTGAAGATAATGCATTTGCCTATGGGAATGGAGAAGGGCAAATTACAAGGGATATCCGTGCTACCTCTGAAAAATCCTTGACAGATGCTTGCTGTGACACGAAATTGTCCATATGTTGGGGGGGACCAATAAACCACTATTTCTGCATCCCTGTACTACAACCCTGACAGTCTTCCTGTGCCCAGGCTTCCAGAGCAGAAATATTAATTTCCCTGGTTCCACCCAATTCTTTTTGGAGGTCTCCAGAAAGGAGGACTGCAATGTGTTTGTCAAAGAAATAAAAGGCATAAAGACTTCCTATACATAATGCAAAGCAAAGTTACTCTGAATTTACTGAAACATTTTATAATAGGATAGGCTGAGAGCGCTGAGTTTGTTCAGTCTAGAGAGGACAACACCCAGGAGCGATGTGATAGCAGCCTTCCAGTAGGCTACAGAAAGCAGGGAGGGGATCTTCATCAGGGAATGCAGGGAAAGAACAAAGGGTAATGGTTCGAAGCTGAAAGAGGGGAGATTTAGATTAGATATTAGGAGAATTTTTTTACCATGAGGGTGGTGAGGCACTGGAACAGGTTGCCCAGAGAAGTCATGGATGCCCCATCCCTGGAGGTATTCAAGGCCAGGTTGGATGAGGCTTTGAGCAACCTGGTCTAGCGGGAGGTGTCCCTGCCTATGCAGGAGTGTAGATAGTGCATGATCTTTAAGGCCCCTTCCAACCCAAACTGTTCTATAATTCTCTAATCAAGCAGAACTTACAAGTGAAGGGAAGAGGGTCAGAGAATGTTGAATGTTGCAAGTGACTGAGTGGGACTAGGTCCAGCAGTAATCCCGCCAGTGTCATACAGTGCCTCTTAGGGTCTGTAGGACTAAGTGACCTTCAGGGTTGGACATGTGTCAGGTTTGCTGGTGGGGAAGGCATATGGATGTTTGGTGCCATTGAAGAAAGAAGCAGCAGCATGTGCTGAGGATGTGGTAAGGGATACAATTCCACCTTTCCTATTTCTTGGCTGAGCTCCTTCAACAAAAATGCACACGGGCAGATGAGGCTGATACCACCGGCTGACTCTTGCCGTAGAGCACTGTTCCCTCTGGAATAGCACCTCTTTGGTCTACTAAATCTCCTTTCCCAGCTTTGTTCTTTTGTCATCATCATCTTCACATCTCTTCAGGTGCCACGTGTGCCTTGTGTCCTTGGCAGTCTAGATCCAGCTCCAGGTGATGAGAACTATTTTTCAGGAAAAGGAAGGGGGTGATTAGTCTCTTCCCTGCCCTATAGGGACTCCCTGCTGTTCAAAGAGTTTCTGAGCAGCTTGTTACTGAGAATGAGCGTAGTATACGTAATCCTGGGACACACGGGGGAAGGATGATACCTATGGTTTGCTAGGGAAAACTGCATTCCCTGTGGGCAGCTAGTCTGAGTAATGCAACACAGGTACCTATCAATCCATGTCAGGGACAGCACTTCATGCATCTCAGGAAAGGCTTGACAAAATATGCCCTGGTGGTTTTACTGTACAAAATCTGTGTAGACATGGTATATCTATATATATATCTAAAGATACCGAAGCAAAAGTCTTCGTAAGCATCATCAGAGAGGCCTACAGTCCTGGGAGATGATTAAGGAATATCACCTAGCTGTACTCAGCTAGAGTTCAATTTTCTCAAGCCTATTTGATGAGTGATCAGTTTTTCAAAATCTTTTCCATGAGATAGTACAGAAGTTCTCCCCACTTTTACTGCACAAAATGAATTTGTGATTTGATTTGCGTCTGCCACAGAGGAGAAATGAAGGTGTAGTGGCTGGCTGGTTGGTACAACCATGCATCTGGGATGTTGCACACATCTTGTTCTAGGTCAAAATAATTACGACAAGACAGACTCTGGCATGGATTCCTGAGCCATCGCAAACCCATTGCAACATCTAGCCAAGATGAGCTAGTCCAGCCTTTGGAAATGCAGGTGTGCAGACTGGGGTCAGAAGGTGGCTACTGCACTTGATTTTCCTACTAATGAAGTGTTCTGGACATAGCAGCACCCCTAGGGAAAAAGCAAGTCAGAAAAGAAAGCCACAAATTGGCCTAATTCAGATTAAAATTACAAAACATTCTGACATTTTCTAGTGAGTAATTTGTATGCCACGCTACAACATTCCTTTTACATCTGTGAGGAAAATGGCCCAGTGGAGGCCACCATCCCCTGCCTTGCGGTTGGTAGTAGGCAGAAGCCCTTCCATCAGGAAATGGCAAAGCAAGTTGGATTCCCACATACTCAGCATCAAGGAGAGTTCTCTGCTTTCTGTTCTGGCCAGTACGATACTGTGCAGGATTACTACTTGTAAATGGCAGGGAAGTGCACAAGCAAATATCTGGCACCCAGCCCTCCTCCAGCTCCAACTTACTGTTCTGCTGCTGCTGCTCTAAGGACTGCATGCAGCCTTGACCCAGCCACAGCCCTCAGCTCCTCCTGCCATCCCCTGCGGTCCCCCTGGCTCTTGAGGCTATGGCAGTTAGCACCCAGTGACAAGCACCTTGCTGTGTGAGGTCACGCATTTGTCTTGCACCTTTCCCTGTAGCTACAGCTCGCAGATTTTTATCACCCTGAGTACAAAATCTCTCCGAGCTTTGAAGCAGTCAATAGTGACAGCTAATGCCCTGACCTTCTTAAAGCGCCTTACTCCTTGTATCCTAACCTACTGTCACATCAGTTTTAAATAGTGCGGGATCAAGCTGTGAACAGTAACGTTCGGCTTACTGCCTATATCCTCTGGTGAATGCATAGCACCAGGAAACAGAAGGAATGCATGCAGGGTATGTTCTGTGAATGCCTAAATCTCAGATAAAAAGCAAGGATAATCTCTTAGAGCTTAAAAGAATCATTAGAGTCATCATTACTTTCAGCAGAAATACTTGGCAGCCCTTCTGAACATCTTACAAAAATACTACAGCTCCTCTCCTGACCATAGCAGTTTCTCTTTTACCTGCTTTCACATAAATTTGTTTTCCCATGCTGTGTGTTTCCTGTTGCAGAGACCTTGCAGAAAAGCCTTTTTTTCCCCCTAAAATTTGAACATGTGTGAAAACTTTTTTTTGCTCAAATTTGCCTTTTTGCCCTTCTTGGAGGGAAGGGTTGGATGAAACAGGCCTCAAGACACTGGCATGGAACAGTTACAGTGGTCTTACAGGGCAGAAAAAACTATTGAGTACTGCATCATACGGAAACGTGTTTTCATTCGATAAGATGTCAAACATTTAATGTTAGGCGTAGCTGTAACATTTTCAGAACAACAATCAGGACACAGCATGGAATGTTCAACTATGACTCTTAGGATTTGGACCTGCGTGTCTTCCCAAGGAGTTGACCACAGCCATTCTGCTTTGGTTCCACATGCCTCACAACTTTTGTAGATTATTACTTGGGAAGAATCACATAAAAAGGACTCTCTGGAATAAATATAGGTCCAAATTGGACTTAACAGGTCTCAGTTATGACATAGATTTCAGCAAGCACATCATCATTTTGCAGCTACTCAAGTAGCCGTTGAGCCTGACTTCAAAAAGACTGGGGCTTCAAAAGACAAAGCGGCAAGCTCTGAGTAACATCACCCACCCTAACCATTTGCAGAGGATGTGGAAATACATCTCCAGTCATTCAAACAAAGCAAGGAAGTCCCATTTATGCATAGATCTGAATTACCAGCTGTACGCCTGTGATTCACAGATAATATACAATCATATCTTATACTTCTCTTGAGGAAAGCCATGATGTTATCTTCCCTACAGAGAAATGAAAGAAATGCCAATGCTTGAAGCCTGCAAAAAATATTTGTGACGCTTTTTTAAAGTCAATACCGGCTGCATGCAATCTCCCTTTTCATAAGGCAGAGATAAGCTCAGCATAAATCTCTGTTAGGGATGTCTTGCACATCCCTGAAATCCCAGCTCTGGTAGTTGTACCAGTCAGGACTCCTGTTGCAGCTCAGAGCTGGCAAAAACAGTAATCTCCTCTGTGCAATTTGTTCCTATCTTTCATCTCAGCCACACCTGGGACATAATGAAAGAGTTATTTCTAGCCCGTACTTATATTCTCTTTCATCACCTACAGTGAACTGCCCTGTGAGGATATATAGCTCTCCTGGTGATCCTGAGAGCCTTGCTATACCTCCGGCTGCTGCTGAAGAGGAAGAGCTTACCCAGGCTGCAATAATAGAAGAACAACACCCACATTGCTATGCTGTGTGGTTGCAGAAGGCATTTGTCTCCATTCTTCCTGTAGTCTCCACGCTGCTGGTCCCAGAAGTGGATGACAGAGCCACAAGGGACAACTCTTAACACTCACAACCTACAATACACACACCCCACACACGAAGCTCCACCGAAGTGCAGAAATACACACTGCTGTGTGCCCCACAACAGCAGCTCCCACCACCACCGATGTGGGATGGCCCCAAGAGGGCACTGGACAGCTTGTCACCAAGGGCACATCTGACTGCCTATAGGGCAGCACCAAGTATCTCATAAACTGAGTAAGTCTACTAAACTGCCTCTGCACACCAATTGCTCAAGTCACCTGGAACCAGGGATCAGAACCAAGTGGATATTAGTACTCTGAGAATGTGTTTATTTTAAACATAGCTTAACTATGGCACTACAGTAGCCCTGCTAGAATACAGCACTTTACAAACTTTCTTTATTTTGAAGAACTTGTAATTGTCTACAACATAATAGGAGAGTGAGGGGATTTAAGTATGACTTTTAATTTATGCTGCTGTTATGTGACCTATCACCAGCCTTTCAATTTGCCTGACAGGGTCTCAAATGGGCTAAAAAAAATACCGTTTCTAGACTGGCTGCAGTTCTACCTGCACCAAGAGCTTTGCTAAGGCAAAGGAAGATTGTGGCAGTGAAACAAAATGTGAAGGCGTTACAAGGGTTTGCTGCAGCTGCTCCCTTTTTAAGGAGCTGTCTTGAAAGGTATCACTTACAGTGCTAAATCATTTTCTTCACATATTGTGAATGAATATGAACCTTCCATTTTCTTTTGTTTGCATAAGAGTAACATTCTGAATTCGAACCACATTTCAGCTGACAAATTTAAGACACGTTTATCATCAACAATGCATAAGACTTATTTCTTTAATCATTTAAGGAAGGCTAAGCTAAAGAAGAAAGCTTTCATACAAGGGGAAAATTTGTTCACAGATAAACTTCAGAATTCATGTCTAATTTTCATCCTGACCAATAGCAGTAATGACCCAGAACCTCCTGTGACATTACAGCAGCTATGCAATAATCCTTATCATTTTTAAGATGAACTTTGATAAGTTTTTGAAAGTTAAGGTTGTGCACAGCCCCAGGCTGGGCTCAAGGAAATTCCTTCCAATCTTAGGCTCATGGGGCTCTTGCATCCCACCCACGCCTATGTAACATTGAGCAGTAAGGGCATCACATTTCCACAAAGCTGGCAGGCTGTATTTTCTCAGAGATGGACATTGACAATTAAAGACCATCTACAAAAATATGTCCCGAGACTTGTCAGGTAGCATGTAATCCAACCTCAAAAGCCATGGGGGCCAGAGGTGGGGTTTGGGACCTCCTGCCCCTTACTGTACCAACAGCACAGTACCCTGCACTGGGTACCTGCAAGCTCCATGCAGCGAGCTCCACGATTCTCTGGCCACCTTCTGCAGGACCCCTAGCCCCATCTCTGACTGTCCTTTGCCCCTCCCAGTGTTGGTGCCATGCTGGGTATGAGGCCAACCTCTGCACAGGCTGGGCTGGAACATGACTGCTGCAGCTACTTCTCCCCTCAGGATGCTTTGCAGGATGCATAGGAGGTCCCCCACCTGTGGGAAAAGCCAGGGGCTCCCTCTCGAGCACATTGAATGACAGCTCCATGTCAGACCTCTGTTACTCAAAAGACCATTAGCTTGCCACCGTGACCTTCAGCCCGCCACTTCTAATTGCCAGTAGCAACAAAGCAGTATCTGTTCACACAAAATAAAGGTACTCCTAAACTGCTAAAAAAACACAACTCTTTAGATCTCAGAATAATTAGTATGTAGACATAGAAATTCTTAATAATATGTTAAGTATTGTTGGAGATAGAATTTGTGGGAGTTCTCAAGCTCCCTGTGAGCAGCAAGTATCTGCTGGTGAGCATTGTTTAAAAGACAAAAAATTTTAACCCAACTTCTTATTCAATAAGTCAGCTATAAGTAGTGCCAAACTGAAAAACTTCTGCAATTTTGTGCACCATGGAAACAAGAAAGCTGTCAATCTGCCATTACCTATTCTGCATCCACTTGAGATAAGCCTACAGGAGTATAGCCAAAAGGATCAGATCTATAGCCTGTGTTCATCCGTGGGAGACGAATATAATTTTTTTTTTTCACTCTCAAACAAGTACAAATATTAAAATATAACTCAGATTGATGTCAAGGTGTATGCTAAACTGTGGTACAGACTAATAAAAGCTATAAACTTTTTGCCTCATGTAATTTCTCACAGCAACATCAACAAGAGGATATAAAAATATTCATAGTGCTCATCTGTAAATTCCACTGTGATAAAACCATACATTGATTTCCTACGTGTTCCCATATATTCAGGTTTTCTTCTAGAGCTGAAATATTGCTTGCTTGAGCCTTACAAAAACTACTTATTTTTAACAACTCATACTGATTTTGTATTTTTTCCACAAATGAAATACTAACGGTTTTAAATTAGAGATAATTTGTCTGATGGACTACTTCAGCTTGAAAGGTTATAATGAATGTTCAACCCATAGTTTTTGTGCTTTTTCAATTCGTGAAACCCTCAAAACCACATTTTAAAACCCTCAATATAGCAAGACCCTTAAATGTACTCACATGCTTAAGTGTCATGTGCATCATGTTATCCCATTCTGTGGGATTCCCACATAGCTCAAGCACTTTTCAGTGTCAGGTTTGAAACTCTCATGTAAACAACGTGTTGTCTGAGCAGAATTAAGGGTTACAGCTGCCTACAGTGCTCATGGCAGCTACTAGGCTCTCTAAGCTTGGACTTAAGAGTTTTATCAGCACAGAATAAGCAGTGATAACAGATTCTCAATATCTCTAGCAATACAGAACCCAGGCAGAATCATGGAGAAATGACATGGAGAGGGAAGGCTTAGATCCCACCTCCAGACATGAGAGGATTTGTCAGAGCAGGTGAAGTATGGGTAACTCTGCACTTTAGCAAGAAGGTAGTAATTGAACGGGTATGTAGCTAGTTCTTACCCAATGTAAACTCTAGTAACTCTGATTTCACCACTGTGCCATGTGGGGAACCAGGGCAATTAAAGAGCAGATACGTATGATTGATTGAACACACTGTTATTGTGTTTACATAAGGCACTAAAATAGGGGTGAAAACTCTTTCCCATCTGAGGTTTAACAAGGCCAAGTGCCAGGTCCTGCACTTGGGGCACAACAACCCTAAGCAGAGGTACAAACTAGGAGAGACCTGGCTGGAAAGCTGCCAGGAGGAGAAGGACCTGGAGGTGCTGGTTGACAACCGACTGAACATGAGCCAGCAGTGTGCTCAGGTGGCCAAAAAGGCCAATGGCATTTTGGCTTGTATCAGGAATAGCGTGACCAGCAGGTCCAGGGAGGTTCTTCTCCCCCTGTACTCGGCACTGGTGAGACCGCACCTCAAATCCTGTGTTCAGTTCTGGGCCCCTCACCACAAGAAGGATGTTGAGGCTCTGGAGCGAGTCCAGAGAAGGGCAACAAAGCTGGTGAAGGGGCTGGAGAACAAATCTTATGAGGAGCGGCTGAGAGAGCTGGGGTTGTTCAGCCTGGAGAAGAGGAGGCTGAGAGGAGACCTTATTACTCTCTACAACTACCTGAAGGGAGGTTGTGGAGAGGAGGGTGCTGGCCTCTTCTCCCAAGTGACAGGACGAGAGGGAATGGCCTCAAGCTCCACCAGGGGAGATTTAGGCTTGAGATTAGGAAAAAGTTCTTCACGGAGAGGGTGGTTAGGCATTGGAACAGTCTGCCAAGGGAGGTGGTTGAGTCACTGTCCCTGGAGGTGTTTAAGGTGAGGGTGGATGAGGTACTTAGGGGCATGATTTAGGGACTGGTAGGAATGGTTGGACTCGACGATCCAGTGGGTCTCTTCCAACCTGGTTATTCTGTGATTCTGTGATTCTGTGATTCTGTGATTCTGTGATTCTGTGATTCTGTATTGCAGCTGTAACTCAAACTATCCAGAACAACAACCAACCGTTTAGTAGAGAAAACCACCATTGCAGAATGGTTATTCTCCATTCCCATAGGTCTTTGCATGAGAATCGAGTATCTTTCTGGAGGACATCTGTTATCCAGAACTAGTTATTCGGTTTCATATGGGCGTAAGTGGGTGAAACAGGAGCTCAGACTATTTAATATACTTCTTTTTGGATTAAAATTCGTGACTTATTAAATGCGTTTTAAATACGTGCTAACTGGCACAAAGAATATTGTCTAAGAAAAACTCTAATGCTGATCAATTATATAACAATTCATAATGATATAGGAACACTGTGCGTTCTCTCCTTTTTGTACTTCTATGATTTCTTAAATACCAGCTGGAGAAAAATTTGGCTTGTCTTTTGTCTTTTTCTACTTCAGGCACTACATTTTACTTTCAGGTTCCAGTAACATCAGCATTGAGATAAGAGATATTAAAACTCAGAAAATCTGGCATGTTATGTCAAATCACAAAGAAAGTACCTGAGAGCAAACGGAAGGACAGAAAGACTGAATTAGAAAAAGGGAAAAGAAACAGAATGATAGAAGGGAAGATACAAATATACAGAAGAGAAGGATGAAGCAAACAGTCTAATCAGGTCAGTATGAAGAAAAAACATTAAACAACATTGAAAGCGCAAATGTAGTGATCTAAGTTCATCTATAAAACATGCTACAGGCAGTACGCGTATGGTCCCATTAACACTTACGCACATACAATATTTTATTCACAAGAATTGCATAGATTAGAGGGAACACTCATGTGAGTCACATGATGTACAAGAGGTTGCAGGATTTGGCCTTTCACCATTATTCCTTGCATACACCTCTAAAACATTTAAGCAGGCATTTTCAATTTGAAGAAGACAAAACTTGAAAATAATAGGCCCTACGGGAAACCTTTACCATGAAAGCTGGTGGAAACGCAGTTCTACAAAGAACCAAAAGGAATACCCTAAAGATTAATTATTTGACAACACAACTAATGTTATTGTTCTGTTTGAAGCATGATGAAAGTAAAAGTTGCAGTTTACATAGATGTAGAATGGTTGTCAGAAGAAAGCATGATCAATGCGTGACTCTGGAATTGTGGAATCCTAATTAACTCTCTAACTACTACCTGCAAGACATCTAATAGCAACTCTGAAATGGGTGTAAGCGACTTATTCTTATGGGATTGCTTCGGCAGTTTAATGAGTATTAGCTTACTTCAACTGCATTTATAATAATGAGACACCTTTATAAGGTAATAAGCAACTGGTCTGCCTAATGGACTATGATTCTTATGAGTGATGGAAGGCAAATCAGATGCCTTGTCTGTGTGATACAGGTTATTGTCCTCATTCAACAGACAGCAAACCAAAGCCCAGTATGTCAATTTCCATGATCCACCTGGAAGTCTGGTAGGCCCAGGAATGAAGTTTAAAGGTCAAGGTTGCTTAGGATAACAGCACAACTTTCCTGTAGAAGATGACATCTGATACTCTACTGGGTACCCCGTTTCTTATAGGATTTTAAAAAACACAAAATGTAAAAAAAAAGAGAGAGAGAGCGCCTGCCATCAGGAATACAGTAATTAAACTTCTTACAAAGTAGTCTCACTTTGAAACTACAAAATCAGCATTGAAAGCCATTAATCAAGAAATCAAAACCCTATGACCTTCCTTCCCCAAGAGTTTCTGCCTGTGGGTTGACAAAACAGTGCAACATCTCAACGTCACACACGTGGGTGTTGAAAGCGTATGGAGCCAGAGCAATATTACTGTTATCTTGCCAGAATACCAGACCCCCTTCCTCAGATGTTTCGGCAGACTTCTAGGTTGTTACCCTATTAATTCTATCCACTTCTGCAGGACTGTGCCTCATTTGTGAAATGAGAAAAATGAAAAAAAAAAAAAAAATTTCACAAGACTAAAGAAAACCGAAAAACAATACAAAATAAATAATACTTTTAGAGCAGTCCTCATTGAAGCTACGTCAGACTTATTTCTTAATCGCTCCAAGGTACCTATGCTGCAAAGTGCGTGCTAGGAATACCTCTACCAAAATCAAGTCACTCATTCAGCCAGATAGAATTATTAAGGTTGGAAAAGACCTCTAAGATCATCAAGTTCAACCATCAGTCCAACACCAACAAGCCTAGTAAACCACAGCAACTCTTTATACAGGACTTCTCTACAGAATATATCGGAGTTTTCCCTAAATAATTGGAAATAATCCATTATTTAGATTATTTCAAATACGATGCTCAGAATTTGCAAACTAGTACAACGCACACAGGTCTACTTATGGAAAGGATGGATTTTAGAGGTCACAATACTGTGAATTTTACAGAAAGTAAGTTTGGGATACCCGAATATCCTTGCAAGAGGAATTACCTTGAGCCTGTAAAATGTAATTTCTGGCAACGCTCCCTGAAGCAGAACACACTCACCTCTAAAAATAAGCCATGGTGCTGTCAGCAGCACAGATTACTTTTTCCTGGCAGAGAGAGCCCGATGCCTCCATGCAAGGGGCGATGGCCAAGTGGCTCCAACTGCAGGCTCAGCCATGCACCCCACAAGTGAAGAAGGCATTTGGCCCTACCGTGGGGTGGCCTGTGGGTGGCACTGATGGCAGGAGGCATCGCAGCGGGAGGATAGCAGCATCCCCTGTGATCTAGGTGGGACGTGAGGGGACAAGTCCCTGCTCCTGAGTCGGGGGGGGCAGCCGCCTTGAATGGGATGTGGGGGTGCACTTATAAGGGTGCGTGAAAGTCCAAGTGTGCATGTATTCACAGAATTGTTTTGTTGGAAAAGACCTTTGAGATCACAGAGTCCCACCGTACCTGTCCACCACGAAGGCAAATCCCTAAGCACCTTGTCTGCCTGTCTTTTAAATTCTTCCAGGGACAGTGACTCAAACACCTCCCTGGGCAGCCTCTGACAGTTACCGACAACCCTTCTGGTGAGGAAATTTTTCCTAATGTCCAATCTGAATCTGCCGTGGCACAACTTGAGGCCATTCCCTCTCATTCTGTCCCGTTACTTGGGAGAAGAGACCAACATCCACCTCCCCACAAACTCCTCTCACGCTGTTGTACAGAGTGATAAGTTCTCCTGTCAGCCTCCTTTTTCCCAGAGTGAACAATCCCAGTTCCCTCAGCAGCTCCTCATAAAACTTGTGCTCCGGACCCTACAAGACACACAGACACACAGACTCCCATAGTCTCGCGCTCACTGACACACACAGAGACACACACTTCCTCACACACTCACTCACACGCACTGTCACACTCACACTCACTGACACACACAGTCACACATTCACACTCTCTCTCTCACACACACTGAGACACATTCACACACACACACGCACTCACATACACTCACACTCACACTCTCTCACTCACACACACTCACACTGAGATTCACATACACTCACACACACTGAGCCACACACACTCTCACACACACTCACACACACAGAGACACACTCACACTCTCACACACACACTGAGACACATTCACACACTCACACACTCTCACACACACACCGAGACACATTCACACACACTCACACACACACACTCACACACACACACTCACACTCACACACTCACACACAGAGACACACTCACACTCTCACACACACACCGAGACACATTCACACACACTCACACACACACACTCACACTCACACACTCACACACAGAGACACACTCACACTCTCACACACACACTGAGACACATTCACACACACTCACACACGCACTCACATACTCACACTCTCACTCACACACACACTCACATACACTCACACACACTGAGCCACACACACTCTCACACACACTCACACACACTCACACTCTCACACACACTGAGACACATTCACACACACTCACACGCGCACACACACTGAGCCACACGCACTCACACACACAGAGACACACTCACAGTCTCACACACACTCTCTCCCCCCGCCCCTCCTCACCCCCGCCGCTCTCCCCTCTCTCCGCCATGCCCGCGGCCCGGCGCGGTTGCCATGGCGACGCGGCCGCGCCCTCCCCCGCCCGGCGCCCTCGCGCGCGGCCCGCGCGGCGGCCCCGCCCTGAGGGGGTCGGGGGGGGGGGGGGGACCGGGAGCGAGCGGGGCCGGGACGCGGCTGCCACCAGCCCCACATCTGGCCCTGTCCAAACTCCACATCTGGATATGTCTCAAGCCCCGCATCTGGACGTGTCCAAACCCCGTATCTGGCCTTGTCCAAAACCCACACCTCGCTGTGGTTAAGCCCCGTACCTGTCCCTGACCAAACCCCGCGTCTTGCCGTGATCAAAATCCACATCTATCAGTGACCAAACCCCGATACTGTCCGTGAGCGACCCCCACATCTGGCCGTGGTAAAAAAACCCTGCATCTGTCTATGACGGAAGCCCACAGCTGGCCATGTCCAAACCCCACATCTGGGCTGTGCGGTGGGGCCAGCGCTGCACTCAGCTGTCCCTGCAGCCAGGCCCCCTGAAACCTGCCACGCTGCACATCTCCAATCCTCTTAAAACGAGAGTTTTCCCAGCCATTTCAGAGATCTCAGCGTATCTGAGCTTTAGAAAGTGAGAGAACATTTCATTCTGAATACCGTCGCTCTAAAACAGCTAAAATATTCTGTCTTAGCGATATTAAAATTGTGCGGTTTAAATTTAGCTGTGTGTTTTAGCAGACGCCTGGTTCTTCTGAATCTAAGAGAACTGTGGAAGTAGAAAAAATATAAATATTAATATTCCAGCGAGATGCAACTGTATATTCATAGAAAAATAAATATTTATGAAATTCCTAGAACTAAAGCCTTGTCCTCGCTACAGCAGGTGCATGTTTGTCAGATGCTAAACTCTCACAAAGCCTGGTGGATGCCTCCTCCTCACGGGCTCAGAACCACCTCTCAGGCTCTTTATTCATAGATGCCTGAAATTTTAAAAAAGTACCTAACGTTGAAAACAAATAGGGCTTTTTTGCTTTAAAAAATCACTTACTTCTTTATAACCCTCATTTGCGGTTTGCCTTTCAGACACTTATTTCTGCATTTTTATTGAACACGAAGGGAGTATAATAGATACCCGGGAGAATACACCATTGCTCTGTTGGGAAAACAGCTGATCATGGTCTCTTACAAAACTGATCCCTCTGAAAGCTTATCTATAGACTTGAACAGCTTATTAAAGTAACTAAACACTTCAAATTACACGCTTGACTACAGGTGTAGCACAGGTATGTTTCAAGTTGACAACAGAAGTTTTGGTGAGAACAGCATGCCAGTCGAAGTTAGAGGATGCAGCAGCAGGAAAGACCCTTATCTTTCAGTGTTTCGAGGGATCCCATTTCTTCTTCCCTCAGCCCCGCCACACATAAAATATATGTCTTTCCTGGCTGTAGATCTGTGGTGGTGGATCAGTCACATCTTCAGAACTGAAGAAAAGTGCGAGATACGTTGCTTTGGCAAGGATGGAGCTTTCTTATCTCTTCCCTCACCTATCCTAAATGTGGAATTTCATCTTCTTAAATATCGTGCCCAGCATTAGATTTCTCACATAATTTTCCAGATCACCTGGTTCATCATAGGACATTTACAGCTCTTCTACAAATGCTACGCTAATTCAGAGTGTTTAGTACATTTGCCTTATATAAGCTCTAAAAAATCCCGTTCCAGTCATTCGGGTTTTCATACCAAATCCATACTTAAAATATGAACAAAATTCCGCTTTAAAATAGGCACAAATATTGCCTATTGTGCAGCTCTATTGAGATTCTTTTGTTTTTTACAGTAGTCTTTAAGTCGAAGTGAATCCCTGCAAATGTGATGTGATAAGACAGTGACTCCACTCAAGCCACTACCTTTAACATCTTCCCAGCAATTTCACCAGGGCTTGTGCTTTGCTTTCCTCACCACCCTGTCCTATTTGACACACGCTTGACTTTGTCTCCTCCGTGAGAGACGGTAATGAAAGCACCGTGCAAGGGCCAACCAGCAAAGGGGAAGTCATGATGTACACAGCGGCTGTGACGTGTTGTGCCACAGCATCTACATCCCGTTCCAGTGGCTGACTCTGGCCCTCATGAGCTGCTGCAATAGGTCCTTGGGGAGAGCATTGGTCTGAGTATACAGAAGTATTGATCAAATCCTGGGTGTTTGCACTTGTTAAGTTTGATGCTTTTTGCCTAGCTGCAGAACCTTTCATGACTTAGAGCTAATACTAATTTCATCAAACAGTATTTTGCACTGTCCTGCTCATGTTGTTGAGATTCCACTCAGGAAAAGATACTGTAAATCAAAGTGCTTCATTTGCATCGACAGCTCCAGCCAGGAGTTTAATTTTGCTTCCAACAGCTTGCAGCCAACTGACAGCACCTGTTTCCCTTTCTTCCACCAATCCCTGACACACAAGGCTTTGGTGTCTTGCCTGTTTCCAGGAGCAGAACAAAATACGGAATGAGAAAGCGCTCCAAAATGAAAATTATATCTGATTTAAAATTTCCTAGCAACATATCTTGAAAAATCCATGTAGGAAAAAAATGTTAACAATTATAATGCAGATCGAATATTGGACCTGAACCACATGACTGTTTCCCTTCTAACTTAATGCACAGACATCTCAAACCAAGGGTATGTGTGGGCTGGAACAACTAATCACTTTTTGGCACAGCCAACCACAAAAGGAAACCCAGAGCTTCTAATTCAACAGCTTGAAATATCAGCTGCTGTATGCAAGATCTTTAAAGGGCTCCTCCAAAGAGAACATACCCTTTTAAACTTGCAATTTTTAATTTAAAAAATGTCAGAAAATATCTCAGGGAAAATATAGAAGAAACTAGCATTGTTGATATAAAACCGTGAATCCACCGAATTCTAACAGACATGAGGCTCCCTCGCTTCTGCACCTAATTTCATCACATCCATTCCTCTCAGCTATCAGGGTCCTATCACACATTTTGATTATTTTCCATTCATATGTTCTGAAAATTTGTTCAGCAATAAAAACCAGCTCTAAAATAGGAGAAGTAAAAGATGAAGCAGTTCAAGGAGACATAATAACATCCTATGAAGCAAGTGTATCCCCATGGCTTCGGGGTTGTAGTGTTCAGACACATCTCTCCTCCAGACACTTACTGAGAACCTCCACTATGGAACTCCCTGTGTGGATCCCTGGGGACCATAGAACAGGAGGCACAAAAAAGTGCATTCATTTGCCCATGACAGAGGAGGTAAATTGATAGTTATGATTCTGTGACAGGAGTCTACCTGTAACTCCTCTGTAGCTAAACAGCCCTGCCACTCAGGGGGTGTTTCTGTGTCTCCGTACCCTTTTTCAAATGAGGTAAGTGTACCTGGCATCTCCATTCCACTCTTCCTCTAGGATCAGGAGCCGATTTGAGTGACTCAGAAACAGCTTCTTCAATGCAGCATATTACCTAAATACACCAACCAGATAAAAATAAGAAAAAGACTCCATCATTCCTTGCCTGTGGTGTATCTTTCCCTTCAGATTTCGAGTAAATTACAATGTGAGTAGCTACCTTGTTCCTTGATGTGTGGGAGGGAAGACATCTGCTCTTCTGCCTTGTTCTCTCTGTTACTACAGACTTCGATTCTATGCCTGGACCAGGTGAGGAGAAGGCTAGTGGAGTGGGTAGAGACAGACAAACAGGCACACCCACCATTATTGGCTCTACACTTGACCTTTTCCAGAATGCTGGTAATTTCATATTAACTTCATCTGTCATCATTTTGTTTCTTTTTTGAAAAATAGAACGTCTTCTGGCTCTGACTTACCAAATAGGAAAAATCACATAAGTTTGCAAGGGAGTTATTTTAGTTTTCACACATGTAATATATCTAAAAGCCCAAAATTTGATCTCTTAAATAAAATGTCAGAAGGTATGATTCCATAAGACAAGAGGAGTTCACCAGTGCTGAAAGGGCAGGATCCAGCTCTTTCTTGAAGTCTCTCCTCCTTCTCTGCTGCTGGCTGCACATCCTCCTTCTATCTTGTGCTGGCTCTGCCATTCATTGAGAACAGATATGAGTTACTGAATTAGCAGAAAAACAATCCACCAAAAAGTGAATATTTTTCTGCCATACTAAGAAATTCAGCAAAGGGTCTGACAAGCATCTTAATCAGCACAACCAGGAGGTTGGACCATGCAATTAGAACTGAGGGAGAAACGGGGAAGGAGGCAAGAAAGGTGAGATGTTCTTTTAGAGGGAAAAAAACTCAGTGGCTGGCTGAGTCTGTAAAAAAAAAACCAAAACCAAAAAACGCAAAAAACCCCAAATAAAAACAAACCAAAAACTCAGAAGGAGGGAAGGAAGGGAAAAAACATATTCAGAGGTTGTTTATCATAGCAGCATCTCAAATCCTTGGTCCCCAGGATGGGACTGGAGCTGTCCTGGCAAGTATCTCTTGCTACTTATATGCAGCTCCGATCTTATGGGTCTTTAGCTGGTCCTGTCTAGCTTCAGCAAAACTAGATTTGATTAAAAAGTAGCTGAACATGCATTAGAAGGAGTTACTAGGGAAAAGGAAGCATTTCTTTCCCTCAGCAATATTCCTCAATGTCAAGGAACTACTTGCAGTGCTTAGTCTCTGGGACTATGCCTAAAGAGCTGCAGCAGAAGAAAGCTCTCACTTTTATGTGTAAGTGCTAGGATGCTGTTCCCCATCCCACTTGGACACAGAAATGGCCCTAGAGATCCACATATTTTAACCTTCAGACTTTATTACCATTAATTATAACTAGAAGTGAAGCCAGGATCCCTGAGAACACAGTGGCTGGAACAAAACACAATCATCCATCTGCCTAGCAACATGGGTTGCCATGAGCACTTCTCCCCCTGCTCCACAGTCTCACCACTAAACACTGAGCCACGTTTAAGGGCCTGCTGCAGATAAAGAAATCCTGCTCCCTCAAATGAAGACCTTGGTTTCCATATCCAAGACACTTGTGTTCCTCTGGAGCCTAGACGGTGTTGGCCAGCAGCCTGAAATTCATGAATGAGGGACTTCCAGTGAAGCAAGAAGTCATCAGTGGAACAGCTCTTGCAAGAGGCAAAAGCAAGGACATTGGCAACATGAATGCAAACTCCATTCTTCCCTTCGCTCTTTCTTTTGAAGAAGTTCTTTGCACATGTTTCAAAACCAGGGAAAAAAAATAACATAAGTATCAAATCACTGTATTTGCATACTTAGAAGAAGAAAAGCCCATGAGTGGTACTGAATACATGGAAATACCCTTTAATTGCCCTAGCTCAGGAAGCTCTTGAATCACAAACCATTTGTAGGAGGCAGAGGGAGATAGTATTCAAGATATCCATTGGCCTAGTTCTCCACTGAGCTCCTGCTTTAGGTCTCACTAGGAGAAAGTATGTTCAAAGAAATGGGCCTTGGATATGACTCAAAAGGTTAATTTTGATGTTCTTAAAAAAGCAAAAGACTCTTTAGTATTTTTTTAATATTTAAACGGGGCCCTTAAATAATGCAGTTTTCCAGAAGCTGTGTAAAAATAGAGATATATGAGAAAAACACAAAATCATAGGTTTCAGACTGACATGTGGGCAATCACAATTGACTGCAAATTTTGAACACCGGAATTATTTTTACGTTACCAATACTCTGAATTGAGCCTTTAAAAAAAGCTCTTATTTCATTGTTTGTTACAAGATAATATGTAATTTAAGTGTATAAAGGCCCTAGCATGGGTAAATTGGCACAGAGCACATTTTACAGAGCCATAGGCTGTGACACAGGACTAGTTAGCTTTGAGATGAGAGGAGGAACTAAGGTTACACATCTAAATGATCATACATGTCACTTAAACAATTTACATGAGGCATGGTAGAGTACTTTTTAATTCTCAGGAAAATCCTCCTAGCATATGAGTACTATATTCCTTTAGATTAGCCGTCATGATTATTATGGGCATGGAGATATTGCTGCACTCACTAGGTTAGTAATGATCAAAATCGAAATGGACCTGGATATAAGAAAACCCATCAATTTAAGCACTTAAGATTTTTCTGTTTTCTTCAGAAAGCAGATTTTTATTTATTAAAAAAAAAAAATCTACATCATCTGCTTGTGAAGATAATGTTTGCAGAATTTGTAGCGTTATTCTGTTAAATCTGCAGAAGGGCAATAAGGGAGAAACTCATGTTCTATAACAAGTCCCATTAATTTAATGTGTTCAGGATTTCACTTTACAAATCTGACCCCATTACCTGCTCATGTTAACTTCAGAATTTCAGTGAGAACTATTATTAGATTCTGTGGGACAGATCTTACTTTGATTCACAATTCGTTCATCTCCAGTGACCTAAACAGCACAGGATTAAGATCAGCATTATAGCATAAGCATCACCTCAGTGCTCCTACATCTCAGAGGTTATTTTATTCATAGAGCTAATTGCATGGCTAGCTTGATTTTCCAGGATCGTGAGATCTTCTTATTACTTAAAAATAAGTATAACTCTGCAAAGATTAGATTCACTTCCATATTTAAATGATGTTACCTCTGATCTAACTAGACATACTGTACATAAAATGTTTTGTAAACCTTCCTGTATAGACATAGTATTGTAAAATGAAAGTCACTTTGAAATAAAAATATACTTTGTTGCATAAGTGGGGGGAAAAGGAACAGAATTAAGACACATCCAAGGAATATTTTCTCTACCTTTAGAATAAGAAAGAAGTTGAACTCCCATCTGATCCTCTCCTGAGGGATAAGGGGACTCTGATGCATTGTGGCCAGAAGACAGATAACTATTAATGAAAATCTAATCTATGCTCAGGAGACTTTGCATGTTGGTTACTAATGTAAAATATTCATATCACAATAGACTGTTACACAATCAAAATCTTAAGTTCAGGCAGTTTTACCAGGAAGAACTGACGTTTTGTTGTATTCTTCATTTTAGGGAACAGGAAAGATAAGCCATCTAAACAGCTCCTCCACTTGTGAATTTTGCCAGTATAACTGTTTAGATATGTCATAAATCTAGAAATGAGAAGCTTTTGTCTACTGAGCCATTTGAACACAGTAACTCAAGATGAGAGAGATAACAAATACTTTTTGGTCAAGAGTTTCCAGTGGCATTGTGCCAGGAGGGCAAGTAGAGGCACCACCTGCTTTTGCATCACCACCTCTGCCATGCTCCAGGGCACGGCCAAGAAAGAATGTGAGTAGGAAACTGATTCAACTAAAAATAACTCTTTTGTTGTCGTGGTGGTTGCCAGGTTGGTTGTGAGCTGGGCTAGCACAGCAGAAGGGACAGCGTAAGAACAACTGACCAGGGCTGAGGAAACACAGACCTGCCACCAAGCAGCAGCTTAAGACTTTCAGCAACAATCCCCCATCAGCGGGTAGAAAGGGCTTTTGATCCATCGCTGGCTTGCCTTCTCCCAACTCAGATGCCTGCTGTCTTGAACTAGCTTCAGTCACACTCTGTTCACGTGGAGACCCACCAAGGAAGCAAAAGCAGGGCTGGAAAGAGAAGTGTCATCATTTCTTAGAGTAGCTGACAGAGCTGGCAGAAAAGAAAAAGGACTGGGTTTGGACCCCTTTTCAGCTCTGAAACAGAAGTTGCACACCTTCCAAGGAGTACTGTGGCCAGAATTTTCAAGCAAATTTACCTTTGTTATGTTAAATCATTTAGACTATTGGTGTGAAATGGCTAGTTAGTACCTGCAAGGTAGAGGTGAGTGTTTGCAAAGGAAGACTTGATAAGGACATGAGTCTCGTGGGATGGAAGGACAAGCAGTTATCACACACAGAGCCCTAAGGAGTGGGGGAAATTGCAACATGCTAAACTGATATCTGTAGATAGATGCAGATAAAAGAGACTTAACAGGATGAGGCACTTTAATATCAAGATAGAGCTATTTAAGTTGCCTTAGGGTTGGACATTCCGAGCTGCATCACTTAAGCATTTATGAAGCTGTGCAATGAACCATGCCAGGGAAATGGCAAACAACCTGAAAAATAACTCAGGAAAAATAAATAGGCCACAAAGTACTAATGAGTTATTTCTCCACAAGATGAGCTCCCATTTGCTGAATAGCCACATAAATACTTGCACGGCATAACACAGGGAGCTACAGCTGCTCAAGCCACAGTTGCTGAACAGACACACTGATCATAACCAGATCAGTGTGTAAGATTACTCTAACATGTAAAGATTTGCGGCATTAGGAAAGCCGTGATCAATTACCTGCTCATTTAAGGAAGTTACAGCTAAGATAATGCAGGACAGTGAAAATGGACTACCTAATATATGCATGAGTTTTAAGCTGCTAACTTTACAAAATGGAAATACAAGTTAAATAATCCATATGAAACTGAGGATCAGTAAACCTTTGCTAAGGTTACCTCTTCCCAGTTCTAGGTCATTGGTGCCATTGGATAGCTACATAAATAAACCTGAAAGTGGTATCACATTGCAAGATAGCTATTTTCTTATAACTGCATATTGAAGTATATAATTAAACCAGAACACATCTTTTATCTGTTTCATATATGCTTTCATGATGCAGCGGTATTTGTTGGCATTACTATGTACATCATCACCACGCAGACAGCTCTAGTTGATATATTATAGATTAACACAGCCAAACGTAAAGCCTAAGGGGAAGGGTAGTTTTTAACGAAACCACAAGGTCTGGAAGCCTGAAGACCAAACCTTGCTGCAGTGATTTAAGGCCATACTGTTGTCTCCTGGTGACCTTCCCTTCCAAAGCCAGCTGGCATCTCCCCCTCTGTAACAGAAGAATTGGATAGCAATGGGTGTGAATGCCCAGGTACGTCTCCTTCCACCTCACCTTGGCTGTTCAACACAGCACAGCATATTTGGTACTTTAATTTGATAAACAAAGCTGTGGCCCAGGGAGTGATCATAAATCCTATTTTGTGACTTCTCAAGCAGTGCATCTGCTGGGACAGTCAGATCTTAAACTACTGTAACAGAATCTGCCAGTAAAATTATGAAGTAATGTTTCTTTGTTACCAGACTTCAGCTGTGACCCTGGATAAGTCTTTTAATCCCCATCACCACTAACGCATGTTAAGTGATTTTCTACCTGATGTTATTTACAGGATTAAGACCAAACCTCGAAAAGCATGCAGGCTGTGTAAGTAGTGTTAGCGTTGTATATTTTATATCATCTTTAAGACAGAATTTGTACCTCCCTCCACATCCCCTTTGCAAATACTTTCTCTCTTTGGATGTGCTGTGGAACATCCAAGACACATTGAAGATATGTGACTGAGGAGAGAACTAAAATTGAGATTTAAAGAAGTGAAGCTGAGCTTAATTTGTAGAAATAAGAAAATGTAGAGCTACTAGCAAGAAGGGAGGCATGTGGGAAGAATGTGAGACATAGGGCAGATGGCTTACTCAGGAGCTGAGCCATTTTGATTAGGTTCTCTTTTTGTGTCCTTTGGGCCTCTGTAAACGTCCAAAGATGCTCCTGGAAGCAGACATGTCCTTGAAGCCTCCCCTTCAGTGGCACCAACACTTCTCCTCTTCCCATGGTGAAATATTTGCACACTAGAAGTCCAGATTTCACAGAGATGTAGGCAGGTCCATGGTTGCCAGTTCACAAGACACTAATGAGCCATTTTGTTGATCTCTAGCCCAGACACCATCAAGTTTAACAAGGCCAGATAGCAAGGTAAAGTATCCTCCCTTCTGACCGATGGCCTCACCAACAGCCCTGCAAAGCTACAGTACTCATTTCACTAAGCAGTTTATCACTGAAACCTTCCAAAATGGCTACAAGAAATCTGCCAGGATGCTCACGAACTGATCTGGTAGCCATGGAGATACACATGATTGTTCTGATATAAAATTTCAGAAGTCTTGAGAATCTCTTGTTCTCTTATACAACTCTAGAAGTCAACATTTTCAGCATATTTTCTGAAGTCCAGTTTCCAGAGTGACTGAAGACATCCTCAGTAAATATGACACGGTCCCAAAAAGGACTAAAAGAGGTTTTCTGTCTTTGTGGGGTTACTTGGATTCAAAAGTAAAAGGAAGAAGCTGATTTTAGAGCTCTTGCTTTTATCACTTTTCAACTTATATTCACTGCCATAAAATATGAATGCATAAAGTTATCAGCCTAGAGCTACTGGCTTCCCTATAGATTTGAGAAATGAGAAACACAGAGGAGAATCTCTGATTTTAGACTTTAAAAGACGTAAATAC
Organism: Clamator glandarius; assembly: GCA_033459285.1. Taxonomy (NCBI): domain Eukaryota; kingdom Metazoa; phylum Chordata; class Aves; order Cuculiformes; family Cuculidae; genus Clamator; species Clamator glandarius. Next base: position 6,943,295 of record JAUNZM010000261.1, on the reverse strand, counting down.
TCATCTTTTTTTTCCCTTGGTAGGGACATTCTTCAATAATATCACAGTTACAGAGGGAAAAATAAATTAAAAATAAATTTCCATAAATTCACAGGTCACTCAAAGCTCCAGACCTGGCATTTGGATCTGCATGAGGCATGTTTGGTTATGAAGGATCCAGTGCCATTGGCATCAACCTTATGGTTCGTGAGGTTGGGAAGGTGCCTTCTGCTTTTAAGACAGATATCACCAAATTCTGCCCTCCCAACGTGTTTCAAGAACCCAGTGGACTGTAGCAGATAAGAGTTGATTTTATACGAAGCGTAAGGTTTCACAGACAAACTTAGCTTGTAGGAGCTCTTTATTTGTCAGCTTGGAGATCACAAATAATTGCGTGGAATTAATCACTTATATTGTCACTTGGAAATCAAAAATAAAAGTGCTAATATCTGGAAGCTAGAGAGAGACTGTTAGCTAATAAGACAGACTGGGAAGAGTGTTAGAAGAAGAAGTAGAATGAAACCTAAAAGAGAGGATTTCAAAATAGGATAAAAATTAAGAACAAAAGTGAGATAACAGTCAAATGCTTGAAACGTTCAGAAACACATCAGAAAACAAAATGTATCAGAAACCAAAAGGATGAAAGAGAAAAAGGGTATAGAAAATCAGATAGAAAAGTTGTATTTGTCAGCATGATCTTAAAGGATCTTTAGGTTTTAAGAGGCTGAGAAGAGAGAAGAATCTAGTGATCCCAAATGTCAGCAGATATAAATGGCTAAGGGAAAAATCTCAGTCTTGAGGCATACACTCATACTCAATCCCAGTCAGGAGGCACATATGTATGCTCAGCTTTACCTCACACAAGTAACACCAGTGAGTTCAGCAGTAAGCTCCACCACTGTAAATCACACTTCTCCCTCTCTTACACCCCCAGTTTCAGCAGATGCAGTTACAGTAAAGACTGGGGAAAAAAAGAGGACAGAAACCAAATGCAATTTGCAATTTCCAATTCAGATAAAACATTCAACAGTTAAAAATACTGAAAGAAAATACTACTTCTTTATCATTACAAATGTGGTTCCAAATATACCTAAAGGGCAGAGAGAGGGAAATTAACATACTGTTATCCAGCTTCAAATGCTTTTATTTTAAGATATACATTGTTAGGATTTTAAGAGATCTTGGTGCCCTGCAAAAAGCATCTGTATTGCTAATTAAAATACTGTGTTCCACAGATTTCTTTTTCTTAACTCTAAGGAGTTTTCTCAGTTTTGTTATTGTCTAGAATTAACAAAATCTCTGAAGCGAGTCCAGGAGAAGCAGTAATGAATTACTTTAATGAACTTGACGAAAGGAGCAATGTAGACTTCAAATTCCAACAAAATTGCTTAAAATCCAGAACATTCTCTGGAAGAGCAGAGTGTTTACCATTGGTATTTGTTCAGTGCTTTCTTAAATTTCACTTTATTCAAACTCATTTTGGATATCACCCAAACCAGCACCCTGTAACAGCCCAGCACGAAGCTGCTGACAGCCCACCCTTGTTCCAGCAGCAGGCTCCTTGCTGCTCCACCAGCCCTTCTGCTTCAGCCCGCACAGGGTGGGCTTCTCCATCTCTTGTGCTTCACATCCTTTCTTCCTGCCTTCTGCCTGCAATGCACAGTCTCCCTGGAAGTCCATAACGTTCATCCCAAACAAATTCTTCCCTTTCTTCCACCAGGCCGTAGACTTTCTCTAGCCTGGCTCCAGGGCTGTCTTTGCCCCCTAGGTCCTTGATCCCCAGCAGACTGGGGATACCCAGCTGTGGGTGATGAGTGCATACCAGCCCTTGGATCCTGAGGGGTTTTAGTTAACTGCCTTGCACAGGGAAGGGCTCTGACCCTGGCCTCACAAGTGCAAGTTTCCAATGTGGTCCCCACCACACTAGTAACTGCTTGCATGGTGGGGAAGAGGAGGAAGGTGTGAGAGAATGAATAGTATTTTCACCCTTATGCAAGTTTCACTGCTGAGTATCCAGATTAGCATCTGTGGATTTGTTACCTGTTCACAGTACCGAAAGTGAAAAGTGACTCAGCACTCATGTTCATTCACTTTCTTCCAAGGCTGTTAGTTTGGGGGTCAGCTGGGGTAGCATTCTCCAAAGCAGCCCTTCTTCACTTGGAAGCAGATGGAGAGCTTCAACTCATTTCATGTGGGCTGCTGCACACTGCGATCCACTGACAGTGCAGGTCAGGTTCAAGCCAGAATTTTCAGTGTTCCAGCAAAGTGAAGTTCTGCGTCATTCTGTTGAAGTATTTAAAGTATATAAAAGGATTTCAAATGCATACACATGGGGGAAAGAATACAGGGAAAGCTATAAACCAATAAGGCAGAAGTACAAAGGAACAAAAGGAAATATTACCAAAAACAGTTCCTCATGATAAGGGTGCTTCAAATAAACAGTGGACCTAAGCTGCTTTGATTTCTTGCTGGTTGCTAGAGAATGGCATTAGGTACAAACTTTTACATTGTCAAGTCTAAGAACTTGGACAAGGATTGTTAGAGTTAGTTACTATGGAGTTAAAAAAAACTGTTGGCTTTTCTGATGAGACAATCTTCAGAGAAGAAACAGAGGATAAAGGGGGAAAAGCTGGGTTTAAGTATTCATTTAGCTTTGTCATCTGAATGCTCTGCATTCACTTCCTTTAAAGCTGACCAGTTATAACATTATTTATCGTGTATTCATTTAATTTAAAGCTGATCAGTTATAGTATTGTTTTCTCAATGTAACTGCTTCTTTTTCAAGTGCTTTCTGGGGCTTTTTTCACTTTTACTCTTGATTGCCTTTTATATGTCAGCATACTAGAATTCCACAGTGCTATCCATAACTAGAGTATCTGAGCCTTCCCCATGTGGAGTATGCTGGCAATAAAAAATCCTTTCTTGGTATTGTGACAATTACTCGTCTCTGCTTTGAAGGTGTGAGATCTGGGCTTGAAGCACACATGCCTTTTCTCATTCCTTTTTAACAATACTTTTGGTTTTAAGTTCTTGAGTTTGTAAATGATAGACAAGCACACTACTGTCACTTAGCAACCAGCTTTTAATTCATTTCAGAAACACTGTCCTGCATATGATAATAGGATTGTTAAAACAGTCCCTGTTACAGCTGGCATGATGCGCTCACCTCACTTCTCACTTGTTTTAGTTTTTGCTACTGAGGATCTCTTACTTTTCTGGTAAATAGAGCAGGAGGGAGCAGCAGAAACAAGTGCCGATTTCTCATCTCACAGAGGAACAGCCAGGCAGTCCTGTTTTCTTTTCTATGAAAGAAGAACTCATAAAATCCAGAATCTCATTTAGGCCCTGACCCTGTGATGAACTCAGCAGAGTCACAGGGGTCCCAGGACACATGAAAAGCTGTAGGACAGAGAGCCTTGGATTGCAAATACTGATAATTCAGGGTGCCGCACAAAACATGTTGCTCTGATGTTAATTAAAAAGACGGTTTGCTTTATGTTTACTCTCAAAAACTTTAGCTGGATAGTTTAGGAGCTTGTTAACTCTTGGATTAGCTACCTTCCAACAATAACCAAAAAAAAGAGAAGTCAAAAAACCAAATTTTGATTCTTCTTTCCCCCTAGTTTTTTTTGCTGGCACTGCTCCTTTAAAGCACTGTGACCTGGTGGGATACCTGGTTGTGGTTTATAATACCTGCTGGAAGGGCTGCCTGCCTTCTGGCAAGAATGCACTCCTGTGAGTATCCTTAGCCCATGGATGTGGAACAGCAAGGTTAAGTGAGAGTACTTTTCGTTTGATGCTTATTGTCAAATAATTGCTCTCAGAGAGTTCACAAGGGGCTTACTGAGTTTTTGATGCTTTCCTAGGAAATTACCTGTGACAATTTGCTAGCAGTTACTTTATTGTGTTGCCAGAAGAGTTTCTGTTGCTGTTAAATCTGTCATATGAAATGATGCTGGTTTTCCTCATCCTGAAAATAAAAAAAGGCTGAGCTGATTTGCTCCAGCAGAGTGGGTTAAAGAGCAGTCTATGACAAAACAGCTTTTTTTCCAGGGAGAACTCTTCAGGGAGGTAAACTTGATTAGATAAAATGCAATTTCATAAAAGAAAAAACAACGCCAAAAAAATAAACTAACCAAACTTCTGACCTCATTTGTTTATCTTTTTATTTTTCTATATTGCTTGATTTAAAGATAGTGTGTGGTCTTAGAGTTGGTAATGCTTGTGCTGTGGTTTGCTAGTGTGTAGCTAGCTTCTGTGCAGCTTCTGAGCCTATGTACGTGCAATGGGAGATGTGAGGGCACAAAGGAAAAGGTTCTGTTTCCTTCTCTCACTGACTGCGTGGAGGGGTTTTCCTTTACTTTTCTGTGTTAACTTATTCTAGGTATGAACAGAAAAGTATTCAGACTTTGGGATGCCGCTTCCAAAGATAAGAGTGAAGAATGCTGAGACCAAGACTGTGAGGAAAGCTAGTTCTGCACTTTCCAAGTTACTTTCTAATGCTTTGATGTTTTCCTGGAGCTACCTTATCAGACCTCAGGATTTTGTAGCCACAGCCTGCTAGGACTCTCAGAGCAATGCTGAGACAGGGAAAGCTACCTGGCATCTAGTTTTTCTTTTTTTCCTCCTCTCCTCCTTCCCTCCTTTCCTCCTCTCATTCTTTGTGAACTGTGGAGATGGCCTAAGAGCATGGCAGCACTCTGGTCCCACAAAAGGTATGTGGCTACTTCCCTTTTTTTGCCCAAAACACCTCACGATGGAAAGGAGAAAGGTTACTGAAGTGGCTTAAAGAGTAAAATTATGACAGGAGTGTACTGTCTGCACAACAGAGGGTGCGGAGCACCAGAAAAGAGGGAAAGACAACCCAAGAAGGCAGTCATCTGGACCTTAAGCGTGTGCGTGGAGGGTGTTGTTTGGGTTTCTTCAGTTTTCACTTGGGTTCCAGGGTTGCTTTTTTAAAAAATTGAAAAGAAAAGTTGCATTTGGCAAGAACTGGTCTGTGGCTGCCAGTTATGAATTGTCCTTCCACCTACACTTCTTGCACCTGCCTTCCAAAATCAATTGGCTTGAGTTACATACATTGACCATATGTTTCTCCTGGTGTATGAGCAGGAAGGTACACTGGAGCTGACATTCAACTTTAAAATCTACTTATGATTGCCTTGATAGTCCCTTAGAGAGATTAACTGATACTCTGCTCTCTCAAAATGGTTGTTGCATGTTGTTTTCTTGCAGGAAAACAGTATTTCTGTGAAGTTGATTTCCTAATGCTCCTTCTTTCACAGACTGACAAATGCTACTTAGAGGGGTTTAGTTGATCAATTGTCCTGAGACCACAGCTCCAGTCTATTAAACCTGTACCTATAGCAGCGTACAAAAAAAGTCTTGAGAAACTGCAGATGTCTGATTTCTGGAACTGAATATCTTATAAAGTAGTTTGTAGGAATCAGTGATAGCAAGGCAGACCTGTTGGATACTTTTGACTTGGGGTCCTTGAACTGACCTTGGGTTGTAAGAGCCGGAAGCTGAACAAAGAGGTGAACATCAGAGATGCAAATCAGGATGGAGACAGTGTTTAGGGGCAGCATGTGGAGTTTTGGAGGTCAACCAGCCAAATGTTGCTGCTGGTGATTGCAAGCGTGTGGACAATAGGCCTGGGCCAATCAGGTTGCTATGGGAAGTGCGTGGACAGATGAGCAAAGGTATATAAACCTGCAAGTTCCAACAATAAAGGTCTCCGCTTTTACATCTATCTGGAGTCTGTCTTGTCGCTTCATTCCCACAGTAGTTCATATGTAACACTTGATAAATGTGTGGTCAGGGAACTTCTGAATGGCTCTGAATAAAGCCCAAATGAATCCTGGCTTCTGTGTTGGAGTATGCAGCCTTTTTTTCCAAGGCCAGGTTTGGAAGCTTGTGAGTCTTTGAACACTCTGAATTGAGAAACTATTTCTCAAACTCATGGGTTTGTGTTTTGGCTTTTTTAAGCAATAAAAGTTAGTTTCTCAAAATGAGGAAAGAGATATTCTTGTTGCTATGGGGTCAGCAGGTGTTTGCCCTTTACAGGGTGGCAGACGTGGGCAGTGGCTGATCTGTGATGTTCCAGTGTAGCTTTGAAGCCCTTCTTTCTGCTTGGTGGGATTGCAGAAGTACTTCATCTTCATCCAGCACAGGACATACAAAATAGCATTAGGATCTTAAAGACGACTTGTGTACTGACCCCTGGCTGACAACTCACCCGGAAGCCCAAAGGGTACAGTTGCAGAAAGGGGAATGATGTGCAGAAGTGTAATAAGAGAAAGACAGTGCAGAGGAGGAGGAAGAACTGGCTAACCAAACTGGTGCCAGAAACCTGAATTTCAGGCCCTTAAATGCTGTTAGCTCTGTTTGTAATCGGGCACTAACTATCCTTGGATCCAAAACCATCCTTAAGACCTAACTGATCTAGTTCCTCTGCAAATAATGGCCCTTATTATGGCAAATGACTGCCTCATTTCTGAGATTAATTGGACCTTATTTGATATTAAAATATCATGGAGAAATTATAGATAGTACAAGGCAAGGTCAGTCTAGTTCAGCATTCTGACTCCAGTAGTGAGCAGTGTAGTGAATGTCAGGGAAACAGAGGAGCATGGGGCAAGGGTAGAGGTATTTCTCCACAGCAAACTCCCAGCCTGCTGGCAGAGTCTCTGCAGACAGAGTCTATCTATAAACAGATAGGGGGTTCTTTGGGCTAAGAAATCATCAAAACCGACCCTTTGTCATGCAACCTCACGCATGACAAATTAGCACTTTAAAAATGTCTGAACATTTCTGACTGGCTCTAATAATGATTAATGGGGATTTCATGACGAGAGATGAAAACGAAGAAAGAAAAAGACTCGCTCCACAAGCTCCTTGCTATCATAAAAGTCAGCAGAGTATTTCAAGAATAATATTCTCTTTAAAGTAACGGCATGTTGAATGTAGAACACTGAAGACAATGTTAATTGAGGGTAGATGGGTTAAGGACATACAGAAGAGACTAGGAGTATATCGTGATGGTCAAACATAGGGTAAAGCATGAGAAGAACAGCCAGAACAGGGCAGACAAGGCTGTAAGTTAGCAGAACTAGGAAAATAAACGCTGGGTCCTTCTGCAACGCTGAATGTGTATGGAAAGGCTCAAAAAAGGTTCAAACACCAGGTGGGATGGGACTGCTGACACTATCCACTCCTCTTCTGAAAGCCTGTTCTTCTTGTTGTCACCCCTTTGTCACTGCTCTTGGCAAACGGGAAGAGGACAGGGATTTGGATGGGCTAGGGGTGAATAATGGAAAGAACATGAGGGGTGAGGAGAGCAACTATTGAAGTCTAAAGGAGCATGAACAAAAGCCAGAGAAACTAGAGTGACTGAGCTGTTGAAGGGCCAAGTTCCAGAGGGAGGATCCCAAATTATTTTTGAGAGGGGAGACTGACTGGGATAGAAAAACATTCTCCTGAGTTAGAAAGTAACACAGTTAGGAGGAAAATGTTAGATGACGAATAATAAAGTGCATAGAACTGCATGTTACGTATGGACAGATGTCACTTTCAATTTAAATGAAAAGGAATATTTCTTTAACACATTTTGAGACCAAAGAAAGGGCCATTTTAATGGAGGAGTACTTGTGGTTATCAGCAATGATGTTTTGTCTTTCATATGGACACATTATCATACAAGTAGCGGCCTTGCAAATTAAAGCTAAAGGGCTTTCCTCTAGTGCTTTCTTGTTTCAGAAGCTCACATTACTGAACACTCATTTTTATACGGCTGCTACCTATCTGCATGATCTAGGAAAAGCTGTGCTGTAGGATCTGCTATCTGAATTACAAGAGGGTACAGCAATGAGAAGAGTATATGCCCTTAACTTGTTTTTTCCCCTTCGAAGTATGAATAGGGAAGAGGCAAATTCCTGAAACAGCTCCCTGTCCTCTTTGAGTCCTAGCTTAGAGAGTTTATCCCAGAGGGAAATGTGCAAGAAATATGTATTTATCTTAAACAGCAAAAACCTTCTGTTTTTTTACACTGAGTGACTGTCACAACTGTGTAACCTTTATGTGTGTATTTTATGTACCTAGTTTTAGAAGAAATGCTGGTTTTGTGGTTTGCCACAATTAAATCACCTGGCATCTGAAAATAACTGTGATTGTTTGCTTTTATAATGGTACCAGCATACTGTAGTTTGAAAGCATGTTCCTACTATGCTTGTGAATATTTGTTTGGTAGTGTAATTGAGTGGTTGGTTAGTACCATTACTGCTACAATATAAATTAATCTCTTTTTGAAGATTAAAAAAAAAAGTTCAGCCTTCTAAGGGGTTTAATAAAGACATAGCCTTAGCAACTTAAAAAAAAACCAACCAACATTCTCAGGTTGGTTGTGTTAAATTTCCAGGGGGGGGAAATAATTTCTAACTTATGTATAATTGTGCCTTTATATGCAAGCTTGAATACTTTAGGGTAAGTAAGTAATGTCTTGATGTGCCTCAAAGCTCTTAGCTGGTTTTTTTTCTCCATGGTAACAGGAGTATAAAGTGATATAAGCATGTTACTGAAGCAGGCAGAGATGACATTGTTTAGGAATGGAATTACACGTGAGGACTGCAGCTCTAGGGTGATTCTGAAGGAGGGCATTTTTCTAATACAGAGGTGTTGTGAATATGCGCAGATGTGCTAATTTAAGGTAAGGCTTAGGGATCCAAAAGAGGCCTAAAAGAACCTATTGATCTATAAAGTTTGCAGTGGTGAGAGGGATTATCAGTTTATTAGGTCAATGAAGCTCTTCCAGAAACATGGCTCCATATGTGATGAGGCCTATGCCAGATTGAGGTCTAAATTTAGGGCTCTGTCTGAAGTTCAGATATGAACACTTAATGATGTATCTTCTCTTTAAAATTTTTACATTCAAAATTCAATGAAGAATATAGAGATTGGGCAGGCAGATGCAATGTAAATTAATGCTATGTTGCCTACAGTTAAGTGATCTTGCTATATTAACTAGATGAACCCTGTTTTACTTTAGTTCTCGCCTTGGGAGAGCAGTATATATCAACAGTCCCTCAGCACACTGAGGTAGCTCTTTCACTGAGAAATGAGCAAGGGTAATGATTTATAGCAGTGCAGCCGGATCATATAGTGACCTCTCCCTAGCACTGATGCACTCTAATTCTTTTCCTCCCCTACTGAATCATAGAATAGTTTGAGTTGGAAGGGACCTTAAAGCTCATCCAGTTCCAATCCTGCTGCCCTGGGACACCTCCCACCAGATCAGGCTTCCCAAGTTCCCATCCCACCTGGCCTTGAACACTTCCAGGGATGGGGCAGCCACAGCTTCCTTGGACAGCCTGTGCCGGTGCCTCATCACCTTCATGGTGAAGAGATTCCTCCTTATGTCTTGTCTAAATCTGCTCCTCTCCCATTTATAGCCATTGCCCCTAGTCCTATCATTAAATGCCCTTGTAAAATGAATGGTTAAGACTCAGATGTACTAGACTGAGATAAAATCTACTAGCTTTTGTTCATAGTAAGGGAAAGGTTATGGCAACCTTTCTCTCATCTGTCTGTACAGTGTGAGGGAGGCCTCCTTGTCTCTGTCCCGACAACCTGTTGTGTAGCGATGGGCTGAACTAGCCTTGCCTCCTGAGTCACGCTTCCTTGAAACGGAGGATCCAGCCTGACCAGGGACAGAGCAGTGTGTGTGCTTAAAAGAGCCCTTTCCTTGTGCAGTTAAAACTTCCTCATCTCTCCTCCCTTCCGCTCAGTGCAGGTAAACTAATTTTTTTTCTGCTCCAGGAGGCCAGATGACCTTTAACAACACAGGGCAACTTCGTGCTAAGCACGTGCTCCTTTCCACGGGAGTTCAAACTCATCGTAGAATCATGGAATAGTTTGGATTGGAAAGGACCTTAAGGATCACCTAGTTCCAGCTCCCCTGCCGTGGGCAGGCACATCCCGCTGGATCGGGCTGCTCGAGCAGCACCAACTTGGTGCCTTTTTTTTCCCTTTTCCCTGCAAGCGAAAATTAGCTTTCTACCCAGGTTCCCTAAGGAAGCAGCATCGCACGTCGGTGCTGCCTTTCTTTTCACGCGAAACCCTTTCTGCCGTTTGTTTCCAACTAACTTTCGACCAAAGCAGAAAAATCCGATCCCTGTACAACTGGCCGTGCGGCCCCGAAATAACGCGGTGCAGGGGGGACGCGGCGGGGCTGGGGGAGGCTGATTGGCTCCGTCCCGAGCTCCAGAGCAGAGCTTATCGTCGCGGGCAGAGTTGATGAGATTGAAAAAGCAAAACCAAACCAAGAAAGCTTTGTTATGACCGTAGCTTTGTTCGCGGCGGCCCGGCCTGGGCGAAGCGGGGCCCGGAGCGCGGCTCAGCCCTTACGTAACGGCGCCGGCGGGGCGGCACCGGGGCAGCTGTGTCGAGCGGCGATGCTGGTTTCGAACCCGGGATGCGGGGCGGGGGGGGCGGGCTCTAGCCCTTGGGCCGGGGCTGCGGGGGGGACCGGGCACTGAGACCGATTGATACCACTCGCGGCGGGGCGTGTGCGTGTGTGTTTTGCAAAATGGGAGCGGGAACAGCGTCAGCGCCCGCCCGGCACTAGCCGAGCCGCGCTTCGCCCCCCTCCCCAGCAAACTCTCCCCGGCGTTTGCACTCGGGGCGCGTATTTACGGTAGCGGCGGCGGCGGGGCGGGCGGGCGCGCGCTTTCGAGGAGCGCCATTTGCGCTCGGCGCGCCTATTTACGGTACGGGGGGAGGGGGTCGCCTTCCCGCGCGCGGGGTGTGGGGGCCAAGGCGCTCGTGGAGGCGCTCGGGGCGGGTATTTACGGTACGGGGCGCCCTCCTCCACTCGCGTCCATAGTCTCGTGGGGAATCGCGCGGGCGCGCGCAGAGCCGTTGGCGTTCGGGGCGGATATATACGGTACGGGCGGGGGCGCGCGCGCGGGCGGCCGTTACGGCAGCGCGAGGCGGGAGGAGCCGTGCGTGCGCGGGGGCGGGGCGGGCGGCGCTGCGTGCTCGGCCCCGCGAGGCGCGTCTCCCTCGCGAGCTCGGTGAAAGGATTTGGCGCCAGGCGGGTCCGCTCCGCAGCTGCCGCAGCCGCACGAACCGGCCCGCGCCACCCACCCACGCACCCCAAACCCACCCGCCGGGGGCCTCGACCCAGCCCGCAGCCGCCCGCCCAACCCCGCGCAGGGACCGAGCCGCCGCCGCCGCCATGAGCTGCTCGCCCGTGAACGTGAAGAAGCTGAAGGTGTCGGAGCTGAAGGAGGAGCTGAAAAAGAGGCGCCTCTCCGATAAGGGCCTTAAGGCCGAGCTGATGGAGCGGCTCCAGGCCGCACTGGACCTGGAAGAGGCCGGCGGCGGGGCCGAGCCCGGGAACGGCAGCGTGGAGGGGGAGGCGGCCGAGAGCGGCGGGGGCGCCGCGCAGCTCCGCCAGGGGGGCGGCCCCGGGCAGGCCGCGGCCTCCGCGGCGGACGACGACGATGAGGAGGGCCTGGAGGCGGCCGACGGCGACGCCATGGAGCTGGGCGAGGAGAACGGCGAGCGGGCGGAGGCCGGGGGCGGCCCCGCCGAGGAGGAGGCGGGCGGCGAGGAGGAGGAAGAGGAGGAGGAGGAGGATGAGAACGGAGACGACCAAGGCTTCCAGGAGGGAGAAGATGAGCTCGTCGACGAGGAGGAAGCCGCGGCCGGGGACGCCAACGGGCACGGCGAGCAACGGCTTCCTCAGCCCCCGCAGCAGCCCCCGCCGCTCCTCCCGCCGCGCGGCGCCGCCAAGGAGGCCCCCGCCAAGAGCGCGGCCGGCGCCTCGGGGCCCGCGACGGCCTCGGGACAGGCGGGGCCCGCCAAGCAGCAGCAGCAACAGCAGCAGCAGAAGAAAGCGGAAGGCGGCGGCCGCCCCGGGGCTCAGGGCGCCGGGGGTGAGTGTGGGCGGCGCTGATCCCCCCTCGGGAACCATTTTCGGGGGGACGAGGTGGGGGGGCGGTGTCTCATACCCCCCCCGCGCGTGCTCGGCGGAGGCCCCGACCGTGGTTCGCGGCACGCGCGCGAGAGATGGCGGGGGGGGAGGAAAGGGCCTTCATCGGCCCCCGCGTGCTCCTTGCGGGGGCGGGGGGGGGGAGAGCCTCACGAGGGGCCCTCGCGCGGGTCCGCGAGGAGGTGGGTGGTGGACTGCGAGGTTGGGGGGGGTGCTCCGCGCGGTACCGCGTGCTCCCCGGGGGAGGGCGCAGGGAGGGGTAGCCCCGCGAGGGGCTCCTGATCGGGGCGCGCGGAGGAGGCGGGGCGGAGGGGGAGGGGGAGGCCGGGCCTGGCCGCGCGGCGGGGGGAGGGGCGGCGGAGGGGCCGCTGGGGCGCGCTGTATTGTGCTGGGGAGCGCCGGGCGGCGTGACGTCACTTCCGGTTTGGGGCGCCGCACGGGATGGCGCTGGGAAGGCCTGGTACGATGGAGGCGGGAGGAGGCGGAATCCCTTCCCTGCGGGCAGCCGCGCGGGGCCTCCCGCCCCGCCCGCCGAGAGGAGGCGCAGTCGGGCGGGCGGCGCCGCGTCCTTGCGAGCGGCCGGGAGTGTCCTGCTGGGGGCGGGCCTGGCGGCGCGGGAAGCGGGTTTTTGTCTGGGTTTTTTTCTTTTTTTTCTTTATTCGCCGGCTGGGAGCGGGCTGGCTTTTCTGAGCGGCGCCGAACGTCGAGGGCTGTACCACCTGCCGCATGGTATACTGGCCGATTCTCTTGCGGATCGGAGATGATTTAGCAGGCCCGTTTTGAGTCTAATGAGAAAATTCGAGATACGGGCGTTTGTCATGTTAGAAAACAAAATTCTTCATAAGGGTGTTAAAGCTTATTTCTTGCTGTAGGCACTTAATTTCCAGAGCTGGAGCCATCATAAGGCATGTTACTCCCGGTTAGGAGTTACTTTGCATACTTAAATAAATCATTAATTCTTTTACAGGAGATGCTAAAACGGAACAAAAACCTGGTGAAAAGAAGAGAGGCGTGAAGAGACCACGTGAAGACCATGGCCGTGGATATTTTGAATACATTGAAGAAAATAAATACAGCAGGTATGTAAACTCTTGGTGCTAGGCAGAATTTTGTGGATGAGAAGTAAGGTACAGAAATGCTTATTCTAACGCTGAAGATATGCTTAGGATAATCACTTCATTGTTGCTGGTTTTGTTTTCTTCAGGGCCAAGTCCCCTCAACCACCCGTTGAAGAAGAAGATGAACACTTTGACGACACAGTGGTTTGTCTTGATACTTGTGAGTAGATGTGCTTTCCTATACTCTGGAAAGATGTGGTGTCATGCTTTTAATCTAAAAAAACACACTTTCTGAAATGTGGGGCGAAAGGTGGTGGTGACTTGAATTGCCAAGTAACTTAAATGAGTTGAAAACAGTGTTTCTCCCCTTTTTCGGTGTGCAGAAGAACAGAAGAATATACGGATCTTCTTATTAGCTGTAATAAGCTTTGTTTTCCCATGACATCTGTGATGCCATACAGTTTTCTGAAGAAATCTTAACCAAAACACTAAACTAGTATGGAAACTATGCTGGCTGAGTGCAGAGTGAGCATAGCACGCCCTAGAAATATATTGAGAAACTAATTGTACAGCACGTGAGCTTTTTACTTCAGAAAGTTTTGAGAGTTAGAAATGTAAGTGGTTACAGTTATACAATTTGTGAAGTTAGCTTCTGGCATAAATTGCTGAGGCCCTACTTAGGTTACAACCAGTGGAGTATTTTTTTTCATGATTTCTAACAAATTTAGCAGCCAAATCAGGTAAGGCCTCTGAATAATTTAACTCCCAGATTGCATTAACAGGTCTCTGAGTGACAGGGAGGGGGGACTTTTGTACAAATAGAGGATCGCAGAGAGAACTGGTTGGAAAGGCAGGGAATTGGCAAGTATAAGCAGGGCAGTTTGTAAATGTTGTTATTGTGATGTACCATGACTGTACTGTGATGGCATTTCTATTCTTGAGGGTAAGTGTAAAGACTTAGTGAAGTATTAAAAAAACCTGACTTAGCAATACTTGAACTTAAAAGTTCCGTGGAAGGAAAACTTAAAATTTTGACGTTATCTAGTATATTTGCTGAGAGTTGCAGATGTTTTCTTCCCCGTTAAAAAAGGAAATGGAAGGAAGCATTAGTTTACAGCCATGTAAATTGCTGAATATGCCATTCCTGACGTTTTGGTAACTAAATCTCAGGTTTCTAGCTTCTAACGTGATGAGTAGCCACCTTTGTGGGAGTGTCTGGATTTTGCAGTTGTAACTACTTTCCATTGTTCATATTTTTAGTGGAAAGTTCTCTTACCAAATTTTGTGATTTGAGGTGTCAAAAAGACCACTCTGGAGATCAGAATGAAACATAGTTTTAAGACCTAATTGTGTAACAACTTGGCACTCTCCTTTGTGCACTGTAATAATCTAGACATGTAAGAGGTTTAGCACTCTTAAGTCCTTTTTATTACCTCTGCCTTACAAGGAAGCTGTAACTTCAAATTCTGTTCTTGTTCTAAAAGTAACCTACGCAGGTGGGTTTCTTCTGTGTGAAATTATCTGATTTTACGCTACAAGTAGAAGTACTAATGAACAACACACTTGGATCACAAGTAATGTAGTTGCAACTGGGGATGGCTGTATGCAAATAAAATGATCTCTTGCATGGAAGTTATCAGTAATACAGGGAAGACCGCGTTTTAATGCACTCTGCAGCATGCAGCTCTTACACCAGGGCAGAACTCACTGCTTGCTAATCTTGCTCTTTTCTTTTAACTGTCAAATTGATTTGGAGTCTCCTGTATGGCTTCCTTGGTCTGGGGAATCCAAGTGCTGTGTCCTGCACCTCATGTTAGTATTTTGTTTTATTTGAAATGTGCTAGAAGGTTAATTTGAAACTTCATGGTGTTGCAGCTCTGAAGATGTCCCTAAAACAAAGATTTGTCCCTAAAACAAAGATTCCACTTAATTTCTTAGTGATAGGTGAACTCAGTGCAGATCACGCTACTTAGGGGAAGTAGGTTTTCTTATCACATTCTTTGTGCTTAAACTATCTGCATTTGAGTTAACTAACTTGATTTTAATTGGCTTATTCTAACTGGATTTGTTAAATGACTATATTAACTAAAAACGGTACTACTTTCAGTACTTACGACAGAAATACCTGTATTTGTATTTATTTCTTGGCTGCCCTTAGGTTTGGGCATGAGGCATAAGAAGACTTGAAAAAATGTTTTCTAGCAAATAATGAAACTAGCACAGTGCAGACTCTTGCTCTCCATTGATGTAAATTTCTCGGGTAACTGCGATTCAAATTGGTGAGATGAAATTAAATGTTTTAAGTAGATGGAAAATATACAGGGAATTTGTTGACAGAAGTGAAGATGGCACCTTGAAAATGATTGTTAGCTAGCTTTTCACAAGATTTTTGTCCGAGCTTCAGCCTGCAGCTCCATGTAAGCTTGTTTTCAGTTGCTGTCTTGAAAGATGCTGAGCACTTGCTGGCAGTTTGTCTTTAAAATCACCTTGAAAGCTGAAGTCAACTTCAGTGCATACAGTTGAACAGCTATACTTTATTTTCTAGTATGAGTAAACAGAATGATTTTTATGTTAACAGATAACTGTGACCTGCATTTTAAAATCTCAAGAGACCGGTTTAGTGCTTCCTCTCTGACCATGGAAAGCTTTGCTTTCCTTTGGGCTGGAGGGAGAGCCTCCTATGGAGTTTCTAAAGGCAAAGTCTGTTTTGAGATGAAGGTGAGTTAAACTGATGTTTCGTGGCAGACCATTTTGTGTGCTTGTATACAGTATTCTTTATATTCATCAGGGCTTTTTATATTTGATTGAAACTAACTCAGGTGGACAGAACTTTCAGAAGGCCTCTTAGCCTGTGAAATGATTCCTCATAAGATGGCTCAATTTGCAAAACTACTTTGTCTTCTATGAGAACTTCCTGTTAACTTAAAGGCTGCTTGCATTTTCCCAGAGTCTGTAACTTCTGGTCTCAATTTTGAACCAAGAATTTTATTTGGCACCTCATGCATCAACATCTGAAGAATTTTGATACTCGCTAGTGAGAAGTTTGCTTGTACTTTCTGAAGATTACAGAAAACTTCACTTTTTTTTCTAAAAGGGGGATATAAATTATCCCACCAATTTCTTTTGTTCCTGCTTAGCCTTTGAGTTTGACCTGCTCAAAGCAGGTATTTGGTCCCTCCCAGCCTAAATAGTTCTGACTTGTATATGCAGTGAATGTGGGTATTTAGCAGGTACTGAATTTTGATTACAAGAGTTCTAAACTGTTCTAAACTTAGTAATGAACAGGTTTCTGCAACTTTTTGATGAAAGAATGACAGGAGGTACAAAGCCTGACACTTGGCAGTGTTAAAGGCTTCTTTGCATGCGAAGTGCCTGTGAATATAATTACTCACTCTATTGTTTTCCTCTAGTACTTTAAAATCAACCAGTAGCACTAGGAGTGGGTAGTAATCGTATTCTCCATGCTTTTGCATGGAGTTATTTCAGCTCTGGAAGGCCAGTGGAATGAAATGGCCATCGATATTTATTGCCCTGTTCACTTTCAAACCGGTTTGCACTCAATTGCCTGACTCCAGTAGTTGTGGAAACAGATACAATACTGAGCATTTTTTTGCTTCAGTTTGAAGTTTGTAAAGGCAGTTAGAAAAGGCAGTTAGAGAAGTTGTAAAGGCAGTAGTTTGCCTGCAGATTCCAGTGCTTTTAGGTGGGTTTGTTGTTTCTGCTTGTTTTTTAATCTGGTTATGTTGTTTGGATGCTGGCAACTTGCCCAGGAAGTCTGCTTACTGTGGAAAGGGATGAATGTAGTATTTTCCCCAGTCTATGTAAAGCAGGTTTTTTTTAATATGTTACCACATTTTATTGGCAGGGTAATTTGCTGTCAATCCCAACTTCATAGCTATTTTTTTTTTTTTTAAATATGTATATATTTTGTTTGAGGTTTTAATACATTATTGGAGGGATTAAGGCTTTTGGCCACTGAGCGGGGGCACTGCTATGGCTTTAGGTGCTTTGAAGGCATATGGTGTCTTGCATCTCACATTGTTCAGTCAGGCGATGTAACTATTTAGTGACTGATTTGTGATGTCACCAACTTAAGCGTGTCTTATTTTTGTGGAAGGTGATTACTCATACTTACGAAAAATATAACCAAAGGGTAGAAGTTCTAGATGTTACCTTTGTTTCCATCTTGTTGTTAGTGTCTAATAAATACTGCATACCTTTTAATGAATAATTTAAAAATAGGTCACAGAAAAGATTCCTGTCAAACATCTGTATACAAAAGACATTGATATACATGAAGTGCGAGTTGGCTGGTCACTGAACACAAGTGGAATGTTACTTGGTAAGACTTAAACATATAATTACTTTTGTATGTGTAGTTTTAAGTAATTTTTTTTAATCAGATGGGAACAGCTTATGTCATTGTAGCCTCTGTGTTCTGAAAAGTGGTCTTAAATTGAACCATGCACTGGAAAAAGTGGGAAAACATAGCTCTGGGAGTAAATAAAGTTAAGCATTCAGGACTGTAAGGTTTACATGTCTTGGTCAGGTATGGGTTGTGGAGAAGATTAAAGGTATGGAGAAGATTAAGGATTTCTCCTTTTAATATGGTGTCATAAATAGGGAGAGTAGGGTTTCTGCTCTTTGTCTTTTTATTTTTTTAAAAGGGAGGGATGTGGTGTGGTATAAGATTTAACTAGTGAATAAAAATTCCTGGATAACTGTATTATCATTCTTTTGGTTTGGGGGGGAATCCTCATTTCTGAAAGGAGCTAGGATGAAGTGTAACTTCTTTTGGTGTATGGGAACTGATGGTAATACTATTTATGACTAACACCTGCTGCTGAGACACGTCTTTATGGAAAATAATATATGAATTGTTCTGACATCAGCAGCAGCTTTCTAGTTAAGTGCTTAAGTTCCACGTGAATCCTTGTGTTTGACACTTCCTTGTTAGCTTGTTCCTTGCAGCTTCATCCTCAGCTGTCGCATAAGCTGAATGTCTGCTAAACTCCCTTTAAAATGGGGAGGGGTGAGTGCTACCGGAGACTAAGTTCAGAAAGCCTTTCTGACTAACTACGTTACAGGTATACCGGTGCATAATCAGGTCTTCAGAGTTTAAAAACATTTGGTCATGTCTTTATCTGGTAGTTCAGCTTTGTCAATCAGAATCTGGGATCGGCAGCATATGCTTCTTAAAACTGGGATGGGGGTAACTGCTGTTCCATCTCAAATGAGAGTAATCTTGAATACAAGAATGAGCTGTAGCTATTTGGGGGTCGTAGCCTGGTTGCATTTCTAAATGATTAGGTGAAAATGCCTTTAAACTTTATTAAGTTTGAATTATTTCTTCAGGTGAAGAAGAATTTTCTTACGGGTATTCTCTGAAAGGAATAAAGACTTGCAATTGTGAGACTGAAGACTTTGGTGAGAAGTTTGATGAAAACGATGTTATTGGATGTTTTGCTGTAAGTTTTCACTTAAATTTTCTTTTGAGGAAAAACATATTTGAATTTTTAGACTGCTTTCTGAGAAGCAGTAAACCAAATATAGAAAAACTTGAAGGAAGACGAGTTGTTTGACCTAGGGAGGAGATAGAAATGGCAAGCATTGTCAACATTTAAAGATTCCGTGTTTGTAGACAAAAATGTCTCTAAAATGTGTCTTTAAAAAACGGTCTGATTTTAAGTGAGTTGATCATTGACAGTAACTAATTTTAAGAAAAAAAAATGTTAAGTTGTTCCTTTATGATGTAGCAGTGTTGCAGAAGTTTAGTGAATATAGCCAATATAGCAAGATGTCTAGTATAACTTGACAGTGAGGTGGGTAATTTTATCCAAACTAATGCTTTGTCTGAAAAACAGAATTTTGATGGTGATGAAGTGGAACTCTCATATTCCAAGAACGGACAAGAGCTTGGCATTGCATTCAAAATAAGCAAGGAAGTTCTTGAGGGGCGGCCACTCTTCCCACATGTTCTCTGCCATAATTGCGCAGTTGAGTTCAACTTTGGTCAGAAGGAGGAGCCCTACTTTCCTGTACCTGAAGAGTACACCTTCATCCAGAAGGTCCCCCTGGAGGATAGGGTCCGAGGACCAAAGGGACCTGAGCAAAAGAAAGATTGTGAGGTAAGTTTTAAGTTTGATAATCTCAAAGTTGTTGAGGTAGATGAACAGAAGTGGGTGGAGTTTAAGTGCTGTTGTACAACACTGACCTTTTTTGTTTGAGGACTTTAATATTTTGTATACCATTACTCTTCACCCCCTGATACTTTCCCCTCCCTAGTTTCTATTACACTTACTGATCTAAGTTACATATTAAAGAAGATCTTAGAACTAGCATCTCAAGTATAGAACCTGTTGTCATAGGTGGTGATGATGATTGGCTTGCCTGGAGCTGGCAAGACTACATGGGTTACCAAACACGCAGCAGCAAATCCTGGGAAATACAACATTCTTGGCACAAATACCATTATGGACAAAATGATGGTAAGTGATGATTTCATGTTTTATGCCTTGGTATTCTAAAGACTTGCAGTGAAGCCAAGATTTCTGGCTGCTGTGGGCTACTTCAATATAAAAGAAATCTGAGAAACTGGCTGCTGGTTAGCTAGTGACCATTAAAGACTTATCTGTCTAAGCTGCTGCTCATACATGGCACTGCAGGGTTCTGAAGCTTTTTGTGGGACTGTATGAGAAATAGTCAACTGTTGTTGACGACATAAGTATTCCTGCTTCTCTTTGTGTCGCTGACTACAGAATAGAACATTTTGCTGTGAACTGGTAATGTGGGGAGCATACCTTAGATTCAGCTATATTGATTCCCTTAGATTCTTTGTTTATAAAGTTGTGTGTCTTACGGAGGCTTTGGAAATACCATTTATGAGTTTGTAGCCATGGCCTTGAAATAAACAGTCCTTGAAGAGGTGAAAAGTATTTAGCAAAGAAAAATGTCAGTCACATGTGTGAGGGCTACTTTAACTCTGGGAAATCTCTCTGTAGGTTGCAGGTTTTAAGCGGCAGATGGCAGACACTGGAAAACTTAACACGCTGTTGCAGAGAGCTCCACAGTGTCTTGGAAAGTTCATTGAGATTGCAGCTCGTAAGAAGCGGAATTTCATTTTGGATCAGGTAGACACTTCAGTGAAAAATGGTTACAGAAATTTGTTATAGGCTATAGAATTGTAATTTGGATTAAAGTTACACTTAATAGCAGTTGTTTCACTTATTGACTTACTACTCATTCATGGGATGTAAAGTTGAGATATTACTACAAATGCTTGTCTGAACTTTCTCTGGATTTATGGGATGTGGGAGGAATAGTGTTTTAACATGTGGATATGAGCTCGTAACTTTGCATTATGCAGCATCTTTATGTCCAGTTATTTGTAAACTTCATTGCAAGCTCTTGTAGAGGTGAAGTCTATACGCCATAAGTTGACTTCCTTAACTCTTACAATGACAGCTACGTGTAGTAAGTTACTGCATTTTTTTCAGACAAATGTGTCTGCAGCTGCGCAGAGGAGAAAAATGTGCCTGTTTGCAGGCTTCCAGCGCAAAGCAGTTGTTGTTTGCCCAAAAGATGAAGACTACAAGCAAAGAACACAAAAGAAGGCAGAGGTGGAGGGAAAAGATCTTCCAGAGCATGCAGTTCTCAAAATGAAAGGCATGGAACATAATCCTATACTGTGTTTTAGGATGCTGAGTATCTGTTTAAAGGATTAAGTAAACGTAAAGTCTAAAAAAATCCCTTTATCTTAAACAGCTGTACTTAAACGAAACTGGAAGACTATTGTAACTTGTAGGACAACACTATATTGTGTTCCCTCTGCTGCAGTCCTTAACACTACTCAGTTATGCTGATACGCTTCATGCAGATGCACAAAGCTGTCTTGGCATAAAGTGCCCTATATAAGTGACATATTTGGCAGAAACTGGTACTCTGAGTGGAGGCTTATAAAAGAAAAAAGATATAGGCAGAATGTTTTCAAGGTTTGGAACAGTACTGGCAACTCCATGAAGACCTGTTTATTTCTTTTGTTACTGTTACATTTCTTTAATGCTCAAATTATGTAATTTTATCCCTACGCTGAGGGAATTCAGGGGGTGGGAGGGAGAACGGGAGGACAGGTGGTTAAATTAACGGCTTTTGACTGTAGCTGAATGTAGATGCTGAATACTCAGTATTTTTGCAATTATAGGGAACTTCACACTGCCAGAGGTAGCAGAATGTTTTGATGAAATAATCTATGTAGAACTGCAAAAAGAAGAAGCTCAGAAGCTTTTGGAACAGTATAAAGAGGAAAGTAAGAAAGCTCTTCCACCAGAAAAGAAACAGAACACTGGCTCAAAGAAGAACAAGAAGAGCAATAAAAATCAGTACAATAGGGGTCAGAGAGGACGTGGAGGATTTAACATGCGGGGTAACTTCAGAGGAGGAGGTGAGCCTAGAAATATGCCTGTAAATTCTGGAGGTGGCTGCTGCTGGGGAGGGAGGAAAGTTTGTAGTACTTGCAGTGCAGATGTTACATACTGGGACCTTGATTTCAGCTGCAATACATGTACTGTATTAGTGCAACATTGATTGTCCAACTTCTAAAAGTGAGGATTACCAAAATCTTGTGTTATGTTATTTGTGTGGTGGTCTGGGGCAAAGCCTGTAGTTTTGTTTGATCTTGTTTGTATATCACACTGAATGGGGGAGAAATGTATGGTTAAAAGACTGGGTTTTGCCCTGAACAGGGACTTAATCCTTGCTTTTAAATTTTTGCACTGAACTTGGACATCTTGTTTCTCTATAGTAGTTAATTTTTAACAGTCTTCATGTGAAAAATCTTTCAACATAGCTGCTTCTTTGAAGTAGTTCTTCTACAGTCTGAGAGATTTTCTTTTTCTCTGCAGTCCCTGGAAATCGTGGTGGATATAACAGGAGGGGAGGCAACATGCCCCAGCGAGGAGGAGGAGGTGGTGGTGGTGGCGGTGGCAGCAGTGGTGCCATTGGGTACCCGTACCCTCGTGGCCCTGTCTTTCCAAACAGAGGTGGCTACTCAAACAGAGGAAACTATAATAGAGGTGGAATGCCCAGCAGGGGGAACTACAACCAGGTGATGCTTTGGGGGGATATTTATTAGTTGAACTGCAGTACTTTGGATGATGGTTGAAAGACTTGGTGGCTGTGAGTAGCCACAAACTGTTACAGCGCTAGTTTCTAGTTGAGTGTGTGCGCTCAGAGCTCCAAATGTTGTGAGAGAAATTGGGATGTGGATAAGCGGGTTGTATGTTAAGACTGTACTTCCATTTTGCTAAATACTGGGATTTTTGTGGCATGTGTGTGAAGGCTTGTTTGATCTTCCCTTTTTTTAATTTATATTTTTTCTCCTCCAAATAGTAGTAACTGTTGTGTGGCCTTAGTTTCAAGGTGTATCTTTATCAAGCATTTAGGGAAGTTTCTGGAAACAACTCTGGAGAGAGGCTTTGTCTAGGTGTCTGGTATCAGACACAACTAGTCAAGGCATGCTTATCTGGGTCTGGAGTGATGGAATATCAGTTGAAAGTATTTGAAAACATAATTTGGATTACTGAGGAGCCAGCAGATGGAGCCCCAGCTAGTAAACATGGCTCTGGTCTGTCTAACGCTGACCAACAGGGAAAATGCAGCATTTTATTTTCAAGTACCTATGCCCCTTTTTTGTACTGTAACTTTCATTTGATGTTTTATGGACTAGCTCCTTCTGTTTTCAGTTGTATGACCCCATATCCTTTTGTCTGATCAGATAACATATCGTTGTAGCAACTACATCCTTTCCTAACTAAAAATAGCCACGCTCTTGTATTTTTAGTTCTCCTGCTGCCGTTTAGCAGCTGGAAATAGTGTGAGTCAAAACTGGATTAGCCAGCTTTCCAGACCACTGGCAACAACAACTGGAGGTTTCTTACTAATGCTGAGGCTCTTGCCCCATGTTTAAGCAGCAGCTGCTTGGAGGGGAAGGCTGTTGGTATTACATTTTTTAGGGAGGTTTGTGTTTTTTAAATCTAGGCCCTGATGCCTTTTATTTTAAAAATTTTCTATAGCATGTGATGCTTTGGTGGCAATAGAAAGATTGGTTTGACTATAGTAATGAAAATGGATGAAGTAGTTAAAAAGTGTTATCCTCTTGCAGAACTTCAGAGGAAGGGGAAATAATCGTGGCTACAAAAACCAATCTCAGGGCTACAACCAGTGGCAGCAGGGTGTAAGTAGTAATAACTTTGCCTTTTTACTGATTTTTAACTCCAATGTTTCAAATATTGAGACATTCCTATCTGAAATAATTAGATGTGTAATCAAAACTGAATAGCAAAATCTCCTGATGCTAGGTAACATCACTATAAATAGCTTCCTGTGCAGAATTTAGCCTGGCTTGGTGGTCTTGAGATATCAAATATCAGCTGTGGCTTATTGGTCTTAATGGTATGTAGTGTTTGGCTTCACGTTACTACTGTGAAGTGAACTGCCTTCAGTTGTTAACAAACTCCCTGCTGTTTGAGGGGACTGCAGTCTTCTCAAGTTCCAGGAGAACTAGATGTTTGCTATACACTTTTTCTGTAAGAAATGTAACCATTATATGATTACAGGTTAAAATTAACTGTTTGTTCATTTATTTGCAGCAATTCTGGGGTCAGAAGCCATGGAGTCAGCATTATCACCAAGGATATTATTGAATACCCAAATAAATGAACTGATACATATTTCTCCAAAACCTTCACAAGAAGTCGACTGTTTTCTTTAGTAGGCTAACTTTTTAAACATTCCACAAGAGGAAGTGCCTGCGGGTTCCTTTTTTAGAAGCTTTGTGGGTTGATTTTTTTCTTTTCTTTTTTTTGTACATTTTTAATTGCAGTTTTAAAGTGATTCGTAAGAGAACCTCAGCATTGTGCACGATAAGAGAATGTGTCAGTATTTCAGGGTTCTACATTTTATCTGTAAAATGTGACTTTTTTTTTACCACAACAAAAGTAAAACGTTGCTTTGTACCTGGTGTCTTTTTATTAAAAGAATTTTTCTCCTTTTTCTCCATCCCCCAATTTCTAAGAAACAGTCGTGAGTCGTGTCACAATACAATAGAAATGTTAGCAACCAGATTCATACGGAGGCTCCTTAGTAGCCTTCATGAATACCATGAGACCATGTAAAGCTCCCTATTACACTCCATCTTCTCTACAAAGCTTCTGGGTGGGGAGGGGAGGAGGGGGAGGTAAAAGTTTCTGGCAATAACTATGGACTTCTTTTTGTAACATTGGAACTCTGCAAGATGTTGGGAGCAGAGAGGAAACCTGGGGCTAAATAGTGAAGGTGGAGTGTATGTAGAAGCTCTTAAAGTTGTAAAACGTGGTTGCATTACTTGTGGAGGCTCAAACTTGTGAAGGTACAACACCATTATTTCTTTTCCATTTGTTCTGCATTTTGATTCTGAAAAGAAGCTGGCTTTGCCCATTTCTTATTAAACAAAACTTGTTGTAAATCCAGTTGTCTAATGGGATCTATATGAAGTTAGCTGTGTGTCTGTATAACTCTTTCCCCACAAAATACTGTATACCTAGTGTGCTTGTAGTAGTTACTCCACCATTTTGTAAGCTAATGAAACTGTGAGTCACCCATTTTATATCTAATTTTTAATCATGTCAATTCTCAAATGGGTGTATCTCCTTAGCAGCCTGCTGATTCCTTTTCTCTTTAAAGAAAGTGGGTGGAGAAATTTAACTCTAGACATTTGTTTGCAATAAAATAAATTCATTTTACTCTTGTTTTGGGATTGTTGCCATCAAGGTCTAAAATCCCTTTAAGGCTATAAAGAGGAAAAGAATGTATGAAAGCGATGATGTCGGACGGTTCTAACTCATTACTGTGTACATGCTGAAATACTTGTGTTTCTTTAAGACTGAACTGGTGGTTGCTCTGTTAGAGATTTATCACATGTATAATCTCACAATTTAACATGGTTATATGTATAGGGCAAAAGTCTTTTGAGTTTCACTTGCATCGTGTAAATCCACTTAACCTATTTATTGTAAAATAGACCTTAGGGGAGAGAAGCTGGAGAAGAAACTGGACAGGTAATAGGACAGGAGAAGGGTTATGGAGGATGAATCCTGGAGTGGAACAGAGCTTCAATTTGTTTTAACCACTGTTTTGTTAAGATTTATGCTTTTGTACAACTGTAGTGGCAATGTTAGCCAATAGTTTCCTTGCATTTTAATGCTGTAAGACAGGGGAGAGATGTAGCCGTTGCAAAGTGGACCCATGCTGTACATGTGAAAAACATGTCACTGCCAGCATCTGGGTGTTGGGATTTGCCTGCCAAGCTCTTCGTGGCAGGGTACAGAACAGCAGAACCAGCCACGTCCCAGACCTAGAGCTGGTGTAGTGTGCTCGAAACTTCTCAAATGTTAGCTGATTTCTAATAGTCTTCATAAGTAAAGTTGTGTTGCTGTTCTAGCCTTTATAGCAAATGACATTGCATATTGACATTAAATGTTAACAGCACCACCTCCTTGTTAATATTGCTTTAACTCATCCCTTTACTTTAAATGAGAAAACTGTAAATTGTCTTTAAAGAAACACTATTTCATGGACTAGAAATGTGGGGAATCTAAACCCAAGTTTGTTTTGCGGAAATGGAATTTTCTTTAGACTTGAAAACAAGTTTAGTGTAATTGAAAGTCCATCTCCCTTCTACCCTTCTTGCAAGAAATAACACTTTGTATGGAGTGCTGATCCTTTGCTTATTTTGGTACTCTAGAATTATATAGTCTTTAACTGAAATATAAGAGCCTACATTTCAACTGTGGTTGTAAAGCTTGTATTTTAATTCAAGTCTGGGATGGTTTGTTTTAAATTCTTCCATGTGTGGTGTTGAAAGAAAAAGGAAAAAAACATGAGAGGAAGTGCTTCACCTGTTTTATGCTTGACAGGAGTATCTGTTGGTACTAAAACTATTCCATGGAAAAAATACTGTTCCATTAAATTAAGCACTACCCCTCTTCAGAGATAGCCAATGCAAACATAAGCACCACTGAGGTAGGTGTAGGTTGGGGAAGGGGGTCTGGAAAGCTAAATGCCTTCCCCACGCTTCATCACAGTAGCTTGCATGAGGCTGTATGCTTGTTCAGCCTGGGTCCACCCTAGAGGAGGGGCACTCTCTCAATTTATCTTAGCTCTGGTTCCTAGAGGAGGGATTTACTTTGCCATGTGAAAATGGCTTGTATAGAAAAGCAATAACCCAAGGAAGTGCCAGTTCACAAAAACTCTGCAGTATGTGTTTAGGAAAAGCACAAAAAATCCTAGGTAGTGGCTGCAGAACCGAGAGGAGAGCCTAGCTGTATGTTACTGCAAGGAGAAGGCTGAGCCATCTGTCAGGAGTAACTTTTCCCAGCTCCTCAGGACTTGTTTACGTGAGGAAAAGTACCAGAATGGCAGCAGCGGTGGGCGGCTGCTGGTGGTGCAGTCAAGGGCCATAAGCCCCGGGGTTTGGGTTCGTATTGGGTGTTTTCTAAGGGCGTACCCCCTGACTTTGCTTTTCTACTTGAGAGGGAGTTTCCTAATGGAGGACAAAGCTGGAGAGCCTTGGGCCTGGTTCAGGAGCTGTAGGAATGTCTGCAGCTATTGGCAGCAGCAGCAGTACAGTGCTGCTCTCCTGGCTGCCAAAGCTCCCGACATCTGCCTTGCGACAGGTCGTAGCCACCCTGTGTTTGATGGAGGGGCCGTGTGTGCTGGGTTTCTCGGGAGGAAGCCGCTGCTTAAAAACAAAGCAGAACGCTGCTCGGTTGCATTTCTTCCTCCTCCAGTAACTGTTAGTAGGATACACACAGTGTAAATGGAGGTGCCTCCCTGGCACTGGGGTATTGGCAAGGGGCTGGGTCCCAGGCACACTGAGAGTAAATAGACTTTGTAAATGGAACTCTTCCCTGTGGGACACTGGCCTGGCTTCTGTTCCAGGGTGCCTGACATCAAGAGCTGGCTGCTCAGCAGTGCTGTCATCTCCCAGCCCACTCTTAAGTGGCACTTGCACACCAGGTCCCATCAGTGCCTACTGCGGAATAATTCTTCATCAGCAAGTCATTTTTAGAATTTCTGCCTAATTTTTCTGGTAGTGAATGGATCAAACCTGTGCTCTGGTACTGCCACGTGCTGTCCATGCTGCCTGCTTAAAGAAAAATTTCTTCATAGAATCACCAGGTTGGAAGAGACGCACCAGATCATCGAGTCCAACCATAATTTAGTTCGATTGTGCTCAAGGCTACAACCAGGTGCCCCACACACAGCCTCTAAAGCAGGGGTTTGGGATTTTGTTTTGTTTCTAATCTCTTACACCACTCTTGAGCAAGGCCTTTAATAGAAATAGATGATGAAGTAATCTTTTGGGATTCAAAGGTTTCCCTGCTCGTGACCTTTTGGAGAACTAGGCCAGTGCTTTCTAAAGTGCAACCTCAGATTAAGCCACAAGAAATCCAGCCGAGAGAGGTGAGGTGCTTTAATGTTTCCGCAGACATTTAGCTGCCAGGGGTTGGACTCTCCCAAGTGACCAAGCAGGCATAGACTGCAGTTGTGAACTAGTGAGTACGTACAGCTGGAGCCGTCTCAGCCTGAAATGCTCTGGAGGACGGGGAGAGCTCCAGGATGCCAGAAAAAGCTGCTGAGAACAGAGTGGAAATCGAGAAGAGCAGCTTGGTAGTTCTGGTGGTAACCAGCTGCAATGAAGTTAGAGCTGAACCTCTCCTTGATGCAGAATTCACCTCCAGGACAAAGCCACCCCATGCAGGTGGAGGGAGCAGGGAGGCCTCTCTTTATTTTAATAGAATAGCCATTAGTTTTGTGCAGGTTTTCTCTTTTTTTTTCAGTCACCAAGGTGCAAGCTGCCTTCCAGAGCAGGGCCTCTCTGCAGCTACCTTTCCTAGGGAACTGGCTGAAACTGGGACTTGGCTGCTAATCTGGATGTGGCTCTTGCCTCAGTTTGTCTTTCTGCCACCACTGGGAGTGGCAGGAAGACTCAGGAGTGAACCAATTGCTGCATAAACTCAGCTGTAGCTTAAAAAAGGTGCTGAATACATTGTCAGCGTCATAAACAATGTAAAAAGAAACCTCGTAATTACTCATGCAGGTGAATCGATAGACAAGTGTTACTTTAGAGCAAGTTTTTTGCTCTCTTTTCTAGCTTAGTAGACAATCTCCAACTTCCAGAGTAATTTTGGACCTAAAAGGTACTGAAATCAAAACTATGGGTAAGACAAGGCAGCCAATTTTTTCCACCAACTTCTGCATGCTCAGAAAAAAATTACCACTTGGCAGCGGATGATGCAATTTACATGAAATCATGACTCGGGGCGGGGCAGGGGGTGCTCTGCTGCCTTAGCACACAGGGATTGAACTGGCACTTTTTTTCCTCAGTGTTAATTCTCCCTCAGCTGAGGTCAGACACCTGCTTACTGGGACACCTCAGCTAACTAGCATGGCATAAAAATGGAAATAGGTGTTTTCTGGTCTGAGCGTGGCCCTCAGTTATGTCAGATCAGCCTCTGTTAACGCACCAGCCACTCTGCGCTCCCGAGCTTTCCCACCACGTCCTGACAAAACCTTGTTTGGCTCAGCCGTGGGCTGGGCTGTGCTGGCAAGCGGCGCTGGTGGAGGTGTGGAATGGTGCAAATGCCCAGGAGAGCTGTTTGCAAGGGGAGAGACATGGGGAAAGGCTCTCCTCTTTGGTCCCTGCTGAACTTTCAGCTCTGTGGGGCTGTTGAGCATGGAGATAAGATAAGCCCTTGTGTTATAAAAGGACTTTTGTCTTTGTGGTAAGAAGTTACTAAGAGAAGTATGCCCTGTATTATTATTCTTACTAAGAGAAGGGGAGGAGGAAATGAGTAAGCCTTGTTGGAAGGGTTTACTGTAACATCTTTACTGAAAGAAATTACATTTGGGGTTTTGCTCACGTTATGGTGGAACAGGCTGCCCAGGGAGATGGTTTAGTCACCTTCCCTGGAGGTGTTTACGGCACGAGTGGACGAGGTGCTGAGTGGCATGGTTTAGTGTTTGATAGGAATGTTGGACTCGATGATCTGGTGGGTCTAACCTGGTGATTCTATGATTCTATGAAACAGCATTTGGAAGTAGCTGAGCTAGCAGAGGCGAATGCACTCGCCCCATCGCACGCAGGTCGTGAGCAGCGGAGCTACGTGCCCAAAGCCTGGCACACACCTGGCTTTCCCTGCTCCCTGCTGCAGCACCTGGGGTGCTGTGGGACCTGCAGCCCAGCCCAGGAGCACCGCATAGCAAAATGGGACGATACTGGATGGGTGGTCCTCTGCGAAGCACTGGGCCTTTACTGCCTCAGGTTTTTGTCACTTCTCCATCTCCCAGTAGGTTGCAGAATTGCATAAATGTTGTTCACAAGGCCCTCTGGAGATGTGGTCCAGCCTTCTGCTTGCCGCAGAGCTGGCACTAGAACTTGAGTCACCTGGGTCTTTGTCTAGCTGAAGCTTGAAAACCTTCAGGGATGGAAATGACAATGACTTCTCTGGGCAACTTACTTCAGTGCAACAGTTTTTCTTGTTGCCTAGTTGGAAGCTCCCAAACTGGAGTTTGGTGCCACTGCCCCTGCCACATCATCTGCACTTATCAAAAGGTGTTTGGCTCCATCTTTGTAACAGTGCTGCAGATAATACTAGGTAGTCCTAAGGTCACCTCACCACCTGCTCCTCCTTGGATTAAGTCCAGCTCCTTCCACTGTTTCTCCAGAAGGCATGAACTTGAGCTCCTTGAACACTTTGGGAGCCCTTCACTGGAGATGCTGCAGGTTTTCAACATCCTTGTAGACTGAGAGGCCCAAAGCTGAACAGCAATATTGGATGTGCTGCCTCAGCAGTGTCACACCAGGGGAAAAGTGTGTCCCTTGATTTGTTTGCCACATACTTCCTGATGGAGCCCAGACTGTGCTTCGTCTTCTTTGCAATGAGAACACTCTCTTGGCCCCTGTTCAACTTGGCATCTGCTGCAAGTCCCAGTCTTTTCATCAGGGTGGCTATTCAGCTAGCTGGTTCCCAGACTCTTCTGTACACTCTACTGTGCAAGCAACTACTCTGTATTCTTCTTCTTCTTATTATTATTATTATTATTATTATTATTATTATTATTATTATTATTATTCTTTCTTATTCTTATTCTTACTACTACTACTACTATTTTAAAAAAGATTATTTATTAATCTGTTAAATAGTAATCCAAGTATCTCAAAAATAATTAAGACATAAATTACTGGTGCAAGTTAAATGTCTTGTGTATTCTCCTCATTTGCTCTGAGAGACCTAGGAGAAAGCAGCTGTGATAGTGCAATAAGAACTATTCCAGTACTCCCGTATCAAGGAATGCACCTCTTAAATGTCACAGAATGCATTTGGTTTCTACACCTAAGACATTCCTTCAGTCACACTTTCTGTGTGAATTTGTGTGCCCCTTCCCTGCAGAGAGAAGGGAGGTGTCTCCTGCGTGGAGCAGGGGCAACCAAGAGTCCCACCAGCACCGACCAGGTGGCTCCTATACGCGTCTGCAGTAGGAGCTGTTTTCTCTGGAAGAAAGGAAGAGGTGTAAGGAGTCGCTGTGATCCAGTGCTCCGGTCCACAGGGCAGTGTGCTAAGCACAGCTCTGTTTGGTGCTGAGGACACTCTGTGGCCTGCTCAGCGGTGGAGAAGAAGGTGGATGCCATGAGATGCTTCCAAAAAACCAACATCTCCCAGGCAGCTGCCAGACACTCTGGGGTGGGGGCTGCTGCTACTGCTTCGGCAGTTGCCTTGGCACAGCCCTGAGGTATTTATGTGCCTCCTGGGCTTGGCAGCTGGCCAGCCCTTTTTTATTTTTTTCCTTTAAGGGAACTCCTGTGGAAGGGAAATGAGAGACTCCAGAGATTTCTTTCAGCAGATTCTACCACAGAAAACAAGAGAAGTTTTCAGGAATAAGCTTGCTTTTACACTTACTGCTGTGAAAGGTGTATTATCCAGCAAGTGCTAAGTATCCTTCTCTAGTTCCAGACCAAACCAGTGAGAAATTACACTGCTGAAAGCAATCAAAAAGGTTGGTGGGGGAAGGGAGGTAGCGCATGGGTTCCTCCTAGAGTGGTGGCTGTACTGTAAGTGTTCCAGTTAGGGTGGATCCCACTGGAGGTGTCCCCAGGAGAAGGATGAACAGTGATATAAAACCAGTGAGTAGAAATGAATGGTGACTGGCCTTTGGGATTGAGTGGACCATTGTGCTTGTTAGCGGGGGTAAGAAAGCCTCTGCAGAAGCAGTTGGAGGGGGCTTTGTGAGACTTAGGAAGAAAATACTAAGCTCTTTTTACCCATCCAAGGGTAAGAGTAAGGAGTTATTTGGTTCTTGGATACTATAAGCTAAGATACTGAGTCAAACAAGTTCTGTCACGGTCTCCCAATGCTGCCTCCGGTTGCTCCTTGAGGGCTTTGGATGAATGCATAATAAACACTGCATGTGATACTTGCTGGTAGTTCCAGGTTGCTTTGGGAGGCCTGAACAGAGTATCATCCCCTCTCTTTTGAGGAACAGGCCATTGGATTTTTTAATTTTTTTTTTTGCTCTCTACTGGTTCTATTAAGAACTTCTGCAACAGCCGTTTACAGTAACATCTGCCCAATAATAAATGAATTATTAGCTTTACGCTTTCAGCAATGTTGCTTCTATCTCATCCAGGGCTGGAATGTTTCCTGACAGAGAAGGGGATGTTCGCTTCTCTTTAATGGCCAAAGTAACATATCCCAAACGTTCTGCTCATGGGGATCGTGGGCACTCTGACTGCAAATTCGCTTGGAAGAAGGAGCCATAGGCAAATGGGGTGGGTGGGTCCCTCATCCTGTTTCTGCAGTGTCTGTACAGTGTCACAGTGAGGAGGTGGTGGAGAAAGGTCTTTCTCTCTGTCTATGGCCCCCTGGCAAAGGTCACGGTGGTCAGGACTCTTGACCTGGATGACAGAAGGCATGAGTATAAGCCAGAGTTGTAAAGCTTGTAGGTGAGCTCCAAAACCTCATCATGCACATACAAGCGGGCCCGAAGGCCAAAACATCTTATGAATAAATGAACACCATGATCCCTGGAATTGACCACAAGCTATTGGACATCAGTAAGAGAGACGAGGATCAGTTGTCAAGGGAGAAGCCACGTTGGCTGAGAGAACACCTGCTGCTCTTTGGAACAGCATTTGCCAAAGTAAACAGAGCTCAGAAAATAAGCAAAGCATGCGCTTCATTCTCTTCAGAGCATGAAGATGGGGAGGGGGAATGTTTAGTTCCGTTAAATACACCACCACATAAACACACAGGCTGGGTATTTTTGGAGCTGTGGCCAGTCTGTAGCAAAAGAGCCCTGCTGTGGTAATTGTCTGCTCCCACTGAACAGCTTATGTACTGCCAGTGGGCTCCCGGCACGTTCAGGGGAGCGGAGGGCCATGACGCAGTCTTGCTCATGGTAGATGACAGAAGCTGGAAGGATTAAAATATCCTCCTTGGAACAAACTGCTCTTAATCTTTAAAACAAGCAGATACAGAGATGCTTTGACCGATCCCTGCAGGAACAAGCAGTCTCAGTGATGGACGGCTCTCATGCAAACTATGAGCCCGTGCAGAAAAAAAGCTCAGAGAGTGCATGACAATATGGGGGCCTACAAACAGAATTAGTCAGGGAGCCATGAAGTCTGTTTCACTCACATTGCCTCATCCCAGGCTTTACCTTCTCTTTCCTTCTTTTCATCAGTCTGCTCCCCCACCCCCATCTAAGAGTTTAGCAGCCACACTTGCTTAGTGTAATATTTTCATTTTAAGGGTACAAAGGATATATGTTCCGAGGCCTTGAGTCACAATAACTGAAGCACGCTTCCACTTCTGACATTTAATTAGTTCTCAGTTCTTCAAATTAAAAAAAATAGCATCAAAAGATCATCTTCCTGATCATACAGACATACTGTAAAGACTTTGTTTTGATCTGTTTTTCAAGGCAGTAATATATTTCTTTCAAACTTCAAGTGGAGCAAGCCAAATGGCTTTCACTGGTAACAATTGAGCTCCTGAGCTAAAAGCCTGGATCGAGGAATAGGAGAAATACAGGAATTAGTCTACTAAGCTGGAGAAAATCTTTCATTTGGGAGCTCATTACAACTGAGTTCACACAGTGCTTCATTGTTACCGGGGTTGCTGGAACCAGAAATAACAAGTGAACTTTCCCCCCCTCTCCCTAAAAATCACCCTACCGAAAGCCAGACTCATTTGTTAATGGTAGGAGGTGACCTTTCCTTTACAGCACTTGAGGACTTGGGGTGGCTGGTTACATGAAGAGAATAGCTTGGAAGCTTGCAAAATGCAGCCAGCGCCAACATCTCCCCCAAGCTTGGGTAAGGATGTAAATGACAAGTTTGGGATGACAGATTTAATTGTCTGCGCTGCCAGCTTCGAAAACTCTCTGGGTCTGGAGCCACTGCTGATGGATGAAGCATTACGTTTGCTTTAGTGAAAGGCACTGCAGATCAGAGACGATCCCATCACCCGCCTCCCTAATAACGAAGCTGGCAATTAACCTTAGATTGCTGCATTTCAGCCCGTTTCCTTGACAGTGGCTTTCCTTCCCGAGAGGCCTGGAGGACACTGCCAGCAGCCCCAAGTGTGCGTCCTGCTGGAAAGCGCTGCCAAATGCTTTTTTCCCAAGAGTATCACTGCTGCAGGGAGTGGCAAGAGCAAGGTGTGGGGGAGCAAAAGGGGCCACAGACCATTTATTTTGGTGGCGTTATAAGATTGCTTTAAGAGAGGATTTTACCAACTTAAGGGATAAAAAACTGTGTCCTCCTCGCCCTTCAGGGACAAAGTAATATCAGTAAATAAAATGGCCATACTTAATTCTCTCCATTTTAAGCCCCAGACAGAAGGCTGAAAACCAAGGATCTCCAAAATTACTATTTCTCTTCCTTTCTAGGAACTGCTAAGTTTTAATTTGAGGAGTATTTTGAACCTTGATAAAGGAAGAACTATCACATCTGTCATTAGCAACAATGCTTAAAATAAAGATATCAAGCCTGATACCAGAACACAAATGCATGCTACGTGTTTCTACCAAGAGCTTAGATTAAAACAATCAGCTTTGAAAGGGATATGGCTCACTCATTTTAAAAAAGTTAGGAAATTGTTCTCAAGTTTTAAAATTGCTTTTACTGAGTTACTGCAATTCTTTCTTGTGAATGTAACCTAACTTACAACAACACATAGCTTTGAGATTTTGGGGTTTTGCCCATTCCCTCACCCTTTCAACAGGGGTTTGGAACCCATCAGTCACTTTCAATCCAGCTCCCATAGCTGGTGCAGAAGCAGCTGTAGCCAGCACTTCAAGGAATTACGATGCCAGGCTTTTTTCCCCCCCTGAATGTTTAACCACGAGCATTCTTCCCTCTGCCACGGCAGAGCCTCCCCTTTCACTCACAACCTTCCTGTTTTACGCCACCCCACCCCCACACCCCGCCTCCAATTCAGAAAAAGCTCTAAATTGTGGTTAGCTCAATTCCACTTCAACTTTTACTGGAAAATGAAGCTCAAATGCATTGGCCAGACTTCCTGCACATTGACTCTTTCCCCATTTTCCTGTTAACATCTGGCATACTCATTTTACATTTTGCACAGCGAGGCAGGAGTATTGGATTGGTTACCTACGCAATGTGGACACATCTAGAATTTCAGCTATTGTCCAGAACTGCCAATACTGTAGCTAAGCTGCTACTGAGCCAATATCCTTAAATGCAATTGCTTAAACCAACACAGATTAACACTGGAGAAGATCTAATGCTGCACTTTTTCTGCAGATTTTTTAATTTCCTCAGGATCACGATGCTTCTTTTTTCCTTGATGTTATCACAGCACTTGTGCATTTTGAAGGACTTCATTAGGTGCACGCTAACTTCTTCCCTTCTTTCTCTACAAATGCCCTTTGCCAAAGAGTAAATTTTCACCTGCATGCTTTTGTTTCCCAATTCCCCAGCTGAACTGTGACCTCGCAGCCAAAAGACCCCCTGCTTCGGTTGCAGCTCCTTATCTTAGGTCAGATAGGAAAGAACTCAGCCATGTATTAAAACAGGAGCTTGCTAAGTCCTTGCTCATAGCTTGCTCAGTTTCCCATTGCCGCTCCAACAGCTTCACACAAGGCAACACCTACCCCATCCAAAGAGAAGGAGCCTCCCTCCCCCTCTGCACAGAACCAGGGGAAACATTTTTCTTTTCTGAATTCAGTGTTAGCTACCAGTTAACTTCTGAGTTTAGATCTTGTAGTGAAGACAGTGTCTTTCACCGTGTTAACGCAAGTTTTCTGGAGACTCTTTTATATAAAAACTACCTAAATGAACGTCCTCCCCAAAATTTATCATTTCCTCTAGAAAGAACAGGAGGAACACAGGAAGAAAAATAAATAAATCTATAGGTTTGTTCTCTTCTCCTAAGATGCTACTCTGCAGAGGGTAAAAGTTTTATTATCTTAGCGTAAGTGGCATGTTTGTTTTGTGCTTTCAGGTCTACTTCCAAATTAAATAAGTAGAGCAATGCTGGGGTTTACATCTGGATTTCCAAACCTCCTCACATCTACCTGAGTTACCGACAGATCGCAAACTCTTTGATTCAGCATTGGCTGGAGGGAAGAGACTATTTTTGCTCAGTGAACACCTTTAGATCAAAAAGTGCCTACAGAATAATACACTATAAGTCATTTTGTGGAAAAAAAAAAAAAAAAAAGTAAAAACGTTGTGTCCTGGTGTGGACAGAAGCACGCAATGAATATTGTGCCACCACTCCTCTTTTTACTAATATGCAATTAGATCCAACATCGTATTCCCAGTAAGATGGCTTCCTTGAAATTATATTCTGATATTTAACTGAAAACGTACAACAAAATATACAAGTAGAACAGGCCTTTTTGAAAAAAAACTACTAACCATTGCTGCTTACAAATAATGTAAATTATTATTCCACCAATTGTTAAGTATTTGTCTTAAATAGAAAAGCTAGATTTTTAATCAAGTAAAAAGGTCAGCTACTTATGCAGCTTACACTGCTTCTGAAGTGCAATTTTATTCTTGGTTTTAGAGACAGAACAAAAAGGGAAATCACAGAATCCCAAGGTTGGAAAAGACCTCCAGGACCATCGAGTCCAACCATTAAATCCTTCAGCTTCACAGTGTACATCATAGAATCACAGAATAACCAGGTTGGAAGAGACCTACCAGATCACCGTGTCCAACCATTCCTATCAAACACTAAACCACGTCCCTCAGCACCTCGTCTGCCCGTCCCTTAAACACCTCCAGGGAAGGTGAATCAACCACCTCCCTGGGCAGCCTGTTCCAGTGCCCAATGACCCTTTCTGTGAAAAATTTTTTCCTAATGTCCAGCCTAAACCTCCCCTGGCGGAGCTTGAGGCCATTCCCTCTCGTCCTGTCTCCTGTCACCTGGGAGAAGAGGCCTTTCAGGTAGTTGTAGAGAGTAATAAGGTCTCCCCTCTGCCTCCTCTTCTCCAGGCTAAACAACCCCAGCTCTCTCAGCCGCTCCTCATAAGGCCTGTTCTCCAGCCCCTTCACCAGCTTCATTGCTCAGTAAAAAAATATAAATCACCGGAAGATATTCTGCATCTTCAGTCTTGCAAGGGCTGATAGCCCCCCACCTTGCACAAGCAAAGTCTTCATTTACTGTTTAAATATTCCCGTTTCACAGATGGCACAATTAACAGTGGCACCAAAGGATACATTTACTCGGACAAGAGCTGATGAAAATACTTTCCTCTATTTAAATGAAATGTAATTACAACTCTGCTGAAACAAACCATTCTGTTTATAAAGGAAGTAGTCCCAAAATACTGCAATTAATCCTCCAAGAACCTAAAACAGAACACATCGGTCCCCAGATGTTTAACAGGAGCTCGTTCCTGACTCTGCACATAGTCATATACAAACATACATACACATACAAAACAAAGAAAGGCTTGTATTCCAAGTCAATAGATTCATTATTAATTTCTTGCTCGGATTTGTTACGAAAACCAGCACGATTTGTCTGTGTTGGGCACCTCACACATTTACAGGGAAGACTGCCATTTTTGAACCACCTTCTCGCAAGGCTGTATTAGATCACAGATACCTCTACAGCATGCTATGAATCACTCCTTTCACTGCTGGTTTGTTTTCTTTCTGGATCAAGAGAACTGCCTTCAAACAAAAGTTTGTTTCTCATTCCTTCTTTAAGCATTCTCTGCCGGATCCTTTGCTGGGCCAGATTGTACCTGCAGTAAAACCTAGAGGAGGGGACGAAAAGAAAACATGATTCTTTGCTTCATATGAGTGATGGTACCAAATCAGAGCTACTCAGCCAGCTGAAAAGTTGAAACCACATAGAATAATGCTAGTAAAATTCATTATGAAATGATGCTTAATGAAAATAACAGTGTGACTACTATTCCTGTAAGGCAAACATTATGCAGCCACTGAGGAGCAGTGTATATAAGTCCAAAGGAAAAATGCTAATTTCAATGATTTGGATCTTAATCCAATCACCATTTAGTATGCTGCCTTTATAATTAGGACAGAAGGATGGAACATGTGAAGGAGAAAAGAAACAATTAAGAAAGACAGAAATATCTGGGTGGTTTGATCTATTAGGATTCAAGAAATTAAAAGAAAAAACTTGCTATTTTTAACATAAAAATTCAAAGGCATTGAACTCTTCCTTTAAAATAAATGTATATTTCAGGGAGAAGGAAGAGGATACTTTGCTAGGCAAGTTTTTCTACGGAGTTTCAAAAACAGCGCGAAAGGTCACATGGGGATCACGTTGTACAAAGCAGCCAGCACAGCTCTGTCAAAATTCAAGAAGCACCTTACATACCAGTATCCTAACATTGTGCAAATAAAGCCGCCGAATGCAAAGTCACAAGATCTTCTAACTCTACCTGAAAGAAAAACAAAAATCCTCAAAAAAATCAGAGATAAAACCTTGGATGACTTCCATTATTAATAAAACCTAAGAGCAAACAGGCACTAATTTTTCCTTGCAAACAAATACACAAAACCCAGAAGTAAGTACTTACTAGTTGCTAAAAAATGTCCGAGACCAATAACTAAAGATCCCACAGAGCCATAGAGCACCGATTCTCGTGCACATGG
Source organism: Clamator glandarius (assembly GCA_033459285.1). NCBI lineage: Eukaryota > Metazoa > Chordata > Aves > Cuculiformes > Cuculidae > Clamator > Clamator glandarius. The sequence goes on along the minus strand of JAUNZM010000261.1, from coordinate 6,905,062 downwards.
GACACGTTGAACATCAAGAAATCCAAAGAGTTTAAAGGACTGTAAGAAAAAAAATCACATCATAAATTTAAAATTATAATTTAATATTATAAAAGAACCATTTAACTTTTTCTTTTACATTACCCCAAAAAAGATGGGAGAAACCCCTTAAAAATCAGGATCTTTGTTCAAAACCAACATGTATCGCAAAAGGTAAGTTTACAATGCATTATGCTACTAGTTATGCCACACAGTTTTAATACTGGAAAAGGCAAATATGCTTAAACAAGTGAAATTACTGGAGAATGTGCACATAGTAGAGAATCTTACAGAGAACATTGAATAAAATTTATAAACCAGTAATTTTTAACTTAATCCTACGTACAGGCAAGGGCTGTACACAGAAATTCGTCTTTATACAACACAGGTTTTAAAATGAACCTACTGGTAAGAATTATTCAAATTATTTCATACCCTGCCTCACATTTATAGCCTACTCTAGGGTATATCTATCAGTTTTCTGTTTAATTTTCAAATGCTAATGACATGTGGCATTGATAAACCCAACTGTGAACTCGTAAAAACATTTTTCATTTCAGATATGCCTATACTGTGTTCCACATAGTCCAAGTCTTCTAGCTTGAATACAACTCATACTCCCGACCTGACAAAAATCCGTGCAAACACACGTTAGCACCACAAGCAGGAGTGAGAAACTACAAACAAAAAGGCCTCAAAATTAGACAGGTCAGGGTTAAGGTGGCCGCACCTCAGTAACATCTGCACATCTTTCTGCTGTTAATTCTTTTGTTTGGGGTAGTGTGAGAATTAGCCCTCATTCTACTGTGTTTAAATCCTTAGACTATTACATATTGCATCTGCAACTGTATCAAATAAAATACTGAAAGATGATTTTAAATTAGTTTTAATTTTTTTTGTAAAGCTGTTTTACTTGGACAAAGTAGATTTTGGAAAACATGAGTGCTGCAGGCAACTATCTCTGAAGGGCTCACAACCTTGTAAAAGAAGTTGTTGTGAAACACTTCTGACTGCAGCAACAGGCATGGTAAGCATCTGATTAGTATGCAAGTATGGAAATCCCCAGCAATAATTCCATCTATGTTCCCTATGGACGACCGTTGGCTGTTTCCACATAATCCCTATGTACAAGTGAGACAAAAAGGATTTGGCCTAATCTCCTAATGAGTAATTTCAAGAACTCTCATATGGAAGAAGTCACTTGATATCCTGCTGTTGTTGGCTAAGAAGGTAACCCTGCCGCATCCAGGCAGCATGATGCATCCCTTTAAAATAGTTTTTCACCTGTCGCTGTACTCAAAATTGCTTGTTATGACTCTAACCATTGCTAGCTACTGGCGTTGTGGAGGCTCAAGTGTCATGACAGCGTTTCACCCATAGATAGAAAGCCCCAGGAGGTGGTCTGTGGAAAAACAGAACATAGACACCCCCACCCCACTCACATGGTGCTGTTCCACAATTAATTCCTCAGGAGCAAACCCAGTGGCATTTCACAACTGGTTTGCGACAACCCCCCTGCTTTTGCAGGCACTGATGGGCGTGGGGAGCTGGGTGGAGCCGGGTAGCCGCACACCTCCATCCCCCATCCTCCTCATCTTCGTCCCCCCTGCTCCTCTCCTGCTCAACTTCGTCCTCCATCCTCTTCTTCCCCCATCACCATCCTCCTCTTCCTCCTCCTCCTCCTCCTCCCCCCATCACCATCCTCTTCCTCCTCTCCTCCCCATCACCATGCTCTTCCTCTTCTCCCCCTCAGCACCATCCTCCTCTCCTCTCCGTCCTCCTCTCTTCTCCGTCCTCCTCATCTTCGTCCTCCATCCTCTTCTTCCCCCATCAGCATCACCATCCTCCTCTTCCTCCTCCTCCTCCCCACATCACCATCCTCTTCCTCCTCTTCTCCCCCCCATCACCATCCTCCTCTCCTCCCCTCCCCCTTCTCTTCCCCTTCTCCTCTCCTCTCCCCCCCCCCATTACCTTCCTCGGCTCAGAGTCGCCCTCGCCCGCCATGATGCGACAGCGCCGCGCATCAACGAGCCCGGGCTATGGCCGCGTAGAGAAGTCACCGTGGGGACGCCGCTCTATCCGCCGCGGCCCGCCCCCCAACTCTATGATCCTCTCGCTGCGGGCGGGGTGGAGGGGGTGGAAGGGGCGGGTGATCGCGCCGGCGCCATTTTAGGTCCTAGCGCAGAGAGTTTCCAGCAAAATCCTTTGTTCAGTGAAATGGGTCACGGAGCGGAGCGCGCGCCCGCGCGCGCGCGCGCTCGCGGTTTGGGGGCGGGGCGGCGGAAGGAGGAGGAGGGCGCGCGGCGCTGGCCCTCAGCCCGCTCCGCCTGCCGCCCCGCCCTTCGGGCGCGCGCCCCGCGCCGGTTCCCGCGCTGGGGGGGGTTGGGGGGGGGGGGGGGGAGCGCGATGGTTTCCCCCTTACACACACGTGTATAAACTTTACCCGAAATCGTATGCGTGTTCGATCCCTTTCCAAGGTCTAACTTGTTATTGTGAGCTTCACGTAGTGTTATTATGTGAATAATATATATAGTGTGTGAATATATATGTGAAAATATGTATTACGTGAATAATACACCTATTGTGTGAACATATTATCTGAATATTATGTGAGTGTGAGAATTAATTGATAAGTTTTGCTGCAGCTGGTTTGTATGGTTAATTATCTTGTCATATAAATCTGTCATATCCAGAGATAATACGTAGACAATCTCCAGACGTGGATAAATAACCTGAACGGATAAACACTCTCTTAGAGTTGCAAGAATTTATTGATACGCTTAGTTGTCTAGCAGGGTGTAGCTGTCATAAGTCAAGAGATAACCTGAAGGAGGTCTCCAGACATGGTTGGATAATCCAAAAATTATTAATGAGTATTCTTTGAAGATTTATATGGTTCTTTGTCTAAAACTAGTCTATATACCCACTGCTTTTGTAAGATGGTACGCCTTTTTTAGGAGGGCAGCCAGTTCAGCGCTGAGCTGTAAAATAAAAATATTATTATCTTTGCTTCGAAGACTTTGTCCTTTTCAATATTTTACCAGTGAATGAGTGTTTCTCGCATGAAGATATATATTATGTGAATAAATATATCTATTATGTGAATAACATATATTATGTAAATAATGTATATATTTTTTTATATTTATATATATATATATATATATATATAAAACTATCAAAATGTTATTATGAACTTAGCAGCAGTCCAATGCCTTGCTAATTTGGAGCTTTGGAGCCAGCTCTGCCTGACCTTGCACTGGAGACAGGGAAAGGCTGCAGACAGAGGGGACCAAGGGAGACGTATCTGTTCAGCACAGGTCACGCTTCACACAAGGTGCTATCATCTCCAAAGAATGAACAGTGTCTGGGAAAACACGATTTAAAAGAAAACATGCCATCACAGAAAGAAAACATGCTATCAGAGGGACAGTCTCTCTAGCTTTCAGAAATCACAATTACTTGGGTGAAACTTAAATTAAAAAACATTCCACTTTTAAGAGTGACTGCTATCTTGTACCAGCCTCACTCAGCCCTTGGATAACGCTGATGCAAGGAGGAGTTACTGTTACACAAAGCGGAATGTTTTGATTTAAGCTCAAGTAGAGTTCATCCAAGTAGCAGTGTTTCTTTGAAAGTTAGACAGAATGCCCCTCTGAGAGTGTGTTCTTTTATAGCATGTGTGATTTTTTTTTTTCAAATGCTGTTTTTCCAGACACTGTTACGTCTCGTGTGCAGGGTCATCTGTGCTGAACAGATGTGTCTTCTACGATCCCCTCTGTCTGCAGCCTTTCCCCATCTCAAATGCAAGGTCAGGCAGAGCTGGCTCCGAAGCTCCAAGTTAGCAAGGGATTTGACAGTTGTGAAGTTCATAACAACATTATAATAGTTATATATATATATAAAATAAATGTACTATTTACATAATATATGACCTTGGAAAGTAATGGAATATGCCTAAGATTTCTGGGGAAGTTTATACACCTGCATGGAAGTGGGAAATCTGTTCTGTCCCAGCTCTTGTCTCGCTGCACATGATGGATGGAGATCGCTCCTCATGTTGCCCAGCCCTGATAAAGGATGCTTGCTTTCTAAAACTCCAATACAAGGGTATATTTGTCTGCATTTTCAGAATCAACACAAGGCCTCCCTAGGCTTCCCTGTGGTTCTCTGAGTCCCAGCCTGCTTGAGCTGAGGTATAAAAAGCTGTAATCACAGGGCTGGGAGACGTAACCGTGCTCAGGGAGTAGCTCCTAGTCAGAAAAGGAGGTTATGGGTCCTTCTCTAGGTGTAAGGAGCCTGAATGATGCTGACATTGCAGATGTGGGAAGGGGTTATTTTCAGTGTCCACAGGAAGAAACCCAGAGTGCTGGGATACAATAAGCAAAAGATGATGTGCTGCTGTGAGAGATGTACCCTGGTGGCAGGGCAAAGGAGGTGGAGGAAGGACCGTTTCAAAGTTCTCTTGAAAGCAGCCCAAACTAAATTAGACAGAACACTAGTGACTTCAGTAGGGACAAATCCTGTGCTAAATGATCCCTAGATACATAGTTGTGCCTGTAATCACATCTGAAGAGGTAAATAGCGCTCAGTAACATAGGACACAGTTTTATAGGTATGCAAAATACTGTAAAAACACATTTTGCTGCAAGAAAATAAGTCTACATGTTAAGTAATGAGTTACAGAGTAGGTTCAATTTGGGAGCTTTTCCATTTTACCTATGAAGTTTAACAGGGATGAGTGTCGTGTGGTATCACTCTTTGACTTAAAAAATACTGTATCAAAAACCACATTACTCCTGTAGGAGGAATGGGATCTCCTCAGACCTCGTTAAATATTACAGAATCACATAATCACAGAATCACAGAATAACCAGGTTGGAAGAGAACCCACTGGATCGTCGAGTCCAACCATTCCCACCAATCCCTAAATCATGCTCCTAAGCACCTCATCTACCCTAACCTTAAACACCTCCAGGGACGGCGACTCAACCACCTCCCTTGGCAGACCGTTCCAATGCCTAACCATAAAAATAATATTATTTTTATGTGTGCTTTTTTACTCTTACGCTAAATAAAATGGTCCTTTTCACACACTGAAATTTAAGCCAATTTGAGCTTTCTTAGGATTTTGAAAACAATGCATAATAAATTTTTATGTGTTGCTATTTTAAAACTCCTGTTGTGCATTAGCAAAAGATGTTTTAAATCTCTGATGGATTTGAAACAAGTCTCAGTCCTTCCCAGCAGCCCTGATCTATTGCTGTTTTATCATCTTTGTAGGCTTTGCAGGGAATGCTCAGAATTCATGAAACAGACTGATTCGATACATTTGCTATCCATTTTAAAATAAGCAGTAGACACCACTTGAATTGTGAGTGGTTTAGCCTGTATAAAGCTATTATATGTTATATATGCAGTGCTGCAAACATAGGACATTTGCTGTAAGCGAAACATGAAACTATTGACATAATCTGTCCTTGTAGAAGTTATGTATGTTTTGATCTTAGCTGGTTTAAAAAATGTAATTGCATTTAATTAATCAAGGACAAAAGTTGAGGAATACAGTAAGAAATCACAGGAGTCCTGGCCTACATGCCCTCTTCCATTAACAGGGACACTATGCCATTTCTGGAAGCCAGGCGCCTTGTGCATACGTTTGAGATTGCTGCCTTGGTTTTCTGACCCTAAAGGACATGATTGAGAAAGAAAGATACTTCTTTTCTTAATGACATAATCTGGAGCTGGAGACTTTTGGCGAAAGCTGCCTTTGCATGTGCAATTTCATCCATCATAACGTGCTGGCTAATACTCTAAGCAGTCTGCAGTTTTTCTACATTTACGTAGCCTTCATTTTTATTGATGTTGATAAATAAGGTGTAGCATCCTTTGCTGTGAAGCTGCCTTTCCACTCCACTCCAAAATGGTTTGGGTTGGTCTTTGGCAGCAGTCCTTGTTCTGCCCCATCACCCTTCACCTCTCAAGCCAGGCAAAACTCTATCAGTCCAGCAGCGGGAAAGGGGTCACCATATACAGGACATAGTGCAGTGGACAAAACGTGCTCATGCCACAACAGTGCAGACAGGACCCCTGACTTCTGCAGGGCTTAATTACTTCTTGAAGAGTTTCCCTACCGCAGGAAGGACCTCACGTTGGAGGCTCGCTGCTCCAAGGAGGACTCAGGATGGCCTCCAGTGGGGGCTGCATTTATATGTAAGCTGGATCAGGGCTCATGATCGTCTGTGGTCACAACAACACTCATTGGGTGGAGTGGTCTCTGAGGCAGCATCAAAGGTGGGGTATGTGACTCAGGACACTTTGTGTACGTGACACACATCACCTGCAACGTGTCTCAGGCCAATTCCCTCCCGGGGGCAGGTGCATCTGCCGCGAGTTATCTGAATCTACATATAAGGGTCACTTCTGAAATGGTTTGGGCTACACTCCCTTGAAGGAGGAGGACATCACACAAAGGTGGAATTTATGTTTCCTACCTTTAGCACTTTATCATTTAAATTATTCCTATGCCACAAACTGTTTATGTAGACTTATGGTGAAGCAAGGACCTGCAAAAGATGTGTCAGCTGTCCTAAGAAATATATTTAATAGGCAGTAGGAATGATAACTACTTTAGTTTGATGGCTACTGTCGACTTTTCAGATAACTAACCTTCCGTGAGATGAATTCAGCATCTACCTAAGCGTTGTGGCAAGTGAAGGCTGCTCTGTCTTTTGGTTTCAAACCACTTTGCTTTGTATTTCAGTTCCACTGTTCCAAGGTGGGCTGCTGACATCAGAGGTGCTCCAGGTCTTCCCGTTAGTTCTTTAACGTGCAATGCTGCCTTCTCCTTTTTCCCTCCAGCTCTGCCACCTGGTTTGGCTGAGAATTAACCCCTAAATAGAAAGCTGTTTCCTGGCCATTGAACGTGAGGGGAGAAACATGCTGAGTGTATCAAGAAGTCTCTCTATTGCAGATGTTTGTAGGTAGAAGACCATCAGGTTCCTGGGCTAGTCTTGGCCTCAAGACAAAATTTGGACATGTCCAGCGGGACATATTATCTGTCTGCATGGTTACTCTGACGCTATTTAAATGGCAGTCAACAAATTGCTCATGGCAACTGCATTCCATTTCATAAGCTGTGAAAGCCAGGTGTAGTTAGAATTTCCAGAGGAGGATGGTTATTCCACTCATATCCTCAGCTGTCATGAGGGTCCTTGTCATTCAGGAGGAATACAGTATGTTATTGGATGCAAGTGTGTAGATATTAGGTATTTTGATAGCTTTGTGGCAGTAGTTACTGTGACGGCTGTAAACACACTGTGCAGTAGGTTATGCTGGAGTAACCACCCTTGTGGGGCCAGGGCAGGCACAAGGAGTGTGTTCTGGCTGCTGTTGCCATAGCAGTCAGCAACCACATAATTGAATCAAAAAACCCAAATAAATAACTTTTTTTCTACCCCAAGCATTAATTCTAATGCAAATCAAATTTCAGCTGCAAGACAGTTTTATTCTAAGTTGGCTTTGCTGATTGTTTCTGTAGGTTGACTTTGCCAACTTATTGTTAACTGCCTGCAGAAATGATCTTTTCAGCTGCAACAGCTAAGAGACTCTAATTCAATGTACTCCTCTAAAAGCCAAGGAAACAAGGGCAGACTTTTAATGACTTTATTTCTTCTACTAGTTCTTTTAATCTGTTTATATTATCCAAGCAACTGATTAAGAAAGAAAGAGGAGTTTATATTAAAAATGAAGGCTTACATAAAACATAACAATTATAATTGCAGCTAGAGTCTTAGATGTTCAGCTACATGTAGGATTTCCTGACTCATTAGTAGCAATTAGACTTAAGGATGCTTTAGACTAAAAATAGAACAGAGTTTTTCTTATGCAACCAAAATTTTTTATGTAATGTAAATTACTTTTATTTTGTCTGTAAAGTATGTCTTAACTGTGTTAGTATCAAATTCTGACAGATGCTAATCTTTCTCATCCATCACTGTCCATCCACTTTAAGCAGATGAGGGTAGTATTTATTTCTGCCGGGTTTCGGTCCATTTTTTTTTTTTTTCAGTTGCAACTTTGTAAGATGTAGAACTTGTTTTCTAAAATTGAAGACCTTAGGAGGTACATTCAATTTCTGAAACAAATCTGGATAATAATGCTCTCATAACCATAAGGTTGTAGAAATGGGAGAGTGGAAGGGAGCTCTTCTGCTTTACTTGGGCCCATTTCATTCCCAAGATGTTTACTTAACCTTCTTTTAAAACTTCTTCTGTTTCACACCTTATTTTTTCAAAATATGGTAGTTGTCCTGAGCTTTTGATCATGAACAGTGTGGTGGGAGGTTGGTATGAACTCTGAGCTTCACATCCCACGTCTGTTATATCAATGTGTCAGGCCCAATCTTTATTAATTCCTGAGGGAAGTCTGGAGAACAAATAAGATATTTGTATGGTAATTGTTTCTTTTGGGATGTGGTTTCTCAGAATTCATAACAAACTGAAGACTGTTGTGCCAGTAAGAAGTTTATTTAGGCATAAGCTATTTAAACAGCACAACGGAACCATAAATTCAGAAGTGGGGGGGAGATAAAATCTGTTGAAGTCCATTAAATGCTCAGGCGCCCTCTCAGGCATATGAATTCCCTCAGCGCAAGTCACTGCCGGCTACAAGAGTATTCTGAGTAAGATCATGGCTTTTCCTGTCCTTACAATTTTCCCTATATATCCAACACTAAATAAATTAACTTTTTTTTCATAACTCACTTGCGTTACTCTGGCATTTTTGCCAAGATTAGATTAAAGCCAAGAGAAGGGAAAGAACCTCCTTATTGTGTTAATGTACTACGGTCTGGACATCTGGTTCGTTTTTAACAGACAGTGATATAATATAATGATATCACTGAACTGAAGGGTAAGAGAGGAGAGAAGCGTTGTGCCAGGAGCCACTCTGCCAATGTGTTTTGCATGCAATGTGCTGTTAAAGCTAGCGGCACGCAGGGAAGAGGAGTTGTATTCAAGGAGCAGAGCACATCGAAGTAAACAATCCAATCAGGCAACTGGGGAGCATGTCTAGAAAAAAAAAAGATGCATCAGGGAGTTTTCATTATATCTTGACTGATTTTTTTTCTTTTCTATTTTAGGGGGGTGGTGGGGCGAGCAGGTAAAGATTTTGATTGTAATTTTGTAATCAAGTACTGAATGTTTCAGAGTAAGTTTCGTTAACTTATCCCGCTACCCCCTTGTCTGGTGACTTGACTGTTTGCTATTATTCTGCCAGATGCAAGGACCCTCTGAAAGTTACAGCATGCTCCGAAGACAGCCACCATTCAAAATACACTGAAGTCGGGGTATGTCTTTTCATCATGCTGCAAAGGCTGATTTCAGTACATCAGGGCAGGATCTCCTATACAAAATAGTGCACCACTGGCGAGGGGCAAAGGAAAGAAAGCTCATGGCTCCAGAAGGATCTCTCAAGAAACATCCAGTCTGCAAGGCTGAGATTTGAGAGATGGAAGTCAAACAAAACATATTATTTCCAAACAGTTGTTCCAGATTTGCAGGCACCTCAGGTGTTCTGCTATGGTGTCCAGGTTCCCTGGCAAGAATTCAAGGTTTTTCTCATTCAGTGTCAGGAATGACTTCATGTCTTACACACTGAGAGTGTTAATTTAGCATATAAATATTTCTGTATCTGATGCAGTTTCTGTTGCTTTCTGAGAAGAGATTAAAAATAGTTATACCTTATTCCTACTCTCTTCAGATTTTTTGCTCTTTTGCTGATGCCGTGCTGTGACCTGGCCTCAAGGCTGAGTTAGTCCATTGGTGACTGGCTACTGAGGGCTGTGACCTTCTGTCACATTTTGATTTTGGAGGATCCTAGTTTCCTGCCTAAAGCAGGTGCTGGGCTATAGTAACTTACATCTATGGATTATCCCTACAGAGCAAGATGCTGGCTGTCTTGCTGGATGCAAGACAGCCAGCAGCATTTAGTGGGGAGGCAAATGCTGCTCTCTGAGGTTCTGGGTGAACTGGTGGTGGGGGATTTGTGTGCTCTCTGCACTGAACTGTTAGTTGGTATCACCTCGCATGTGCTGTAGGGGAAGACCTCAGGAGTTTCCCTAATGTTAGTGTAGGGACCAGTGCCATCTTTCCACACCAGTGAGATTGCTACCTGCCCCCTAAATTCAGTTGCAGACCTCCTGGGCCTGGGCATCTATTCAGTGGCTACTGATCTATGCAGAAAGGTTTTTTTCATTTATTTTTTTCATTTTTATTTTTCCATAAATTTTCCCACACTGCTAGTTTTATTTTCCCAGCATGAGAGACCAATGCCTCCTCAGTACCTGTGCAGGAATGAGAGCAGAGGCTAAACGTGCACTTAATTACCTTACTTATAAACTGTTTAAAAATTCTTGGAGAGGTGGATATAATTGATGTCTAATAGATTAGTTTTTCTGGTCTGCTAAAGCTGAAATAGCCTAACATCAGCCAGAGGTAGCTGGTGAGTTATTCTCCCAGTTCTGAAGAGGGCTGTGTTGGCAGGAAACTTCAACAACAAGCTTCATCAATCCCTGTGCTTCAGAGAGGGGCCATTTCTAAGGTTAGGAAGGGAAAGGAGTGCTTTTTATGATGAACAGTCCTTCAGGGTGCTAACTCGGGCTTACAATAGTATAATTCTGACTAATAGTGTCGGTTCCATTGGATTCCCACCTCATCCTTGCACTTGGGAGTGATATGTATGCTCTCATATTTTATGGATTCCTTTTTACACTTGTTTGCCTCCTATGAGGGTACTTTAAACTCATTGATCAAGATGATCACTGTGATACAGCAGTTTTTCTTAAATCCCTCATCTTTTTCAAATGCTTGTAGTGAATATTGAAAAACTAACGCTGTTCTGGGTTTTGGGGATTTTTTTTCCAACCAAACTACAGGCAAGACTCAGATTTATTTGGAATGTGTTAGTGGTCTCTTTAAAATCTTATCTATAACTAGCATAATTATCCACTTGGACAAGTTGTGGTGAAAGACCAATCCCTAAGAAGAACTTCAGGCATAATGCTGTTACAGTTAAGTCAAACCATGGAACACTAGCTAAACCCTCACCATTTCACTTATCTGGTATCTCTCCAAAAAATCAGAGCTGCTGTGTACTCAGAGGAGTAGAATTTAAGCATTTTGATTTTATTTTAAGCATTTTGATTTTAGACCTTAGTAGCTATCAACTCCTTAGTTACTGGGGATGTGTTTGCTAAGAACAATCTGTCATCCGTCACTGGGCTTTTAAGAGACTGTGATTTCAGATCCAGAGATAAGACAGGTAATTAACAAAATCTTGCAGACTGCTGTTGAGAAAAGAGCTAAATTTTTACACTGTCGTTATTCACCAGTGGACTACTTTTTTTCATTAATGTCACATTCTTACGCAGTTTCAGTCTATAGTTATGAAGAATGACATAGGGATTGATTTTAGCTCATTTGTAATCACAGTTGGCTGCAAACTGTCCAGGATCTGCACAGTTATATACATGATTGTTGTATCTAATTTTTCATAATTAGTGCAGCTAAGTTTCTGGAAGTTTTCTAGAATCCGTTTTAACACACATACACTGGTATTTCACCAAAACACTAAGCTCTCCAAATCCCTGAAGCTTACTAATAACTTCAGGTGATTTTGAGGTCATTAGTATGATTTTTGGGGAAAAAAAGAGTTCAGAGTACAGACACTGTGAATTTTGACAACTGCTAAAACATCATGTCATTGGTGAAGAGCAGCATCATTAAATAAAACAATAAAGCCTGTTTTCTTGTCCAGAAATATAAGAAATTGTTACTGGACTTTTATCCCAATAAGAACAAAGTTACCATATTTAATGGTACTATAAACTCAGGAGAAATAGGGCTGGAAGGGATCCTTGAACGTCATTATGTGCAAAATTGTGCAGGAAGTATGGACTAGAGAAAAAATGCATATAAATCCTTTCCACTTCTAGAATTTTTCTTGTGTATGTACACTTTCAAGTCATCATTACAAATGAATGTGTCTACAAAATACTGATGTGAAAAGAACATTAAAATTAATTCTTATTTAATTCTTGTTTATTAATTCTTATTTAATACTTAGTACCAATATATTATCCTGTTGGTGTAGCCTGATTTCACATCCAGCTGACATGTCTGATCAGAATAAATCAAACATACGGGAAGGCTGTGATTTGGAGAACAGGTACCACAACTTTTATGTCTCCTGTTGCAAGTTAGTCTTGTCGGAGCTGCCTGCGTGGAGCAGGAACCTGAGCAATCCAAGCAGGGTAGCTTGAAGTTGAGTCACCTTCCCTGGAGGTGTTTAAAAGATGGGTGGATGAGGTGCTGAGGGGCATGGTTTAATGATGGATGGGAATGGTTGGACTCGATGATCCAGTGGGTCCTTTCCAACCTAGTGATTCTATAATTCTATGGTCTTGCTTAACTCTGAGCTAGCCAGGACACAAGCCCTGCGTCTGCAAGCAGGGGCGGAATCATTTGTGGTGTCTAGGTGCCCCTTTACATCATGGAATATGCCACACACCACTTTGCATCCCTAGGTCAGAGAACCACATCCCACTACACAGTCAAAAAAAAAAAAATCTATGCTTTGATTACTTATGGCTTTGCCACACGTAGTGTGGAAGATGAACATGTATTTAGCCATCTCCCTGCGAAAATGTGGACCCTGGATGATGCGCCAATCCTCCCAACAGCCTCTGAACTGATGATGATTGCTGTGACCTGCACGACCTTGACAAGGAAGCAACACACTTCCCTGGTTGGCTTGTGATGCACCATCTCATCCTCTCTGGCTGACTGTGTCCTTTTTGACTTTCCTCATGTCGCCACAGGGCTGGGAGCTTTGACCCCCATCTTGGAAGCCCTGAGGAGCTGTCTCATGTTTCTCCAGACCTCCAGGTAACCTACCTTCACTACTGGCCCGTTGGAGAGAAGGAGGTGGCCGCAATGGCTTGTGTATCCTGCCCCCTGGAAAGCAGTGGTGGAAGACTGCTTTTATGCAGCTTTGTGAACAGCTACCAGAAAAGGGAAAGGAGAGGGCATGTGGTTTGCCTAAGTGCTCCTTCAAAAGGAGATGGTGGGAAACAAGGCTGTAGGAGAAAAACTTGATAAAGGCTCTGCAAGCAGCAGCAACAGATGGGAACTTTGGTAAAAGTTAGAGAAGTAGGAGCTGGAACTGGTGGTTCCTGCCCTGGAGAGTCTTGAGGACCCTTCTCAGCAAAGAAACTTCCTCCCCCCAGCTCCATGATCAAAAGCTTTCTCTCTCTCTTTGCTCCAATTTAGATCTCAGGAGAGGTCACTGGTCCTTCCACTGACAGCTTGACAACTGTATGTGTCCCATGCTTCCTCCCCTGTAGGGCTGGGACAGGCAGACCTCTTCTGTCACAGAACCTTTGCCTCATGCAGGAAGAACCGCTGAGGCACAGTGATATTTTCACCTCTGACATCCATGGGAAGGTTCTGGACAGCTGTTCACCGGGAGTCAGGATGGGCTGTCAGCAGCCCTTGGCCCACATCCTCTGTCTGCTTCCAGGTCCCTCAGAGAATACAAATGCTAGGAGAGTGTGTAGCTCTAGGCAAAGGTTAGACATGTATTACAGAAGTGGGTCAGTGAAAAGTGTCCACACACCGCGAAGATTTCTTGATACCACCATACCGTTCCTACTCTATCCCAGCAGTGCTGAGCTGCCCCTACAGGTCTCATCATTGATCTTCCAGGGTTAGAAGGTAACACATTTAGCTGACCCACTTAGAAACACTCAATTTCACTGCCCTGATGAAGGTGCCTTCCTGCTTCAGAACCTGTTTTTAAAACATTTGAAATTCCCCAGGTTGCTTGCCAGGAACTGACCAAGGAAGTTCCATCTAGGGGAAAATTCTTCCTGTTATTGGAAGTGCAATTATTCTTACCTACATGTTGCCCTCAGACAGAGCAAGTGAATGCATGAGTCAGATTAAAAAAAAATAAAACAAAATGCTTCTATTGTTTTATCACTCATCTGGATACATGGATTTTTTATGTGTCATTTTCTTGGCTTGCCTGCAGCTATTCTGGGTGTGTATCTGCCACCCTCAGTTTCTTCTCACATTGCTGAGGATACTCCAGTCTTACTGCTACGGGGCAGCAGCTGCAGGGCAGCAGCAATGAAATGAAAGGATGCCTCAGTGCTGCAAGAGAAATCTACAGAGAAAATGTTCAGTGCTGCTATCAGAAGGCCCTGCTGTTGTGGTTCAGGATAGCGTTCAGTTATCAATGTGTGATTAAATTGCATTTGCCAGTGCCTCACACAATATTCAGTTACTAAGCTGCACAAGATGCTCTTTACAAGACTGGTAGGTGATTTTCCTGTACTTTGTGCACTGCTGTTGGAAAGGAACACCGGGAACCAATTTCGAAGCTCACTCTCCGCTCCCATAGCAACTATAGGTCAAGGAAATTCTCAACAGAAAATTGGTTTGAAAGTTGACGTGTTTGGCTGAACAGAAGTAAGAAAGACCAGCTGAACAGCCTGCGAGTCAGACTCATGGCCTGATCTGAGGGTCTGACAGTCTCAGGGGCAACTTGAGGCTTTGACAGCAAAGAAGAACGTAAAGACTCTCATCCCTGAGCAGCCAGTATTGCTGCCTATGCTGGGATGAGTCAGCCGGCATGCTGAGCTGACCTTAACGCTGCTGTTCTCCACTTTTCCTTGCATGGCTGTCCAAGGCTGTTATATTAGACTAGAGAAGCAATTAAGTCTGACAACACAACTCTCTGAACTGCATTGTAAGACAGTATAGTGAAGATTTTGAAAACAAATCTGTCCTCTACTCAGTGGGTCATTACAAGGCAGATATCCTTTCCTCCAGGGTTTCCTTGAGCCCCTCTCATCTTCTGTCCAGGCTCCTGCCTTGTGTTCTCAACATCAGCTTAAATTCTCACTAAGCTTCCTCTCTAAATCCTTGGTTTTATGTGAAACCTGGCTTCTCTGCTGTCCAAGGCCTTCATTTACTATGGGACCCATCTCCTGACTCTGTTCTGGCCCCAAACCATTTAGACAACAACCTGGCACTATATTTTCGCTAGCAGATCCTAAGTGCTAAGCCATGGTTAGATCAGCTGGAGCATGAATCCATGCACTTTGCAAGCTCAACAGGAGAGTGACTGAGCTGATCTCTCAGGTCACACCACCCCTGTAGGTGAGAGAGTTACAGAGGAGATGGAATACTTTTGATATAAATTGCTCATCCAGGAAGAAAGGTAGTGGGCTGAAAGCTGATTCCCTCATGTTAGCCTCTGCCTTCCCTGGCAAGGCTCCAAAGAACATCTAAGCCTCTTCTGACATGAGCTGGGAGGAAGATTCAGAAGGAAACAGGGGAAAGACACGTGGAGAGCTTACTCAATCCTGCAAATCCTGTCCATGCTGAACAAGTTCCTTTCATTTTGTGTGAGTTTCATTACTCCCACGACAGTAATAAATCAGCTGCAAAAGTTCCTTGTGTTTGGCTGTCTAAAATAAGAGGGACCCAAAGCCAACGTGTAGGCAACCAAGTCATGCCCTCACCATCCAGCAGCTTGAGTCTGAAGAACTCAAGCCACAGCTCCCCTCTCTGTACACTTAATCATAGTTTCATATGTCATATAACATATTCTTCTTTTCCTGCCCTCTTTTATGGGGTGGCCATCACATTCTTTTCAGCTAATTAATCACATTTTTGTTAGGCTAAGGCAAAGCATTTAAAATCAAGTCACTGGCAATGTGTCTGCTCATGCTGTGTATCTTCAAATGCCACAGTTGGACTTCTGAGCTACACATTTATTCCATAAAATACCGTATTTGTCTTCTGAGGCACTGTAGACCATCACATTCCTCTTCTTAATTTAGCATCTAATTGCTTATTAGTTGTACTGTAAAGTTCTTTATTGCTTCAGCTGTGTGGCTACAGTAATTAGTGTTTATATTCCCGAGGCCTACGTAGCAGCACTTTAACACTGCCCAAGGAGATGAAACACTCCACAACAGAGCACAAATTGCTCCCAGGATTTCTAATTTTACATCCTCAAGTTTTTTAGAGCCTTGCTGTAGGAGTCTCTCCAGAAACGGGGTCATGGGCAATCTGGTATAGGAATTTTGAGTGGATTTCATAGCAGGGACGCAGAAAAATATTCACAGGAAGCTTCCAAGACCATGTAGCTCTAACTGCATTGAGGAGCACTTTAGTGCCATGATCAGCTGTCATATTTGTGGGACTTGAGCAAAAATATTTGATGTCTGGTTTGGCTGCCTTTAGTATTTCTGTATTCGTGACTATATTTTTCTAAAAAAAAGTTGGAGCAACTTCAGGAAACATCAAAATTAATGCTAAAAATGAATTCTACCCTGCCAGCACCTGTTTCCTGATGTTTTCTCTGATTTTCCTGATTATTATCCATTAGGAGGGCTGTTCTTCCACTGAAGTGATTACCTGCAGGTGCTAGCACTGCATTAAGCTGAACGGGCACAGGGCACAGCCCACACGTCTCCTCTGCCATCTTCACCGGAGCTGCGAGTCCCTGTTGTGGTGGTTTGTGTGAAGCACAGCCTGGCTTCACACAGCCGCTTCTGAGCATTAACCACAGGTCTCTGCCGTGTTACCTAAGCCAGGCTAAATGCCTCTTTGTAATTTCATGGACACTTCCCAAGTGAAACTTGATCGAGTAATTAATAATATGCAGGGAGAGTTAAGCTTTTAAAGTTTTCACGTTTTTTTCTGCTAATTATTCCATCAAAGACTGGCTCATTTTGTGGCTAAAGAGCTTCTCTGTGAGGTATGACTTTGATTTATTCAACGATACAGGTATTTCTGAGAGCAACTTACACAGGAGTTGGCCTCTCTCAGCTTCATCTTCATACAAGACTGGGTTTTGACCACTCAGTGGGCACGTCAGATATGAAAGCATTACGAAAATGACATGTCAAGTATGGAAGTACTGAATAAAGTGTCCCCTATTTGGTGTTTGGCTAAGAGGGACAGGCAGCCTCACATTTGTGGTGGATGTGAAACATGAGCCTGTTTCTGAGGGTTGCTGCTACGTCAAGACATTCTCAATAAACTTCTCCAGAAGATAAGGAAGAAGGAGCATTGAATAGTTTGCGACACAACCAGGGAAGAGTGTTACAATGTGTAGGATGACCTGGTCTGCAGGCAGGTCCTGAGACACCACTGCGTTGGGGTTTGGTAGCAGGGCTACTGTAGGAGTGGCTTCTGTGAGAAGCCACTAGAAATCTCACCCATGTCAAATAGAGCTGATGGCAGCCAGCTCCAAAATGGACCTGTTGATGGCCAAGGCCAAGCCAGTTGCTGATGGTGGTGGCACCTGTGTGATAACACAGTTAAGAGGGAAATGTTGCTGCACAACAGCAATTGCAGCCAGAGAGAGTGAGAATGTGTGAGAGAAACAACCCTGCAGACACTGAGATCAGTGAAGAAGGAGGGGGAGGAGGTGCTCCGGGCATCGGAGCAGAGATCCCCCTGCAGCCCATGGTGTCAATCACAGTGGGGCAGGCTGTACACCTGCAGCCCACGGAGGTTAATGGTGGAGCAGATATCGACCTATGGCCTGTGGAAGACACCCCACACTGGAGCAGGCGGATACACTTGAAGGAGACTGTGACCCCATGGGAAGCCTGTGCTGGAGCAGGCTCCTGGCAGGACTTGGGGGATCCATGAAAGATCTGTTCCTGAAGGTCAGCAGACCCTAGAAGTGACCCGCACTGGAGTAGCTGCTGAAGAACTGTAGCCTGTGGGTTGGACTTAGGTTGGAGAAGTTAATGGAGGACTGTCTCCTGTGGGAGGTACCCTACACTGAGGCAGAGGAAGAGTGTGAAGAGTCCTCCCACTGAGGAAGAAGGAACCGCAAAGATGACAAGTGATCATCTAACGGCCACTCCCTGTCCCTCTGTGTTGCTCGCAAGTGGAGGACGTAGACAAAACCAGAAATAAAGTCAAGCCAGTAAGATGGTTATTTCTCATTATCCTACTGTGATTTGATTGGTAATAAATTAATTTTCACCCAAATTGAGCCTCTTTTGCCCATGATGGTAATTGGTGAATGATCTCTCCCTGTCCTTATCTCAGCCCATGAGCTTTCCCCATCCTATTTTTATCTCCTCTGTCCAGCCGAGGAAGCGGAGTGATAGAGTGGCTTTGGTGGGACTCTGCCGTCCAGTCTGGGTCAACTGACCACAACGATTTCGGAAGCTGAATCTCTTGAGGACGGAGCGAGGGAAAGCAATTGCAGGGGTGAGAGCACCCTCCAAGTGAGGCATTTCCCTGCTCCCAGCTCAGGAGTGTTGGAGGCAGGCGCTGGTCAAGCAGCGTCCACTCAGCCAGTCTCTCACTGGTTCTGCTTCAGCATTTTTACTAAACTTTCCAAGTCTCTCTGACATAAAAATTAATTGACCTTCCTAGCTGCATTTAAGCCAGCGACATTGCCATCAGCTCTCACCAGTCCTCACCGCTCACATCACATTTGCTTAATGGCATGTGGACTAATTTGTTGGAGGCTGATGCTTCGCTGCAGGATTAGTTAGTGACTCCAGCAACAGGGCTGGTGTACGACATTTGAGATGCAGACTATCTTTTGGGGGGAAAAAATAGAGGGAAATTCCAATACTTTTGGAAATCTTCCCTTTCAGGGTGCTATGACTGGAGTAATGAATACAATGAAGTACAGAAGAAAAATAAACTCAATTCCAGCTATTTAAGGGCTCAGCAATTCCTTCCAGGCGTAAAACAAGCAACTATTGTGTGCCTGCTCTGCCAGGGCTGGGGGCAGTCAGCGTTTCCCACAGGCAAATTAGGAATGGGAAAGCCAGAACAAAACCCACAGGCCTCAGAAGCCCGAGTACAGAACACAAACCCTTTTCTGTTCAACGTGATTTGTGTTGTCATTAGGTGGGTTTAATGGGGCTTTATTCTTACCCTGGGAGGAAAGCCCTGGCTTCGCTTGAGCTAACAGTAACGACCATTCCGACCTGGGAAACGTGTGGGAGCCAGCTGAAACCACACTTGCCATGTCACTTAGGTGCCCGCTGGGAGCAGAGGTTTTCCCTGCACCTGCCCGTCCCTTCCTGGTGCTGGAGGTTGGTCAAATTTCCTTAGATCCCAATAAAAAACCCATCTGTGCCCTGTCTGGTAGAGGGGTGGCCAATTCACATAGTTTATCTCATAAGGAATATCTGCATCAGCCACGTGGGGACCAGACCCGAGCCCCACGGAAGGCGTGTTTGTATCCCCCACAGCCACCCAGGGCAGAAGACACAACCGCAACAAAGTCCTTTCTCATAGGACGTGGCTTGAACCCCTTCCTAACGCTCCTCCTAGGCTACACTGACAGGAACGGTTCAGCAACACAGTCATGGCTTCTGAAGTACAATATTTGGGTGCCTTGTCTGGAGCAGTGTAAAGGTGAAAGGGGATAAAGAGGTGAAAAAAAGGTTCCTTGAGAGGAAATCTTAAAAGTTGAACCCCGTGAGCTTAGTTTGAACAGCTCCCATGGGGCACACATGAAGCCCTTCTCTTTCACCTCTGTAGGCTTCATTCATTAGATGCCATCAGTGATTTCTCTCCTTTCACCCAAAGGAAGCTAAAACTGCACCAGATGGTGTAAGAAGTGTGGGGTTCCTACTCCAGCCCAGCAAGAATCGGAGTTGCAGGTGGAGTAGAGCTGCCTTCCCACAGCAGTGCCACAGCTTCCCTGATATGTTGAAAACTTCAAAGGTGTTTTTACATTCTGGTTTAGATCAAACCAACCCAAAGTACCAGAGAAAGCAAGGAACTGCCCAATCACCCTTTTCATTGCATTATGTGAATCACTGTGAAAGCATTTACCTAGGGGAGAGATAGGACTAAGGTGCCTTTAGTTGTAAAATCGCTTTGCCTACTGAGAGACTGTTCGATGACAAATTTACCCCATAAACCCCACATGCCTGAAGGAACCAGTTTAGAAAATTAATTTTCATTTGAAATTTTTCTGTTTTCTTCCAGAAGAGTTCAGTTAAGCTCAGCTACTCACCCATTAACAAACAAACAATATGTAGGTTTTGTGTACTGATCACCTTCCTGGAAGGTGGCCCCACCTGTATTTTGCAACAGGCAGAGCTGAGATAGCAGTGGCTTTGGCTGGGGTTGCTGTTTTCTTTACTGTAGTCTGGGTCCTTCTGTTCTGCGCACAGGAATCTGCGAGGTGCAGACATCACTCGCTCCACCTGCCTCGTGGCTTCATCTGGTGCAAATGCAGACGACAGGTTCGGGCTTTTGAGCAAATTTGTAGAATGTGGCAACATATCCCAAGCACGTCCTAAGGGTTCAATACCCCAACAGCTGCAGTCAGCACAGCAACTCTGGAAATATTTAGTTTATTAAAAATCAGAAGCTCTTAATAAGGTCTTGGACAAACCAAACTGCAGCTTCTGCTGCCTGCGTCAGAACACAGTCAACGGCATAACCGTAGGCTCTTGGATAGTTTTACCGTCCCTTGAAGCATCTTTCAAACCAAAGAGGAGCTTCGGTGGTGCTGCCAAACGAGCTGCAGGTACCAGGGGAACACACACAGCCAACTGTTTTTTTTAGAAAAGTATTTTTAATAAACTGATGGATTTAAGTTTCAGATGCTAGACAACTTGTTGCCATGTACAGGTAACAAAAGTCAAAATTCTTTGAATTTTATACAAATACTATGTAGTACAGTAAACTTGAATACAAGTTTACAAAAAATGCATCAGTGAATATTCAGCTTGTAACCAACTTCCAACCGTGAAAATTATCATGTATCAATAGTGATCAGAACTGCATTGCAAATTTTAGAAGTAATGCAACTATGTTTTTACCAAGCCACTCTGAAGTTACTGGTGCACACTGACAGTACATCGGATTTTTTTGGCTTGCTGAACAGAAAATGGCATTTAAATAAAATGACTTTGAGTTAAAGAATATAATACGTATCAAAAGTACTATCTTACAGAAAATTAAAGAAGGATGAGAAAGTAAACAGAGCAGAACCCCGAAGTAGTGATATTTTTCTACCCGTTTTGATGGAAAAGACTCCACAGGTGTCCAGCTTTCTCACAGCAATCGGGAGTGTTCTAGTCCTAGCACAGTGTGGTCCTTAGTAGACTAAAGTAATCCCTGCTTGGCAGTAATGCTGGTGAAAAGTAACTTGCTCTATTGCTAACAAATCGGAGTAACCACCGCCAGGGTGACTTCTTGGAGGCAACCAGCGGAGGCTGAGTTGACAGCAGGCGTTTGAAGTTACAGCACCGCTTGCTTTGATACCCAACAGCCTCTTCAGGGTTCCAGTGTCAGTTTCCTCACAGGAGTTAAATGGATGGTTTTGAAACAAAACAAGGAAAAATTACAGAGCATAAGACAGTATTTTCACTACCAATAAAATGAACATTTTTGTTACAAACTTTCCAGTCTGCTTTATAAAAAATAGTCTTAGTTTTACTTCTAAATAAAAACTGTGCTGTGATCTGTCATGTTCTTGCATTGTACATGCTGTAGTTTGTGTTCATGAAGGTGTAGATATTTGTGACCTAGTGCTCTGGATGTATCAGAAGCCTAAAAAGCTGATTTTGGTACATAAAAGTTAGGTAGCAATGAAAATTAATTCTATTTATTTTTCCTAAAACCTAGGAAAAGCTACAGTACGTTTGCTAGATCAGTGGCCTCAACCCTGAGCTGAAATAAAGGACCTGTCTTGGCCAGGAGACTTAAGTCACATTGTTACCACAGCTGCACAGCAGGGACAAAATAACCTGTCTGTGGTGTGGTGTCTTAGCTCTAAGTAGTGCGAGATTCAGTTCTGTAATGCTTGAGAGTTGACTGGAGACCACTATATTCATTTTCACTACAGAAAAAAACGATAAAAATGGAGAACTCAAATTTGGAGATTCTTATGAAGAATCACTCAAGGGGGAGAGTCAGTATTGTCCAGCTTCTGGAGACCAGAGAATATAGTTGGCGGCAGACTTGTCAGTCACATTTCCCACTTGACAGATGACACCATCAAAACACGTACCAAACTACAGTTAAAGAGACTTCTACTAGTATCCTCCACTTTCTGGAAAGAGTCTCGTTTGATTTTTCTTCCCAGACCTAAGTATCAATCTCTCTGTACCTACACGGCATCGCAGATAAGTGAAAGCTTAAGGAGTGCCTGACAAACGATCCAACCCAACTGCTAGCAGAAAAACTTCTGCTTGTTTCCATCGTGAAGCAGAGCTGGCGATCATAAGAATTCTTACAACAGCACAGCCCTTACGCCTTCCTGTAGGGTTCAAGGGCACTGAGGACCCAGGGCTAGGGGCATTTGGAACATGAAGTATTCTTGCCTCCTAAGAGGACATTTTTCCTTTCAAACAGCAGAAACTGTAGAGTCAGTATTTCACTTAACAGAAAAACTAAACCCAGCAACAGACTGAAAAGATAATAAAGCTTGTAAGAATCATTGATACTTC
The DNA here is from genome assembly GCA_033459285.1 of Clamator glandarius. NCBI lineage: Eukaryota > Metazoa > Chordata > Aves > Cuculiformes > Cuculidae > Clamator > Clamator glandarius. Next base: position 6,882,513 of record JAUNZM010000261.1, on the reverse strand, counting down.
TTGCAACGCACACTTCTTTGTGAGCCGATCAGTTTACGGATGGTATGATTTTTGTTACTTTAAGGCAGCGAGTCTTACAAAACACACAAGCTCACCTCCCTCACGTTTGTGCTACTGTATCCTTATGTGCACAACAAAACCTCACTAATTTACACTAATGACTGGAAGAACCTTTAATTCTCTTGGTAATTGAACAAGAATAAGGCATTCCATTATATATTCTGATCACTAATTATAATTTAGCTCTAATTATAATCTACCAGCAAACATAATTCTGTGTTTTAGAAAATAATATCTCTTACCTTCAGATATAATTATGTGTGCAGATTGGTGGGTTCTGCTGTGTAAACACGCAGGTGCATAAGCAATTTTCAGGTTTTTCTTCATTACATCTGACAAGAAAGTTAATGCCACAGATAGAGACTGTGGGGAAAATAAATTAAGATTTCTCTATAATTTGTGCAGATACGCACAACTGGGCAGTAACTTATAGCTCAAAAAAAGGGCACAAATGTTTGCAAACTCAAATGAAGCAAAATCAGCAGCAGAAAGCAAGGCCATTCCCCAGCCATAAATGGCTTCTATTACACTACACCAAACTGTGTGGGGAAAAAAAAAAGAAAGAATACAAGTTTTAACTTTTATATACAAGTCTGAAATCAAGTAGAGCAAACTGAAAAATTTGTTGATGCTTCTAACAGATGACATTCACTTGTCTAGATCCCAGCTGAAGTAGACGGTAAATACAGACAGAAGACAGGATGCAAACTACATGGCTGAGTTAAAACGAAAAAAAAGGGATCTATGTGCATTTTAATGAGATAGAAATTTCCCTTCATATGTGCAAAAATCCACAGTTTCATTAACGTAGAGGTCATAATTCTAGTAACAGATCTTAGACGAAACCAGTCTCCCTACATCCTGGAATCTACCTGTTTACATCAGCCACTTTAAGTGCGCAGTACCCTGTTCACATATAGAGCATTCAGCATTTCTGGCATATCTCAGCAATTTAGTGTTCACCTGCCTTAAATCTTGAAAAGAAAGGGGAGAGTTCATCGACGGCACCATACCACTGCTTCCGAGTTGTACCAATGGTTAGATCAAACGCAAATTTTCTCTTCTTCCATGGTGGCTGGAGTCCTTACAGGACTTGTAAACAGCAGTGCATGATACAGTAAACAAATAATTTAAATTCTGCTTTATACAAGATGTTAAGTTAACCCAGGTCTACCAAACAGATGAAAATGAAAAGGGTGGCTTCACGCAAAATCCTTCCCTTTTCTCCCAGCAATTCTTTTCACTACGTAAGTAATCCTGAGCTGAAACAAGGGTTGTTGAGAGCCTTTTTTGCATATAAAACCAACGTTCTAGAGTAAGCTCTCATGTTCTGTCAGGACATCATTTGCTGGAGAGATTAAACTGAAGTATCTCAAACCATTTGCTGTTTTGGAGGAGGACTTATAATTTGGTGTGGCGTCCAGTTCTAGACCCAGATGCTGAGCTTGCCAAGGAAGCTGACGCTGCTGCATCCTCAGCTTCCTCCAGCTCGTCATGTAGCTCCTGGCTAACGCTAGACTGGAGGGCTGCAGGAGTTAGCCACTCCTTCGGCAGGCAGCTCTGGAGAAATGGTATACAAGAGCTGAAGTAGGCAAGGCGATTCACCCATCGTGGAATCTCTTTCCCACACAGAATCTAGGGTGGGAGAGAAAAGAAAGGATCAATTTGTATTCTGGATTCAACGGTAACATAACTACAGTACTGTCAACAAAAAGCAAACATCACAGCAGCTTTATGACCTATGTGTCACAAAAGCCAGTCAGGAAGCGCTCAATTTAGCTGCTCATAGAAAAACTTTCTCTGCCAATAAAAGCAGCATCCTGAGCCACACAAGGAGACTTGCCTACCACTGTGAGAGCTGGACACATGGTTCTACACTTCTAAAAAGATGTCCTGAAAAAGCCTGACCACCTTACTCTTTTTGAATAACTTCTACAAAAGGCATAGAAATTAGTTCACTGCTTATTCCTCGGAAAAAGAAATTGCAGAAGAAATGTCACTATTACAAAAAGGCATCTTGAAATAAACAGTCAAAAAGTCAGTGCCAATACTTTAGTTACATGCAGTCACACATACACCTGAGGGTATTTACTGTGACAGCCTTTGAGGACTTCACACAAGACATCACTCTTACAGCACACAGGCCAAGCACACGAACTTAGGTTCACTAGGGCAGCTGTACAGCCACACAAAGCTGGTTTTAACTCCTCAAAAATATATAAAGCAGCACTAAATAATTATCTGTACTGCACATCAGTTATTAAGTGGTTTCACTGTCAGTATTCAAGGAGTGAGCTATTTTACTTAACTACCTCCGTATCCAGTTCTGGAACTACTCCAGTGCAAAGCTGGAGAAAATCATAGCTAATGGGAGCATTAGTCTGCTGTAACTGAGTGGCACTTCACTTTGTAATTGTATTCTTGGTTTTATAGTCAATTTGAACACTAAATCGGACAAGACACAAAATAAAAGCAACCTAACCATGTGGTTGAAGAGTAGGGCAAAGACCTGGCTGTGTAGGCCAGACTTCATGCCAACTGCAGCTCTATCAGCGTCTCACCCTACTTACTTGTAACAGCGTTGCATGTGAATCAGTTTCAATAAAATTTTCTGGTACCACTGGAAGATCAAACAGTCTACACAGATCACAGGCTATACACTAAGTGTGCCATCAACTATTTTGAAAAAAAGGACAGTTAAAATTTTATGGAAATTCACCATGGAAAAAATAGCCAATCCTACTTTGGAGAGCTTCAATGAAACATTAGAACAAATTCTGACAAGCACAGACTGCCAATTATTGATAAAGATCACAGCTGCATTCCCCTCTTTGTTCAGGGTTACTCGTTTCTGACCCTTTCCCTTGTGTTGATACACATGTGAGTGGATCAGGCATTCAACCATATTGGCAAACCAATCATGTTAAAATAAAGCTGAGGGGAAGAAGCAAGGCCCATTTAACTCCACAGTCACTTTACATGACCACTCCGGTATCTGTAATATGTGACCAGGACACGGGGGCTGGCAGAGCAACAACTTGACTAAAGCCTCTCAAGCAGAAGATTAACATTATCTGTTAAACTTTAATGCCTTTTTTATTCTTTCAATGCTAAGTCATAACTGGAAAATTATTTTCAGTGTGATGGTACTGTGGGGAAATACTGATAAAAATAACATGCAGTTCTATCTTCAGAAGTAATCCCTGAAGCATCTGAAATGATTCTGAAATCCTGTTAATACTTTATTTACTGGATCTATCAATTAGGAACACACCCCTGCTTGAACACAAACTATGCGTGACAGAAATATTTACCATTTTTAGCAGCAAAACCTTGCGCTTTGGACAGAAGCACAAATAAAACCTGAAAACCAGTGACATTTGCCGAAGGTAACAGAGGTAGTAAGTTGGAAATTAGGCCAAATATTCCAGAAAAGGAGATGACACTCCGCAGCCACCTGGTAAGCACCTTTCTATAGTCCTCCATGTTTGTTTACCTCGGATAAAGCTGAAGAAAAGTGATTGCAGTTTTTGTGCATTAGGTGATACGCATTCCCTTTGAATTCTTTTCCAAGTTCTTCTACTATTTTTTCTATGTCATCTTCCATAAAGTCAGTACTGCCTAGAACCACAGCCTCTCTATAAGAGAAACAGACAGAGTAGATCAGGTTTCCATGATATCGGTGAATTACTGTTCAAAAATTGCTCAAAAATCACTCCCCCCAGCCCCCACCCCTGGAGGTGGCAAGATCTTTCTGCCCTCCCAGAATAACATAAATTCTTTCTATTTCATTTTGCAGCACGACTTCCATCTTCAACATGACATTTCATTGCCAGTTGTCCAACTGAAGTTCACTTAAGCTCTTTGCAACTTAATTCTCGGGAACACTGGATGCATTGTTCCTAAGACACAGCTGAGCACAGGTAAGAGCTTGTAATGCAGGGAAGGGTCAAGAAAATCATGCTGAGAACATGGAAAATAGACACGGAGAAGCCTTGAAGAGCAACATTTTTCAGATTTTTCCTGGAATAAATTTCACCTTGTAAAAGTAACCTCATCGTACATACTGTATGAATAACAAACACTAGCCACAAGTCCACGTGATTTGCACACATTTAAGGAATTTAATTGTATGCTAAAAGTCATGTTCTTTGCTGCAGATCCTTCACTGTCTCATCGTCTCTGTCCATCTTTCATTTCTAAGTAAAGAGAATACACGAATTCTCAATAAATCAGAAATCCTGTAGTACCACTTAATACATCTCTCCTCAAAAATAAGACAAGTTGCCTTTTTAACATGCCTTCTCAAAAGCAAGAAAATAGGTATACTTCTTACTTAAATTTAAATGTTTCTCCCAGCTCAGAAGCATTTCCAGGTGAAATTTCAAATATTCCAGAAAAAGGGTACGGATGACCACCATAGGCAAATTCTGGAAGGGAAAGCTCAGAGTTAACAGAAATAGCATACAATGACAATAAGGAACAGCAGAGCTCACTGACTTGAAGATCACTTCACAAGGATTTAAAGCTAGAAACCAGGCACCTCATTTACATGGGTAACAAATGCAAGAGCTAGAAATTAATAGTTTTGTTAGTTACTAGTCCACCTAAGTAAAAACCAACAGGAAATTTCCTACATCAGTGTACAGGTTTAACTTGCATAACTTTACAATAAGTATATACTGCTTTCATTGTATAAGTGAGGATTTACATGTTAAACTGTAAATCCTACCAATGTTCTTTATACATGCTTGTCTTTAAGAGTCCACTTACATATTTATAGGTAAGGGATTTGAAGTACTGCATCCTCAAAGGCCTGACGGTGCTTCTATTCAGTACACACTACAGCTGTAAGTGTGGCAGTGAGCATGCCACATATGTGGCCTCATCGCTTTTTAAATTTCTTGATCTACAAGAGTTCAACTGTCCAGAGCAATTTACTATAACAAGAAA